>JAOXJK010000001.1:31110145-31158429 GCA_025774025.1 Xenus cinereus | reverse complement strand
GCGCGGGGCGGTGGGGGGTGTGCCGTGGGGAGCCGCGCTGTGCCTTCCTTGGGGTGCGTGCGAGGGTGGCCGCGGTTTGCGGTGGGAAGTCTTGGGGGACGGGGGCCGTGGCTGGCATCAGGGTGTCGGCGCTTCGGGACGGGAGCTGCGGTCGGAACTGGGGAGCCTGTGCAGGGGGGTAAGGGCTGCGACGGGCTGTGGGGCTGTGGTTGTGGGGGGAGCCTATTTTGGGGATTAAGGGCTGAGATTTGCGGTGAGCGGTGTGTCGGGGTTTGCAGTGACACGTACGCAGCGGGAGGCAGGGGCCGTGGTCGGTGGATGGGATGTGCTGGGAACAGGAGCCCTGCTTTTCGGCGCCACGCAGGCAGAGCATCCGTCAGAGGACAGGGACCACGACACCTGCGGTACGGGCCAGGAGTGTTAGTCGGGCAGGGGGACTTCTGCTGCAGGCGTGGCGTGGCTTTTGTGACTTACCTGTTCGTGGTCCTCGCGTGTCTGGGCACAATTGGGTGTATCTACCCTCAGGGCTTCGCACGTACCTGTGCATGATGCTCAGCAACCGTTTTTCTGTGTGCTCTGTTGCCTGTGTGCAAGCACAGTTTGTGAGGTAAGGCATCTCCACCCGGGGTAACGAGCTGTTCTCTGGGCTCAGGGTGTGTTGGACCGTCCTGTGTGTGGGGTTTGTGTGGTTGTGCTGGTGTCTGGGCCCCAGCTTGCCGTTTCGCCTGTCCCTGATGTCACTCGGGGAAAAGTGAGAGTCTGCCACTCTTCCAAAACTGGGTCAAGGAAGCAGGGAACTCCAGAGCGGGGTTTGACCGCAGGGGTGCTGGTACCCGCCAGTGCCTGCGGGTGCGTGTGCGAGTCGGGGTGCTGGTACCCGCCAGTGCCTGCGGGTGTGTGTGCGAGTTGGGGTGCTGGTACCCGCCAGTGTGTGTGCGAGTCGGGGTGCTGGTACCCGCCAGTGCCTGCGGGTGCGTGTGCGAGTCGGGGTGCTGGTACCCGCCAGTGCCTGCGGGTGCGTGTGCGAGTCGGGGTGCCAGCGTGAGGGGAGCAGGGGAGTTACGCAAATAGGATTTAAGCTGGAACTGGACCTGCTCTTCCTTGCCCTGGCGTCTATGGACTGGGATGCTCAAAGCCTCCGGCGATGTAAGGGTTACAACTGTCGGGCATCTGTGAGAAACAGTCACACACGAGGCAGGCGTTGAGGCCTGGCGGGAAGGTGCCTTGCTGTGTCCTTCCAGCCGCTGTGGGTTTGTGCCGGAGTCCTGGCTCGCAGGGAGGGGGGCTGAGGGCCCGGGCTCTGCTCCTCTCTTGCTCTGGGTCTCCTGGCGAGCGCCTCTCCCGGGACGTGCGGTTGCGCTCGGTCAGTCGGGGCTGGCCGAGCAACGCTGGCTGCGGCCCTCGCAGATGGGGAGGTGGCACAAGACCCCCGTGCTCTGAGAGGGGGAGCTGGAGACCCCGGGACTGGGGACTGCACGGGGTGCAGGCGTTGCTTGCCTGCCCGCGATGAGGCCTGGGGCTCAACTTGCCAGGGGACAGTGTGGGGACAGGGATGGCTCCTGCTGGGGCATGGTGGGGTCTTTCCCCCGGGAACTTTATAGACTTGGCTAAAAGCTTCCTTTGTCCTTCTGTCTCAGCAGTGACCTGCGGGTAATGGAGACAACGCATCACAAGTTTCTGTAATTTCTTTGTTATACTAACACTTAAATGCATTGCAAAGTTCTTGTGCGTTTTGCACCTGCACAGCAGCCCTCAGTGGAGATTCTGCTGACTCTGCCAAACGCGCAAGGTATGTGGCAACAGGGGCTGAGGGCAAAAACGGGCACAAAGGAGAGTATTACAAGGTCCTTTTTCAGATAATAACCTTTTTTTGCTGTTGTTGTACAGCATGTAACAACTAAATATTCATATAACACCTAAGTATTCTTAATATTGGTAGTAGTATGACATGAATAATGCGTATCCGCACTGTTTGTGTTTTGTACTGCATTGTTCACTTAAACCACTATTGTGTTCTGGAGGTGCACACCGACAGACACGAGCAGCCCGCTACAGAATATTCTGCTGAGATTTCCACCAGCTAAAAATTATTGCTGCTGCCTCCGCACGCGAGTGCGTAAGTGCACATGCAAACGGTGAGGCACGCGTGCGGAAGCGGTGAGGAGCCGGGCATGGGGCTGTGGGGTGCCCGAGGGGTGGGGAGGGGGCCGGGGCGGCAGGCTGGGGTCCCCTGCCCGCCTTGTCAAGCTGTGGCGTCCCGGCGGGGTGAGGGTCTCCGACGGAGGCACCGCAGGGGCTGGGGGCAATGGCAAAGCGGGTCCTGCCCTGGAGCACAGCATAGAGCTGGGGTGGGGGTCTGCAGAGCTGGGCTGGGGCTGGCGGTGGGGTTTGGGGTAGAGCCGAGCTCCTCCGTGAGAGCCGGGGCAGGGGCACACGTGTGGTGGGGATGTGGGAGAGGAGCTGCTCCTGGCGCTGCCCTTGGGATGAGGAATATTCCAGGGATGGCCACAGCTGGGAGGTCGCGTTGGGAGGGCCAGCAGCGCTCCTGGCTCCTGCCCTGCTCTCCCTCTGCGTGGTGGCGAGGAGGGGCTGTGGGGGCAACTGGGACAAGCTGGGAGCAGAGCTGTGGGGCAGGGAAAGGGCAGCAAGGAGCTCCCACTGCCCGCCTCCTTCCTGCCCGAGCTCATGCCCACCGCTAGCCCGGGAGGTGGGATTTGGTGGTCCGGCTCTGCCCCTGGCACCGAGGACACAGGAGCAGGAGCCGCGGGGTGCAGTGGGGGCTCGGCCGCCTCGGGGGCCTGGCAGTGCCCCCCCGGGGGCAGGAATCCCCCCCGCCACGGCAGGCCTGGAGCAGGGGGAGGCCGTGCAGCTAAAACGAGTACAAAGAGTAAATTGCCATCCCACTCCTAAATGCAGCTGAGCTGCTGTAACTGTGACAACAGGCAAAAGCTCTGGTTCATGAGAGCCTTGGCTCCCGTTGGCAGCGTGGGAAGAGGAGGCAGCACTGCCTTTGTGAAGGTCTCCCCAGCATCAGCCCGAACGTTCAGGGCTGGGGGGTCTGTGCTGGTTCCCGCAGTCGGGCTGCCCACCTCGCTGGGAGGAGCGGAGGGACGGGACGTTGGAAACCCAAGAAGCAGGTCGATCCGGAGACTCGTCTATCATTAAATATTGAACGATCTCTGGCGGCAGCGCCAGCGGCTCAGTGAGTTGGTGACTCTGGATGCCGAGTGCGCTCAGCCGTGACTGCACGGGTGACTCGGGGGGGGGGAACGGGGCTGTGCAGAGCTGGGGACGGTGCAGGGGGGACCACCAGCCCCAGTCCCTCCCCGAGCAGAGCTGAGCCCCAGGACGTGTGCTCCCCACAAGCAGCCTCTCCTTGCTGAGAGCCGGGGCCGGGTGATGCTCCAGCCCAGCCCCTGCTCTCAGGGGCTGCTCGTTTGGAAGGACCCGATCCTTTGAGTCGCTCTTTCATGCCAAGGAGGATGACTTTGCAAGCTCCGGAACAGCAGAGAGACCAGGGTGGGCAGGGTTGGGTTTGGTGTTTGGCTGGGCCTTGTTGGCACCGAGAAACCCGAGGGTGCCGTTCGGTTCAGGGCTGTGCGTCTCCCCCAGACGGAACCGCGGGGTCCCAGCTGTGTCCCACCTCCCTACAGCTGCTCCCCCTGGGGACGCGGGGCTCCCTCCCCGGGGAGAGGTTGGCATTCCTGGCTTATTTAAGGAGTGGTTTAGACTTCCAGGTCTGGATTCTTCTGCTTTTTATAGACATCCTCAGGGGAGCGCAAAGAATGGCAGGAAACGCGTCGGCCCCGCGGGCGCTCGGCCCTGGACGCTATTGTTTGGCGCTGGCGGAAGCCGGCCGCAGGCAGGGCTGCCCGGGGACCTTCCCCTGACCGGGGGAGGCTCCGCGGGGGCTCAGCCACGTCCTTACAGCGTCATGTAATGTTTCCTGGCCTTGGTAGGAAGGGACTACGGCTCCCGGCGTGCATGGGGATACAGGACATGGCACGCCGCGGCTCGGGGACTGAACCCCTTCCTCCATCTCTGCTGCTCCTCTGCAGGGTCACAGACCCCTGGGGCTGTGACAGGAGCCTGCTGGGACATGATGGCCATACTCCAGCTCGCCCTGACTGTCTGCTCACCTCCAGCCCGAGTCCCGCAGCCCCCTGGAGCAGCTGTGCCGAGCCAGGCTGTGCCAGGCAGTGCTGGGCTATCGTGGCTGTTGGGCTGCGGTGTGGCGAGTCCAGTGGCTGAGCTTGGGCTTGCACGGAGACGTGCAGCCGTGTCTGCTCGTGGCACCACAGCCCTTGGCCAGGGCTTGTGGCTGCCCCATTGCCGGGAAAGGCTCGACGAGACAGGAAGGCATTTCTTGTCTGGAGCAGCTGGAATGGACTCCTTGACGATGCTTGAGAGAGGGACCAGGCAGGGTAAGGGCCCCGGGAGACCTCAGGAGGCAGAAATGGGCACGTCCCCCCGGTAAGAACCCTGATCACAGGCATCTGTGTGTGTCCCATCTGCCGTATCATAACCCCGTGGACATCCCGCTGTGCAGAAAGGCATTCCCACAACCCTCCTGAGATAGGAGTCTCCAGATGCTTCCTCGCTCCCAGTTCTGTCCTGGGGACACTTTTACTTCCAGTGACTTGTCGTTTCTGATCATGTCATGTTTGTCAGACTGCTGGGGACCAGCTGCTGTGGCTGCTGCGAGTCTGCAGTCCTCGCCTCTTATCCCGGAAAGGGAAAAAGCTGAATGAAAAGCAGGGAATCTGGACACTTGTGATAAAAGAGTCAGACTTAGACAAGCAAAAGGGGAAAGGCAGAATTGCCATTCATGAGCAGGAGGACTAACAGCCTCCCTGGAGCTCTCCCTGCCAGTCTGAACAAGGCCCCTCTGGCTCCGCAGACAGCAGGATCCTCAGGGACTGCCAGGGCTCGGATCCTGGCGGTGTGCAAGCTGCAGTCTAAATACATCGCAGATCATCTGCATAATTTATTCTTCTATGAAGAGTTTAATTTATCAGGTCCAATAATAAACTCATAAATCTCCTTTGCCTGTTATCAGAGTTGAGAGAAGACGCTCATGTTATAAGCGTTTAATTTATCTCCTGAGCTGCTTCCTGAGCAGATCGGTGCCTTTGACGTTGCTGGATGCATATTCCCATGGTCAGCATTCCACCGGGTCCTCCTCACCTGAGGACAGAAAAGATGGTCCTTGAGAGGCCCAGCTCAGAAGGAGCTCAGGAGGTTGTGCTGGCCCAGATCTGCTCTGGAGGTGAGGGTGGGATGGAGATAGTGGGGAGCCAGGACGAAGATCCATCCTGCTGGAAACTGAGCAAGGCTGGTGCTGGGAGCCACCCTGCAGTTCAGAGCCACCATCGGGGACCCTCTCGCTGCCCTGGCCCACCTCTGGCACTGCCCTGGGGCGTTGGGGACTGGCTGGGGACCCGCTGCCTGCATCGAGGGTTGATGCTCCTGGCCACCAGCAGAGCCTGCCCGAGGGGCTGCACAGCCTCGCCAGGTTTGCTGCTGCTGGTAACTTGGGTTGGTGTCCTCAGCCACAGAAACCTCTAGATCTGGCTGGGAACTCTGAGTTCTGGGCCTCAAGGGCTTCCTGTGGCCGTGAGCGACACCATCTAGTCACGGGTGATGTGGGGAACTATTTCCTTCTCTTTCTGTGAGATCCCACCACATTTTCTGCTGCCCTCGTGCTGTGAGATGAAAAGAGCAGAAGCGTGGTCTCCTTCTGCAGACTGATCAGGATGTTACAGCCTTTTATCTGTGTCCCTTCCTATTTGCCTCCTTCTAAGGCAGCAATCTCCACTCTTTCCTTTCTCTTCTGATGACAGTTTCTCTAGCCCTTTGGTCATTCTTGCCTCCTGTTTCTGAGTCCCCTTGGTTGTGCATTTCCCCAGGGAGCGCTGGTGCCCAGTCCTGCACCCCTTAGACGCGTGGGGCTGTGCCCGGGGTGATGGCTGTGTGGGCACCTATTCCCCACGTGCTCGGGCGCCCGTTTGGCTCCCGGTGTTACCGGGGCTGCCCGAGCAGTCCCATGCCCGGGGGACAGTGGTGAGGGGCAGCTGGTGCTTGGCTGGGTGAGGGACAAGGTGCTTCTGGGGGCTCGCAGCTCGGCTCCTCGGGGCTGTCCCTGCAGCCGTCACAGCCTGGGGTCTTGGTGTGCCTCTGGGGAAGGCTCCCGCGCTCCAGATGGCTGCCATGTGTGGGGCCTTTGGTTAGACGCCCATTCGATGCCCATGCGGAGGCCCAGAGGGCGTGGGGCCGGGCCAGCAGGCGTGCTGGGGTGCTGGGCTTATGCCGCCTGGTGACGAGTAGCTGTAGCCCCGCTGCTCCAGCCCAAAGCCACCGCCTCCCCGGGCTGAGGCTGGCTGGAGGCGGCAGAGCGAGCTGGGAGCAGGGGCTGCTGGAGGCGCCTTTGGTGAACGGGGAGTTCTTGCTCTGCAGCGCTGCGCCACCGGCCCCCTCACCCCAGCTTCCCAATTGCAGCAGCCAAGTCTCCTGGCGCCGCTGACAGCCGTGGGGCGGGAGGGTTTGGGGCTGGTCCGTGCCCTGGCCTGGCGTCGGATCACACTCTGTGCTGCAGCGAGGGATTTTGGGTGGTGCGTGGGTGGGAGGGAGGCCGTGGCGGGGTCCCTGTGCCCAGGGGTGTCACCCCTCAGCCCTGCATGGCTGTGCTTGCCGAGGCTCCAATTCCCCACAGGCACAGCAGTCCCTGCCCCACTGCTGGTCCTGCTCAGCCTTGGTGTTCCCAGTGCGAGGTGCTGTTTTGTTTAGGTCCTACATGCACAGCTGTGGCGGGTTTCCTCTGTTTTCATGGCAGCGGTGTCCTGTGAGCTTTTCTGGAGAGGGGAGGCAGTGGGGCAGTGGCAGCTGTGTCCGGAGCATCGTGCTGCGGCCCCGCTGGGACCTGGGCAGCGTCATTTTACAGAGGCACACAATAGCTGCTAAGTTTTCCAGGTGCATCGCAGTGTCTGTGATCCTTCTGCCAGGGGAGGCTGGAGTGTATCTTATGAAATGTTTAAAGCCTGGTGGCACCCCAGCTGCCCGCGTGTCACCCCGCAGAGCCGGGATCCCTGCGGCAGCCCCTTCCCCCCCGGCACCTTGCACTCACCGACACCAGCTGCAGCACAACGGGCGTGCTCCAAGAAATCCCAAGTCATACATTTTTAATTTTCTACAACACAGCAGCCATTTCAGCCACTCACCCAGAAAGGATCTTTAATGAGAAGCAGGGAGAGAGAGCATACACTTTTCCAGCACATAAGAGAGCAGAGACATTATGGATACCCTGTTCTCTTTTCCTGGCTGCCCGTAGCTCTTCCTGAATGTAGCCTGGGGCACTTCCCATGTCATCTTCTGGAGGTGGGCACAGCTGGGCCCTGGAACCCTGCTGCTTGTCCCAAGCTAGAGGGTTGACCCTGCAGAGGAGCTGATCCTTAGCATTGCTGGCATTTCAGCTCCAACCTGCCCAGGACCCTGCCTGGCAGCGGGTGACACAGGGCAGGAGAGGTGCAGGAGGACCCCCTGACCCAGGGCAGGAGAGGTGCAGGAGAATCCCCCTGACCCAGGGCAGGAGAGGTGCAGGGGGAACCCCCTGACCCAGGGCAGGAGAGGTGCAGGAGGAACCCCCTGACCCAGGGCAGGAGAGGTGCAGGGGGAACCCCCTGACCCAGGGTGGCTGCATCTGCCTTTCCTGGCGCTTGGGCCAGGGCTGTTTCCTTGGGAAGCTGCATTCCCCTTGCTGAGCTGTGCTGTGTGGCCAGTGGAGGCAGGGGGCTGCCGGTCCCCCAGCCCACCTGGGAAGGGGCAGAGCCCCTGAGGCTCTCCCCGGGGGGCAGCAGAGGTGCCAGTCCATGGGGCGAGGATGGCCCCTTGTGGGCAGGAGGGCTCAGGCACAGGGGGGACAGGGACACTCTGCGATGGGGTGGCAAGTGATGGTGTGAGCTGCAGGTGCCCTTCCCTCTCTCCTGGTGTCCTGAAGGAGGTTTGCTCTGGGGATGCTGTTGTTCCCAGCCCCGTGGGCTCTGTCTGCTGTCTGCATGGGTGCTGCGTGCCCAGGGGCCCTGCGGGCGCTGCGCGGTGGCTGATGCTCTCCTTGCTCTCTGTTCTCCGCAGGTTGATGAAGAGGGAGGAGTGCTGTGACCCCGTGCCCGTGACAGTCATTTCAGGTAAGCGCTGTTCTGTCCTTCCCCTTCTGCCATCAGAAACACCCTGGGCTCCCGAGGGCAGGCAGTGGGGAGAGGGCTCAGTCTGGTGGGGATCCTGCAGCCTTGTCCCCAGGTCTGGGACAGTGGGGATGGGGACCTGGCTGTGGTGCTCGGGGGAAGCTTTGTGGAGAGCTGAGGGCAGAAATGGGCATTGTGAGGGCTGGCAAAGGATGGCAGGGCTGAGGCTGGAGGGGACAGGACATGTTCAGACGGGCTGCAGGCGATGTGGCAGCAGTTAGGAGTCAGGGGTGGGTCACTGCTACGCGATGTGCTTTGAGGCGTCATCAAAGGGAAAGGTCTCAGGGAGACTGATGAACCAGGTCTGCCTGGGCCCGTCCAGCTGGACCCAGGGTGCCCCCTCTGATGGATCCCCCAGACCCATCCAGCTGGGGTCCAGGGTCTCTGTCTGGGACAAGTACCACTGGTCTCGGAGGTTCCTGGACATCACACTGGTGTGGTGCCCTGGCTGCTCGGATATTCCTCACGCAATGGGGGTTTTTCCTGCCCTGCTGGAGGGCAACGGAGCCTTTGCAAGCGCTGCCCATCCCCAGCACTGGTGTGGCTGGTGACCGTGTCACCCAGGCTGTGCTCCGGGACTGGGTGCTGCAGACTGCTCTACAGACCAGGGCGAGTCTGGGTGGGCGCTGGGTGCGAACGTGCAGCACGTTGTCAACAGCATTTTCTTTGGCCGCACTGAGTCTTCAGGTGTTCGGCGCTGCCTCTGTGGATGCTGTCAGGCTGGCCCCAGGCGGGTTCGGTGCCGTGGCGTGAGGGCAGCTGGCCCCAGATGTGCACAGCGGACCCCCAGCGCCATTGCTGGCAGCTGCCAGAGCTCATGTCCCACAAAGGGCATCAGAGCAACGGGGGATGCCCCGGCCCCAGGTTGCCAGGCCGAGGGCAAGGGTGGCACCTTTATCCTTCCAGGGCCCCAGGTGGATGTGGGCAGGGGAGGGACACAGCAGAAGCTCACTGTGACTGTGATAGGGCCAGAGCCTGGCACCGAGGGAGAGAAGGGCAGCGAGAGCTACGCTGGGGACAGGGAGGCACGAGGGACAACACAGGAGAGGGGAGTGGGGAAGCTACTGCCCACGGCTGATGGAGAAGCAGCTTGAGCTGCAGGACACGCTGGGGAAGAGTAGGGGAGAGATGTCCCATGGGGGTGGGAGGTGGCGAGTGACAATCGTCTGCCCGTGACCTGGGCTGGCCTGTCCCCTGCCTGCCTTACATTCTTTGCTGGGTGGTGGGAGCAATCTCCTGCCCCACGTCCTGTGCTGCCCTGGCCTCCGCGTGCTCCTCTGAACAGCCTTCTCTCTCCCGTCTCCACAGGGGTTTCTTGGTGCCCAGCACAGACCCCAGCCCCTCCTGGCACGGTACGGGCTGGTTCCTGCCGGTGGAGCCTCTGGCTGAGCTGTTCCGCTCCAGGTGTGCACACCTGGGTGTGCTCTCACCTCCTGCTCCCGTGCACCAGTGCAGCCAGGGCTGGGACTTGACTCCAGCTCCTGCCCCCGTCCCCAGGCTGTGACCTGCCAACCCCCTTCATTGCAGACGTTTGCCATGTCCCACCTCAGGGCAGAGACACCCATGCACCCCGTATGGACACCTCCGTGGGGCTGGGGCTCAGGCGGTGCCAGCGCCTTCTCCCTGTGCCCCAGGCGGGCTGAGCTGTGGCGTACAGCAGGCTGTGCACGTCAAACTTCAGGGTGAAGGCTTGGAAACCAGAGGGTGAAACAAAGGAAGCACGAAATGCTAATGCGCAAGAATAGTGGGTGCTTTTTCTGGCTTCAGCAGGCTCCTGTCAGAGCCTCATTTCAGCCTCATTCCAGGACCCCTGGAATGCGTTGCCACTTCACCTTGTGATTCCCCGGATAACCCAGGCTGCCCGTACAGGGCTGGCAGCGCTGCGGGGGCTGGGCCGCGGGGGCCGCGCTGCGTGTTTCCGCGCGGGGGCTGCGCTGCGGGGGCTGCGCTGCGGGGGCTGCGCTGCGTGTTTCCGTGCAGAGGAGTTGCTGTGCCGTGCTGTGGCGTGCTCTGCCGTGCCGTGCTGTGCCGGGCTGGGGGGCTGCGGTGCGGCGAGGGGTGCTTCCCCGCAGGGCTGTGCCGCTTGTCTCAGCGCCGGCTGCCAATGCAGGGCAGGTGCAGCCTTGGAATATGTGCGGTGGGGATGAATGGTGTTTGTGCTGAGATGCGGGCATTGATCCAAGCTTTTCTTCTGCTGGCTCGTGTGTTCAGTGAAGTCAGTCCTGCCTGGTCCCAGAGCTCATCCACGACTTGCAGGGCCCAGATCTGATTGCCGTGGCAGCAATGTTTCTGAACACTTGCAGCAGGTCACTCCTCAGAAGGCAGCGCTCTGACCTGCTCCTCTTCCTTCTGCTGCAGAACAGCAGATCCCAGCGGGAGTGGGGCCCCGTGGAGCTGGGCTTGGGGAAGGCAATCCCTGTTGCACGGCTTTGTTCCTGGCCCTGGAGGGGATGGACCGTCCTTCCCTGCTACAGCCCCAGCCCAGGTCTGTGGGACACGGGGAGCTTCTTGGTGTCTGTGGGAGGCTGTGGCCGATCCAGGAGCCTGGCTGGGTCCTGCTCCGCTGTGTCCCCGCCGTGGCTGCCCGTCCGGCTGCTGCCTGGCACCTCTTCCCCGACTCTGCCTGTGTTGGGCCGGGCGGGCGGCAGGAACGGGCAGGGGTGCAGGCAGGGGAGGATGCCGGGGAGGCGATTAGCGTCTCAGTCCCAGACAAACAGATGGAGGCAGCGTTATCCTATTACCTCCGGGCTAAGCGGGAGAGGCTGAGCGGTGCGGTCGGGCTGGCTGGTCAGGGGGTGCTCTGGGCTCCTGAGGCGGCAGGATGTTTTTCTGGGGTGGCAGCCACCCCGCCGCCAGCTCTGGATAGTGTCTGCACCGGGCAGCGCGGAGTCCCCGGGAACAGGTCAGGTACACGCGCTGGACAGGGGGGTCAGCACGGCAGCCCTGCGCCCTGCTGCCATGGCCTGGGGCTTTGGCGGGGGGGGCAGGGTGCCTGCAAAGCTGGGGTGCTGGGGCTGAGGGAGAGGATGGTGATGGCACCTCACTGGTGGTGGTGGTGGCGAGAGGGCAGGAGGTCCTGACAGCAGCAGCTTTGCTGATTGTGTAACTGCTGGAGGTCCTCGGGTTTCTTGCTTCTTGCTGTGTCGTGCTCCTCCTGAGCTGGAGCCGGGAGGGTGGAGGAGCCGTGCGGGATTGCAGGAGGCACAGGGCGGTCCTGGAGTGTGTGCAGGGTGGCACGCTGGGCCAGCCTGGGCCATGGCATCACCCACACGCCCAGGGGCTGTGACACCGTGGGGCTGTGCCTGCTGCCCACTGTGCAGGGACACAGAGGTGCTTGCTGAGATGAGGGTGTGAGGTGTGGGAACTCAATGCTTGGATTTATTAGTTCTTGAGCTGTGCCATCTTCCTGGTCTGGGCTTACAGTTGTGCCCAGTGGTGGTGTGGGGAGATGGAGGGAGCAGATGTGCTCTCTGCCAGCCTGTCCTTGGTGGGGCTTTTACAGGGTCTGCCCTCACATGTGTCTGACCCAGGCATGCTCCTCTCCTGCATTGATGGGCTGGGAGAGTGCAGGGGGTCCTTATGTTCTGCCTCCACACGAGGAGCTGAGGGGGGTTCAGTGACTTGTGGGACGGGAGGAGATGCCGGTCCATCTGGTCACACCTCTGGGCAGAGGTGTCCATGCCAGGCTGGTCCATGGGACTCTGGAAGGGTCTGACTCCCTACTCTGGTCTGGGTGGTGATTTCCAGCGGCTCCCCTGGTACTGTGGGTGGTGCAGTGCCACCGGTGAGGAGAGGTCTGTCCTTGTCCCTGCTGGTCCCGCTCGGCAGCGTGACCTGCGGACTGGGCAGGCACCAGGCTGCAGCGTGGGTGCAGGATCGGGGACCCCCACGGGGTGCACAGGGCCTCGCACGTGCTCCGTGAGAGCGTGTAGCTGTGGTTACCAAGGTGACCATGTTAAGTGATGTTCCTATGGCTACACACCGCTCCTGCTCAGAGTTACTGCGGGGGGAGTGTGCGGAGCCCCCAGGACACCCGGTGCCTCCTGGAGAGGCTGTTCTCATTGACGCCATCCCCTGGCTCCCGCGCCGGGGACACCTTCCCGGGGTGAGAGAGCTGCCCCACGGGCACGGGCTGGGCTCTGTTGGGCTCTGCAGACCCGAGGGCCCGGGGCTGGACCAGCCGTACGGATCTCCGTGCCCAGCAGGGAAGGACAGCCCTGCAGGGACAGGCCCTGTGTGGTGACGGGGCTCTGGGGACACTAGAGCAGCAGCCACCGCATCCCTGGGGCCCTGCACTAGTGGTGCCAGCTGGGATCCACGGGTCCTGCAAGCTTCAGATCCTTCAGCCACCTCTGCCTTTCCCCAGGCTCTGTTCTCCCCCTCGGCGGGTGCACCCTGAGGTGGGGTGCTGCGGGGACAGGCTGGGGTGCTGCATGGCCCGTGCTGCACAGGGAGGGGTGAAGGCAACCCGGGAAGAAGGACTGCGGTCACTGGTGCTTTGCCGGGAACTGGGACAGATAGGGGAGGGGGCTGCAGGGCGGGAAGCAGCAGGGACTTGTCCTGAATCTGATGGAGAAGAGCCTGGAGGGACCTGAGATGTGGGTCAGTTGGAGAGGGAGGGAAAGGGGGTGTCGGGAAGTGATTCTCCACTCTGGATTTGCACTGGAGCGAGCCCAGGCTGGGAGCCTTGGAGGGACTGCCCTCACCTGGGCAGTGTTCCCGTGGTGCTGACCGTGGCAGCCACTGGCATCTTGCTGCTGCTGTGGGATCCTGGAGCCCCACACAGGGATGTTCTCCCGGGGGGCAGCCAAGGATGCACAGAGCCCAAGGAGTGAGGCTGGGATGGTACAAACCCGAAGTTGCCTGGGACTTAGCTGTTCCTGTGCAGACCAGGAGGTGGCTGGCTCAAAGAGGGGCGGGGGGAAGCAGCCAGAGAGCAAGCAGCAGATCCTGGGGAGGTGGGCATCAGACAGAAACAGGGATTTAAGAGGCCACACGTATGACCGGGGCTGTGTGTGTGGGCCGATGGGGCTGGGTTTCAGGCTTTCCACTCCAGCCCCTCATCCCTGCTCTTGTGGGGGATGCCACTTGTGCTTTACAGGAACAGCTGGAGCTGTGAGCTGCTCCTGCTAAAAGCCATCGGCACAAAATGGGCTTGTTTTAACCCGGGTCAGCTCCCTGGGCCAGCTGGCAGGGTGGGCTGCGTGTCCAGCCCAGGGGTGTATCTATGTTATCTATGTTTACAAGTACCTAAAGGGTGGGTTGAAGGAGGATGGAGCCGGACTCTTTCCAGTGGATCCCAGCGATAGGACGAGGGGCAACGGGCACAAGCTGGACCATGGGAAGTTCCACTCAAATATGAGGAAGAACTTCTTTGGGGTGAGGGTGGCAGAGCCCTGGAAGAGGCTGCCCAGGGAGGGTGTGGA
The DNA here is from genome assembly GCA_025774025.1 of Xenus cinereus. Classification (NCBI taxonomy): domain Eukaryota; kingdom Metazoa; phylum Chordata; class Aves; order Charadriiformes; family Scolopacidae; genus Xenus; species Xenus cinereus. The sequence goes on along the minus strand of JAOXJK010000001.1, from coordinate 31,144,766 downwards.
GTCCCCTTCTCTGGAGATCTTCAAGCCCCACCTGGATGCCGTCCTGAGTGATGTGCTCTAGGTAACCCTGCTTTGGCAGGGGAGTTGGACTAGATGATCTCCAGAAGGTCCCTTCCAACTCCAACAATTCCATGATTCCTCTGGCTGAGCTGCTCAGAAGGACCTTGTCTTGGGTCCGGACCCATAGCAGAGACTCACACCTCGCTGCTGTTCATCAAACGTCGTGCAAAGAGGGGAATGCTGCAAGATTATTTTTTTATTTGTTCATCCTGATCTCATACATGAACCATTTTCCCCCCTATTCCCTTTATTAATGTTCTGTCTAGGCTTTCTATGAATAATTAAGATCCTAATTTGCCAAAAGAATTAGGTCTCTCAAGGTACCTGCAATCAGTAGCGTTTCTCCTCCAGCAAGGACGCCACTGTTATTTGGTTGCTGACAGTAATTGTTACCCTGAGACAGAAGCAAAGAGCAAACTGCAGCCCGGCTATTCAGCCCCGGCTTTTGTAAGACAAGATTTTCCCCTTTTGAAGGAAGAGAAGCACAAACGGGGAAGGGACGAGGGTTGGAAAGCGGGTGGTGGGAAGGCGTTGGAGCACTGCTCTTCCAAAACACAAGGGAAGCCCTTTTTAAGTCCTCGCTGGAGCAGGGCAGATGGAATTATCTACAGTAGGGCCGTCTCATCGCTAACCGCAGATTTAGGGCATTTGTGGAAATAGCCGGTGATGAATGGGTTTTCATTAGTTTAGAAGAGGGGAAAGACTGCAATGGGAAGTGCCTCCCAGAACCATCCATCAATAAAAGACTTTTAACGAACGGCGAGCACAGGACAGATCTCATCAAAAAGCCACTATTCAGATTATCCTGGCAAGGAAAAGAATTGCAACCAGCACCCGCCGGGAAGAGCGTAAAGGAAAATGGCCTCTGTTCCCGGTTCCTGACAATGGAGGAGCACAGCCAGGGCTGTGATGTGCTGAGAGAGCAAAGCACCGCTGGCCTCCAGGTACGCCGTGTGCGGGGAAACAGCATCCACCGCCCCTCCAGGGCCAGGGCAGCTCCAACAGCAACATTTCCAGAGGCCGACAGCACCCTTCCTTTGAAGGGGCTGCTCGGGAAACGTAGGGAAGGGACTGTCTCTGCTCCTGCTGCAGAAGCATTGGTTTCACAAGAGCTGAGCGAAGGAATTTGCACTTAACGACATGGCTGGGTGCAATACATCCCCCACCGGACAAAATAACAGCTTCCAGGGGGTTACACCCCCTCTGGCTATGGTATATCCATCACTTTTCCCAAGGGAATAATGACAGGACCAGAGGAAATGGTCTGAAGTTGCAGCAGGGGAGGATTAGATTAGGTATTAGGAAGAATTACTTTATTGAGAGGGTGGTCAGGCACTGGAAGAGCCTGCCCAGGGAGGTGGTGGAGTCACCATCCCTGGAGGTATTTAAGAAACGTGTAGATTGTTGGGTTTTGTCTGTCTGTGGGTGGGTGTGTGTTGGTTTGGTTTTTTTTTTTGTTTTGGTTTGGTTTTTGTTTTGGGTTTTTTTTTGTGGTTGGACTCGATGATCTCAAAGGTCCATTCCAACCATGAATATTCTGTGATTCTGTGATTCTGGGACACTGCCCAACATACAGGATATTCCATCTGATGCACATCAAAGACCTGAAGTCTCCAGTCTTGTGCTATGTACTGCACTTAAAACTTATTAAATTAACCATGACACTACAGCTGACTTAGGAGATCACATAAAAAATTAGGTCTGCTTAAATAACTGTATCTAGTGGTATTTAAGGATACAAAAGTTATCTCCAACTTGGACACGTAAAATAGTACGTAAGTACATATATACCAATTAATTATTTTAATCAAATATATTTACTCCTGAAAGTAGTAGTGAAACACTGCTCATGCTGATATTAAGAATTTTACTGTTCAGATAGCACACAATCAAAAATCAAACAATTAATTTGTTCAAAGTATCACAACACTGATTTACATACAGTAGTATTTGATGAACACTGCATGCACAAAACGTCTAGCTACAGCAAACCAAATTATCAACAAAATGTCAGAATCACACATTTTTGGACTGCAAATTCAATTAGCAACACGATCAGTATTAATTTTCAGCAGCACACAGCCTAATTTTTGTGGACAGGAACTTACATTCTTCTAGAAGTTTTGCTTTTATTCCCCCATCAGAATCAGCAGTTGAATGGACAAATGAAGATTAAAGAGAAACATTTGTTAGTTAAAAGAATATTAGACTTTCTGAGAGGGAAGATAAGTATCTCTGACAAGGACATTAGTCACCATTAAAAAGAAAATATTTAAAACATGTAGCACTGTAACCCATGCAGTGATTCCTGAAATTCCAGCCACAATTTCCATTGTGTCAGATATTACTACATTTATCTCAAAGTTAATGGTACAAAAAACTTTTCTGAATGATTCTACATGATTTTGGCCTTGCAAGGACACAAACCACTAATACTGAGGAGACAGCAAATCAGAATTAATGGAGTGCATTACTCTCATGCTACAGTTAAAATCAATCCACCCATATGATCATATGGAAGAACAAAGAGAATGCTTCAGGCTAAAATTACTCTTACAAAGACGAAAGCACCTAATTCTTCTCAACCGACTTGCAATCCCTTTTGGTTTGAAAAATAACTAAGCAAAAAAAAATCACCTTCGTTGTCACATCTTCGTGGCTTTCAAGTATTTTGTAAACATGTCTTCTCATCAATAATGTTTTAGAGCAAGTCAAACTGCTTTTGGTCAGCTATGCTGTCCGTCATCCCTTACCTACTTTGAGACACCGACGAGCATAGTAATTGCTAACCTGCATGAAATTTAAAGGTTCAACTAATCAAGTACGTTCTCACCACCAGGTCTCTGTGGTGGGTATGTAGGGAAGACCCAGAGAAAATGCAAGTCCTTCCCTTGTGATTCTCTCCCAGAGCCCACTCTAACCATTATTTATGAAAGCAGTAACATCATTATACATGTAATTTTAGCTAATATGATTTTTGGCTAAAAAGTCAAGTATGTGACTTTATCAGACCTAGCAATGTTATTAAACATTATGTAATACAGAACATGATAATTAAGATTTAACATGATACTTCCAAAAGAGCTATTAATTTTTGTCTATTGATGTATTTTTAGTTAACTTAACCTAAAGTGTTGCTCTATACTAACAATACCAAAGTGGTGCACAATTTACATTAGTTTCTAAACTACAAGATGGGTTTAAAACACTATTTCTAGCCTGCAAGAATATTTATGAAGAAAAATCAAGTTTAGAAAACAAGACATTCATTCATCAAACTTTTAAAGCCCTGTTAAGCCACAGTTTATTGCTCTAAAGGCACTCACAGCACAAAAAGTTTGATGTGATTCAGATATATTGATCTTATTACAGAAATACAGGTCACTGGTTTGAGAGGCTTGTAAATATGCATGGGGCAAAAACCATCAAAGCAGTTGCAATTTATGTCAATACTTTTTAAAGAAAAACATGCATTTATGGAAAGTAGGAAGGTATCAAAAACATGCGGGTAAAGAAAGGCATGCAGATTAGAATCATAGGCAAATTTACTGATGTACTAATCCATCAATTTAACACCAGCCCTAACGTTCGCTTCTTTGGCAATTAGTTTAACAAATGAATAGTCACTGCGAGGTACAACACGGTTCACTGAATTCTGAAAATGTGATCATGCTTATCTTAAGAAAATAACAACCTGAAGCATGAATAAATTCATAACATTAACTATTAGGGCTATGAAATGCAGCAGCTATCACTGCTTTTCAGCATGGAGTGCTACGTTCAAGGTTCATCACTATCAGTGTCTTGGGATTTCCCCCCTTCTAGATGTTTCCTCACTGGTTAATGCTAGAGTTCCCTGCTCAGCACACACATTTTTAACTTAAAGTTAGGCACTTAACTGTTTTCAGGCACTGCTTAGGAAATCTAAGGGCCTAACTTACTCTTCTAGATCAAAAAGTAAGATGCTTCCAGTGTCTGAATTTTAGATATACGAATCTTTTACTAGATCTCATATGAACTCCTGGAAAGTTCTTATATGAAGATAAGGGTGATTGTTTACAGCAACTAGGAACTGAGCTGGGGTTTTCAGCATATTGTCAATATGTTCTTAATTAGCATTAAACTGGGGCTTCTCTGACCTTCTTCATTTTCATCAAGTGTTTAATAAAGGCACACTGAACTGTGAGTACTTGTGAGAATCCTATGCTAACCATTCTCTAGTGAACAATGCAAGTCATATGCACAGTTTTTGAAAATCTTCACTAAATTAGTGTAAATATTCATAATCACAATGTCCTGATTTAAGTGATTAAACACAGTCCATGTTTAGCTCCATGTTGGAGTTATCTTCATCTTCCTATAGAGAAATTATTTAACTAATCTTCTGTCATTCTGCACTTATTTAGCAGGTTAATACTTACAGTCAAGAGGTACATCCAATGCAGAAACCATTTGGCACAGAAAGAGGACCAAGGAAGCTTTGCTTGCAGATATGTTCTTCTTTTTCATCATGACTCTAGGCTGTATTGAGTAAATCACACTTGAAGAATGAAGTTCAACTTCATCAGACTAGGTAGTTTGTTATAGTTATGTAGATATAGACAAGAAACCTGGTAAATAAAAACAAGAGAATAACAATATGGATACTGTGTAGAGTTGAATGATGACATCCTAATAATTTATTAATGAAATACTGGTAGTGTATGCATTATACACACAGATAATAGTTACAACATGTGCTCTAATGAAATCCAGAGATGCTGAAGTTCTTAGGACACTTAGATCATAGCACTTTGCTAAGGAAGCTCGTGAACCATTCTGATAACCTTGCTGAATGGAAATACAAATGCCTCTCCTAAGAAGGCTAAAGCATCAGTCCAACTAGTTAAAAAAACAGTATGTACTAAACATAATAGTCCTTTGAAGCAGATTTAGGAGATGAAAGCTCTGAGCGCCCACCTAGTTTCTCTCAAATACCCTGTACAATTCTTGGAAAGAGTTATTTTAGGCATCTACCCCAACGAGAACCTATCTGGCCACAAATCTGCTAAGTAACCTGTGGGATCTTCCCATATCTTAGCTTCTCCCTGCTTTGGAACTCTTTCTAATAGACAGCTGTAGACTGAATACAGAAGACTTCATGGATTGCCATGCTGAGTTTATGTACTGTATAGGAACCTAGGCTCCTATTCCTGGATTTCTGATTCCACTCAAAATACATAACATCAAAATACTTTGTCATTTCTAGCCTGAATGCCCAAAATTTAATTAACTGGCGGCACATTATCAAACTCTCTTCTTTCCTTTGTGAAGAGATGGTAGAAATGAAACTTAAGGAAAATCTGTTCCTTGAAATGTGCTAGATTTTCCCCCTCAAGCAAACCTGAGAGATCATATTAACCACGGCAGAATGATTCTGGTTCCCTCCTGATTTTTACCGAATTCAGGACCAGGCTCTAACTTAGAAGAAAGTTGAACGAGTGAAAACTAGCTGCCTGCAAGCCCCATTGTCATCACCAGTGACCTACAAAGAGCTGTAAGAATACAGCCTTAGAAATCCAAATGGTGCTTACACAACGCATTCTCAGTAAACAGACATCAGCTGAGAAAGTACTTCCCAGATGCCAGACTGATCAAAAAGTTCACAGTGATCAGCATTAAATTACCTTGAAAGGAGCACTTCCTCAGCTATGCCTACCCATGTGAAACACAGTGTTATCAAGTCCACAAGGAGTTAAGGCTGTAAAGCAGCAGCTGCCTTACAAAAGCTTCTTGAAGTTACTTAAACCAGTCTATGCTAAGAATTTCCCTCAATCCTCAGGTTACAGAAGAATTGCCTTTCCATAATTATTTATACAAACTAGCTCCAAACTACCCAGAAAGCGGTTAAGGCATACGGCAGAGAAGCATGACAAGTACTCAGACTTTCTTACAAAAATAAACCAAACTTTCCTACATTTTAAATGAGCACCTTAAGTGCTAAGGGTTTAGTTGGAAAAAGGGAGAAGTTTCTTCCATCCCACTTTTTGGCACATATAGCTTCCTATGAGCAAGGGGAAGGAGAAAGGCTTCTCTTGAGAGTACCTGAGAGCACTCCAGCGTGTTTCCTGCGATGAAGTGTGCTCCAGAAGAGCTGATTTTGCTGCATTGACTGCAGCTGTCTACTCTTCTCCAGTTGAACTATGTTCTCACACCCTGCTCTCCGGATCTTTGTGTCATCTACTCATTACAGCATTACTGCAATTAACACAGTGCCCTCTTTGTACAATGTGTTTGACCTGGGATTTATAGGACACTCTTTGAAGTATTCTACAAGTGAACCTTGTCTTTTATTGTTTCTTCTCCAAGCAAAATTTCAGTTTTCCTTACGAAACTCTGAGAACTTGATTATTCACTTTATTGTCTTGTTCTTTCACCGTGTAAAATGAGTATTGCAGTGATTTAAGGGTATTTTAAAATTAAATTGCATTCCCTTTGAACAAATACAAATGAATACGCAAGCGGTGGATCAGGCATGAGCAATTAAAATGATTGTGAAAGTAATACCCTTGAGAAAATGTGTCAAATTGCCTACCTCTGCTACTGCAATGTTCCAGTAGGAAACCTAGTGAGTCTACTGCTGGGATGTTTGGATATAATACGGGAATTCAACAGGCGGCGGGAATTATAGAGCTGAGCTTGCACACTGAGTTTGTGATTCCTCAGAAGGGCAATGTGCCCAAATGATTTGTGATAGAACATATTTAACTGAAAATTATTTTAGGTTTGTCAGCACAACTGGGTGCTCTTGTTGAATACATTCAAGATTAAATCTGACATAATTTATTATGAATACAACAGCTGTTGAGTAGAACTAAACATTGCTTTGACATGATATTATCTGCTACAAAATAAGGCCAGGCCTCTAAGTGCAGATCAATGTAAAGGCTTCAATTTCAAAATTTCAAATATTTATACAGCAGATTGCCTTTTCCTCCAGATAATTTATTTAATCTCTTGTAACTAAGACATTTTGTCCTACCCATTTCATAGAAAACCACATTTCTTTTGACAGCGCATTCCAGGAGTCTGTTCACTGATTCGTAGAAAATAAAATTCTCTATACCTACATTTCTTATGTACATAAAAAAACATCACTTGTTATATCTTCTGTGCTTCTTGCTGAGATGCCGATTCTGAGTAAAAACATAGACTAAAGGCTGAAGGTATGGTGTAGCAAACGAGTCAAGGTAAATATGAATGCATAAGCAAAGTATAATAATATTTACCACATAGTATAATCATAACCACTTCCCTGGGCAGCCTGTTACAATGCTTGATAACCCTTTCGGTAACAAATTTTTTCCTAATATCCAATCTAAACCTCCCCTGGCACAACTCAAGGCCACTTCCTCTTGCCTTGTCACTCGCTACTTGGGAGAAGACAGCGACAGATCATGGCTTATATCCTTTCCTTATGAAGGAAGTCTCCATGCTACCTATGCACTGTGCTAATCCCTGCGTTATGGCCAGGCACTGTCTGGGAGAATTATTGTTGGCTCACGTCAAAAACTGCCAGGGAGAGTGTTAACAAGTGAACAGTACACAAGACTGTGGAACACACAGTATGGTATGTTTTACTATACTATAGTAATACTGAGTATTACCAATTCCTAATTGAGGTATTGATACAGACAGAAACACTCTCAATGGACATTTCCAAGTTTAATCAATTCAAGCTCCAGTTGACAAAGGGGAGACACTTTTCCTCTAGCTGTCTTCAACATAAGCACATGGCATCTCTGATTTTCTTGTAAGTGCAGCTGCAATATTTCTTTAATAGGATGTAAGAGGTGCAAGGGAGTTTATTTACTGAAATTTAGTTTAGTGCAAAGTAGAAGAATGTACTTTGTAAGCGTAATATTGTCCCACAGAGTTTAGGTGCATCAACTGACTATGCATTTCTACTGAATTACATTATTCTAAGAAAAAAAGGTCTCTGTGAACGTGAATTAAAATTAAGGTGAATGTTAGAAATGTGAAAGGGTTATAAAACTGCAAGAAAGAACAACTGGAATATTTCATGCACATAAGGAAAAAACAGCATTCTCTCTTATATAGTCAAGATTAAATTAGTGGGGACCAAGTTTGACACTACAAATGAGAAGAAAATAACTACTGAGCAAAAAACCTCCTCTGTTTCATTTGTCTAATACCTGTATTTTCTTTCTCACAGTAAAAGACAGATGTAATGAAAATATAGGAAAAATAAACAGTTTTCAAGGAAATTTGTTTCAAAGCAACCTCATATAGAGCTCCATAGAAATGTGAAAGGCAATTTCAAATTAGGCACATGGTTTTAGTGACTTGTACATAAAAAGTGCAGATAATACACACATTTTATTTTATATTTTTAACAGATAAAAAGCACAAAATGTTTGCTTTTGAGGAAAACTGCAATACCCTTATCATTTAATGACAGATCTTTACAGGGTTTATGTATTTTATACAACTATACTAACTATGTAAGTATCAATAAGATGACAATTTTTTTTTTAACAACTGGTTTCAAACTTCACACTTCTTGGTCTGTTTACAGGTACATGGTCTTAATCTAATTACCACATGACACCTAGCTCTGGGGTGGCTCAATACAGGTGAACATAAAAAGAAATTATTTTTAAAACTTTCCAAAATACACCAAATTAGAATTATTTCTAATCCTCTAGAACTCTGGAACATGCCACATTGCTTTCCTCCAAATTATTCATTTGTCACAGTCCACTATAGATATGCCATTTAAAGTCATCAGGAAATACTAAATCATCTCTGACCTCCTGTTTATGAAGCTTAAGCCTATTGCTTTGTTTTCAGCTACACTGTACATGCTATGGGGACATCCCTGTAAAGAAGACTGGATCAAGAATAAGCTACGCAGACAGAACTCCTGAATTCAACAAAGAACTCCTCGGCACTAATTCAGGTGCTGCAGGTACTTATTAGTGTCAGGTGGCTATATGTACTTTAGCCATTTTTAAGCTTTTTTGATGAAGGCAGACAGCAAAGCTGTGCGCCACACTCTGAATGTTCTTAGCAGTTCTATATAAAGCATAAAATCATCAGCCTGGTCACGCTCCTGGACTCCCCCTACACGCAGCATTACTCTTTTGGCTCCAACACCATACTTCACACACTGGTCTCCTCCCTTCCTACCACCCAGACACAATTTCCAGTCTCTCAACTCTTATCCTCTATTTTCCAAGCACGGCCTGCTAGCTTCCTTCTTCCTAGATGGATTATTTGCATCTTTCCATATTAAAAAATAAAGATTTGCCTCATTCAGTCATTTCAACCTCTCTTAATGATTGCCTTGTCTCTAGGGTTATTGCTGTCCCGTCAATCTTCAGAGCACCTGCTAATTTCAAAGTGTAAAATTAGAGCTGATAAAGTCAGCAAAGAAAATGTTAAATATCATTGGCCTTTAAATTACTTTTTATGAGAAATCTATGGGAAAACTACTTAGTCCTTGAAGCTCCTTTATTGACAATCCTCTATTAAGACCTGCTAGCTGGTTTGTTATTCATTCAAGTCTGGTCTGTTTCGTTATATAGTTCAATCTATGTTTTTATTAATTGGTTTCACATGGCAGTCAGTCAAATGCTTTTCAAAGTCTACTGCACCGACTGCATCATATTATCAAACTTGTAATTTTATCAAATATTAAAAGATTAAAATCAACTTTTTGTCAATCGTTTGTCTTACAAGCCCTACTTTCCATAAAACTATGTTGAGTAGAATTAATTTTACTCATGGCCTTTAATTCCCTATCAGCTGAATCCCCAATCAGCTTTTTCCATATGTTCGCTGTGATTTATATCAGGCTATATTTACCCTGCTCAATCTGCTTGTCTGCTGTGAATCTGGGCAGAACACCAGCTTTCTTCCAGTCTTAAGGAATGTATTAAAAATGAAAACCCATGAAGCAGAAATCTCCCCCATCGGCTCTCCTAGAACTCACAGGTAGACCCGTCACACCTAGACCCGCTGACTAAAAATACGTATCTTCAACACATACTATTTAATATCTATTTATGGTTACTATGACTAAAAAGCTCTCCAGTCTAACACGATGCATCGTACTTTTTCTTCCAATTTATCACGTTACTTGCAATAATAAATCAACAGCAAGAGAATGGTTGTGAAGTAGGTCACGAAACAGTGCTAATCCTGTTTCTCTTCTTAAGACTTGGTCCTATAAAAATAAACTAAATATTTCTCTGCTTGTCTCCTCCATGGCAATAGCCAACACATCTGCAATGAGAATAGAGGCCTTTCACACAAGTATCGGTACTGGCTGTGCATCTGCACAGCCCCAGCACAACGAGAGTCAATCGCTTCTAGTGTAACTTCAGTATCAAGTACTGACCTTGCGCTGTAAAACAGCTTCATTATCCAACCATTTTGCATCGCTAATGAACTGCACTTGTACCAGGCCATCTGAAACCCACCCAGCTGATGCAGCCTTGCACCAGGTTGACTCCTCTGGCCCAGCCAGGACTGAGCAGGGTCTTACAAGGGCATGAATGCTCATGGTCTACCTAAGCACAGTCAAGGCCAGTTCAGTCCTTTAACAGTGTTCTATTAAGGCAGGTAGGGGCATAAATGAAAATATGCCTCTTCGGGTAATTCTGTAAGACATTCTCCCTCCAGCAGACACTCACCCATTGAATAGGAGATAGGAGGAAACCCCTGGGTTCCGGGTTAGCTTTGATCTTTTTTTACATTGATAAGGCATAGGCAATCTGGATCTCGTCTCATTTGCTTGTTTCTGGGTTTTTGTGGGTTTTTTAAAACAAAAATATCTCTCCAAGTATTTTCCCTTTTTCTTTTAGGAGTCTTTAGTGCTGTTCTTCTCTGAAAACTATAAAATTTTACAGCTACTAAATTCAGCTCATTGGTAAATCACTATGAGGACTGGAATACAGGTCCCAGTGATAGCAAGGATATAGGTCCTTAACAATTCCACTCAGCAAAGTCTTATTTCAACTGCCTGCTCTAGAACTAAAAGTGCCACATCCTGGGAGCACCCAAAACTGCAGGGTTAAAAAGCCAACTAAGCACAGAGTTCAAATGTCAAATTAAGGGCTGCAGGTAAACCTGTAAATTCAGTCATGATGCACTGACTTGAAACTTCTCTGGAGAACAGCTGCTTAGAGTTGATTTTTAAAAGACCGAGGCAGGACTGATCTGTCCTTTTACAGCTGTCTTGCATGTTCCCTGAGGACCTATACTGGATTTGGCCCTTCTGAGGATTTAAACAGAGGAGCACTTACTTTCTACATCCTGCTCAGATTAAATTATAAGCTGCTTTGGCTGGGGCGATTACACACATGGCACAGCAAAGCTGTGGACAGCCCTCAAACAGGGAGGTAAACCTGGCAAGTTTAGATGCTTCCAGCGTCAAATCAGCAGTTGAACAGCACTTTTGGATTGCAAAATTAAACTCAAGATGTCTCAATCTTGCTTGAGCGCTTTTGTCCTAAATTCCTGACTGGATTCAGTCTTTTTTACCTTTTTTACCTCCTCACTTAAAACAGAAGATGGAATGCAGCATAAAAATAATGGCTTAGCACCATTTATTTCAGTAGTCCTTTAGAGTCATTACAGCCTGAGCAAATATGCTTCATCTCTTATGCATGTATGCATACTTTGCCGTCTTTCAAAGACCTGGTTGAAGTGCTTGAATTGAGTGCAACTTTGCAAATTGGCTGAACGATATGGGTTTACACAGGAGGAAGTAAAAACATAACTTACATAGGTTTAGAGAAATATTGCTTGGCTTGAAAAACATCACAAAATACGGTGATCAACGAGAAGAAAGAATTCAGCTTGATTATTAAATTTCTCAGTGATTTAGAAATCCTTCAGAGTGACTGAGAGAAAACAAATTAAGAAAACACATTTTTACAGCACCCGCCTGTTAAAAGCAGGTAGCCAAATGATGGTATCGTTAGGATAGCTCTTCAGGCTATGCTTTGACATTTTTAGAAGCATGCAAATGATGTAGTTGCACATTAAGTCCACTTTCAGAAGATGTAATTCAGACTGAACTTCAACAAGACAAAAGTTTTCAAGTAGCCCATCTCTTTCTCTCTGTAAGGTTTTGCAATAGAGAAAGAAAGTACTTCTGAGAAAAAGATCTATGAATCATCAGACTGCTGTTACAGCCATACCGTACTGTGCAAACAGAACCAGAAGGCAAACTGCAGAGCGGGCAGAAGAAAAATGCACCATCACCCTGAGTGAAGACTCCCAATTCAATGACTACAGTTAGTTCCTTGTAAATATGCAAAAAGGATGCTCAGCTGAAATGCTCTCTGAAATGTTAATTTCTTTACCCAGGAGATATGATGAAAGGGATTTTTTCCTTTTTTTTTTTTCCTTATTTTTATTTTGTTTAACCCACCAGAATTCAGAGCAAGGGCTTCAGAGAGCTCGCGTAGGAGAAGGTAAGACATTCTGTATTACTCTGGTTAATTACCTTCTTTACATCCCTACAGCTGACCCCAAAAGCACTATCTGTCCAGAAGTATTCCTGCAATTCTGGAGATATTATTGTGAAAAACATACTGTGCAAAAGAGCAGAATCTGATTCAAAGACAGGGAAACTCCTCCCTTTGGGAAGTAGAGCAGAAACCACTAATATTAGCATGAAATGCCAGAATAGTTATGCTAGGGAGGAGGTCGCTCAGAATAGGGACAGTGCCAGAAACTGAGGACTAAGGCATTCTGTCAGATATAAAACCCTAACAAGTACATGAACAAAGGAGGGTAAACACTGCCGAGGGAACAAACTGTACAAACTCCAGCTAGCTGCCTTGGAGAGATTTTTTTGGAGATGGGGGTTGGGGACTGGCCACCTATGTGAAACATTTATTTAACAGACAAAAGTTAGCATGTTTGCTGGTTTAATTTTAATTAATTCTGTTAAAGGAGTCAGAATTACATCTGTTAGCTTGGAATCTCTGCCCACCATTAAAATTTGAAATGCACCAGGAGCTCAGATACAAACACTTCCACACTTAAGAAATATCCCTGCCTTTCTCTCTGAAAGTGCTGATAACGTTCACGATGATTATAGCTGCACAAATCAAGTCTGTTCCTCCTTTAAATAACACTAACTCGTGCTGCTGCTGCTTCCAACAGAATGATGTGAGACTTCAGCAAATGAACCGACTCCTTAAAATTTGTTTGCAGGTATCACCAGTGTTGTGCTACATTTCACAACCAGGTCATCACGCTCAGCTATGCTACTGGGGATGATGCATGCAGGGATGACTAGCGCCCTGACAATGATCAGGAAGAACTTGCCAATTTTAAGATTTTCTGACTTTATCACTTCTCTACATGAGCATCTCTTGTTCACCCTAGCTCTCAAATAATTCGTAACAAAATACAAAGTACTTTTCCACCTTCATTAAACCTGCCTGCTGCAGCTGGTCACCTCAGTTCTATCAATAAAGTAAGGCAGGGAAGGTTGGCACTCAAGTTTCCTTTTTTTTCCGCTGCATGTGCTTTTTTTTTAATATTAACTTGTAGAGCTTCCAGCTCTCTGGATATATAGACTCCTGTGGACATTGTGGAAGCTTTAAGTGGGAGCACACAACAGGGCAAGGCCTGACAGGACATGCAGTACGCCTGCACAACATGGCACACAACAGTGAACAGTGACACAACCCCAGTGCCTGTCCTGGTCATTAAGAGCTGACTTACTTGGTTGGCAGTTGAGAAAGCGAAGGAGACCTGGTATCTGCCTCTCACCACCAGTAAATTCTGCCAGGGTTTCTCTCCCTGTCAACAAGTAGGGCACAGAGCGGTCTGGATGTGCTGTCTTCTGCCTCGAACTATTAACAATAATGTCACTCCTCCATTAGGTGGCAGATGGACCCAGGGAGAGGATGGGGCAGCAGCTTCTCTGAGCTTGGAGTTGCGGGGAGAAGAGGGTGAAGGTGTGGGGCTGTTGGAGCAAAATACTCCAATGGGAATGAGAAGATACCAGATAAAGGGTACTTTCCACGTTCTGTTAGATGGAGGGGAAAGGCAAGAAGGAAAGAAACTGTGCACATATTTAAAAGCATTAAGGTTGAAATTACATGTTAAAGTTTTATATACATAAAGTCAGGTGTAAAGAAATTGAAAGTATTCAAAATAATGATCTCTTCTCCCAAGTCACAGGTGATAGCACAAGAGGAAATGGCCTTAAGTTGCACCAGAGGAGGTTCACATTGGATATTAGGAAAAATTTTTACACTGCAAGGGTTATTAAGCATTGGAATGGGCTGCCCAGGGAAGTGGTTGAAGCACCATTCCTGGAGGTATGTAAAAGATAGGTTGACATAGTGCTTAGAGACATGATTTAGTGTTGTGGTTTTTTTGGTTTTGTCAGGTTGACGGTTGGACTAGATGATCTTAAAGGTCCCTTCCAACATAGACAATTCTATGATTCTATGATTCTATAATACTAACATGAAAACAGAAAAATAATTTTCCAGCAGTGTTGAAAGCCACACTCTGGAAGATGATGGGGAAAAAAACAGACCCTGTAACAGCCTAGTGGTTTGTGCATGAATATTTGCTATAGCTCTGCCCCCTTCAGTGAATTCACAGTGACCGATTATTTCAGCATAGATGTCACCTTTAAACAAGAGCTACAAGAGCATTTCAGGTATTTCACAAGAAAAAACAAGGGAAAGGTGAACAAACAAGGTTGCAATAATTAGAGAATATTTGAAAGCACTAAGGCCTGAAGGCTTCAGACAGATTGTGGATCCACTGCAGATCCATTGTAAGGCAAACTCCAGGAAGTCTGAAGCACAGAGACAGGTCACAGCACAGACCAGTGTGGCTCCGTCACCACCCCAGCCTCTTACTCTAAAGCACAAATCATGGGTACCCTCCTCCTCAAACAGCTCTTCTTTTAGTCAATTCCATTGCCACGTGGACATAAAAATGAAAATTTTTAGTTTCAGAGCAGGAAAAGTGCCTTGGATGAAACTGCTGGAAACAAAGATTACATTTGGGATGAACCAGCATTTCACCTATGTTATTTCCCCCTGGAGTCCACTGTTATCCACTAGTACCACGTTCACTCCATTTATTACTATATTTTCCTTCTTGTTTTAAACAAACTATGCAATTTTAGCCAGTTTTACAGCCATAGACAGTTAAACCTCAACCATCTAAATACACAAATGGATGGACCAGATGTTGTTATGTTACTTTAGTGGGACACCTTCAAATAACAGATATAATGTACTAAAATTCATATTTTTAGGATTAATCCCTCATTTTGCTGGTGTTACTCAACCAAATCTACCACTGGCTTCATCTGAACTTGGCTTGATTAAAACTCTTAAGATTTGTTCTATAATCTTTATTGCAGCTGGTTAAATCTCTGTTCCCCAGCCATTCCCTTGTATCTGCATTATCAAAGCCAAAAAAAAAAAGTAACTCAAAAATATAAATGAAGGGCTTATTTTTATGCATTTCACATTTATGTAAATGTGGAAAGTTTCTCCACTGTTATGATGTTAAAGGATTAATATGGCTTTTTAATTGAATGTACTTTTTATTTTAATGTATCAGAAATAAAACCCTGCAGCTTAATTCTCACAATAAATCTTGTACTTCCAATAGAGTTTTAAAACACCATTATCAAACTGAAACCTTCTAAATGAGATGTGATAACCAGCATTCCTATGCTGTTGCCCTTTCATTTGAAATATATTTTATACATTAAGAATATTTTCAATTTTCCCTTTAAAAGAATCAGAGAAGGCACTTAACACCACGAAAATAACATAGTCTTAGTCGCAATTTAGGCAAGCAGCAATAGGACAAAGCCAGTAACTAGAGCTTGAGTGAGCTTTTTTATACAAATCATTAATTCAAACCTTTAGGGTAAAAAAAGCTCATTTATTCATCAAGAAGTTAATCCAGTTTGTTCCCTAACTGGGAAGTAGCTTTCCCTGCTTTTTGTCTGCGTATGCTATTCATTAATGAAACAAAAAAAAAATATCTTACCCAGGACTTCATATCTATTATGTAAGTAAACATTACACTTTGATGTAAAAATTTACATTGTTCACAGCTTCATTTGTATTTCACATTCACATTACCACCAAGGAGATAAAAGAAGTTTCTTTCATACTGCCATGTTTACTACTGTTTTCTTTGGCTTGTAAAACTAATTTATCCTCTAAATCAAGATCTCAAATGCAAACACTGCAGGAATAGTAATTTTTTTTGCTTTTTAAATTAAGCTCAGTGCAGTTCTGCATAGCTGCACAACCGCATGAGGAAAAACTTTTCCCATTCAATGTACTCTTTCAAATAGTCTGTTTTCTCATTATATGAATAGTATTCTAAGCACGTATTATATCCTGCCACAAAACTAATAATAAATTCTGAATTAAAGAAAGATTCTTCAAGGTAAAGGAAAAAAATAGCTTTGTGAGAGGACAACATATTACAAAATCCCGAAATTTCTGAAATTCTGCTGATAATACTGCAAAAGCACTTTACTACATAACTTGTAATCCAGACTGTATGCTGGTACTAGAAGATTGATAAACATTATTATTTTATCCACAGTAGAGAACGACAACACTTAATCATTCAACAATTAAAATAGCTTCTTAACATATATACACATATAATATTTGTATCACGCAATGAGGCATCCAAAGAAGCATCTACTTTTTAAGACAGTACATTTAGGCACAGAAATAAGGCAGCATGATTTCACCCCACAACTGAATTCCTATTCTCATTAAAAGATAATGTTTTATAATTATGCATTTATCTTATTTCCAAACTACTTTTTTTTTTCTTGTCAGGTTATTTGCTAAATTTCTAGACACATACAAAAAACCATATTTCTCTCCAATAATATGGGTACACTCAACAGTAATTTCTCGCAGCACAATTATTAGAAGTTACTTCAGTAAATTCTGCCAGTTCTAATTTTTGCATAGTTGTAACATCTAATGCGTATTTCTAATGCAAATGCAGTATAAAATACGAACATTTCAGAAGGAAAAACTTAAAGAAACTATAAAAAGGAAAGCAAGACATTTAAAAAGTGAAAATAAATAATATTTCTAATTAGCTTTGATTACTTCAAACACTCGGCTATGCTTTCTAGTTTTTATAAATTATCTTACTCTTTGAGGCAATCTTCAGTCAATCCAGTCCTAGTTACAATAACAGTGTATCAAGGCAGCTTGTCAGTCAGACCCCTCTCCTTTGCACGTCTTGAAATATTGATCCTTCAAAGACAACACAAAGAACTGCTCACTTGACTCTCAAGCAACACCTGCAGGTGATGCAGCCTTATTAGCATAATACTGTTCTGGATTTCAACATGTAAAGAATGCAAAATTGCCATAAATCAACATTAAAGGCTAAAATTATTTTCTCAGCCATGTTAATTTGAATTGAGAGATGCCGTTGTCCAAGGATTTTTAATTTTACATTAAATTGCCTTACTACTTATACACCAGAGAAACCATAATATAACTAAGACCAGAACGTACTCTTTAATCTTTAATATAAAATTAAATTTTGCTGGTTTTTCAATTTATCCAGAGACTTAGTACCACTTAAAACTGTGCTTTGTTGTATTCATTTTAATCAAATGTTATTTTAATTGGGTCTGTAAGGACATGCAGAAACTACTGCACCACTGGGAAGAAACTAATTTTTGATTTCTTGTTCTTACATCTCTGAAACCAGCCTGGTTTTCTGTCTCACCTTTAACCTCCCTTCAGGCGTTATTCCCTAGGGTTCTGCAGCTCCAATTCCCAATTCAGATTTGCTCAGAAGAATAATGTATCTCAAAGCAGTACTTCTGGAAAGCAACACTTGTGGAAATAGGGATGCCTTACCAAATTTTCCATATCGTCCATGGAAGAAGTTGAAGCCTAAAGTACGGCTCTGGGGAAATGCTTCACTGCACACATGGACAGAGCAAAAAGGAAAGGCAACGCTACCCAGCATGTAGTTTCATGATGTCTATGAGGGTTGGCACTGTGTGCATACACTACAAAAGTAGGAGTGCCTCCTTACAAAAAGGAGTAAGAAACCAAGGCAGGACCTTGGACAACCAGGTGTGAATGTACTACATCTCTCCCTCCCCTACCCTGATGTCTCCTAAGCATCCTTCCTTCTCAAAGACAGAAAGATGCTGCCTTCTCTTCCACCCTAAAAGCTGTAAGCTAGTGAGCCATCACCAGACTGGTAGAAGAGCTGTTCTCCATACTGCTGAGAGTAGCTATCTATGAAGAAAGAGGGGGAAATAAAGTCCACCAAGGAAAGAAAACATCAATCTACCTCATATTGAAGTAGAGGGTTTGAGCTACAGCTTTCCTTACTGTCAAAACAATAAAATACTAAATTAATAATACCCTCTCACAGAGAGCAGTTACAATTGCTGAGAGTGGCTGATAATACCAGCCAGCAAAATTAGAGCAGCCCTCTCTCAGCTCTGATTCCTTCCTTCCTTAGTAGGAACTTGACTCAAACTGTTTCACTGAGATTTGGTAAGTAGCTCACCATTTTCTAACCTAAACTACAAATTAAATTCATAACTATATTCCACAATTAAGTTAGGTTCAATTTGTCCAGACAACTTTTAAACTGAAACTAATAGCTTCACTCCATCAGAATAAAATTTAAAGTAGCAAATCAACTTTCATCCCTAAGTGCACAAAGACAATGTTTTTCATATCAAGAGAGATATTGAAAGTCTAAAGAATGGGGGTTTTATTAGGTTTTGGTTGTTTGGTTTTTTTTTTTTTTTTACGTTTCTGTTGGTTTGGAATTTTTTTTTGTCATTTGAGATCCTGGAGCAAACTTTTTGCACTATCTTCCTTTAGATGTAATTGGATCAAGTTCATGAAAGGGGTTACGTCACGTTGACTGCCTGTGCAGCAGTCACCAGCCAACAATGACCAAGGAAACGCCTGCAAACTTCCTCTTCCAGAAGAAAAGCAGAAAACTGGCATCAACATATCAAGGGCTTGTCAGTAGGACATAGGGATACTTTTCTTATAACCCTGAATACAGAAAAGAGAAAGAGCCTGTCTCTCATTCAAGATTCACATCTTAAGGTGTTCCGTCTTTTACATTTGAACCAAGAGTAGAACACAAAGGCAACTGACCTATTTGCACCCTTTATTATTTATTTTAAAATGTTACAGTTTACACAGTGCATCATAGGGATCTCTGCATTCACACTCATGTCTTGTTTTTAACTTCATAATTCATTCTGTAACAAGAGCTGGCTGCTGTAAAAAGGAGTCACCTGGAAGCATCCTCCATGAAACTGTGGAGGAGGTAAAGATGAAGTAAGACCTTTTCTCACTCTTTAATCTTGATAGTGGGTTCCCAGCATAAGGTTGGGTCCAACAAATTACATGCATTTCGACATATAATGCTTGCTGCTGGGTAGTTGCCAGGTAAGATAATAAAATTTCTGCTTAATTAAACCACATTCCTTTCTTCCACAACGGCTGATGATCTTGGCTATTTTTAACACAGCAAGATGTATTCACATCAGCATACGCTGGGAAAAGGGTGATATACCTTTTGTTTAATATCAAACCCCAGAATTTTCAGACATAAAGCCAACAGTTGGCATGACTCTGATGCTCTGAACTTCACATATGCTTTCTCACATGTTTAATCAGAGAAAGCTTACCTAAGTCACTGCACTGGTTAAGCAGAGAGGCTGAATGTCATGGGGAAAACAGAAAGAGGAAGTAAAGATTCAAAGATTTAAAAAGGACAGAAGGATAGTTAACATACCATTTTAAACAAAATGAACCACTTCCAATGTATTTAGTTCAAGGCTTCTGCACCAAAAAAAAAAACCACCGAGTGAAAGCTGAGTTGAGAAAAAAAAAAACAATTAAACCTGAACTAACTTGACTGCTGAGGAAAAACGAAGTTAGCTGTACAATTGCCTTTGCTACTACAAAAGCATTAAGGGCTACGTAAGAAAAGGAGTTTCCTCTTTTTTGCCAGCAATCACTGTAGTCTCTTGATCATCAAAGTACTTTATTAGAAGGTACATTTCAGTGCTTAATCTTCCATATATCCTAAACAACTGGAGGGATTGAAAAGGAGGTTCACGGAGACTGGAACAACCACTTTTCTTCTTTGGTTTTCTGGGTAGTCACAGAGTGCAGCTAACTAATACAGATGCAGCTAAACTAATTTCCACAAATTAAAATAGAACCTGGCCGAGGTGGGGTGGAGGGCTGAAATCAGGGCTATCCATTCACTGGACATACTCCTTTTTTTACAAGAGCGGTCCTTACAGTTCTCTCCAACACTGCCTTTCACTTGAGTGAAAAAGGTACTTTATTTAAAGGTGGATTTTCACATTAGGCTTGCTCTGATCTAATGGCAAGTAGCTGTCAAGAAGAGCTCTTCTGTTCCTCACTGCAAGTTCCTGCCCTCTCTCCTTGCCCTTAAGAATCATAGAATCCCCAATGAGCTACAACAGTTCATTGATCCAAGAGAAAACAAACCTATGCAAGAAAGGATTAGGTTCTGACATGACAGATTTCCCAGAAGGAACTATCTCTTTTGGATGTCAGCCTGAAATTAAAAAAAATGAAGCAACATGTGAAACTACACCCCCAGCCTGAGTCTTCATGGATCTGAGCTGGGTCAATGCCATACTGAATTATTCCCTTCTAAGTTGACTCTGTTCCTCCCTACTGAAGCACTGGTGAGGAAGACTCTGCAAAGCCAAGAAAAATTAGTTCAGAGCAGAATCAAACATCTGAAAACATGTGTTTATGCTCAGTTGTTTTTCTTCCAAAAATGATTTTTAAAAATATCACGAAAGATCCTAATATCTTTGATTTACTGACTTACTCCATTTGGCTTAATGAACAGAAAGGCAACAACATCAAACAACATGATTTTTCAAATCTCTGCAAAGTCCATAAAAGTTAAAATACATCTTATTCAAAGACAGTCTCCCAAACGGGCTTTATCTTCACCTGCTTTGCTATGGAAAAGAATTACCTTCTAAGAATCACAGACTTACTGCATTTCCCAAGGAATTCTGTCCTGCTGCTGACACAGTCTTCAAATTCAATTTATATTTAGTTGTTTCATTCAGAGTAATCATTTACTCAATATGACCATTCTTTGGCTTAGCCTTCAGCGAGGACCCAGTTTCTTCATGTCCCCGTGATTCATATCGATACTTTCTTTTCCAACTATTTTTCACTTTAGCACCCCATTTATTGACTTTAATAGATTCTTGTACCATTCAATCATTTAATGCTTATAGTTATGGAAAAACATGAGATGCATTTTATTTTTACGTAGCTTGTTAGAATTCTTGTCTCATGTTCAGCAACTTTAAAATACACACAGAACACAAAGTCTTCAACGTTTTTTCACATGTTGAGGACAAGATGTTGGATAAAACGTGACATAGGGGTAGACTGTAAGCAGCAGGCTACCAACAGATTAACTTAACAATGGGAAAGGATGTTAACCCCCCTACCTACTGGACATGTAATTAGGTCCAGAACCAGAATAGGCTTTGATAGCTTCAGCTCATGTAGGCAAAAATTCAGAATTGATCTACTTAATCTTAAACCTCATTTCGTCTTTGAATTCCTCTTGCCTTCTTTCATGAACAGCAATGGAGGTGTGGCCTCAACATTTTAAGGCTTTGGGGCAGTTCCCTCCTTTCCTTCATAAAGGGAAGCTCTTTGGACATAAGTCATATTCTTCTAGATGGGAACACTTTCAGGTTTAAATACATTCAACTGCAGGTTGCAATAAGGAAGCAATCCTGTGGTCCCCCTACCATTAAAAATCCTGCACTAAAGCTTCTACCTCATAGAAAAATGATTCCAGATGTAACGATCTGGCTCTTGAACTGAGTTCTGCTTTTCTTCCATCAGTTCACCTGCACAGAACTCCACTAGGCTCAGCGGAATCCCTCCTGACGCACATGGGGAAGAGGAGAACAGAACCAGGTCTCTGCCCTCATACACTTTTCCTGTGACACATCTGTATCACAAGAGCAAGCAGCCTGTAAAGTCCATATAAACTGCTTTTTCACCACGTCCCAGACACGTTTCACAAGATGGCAAATGCATTCATAAATTTCACTGCACATTTCCAGTAAAAAAAACTGGTATTGACATTTTGGTTTTACTATCTTTATGATTCAAAACACGACCTTGTATTTCTTCCTAATGAGTTGAGCATTGTTCCTCGCATAATCTGTTAGATATGTGAATTTTTAATTCTGAAGAGAAGTGCTATCTTCTGCAAACTCTGTAAGTCGTGGAAAAAGGAACGTCAATCCTTTTTTGGATTTCGCTGAGTTTTATATCCACCAACCATTTACAGTAATTTATTCAAATAACATTTATTTGATTTATTGGGAATAAAATAGTTTTAAAAAGTGTAGGTAAGTATCATACATAAATGTATACAGTCTCCCGCAAATCAGTTCTACCATAGTACCATCCTTCACATATAGTTACCAGAATGCATTTTATAAATAGTGTAAGTTCTAGATTTGGAGGCTTTTATTTCTAAAGATAGGAAAATTAGTTGTATAAAGAAGTTATATAATTACTTAAATTAGATAGTTATATAATCAGCAATATACATGTGTACATATACACACACACACACAAATATGAAAACAGCATTTAGTCTGCCCTGTGATAAATTAGAACTGTATTTCTCAACTTAATCAGAACCTGTTGCTTTGATGAGTGCTCTCCTCTAAAAAAGCACTCTGATCGCACAGTTCCTGTGCTCACTTGCATCTCAAATACACGTCTGGCACAGCAGAGCTTTTCCGTTTGCACACCAGTTTGCAAATGATACAGAAATTATTAAGTTATCTAAAAGTCAAAGCAGCTATTGAAAAGGAAACTGAAAAGTCTTTTTAAGGTATATATAGAAAAAGGGTGCAGACAAACAGGTACCGGACAGAACGCTTGTTAGGTTAATGTAATACTCTGGAATATGACAGAGGGAGAATTAACCCAAGATTCACCATCAAAACTCACCAAGTTTTATCAGAATTTTACATCTTTTTTTTGCTAAATAATCAGTTAAACCGTGCACCATGTTAAAGAAAAGCTCATAGGGGAATAAAGATTTGTGAGAGTTTCTGGTTACTAACTTCATTTCAACTGTTGTATACTTTTAGGAAGAAAAAAAAAATCCCAAAGCACTGTCACCACAGTAAAATAAGAGAAATACCGCTTTTGACATGAATACTGGCCAAGAGGTATGTAGGTTATTCCAAAAAAGGAGATTTTAAAAACTCATTTCATTCATCTATGAGAGTCTAACATGACATTTTTTCAAAAATAAATCAGATGCTGGGTTTTTTCTCAAAGTTTCAGAGCCTTTTCAGGCTTTAAACATGAAAGTACCAACTGTGTTACTAACAATCGTAGAAGGATGTCGATAGGCACAAGAACTTTCACAGGAAGTTTTCCACTAAACTAGTTGTAATTTTAAAGATGCTCAACTCAGAATTTCATAATTAAATCAGACGCAATCTTACTGAATACAGACTACAATGAAAAATACATGAACCTTTCTTGATGAAAGGAAGTATACTTTTTGAACAGAGGTGAACGCACTCCTCTGGCAGTGAGAGTAGGTTGAGCCTTTCCTTTTGCCACTTGACTGAGATCGAGTGCCGCAGCAGGGAGACACAAAAAGGACTTTCTACTGTTCCCAGAGAGTCTGACCATCCTTTTTCCTGGCTGTCATGACTTCCTTGAAAGGAATTACAAAACAAGGCAGAGACAAACGCATTTTGTGAATAATCCACAGATTCAATTTTTATTGTATTTTGCCAGGCAGAATATTTAATTTCTTCTGTCATTTTGCTACTAGATTAGGTCAGTAATTTACTTACACAAGTCTAGTATAAATTTTAACACGAGAAGGATATATCCTCTTTCAAAACAACTTTTTCCCTTTTAATTCATGTCTGCTTTGGTGGCATTTCAAAAACTAATGAATATACTGACAGACGACTGGATGACAGGTTTCAAAGAAATGTTTTTACTTTCTGTGGCTAAACATTTGACAGTTTTCTTGCAGAAATGTTTTTCCCGAATAACACTTTATAGAAATTCAACAAAAAGGATTTATACTCCAAAGTTGTAAAAGCCAAAACCACATGAACTGTAATTATTTTAGAAACTAAGTGGCCATCAACATTTGTATATCCAGTCTTTGTTGTTTTGTTCTAGCACTGTACACTGTCATTATCTGTTCTTTCAGCAGTATTAAAAGGCTTTACAAATTGCTGATACTCAGTCATTTACTCTTTAGTGAAGCCAGAGAGCTTTACAGCATTACCAGACCACATCACATATCAAAAGACACTTAGCTACTGCAAAAGAGGGCTCCTGATGCCAGGCGGATGCCAGACATTATTGAGCTATTACAGTACTCAAATCTGCTAATTTTTAGAAGACCCATGAGAGTTCATGAATCCCAAAACAAAACCAAAAGCCTCTGTGGAATAAATATGAGATTACATATTCTTCATCATGTGTTATTTAACGACGTTTCTGCTTTTGATTCCACAAAGCCTATATAGATTAACCTTTTAATAAAAGCTTGAAAACATGAATGCTCCATAGTTGCAAAAAAGGCATAAATGGAAAATTTTCATGTCACAAATTTTAGATTTGACATTTTGGAACAGAAGGAATTCAATGCCCGGTGTTTAATTAGAAGTCTGAAATCACCTGCTAGATTCTTCTGTTCTAATACTAATCTCAACTGAATGCAAAGTGACACTGTAAGCATTTTTCCCCTCTGATGACCGTGCGCGCACAGCCCAGTCTAGTAATTTACTGATCATGTTACAGGGTCAGTGAGATTTTAGCTCAGTTCTGTTCAAAACACATTATTCTTCCTGCCTCCACCTAATAAGTTTAGGGCCAAAACTTTTCGTTCTCTATCCTTAGGCTTATACATGCTGGCCTAGCCACTATCTTTAACTCTTCATCAAATTATACTAGCTTCTGGTCCATGAATACAGGTCCTTGCCAAATTTAATTCCATCACTAGTAAATTTCGGGATCTGTAAGGTTACAGACAAATGTCTTCTTTCAGCTGGTTCAATTAACAAAGGAATTAAATGGATTTAAACAGGTAAAATACCAAATGAGTGATTTAGCTGGCTCTCGTAGGAAGGCAATACCCACCCGCAGGGAAAAGTATGTAGGCTGATTGGCTGAAAGGTCTTGCGCTGGCTCAGCCGTTTGAAGAACACCCGTCTACATGTTGAGTTGAGAAGACACCATGTTAGAAAGCAAACTACATTGACATGGGATGGTGTGCTCCTTCAGCCATTTCCTATTGTGAATGAGTGGTGAAGAATTATGGTACCACAAAAAGCAAAGGCTTCATAACTGCTGTTTAGTGATAATGTCCAAATAGTGGTCAAGTGCATTTGCTGTATGAAATGTCACAGAAAGCTTTTCATATCCCATCACGTCCACTCTCCTTTCAAATTAATGAAGTTGAAAAAAGCATAGACATCTTTGTATGGATCTTCCTACCTGTGTAAGCTAGTACAGATGAAAAGATCTTGACAAAAATCAACTGGAAAAGTAAATTAAATAATCTGAACCTAATTCCATCAGTTTTAATATAGCACTACGAATGCAATCTCATCACAGACACCCAATGAAAATGATTCATATCCTAACTTTGTAATGTCAGTAGAGATTCTGTTGCTAAATTCAATTAAACACAATTGCATCCAAACATGTTCCCCAAATCAAATTAAGTTACTATCTGGTTAAGTCCAAGTACCAAAGGAGCTACACAAAGCAGGTACCTCCTGGAAACAAAATGCAGGTTACACTGAACTAACTTGCTTGAAATTCAGGAGGGGAGAACAGGTCAAGAGATCTGCTTTCCTGAGGTCTGTGAGAAGAGAGCAGGGTGCACCAGAGTGCCTGAGAGCAAAGGTGCTGTGCAAATCACATCTCACAGCCTCCACGAGCTACTGTCAGACACGACATGTCACAGGCAGTTACTGTCCCAAACAGACAAGGAAGGCCACTGCATGCATAACGGAGATAAATGCTGACATCTGTCAAGGTATAAAATGCACATAACACATATTGCCCTTACAGTCTGTCTGTGTCCTAAGCCTGTGTTCTCTCTGTAACCTTTCTCTCATATGGTCACTTGTCTGTGCAACATCTCTTCTTGAAAGTTCCCTGCAGCCCTGAAGGCAAGATCTATAGCCTACAGCAGAGACCTCCACTGAACAACAGGTGTAGGAGAGCTGAAACTTTCTAAGAGGAGATTATGTGCTGCAGCTGCAAAAAGAATCATGGGTGCAGGAACATTTGTTGTTACGTTCTGCAACTCCGTGTTTGTAGCCTTTGTTTATTTGTATTTTCCCAGGGAAGAAAAAACCTTGTTCTTGACTGGTTAGTTCGTTCATCACTGGATGCTATGCAACTTGGGGATATTCAATAGCTCCATGATGAACAACCTGAGAGTATCAAATACTGTACACGCAAGCCGCAAGATCCTATTTGAACACCTTGGATCAAAACCAGAAACAACAGACACTAGCTTCCCAGGGCTGAACACCGTAAGGACATAAGCACCTCGCTCCAGAGAAGAACTCACATTCTTAGTTTGGACATCTGCATTCCCTATTACACTGAACAGAAAAGATACAGATGTGCATGCACAGCATTCACAACAACTAGCAATCTCACTGAGGAAATGCCTATCACAGCCAACAGAAACTACTGAAAAATGTTAATTCTGTCTTTCTCCTGAGAGCTCAAAGTACTATTCAGCCACATGAAACCAAAAATCAGAGCTGAAAACCTGTTGTGCAGTCGTGAGATTATGCCATGACTTTGAGTGAGGAAGGATGGAGCAACGCTTTGCACAGTAGTGTGGTAATGCAGATATGGCATAGGAAGAACCCTGTAAGCTAGGCTTTTTCCAGTTCAGGTCTAAGCTACCAAGAGGTCATAATAATCAGTCATAAAAGGTTATAAACTCTCAGGAGTTTAAATTTCTCCCAAAGCTGGGCCATTGTGCAGTCAAGAAAACGTAAGTAACTGCTTCTGGGGGGTATATACAGCAAAGAAGTAATAGCAGTATGCTGTCTTCCAAAATCGAGGTATGTTCCTGTGTAGGGTGCCCTCTAATAGGAACCCCATACTCTGATAACACTCTGTTACCTGAAACAGAAGCTCTTGAAACCAGAAGAAGTTAGAGATACTCCACAATTCTAGCACCCCTTACCAGGAACATTCACCCATTATTTATAGAATCATAGAATCATCTGGGCCAGAACGGGCCTTCAAAGGTCATCTAGTCCAACCCCCCCGCAGTCAGCAGGGACACCCCCAACTAGACCAGGTTGCCCAGGACCTTGTCGAGCCTCACCTTGAGTATCTCCAGGGAAGGGGCCTCAACCACCTCCCTTGGCAACCTGTTCCAGTGCTCCACCACCCTCATATACACAAAAGTCTCTCATTATTCTGCCTACCTAATACATAACTCCACCTAGGCTTACAAATTCATGAGGATGATCGAATAGCCCTTCTGCACAAGCATATTAAATTTTGCAGTGTCTGCCAAACACTTCTATGCAGGTGTCGTTTGGGTAGGGATACCCTTCCTCATATTATCCTTTTAAGGTACTGAGTTATCTCAGGACAGTAAAAGTTTACTGTCAGTTTTCCAGCTTCTTGAGAATGATAAGGATGTTCTTTGAAGTAGCCACAGCTCCGTCCTAATTGGTACAGGAGTACATATTTTGACATATGAGAGAACCCTGAAGTGGTGAACTACTTCTTGTTATCCCATCCTTATTGCTATCAGCTTGGTGACCAACTATTTTCCCACACAGTAAGAAGCTCAGTAATTAACACATTTTAGTTAGCATATGGTTATAACCAAAGCAGAGGCCTGCCTTTGGTAACAACTGGTTGCTGTTTTGTGGAAGTTATTTCTGATCCTTAGGAGTGCACAGTCCCACTTGGTAAAGAGTAGACCCTGGTACAGCGTGTTTGTGGGAAGAATAAAACTAAGCATCCTCCTTGGACCTTTAAGTATAACAAACAGTTACATCAATGAAAAATATCTTTATTCAGCTTGACATGGCACAATAAACACTCAGAGGTTTAAGGAAGCTTTTTTCTGGCTCTTCCCCTTTTAAGTACTAAAGTAAATCTCTCCATATCAAAATGTTATTACTTAAATCCTCTCCAATGTCACCATTCCTCCCAGCCCCTCCAAAGATACGGCTTTAAATTAATAAATGGATCTCAATTCAGTTTGAAAAAATGCATTAAGTGTTGCAGTAATGCTGGGAAAACATGAGGATGCTGATGACTGTTACAGTCAGTATAATACATTTGTTTGTGGTAAAGCCTTTAATATGATTGTTTCAATAGAATATATGGGCCAAACACCCTTCCCAGTTTTACTTCCTACTTATCAGTACTCCTGCAACTTCACACAGACTACTCACATGATTCTTGTGAAAGCACTACGAAGAATCAAGCTCTCAAAAATCCTTTTCATTACTTACATTTGGGACAGCAGTGAACAAGCATCAAACACCTTGAAAGGACTCCTTTGGTTTTAAAAAGAACAGGTGTGGATCCAGTTTCCTTAGAATCTAAGCATGACTTACTAATCCCTTTTCTATATCAGTGCCAAAAAATGGGTCAAATAATATGCCCCATGAGCTTTTCTAAACTCGTGTTTTCAACTGTCTAAAGAAAGCATACTTTTGTAGTGAGCAAATTGATTTTACAAACACCTCAGCTTAAAAAGCTTACTTATAAAGTAAGTTAAAAACTGATAGCAGCATACATACGCAAATGTTGAGAATCACAATTGTATTTCACACCAGATACTGTTTTGGGGGAACTGTGTAAAGAAAGAAACAAGATCCGATTGTTGAAGTAGAAAAATAATTCTTTTGCGGTTCCCATTAAATATTTCGTGTCTTTACAGCATTTTATATCAACTAATTGAATTCATCAGTATTTCACTAACCAAAGATCCAAAGTGCTGCATCTAACATGCTTATACTTCTCCACATTCCTCAACCACCTCATTGTTCTGGTAAATATCCTAAAGTCCCCAAAAGAGTAAAATACTATCTTTACTCTTTCAACAGCAAATACTGTGCTGCCTGAATCAATGAGACATGGAGAAGTACAGTGGAAAAAATTTTAAAATATACTGTAAGAAACTTAATCCATTTACTTTGCATGAAGTGGTCTCATTCTCCAGGGCTCTGCAAACAGTCTAAGGTAACTAATACTGTCCTTTGAGTACGTAACCAACTTAGATGTATGTTACTCCATATCACCTTTCAAGATACAGCTCTATCTCATGAGTTTTAGAACTGCTTGAAAGACATTAATGGGTGGAAGCATGCAGTCCTTCTGCAGTCTGCTGTTCTAGATGTGAAGCCTCAAAGCCTTCAAAGCCTGTGTGGCCTGAGAGCTACCATTCAACAGAGAGGACTGGAGAAACTTGTCTGAGAAAACTTAAACTAGTAAGAAGATATGACAGTCGGTGGTAGGTTATTTAAAAAATACCTACAGGGCTTAAATCTTCCTTGCAACATTTTTTGCTTTTCTCTGGCTGGAAAACATCCATTCCTGCCAGCGAAACATCCATTTTCCTTTGAAGTACTTCCTGAGAATTTAATTGCCCAGTAAATTGCCAACAAAACTTTCAAGTTGTAGACCAGCCCTGACAGACTCCAGAAGGAACAGCCTGTAATACTTAATTCATCTTTCCACAGCCAGTGAGGAGGGCAGTTACTCTACAAGCCTCCAGCCACAAAAATCAATTTTTGACTGGACGAAGTTCACTGAGCTAAACAGAGCCACATACAGGAGGTAGTTTTGTGTTTGCCACCAAACACAATCAGAAGTTATGTTGAAGCAACATTTTTGAGAACTGGGATATTTGTTCGTATTAGTGGATCTAGCTGCATAAGCACTACCCCTCAAAAATGTTTCATATTTGAAAATGCGTTTCTTAGGCTAAATAACTGTAGAAGTTTAAATTGTCTGTATTACACAGTCCTTTGATTTCTGGCAGTTCCTCCAAATTGACTATTTACCATATATTTCAAGTTGGCAAGGTTTGAATGATGACATACCATAAAAAATGCAGTGGAGAGCAGCCTTAAATTACTAAAATATCTTTTTAGTAACTGAAACCATTTCAGATTCTCAGTATCAAACCTTCTCAAAATAAATAATTTTCCATAATAAAGCAAAAAGACTCAAAATTATTGCAAGATAGGATATATGAAGATTAAAACAGGGTAATTTCTTTTTAAAGAAAATTCCAAATAACTGTGGTAAAAAACCTAGAAGTGCTGACATCATTTCACAATACTGTAAACTCTGTCCCTCATGCAGTTCTGGAAAATCTGTTATCTGTCTAGAAAATGTAAATCGAGGTAACACTGAATTGCAGTAATGTCTAGTGTGGTATGAATAGTCTATTTATTTTTTGCTGTTTGGAAACAACTGTTTAAAAAAATATTTAAACTAGAATACAGGCTGTTAATCACTCATGACACATTTTATTATGAATATTTTAGTGAATACTTTTTAAGTTGTCAATTCAGAAAAATCAAGATTTGTAAACACTAGATACTCAGGCCTGTTAAGAGTGTTGGAATACATTATCACAAAGGGCTAACCTTAACTGCGTTATTTCATTTTTAATTAAAGATGAGTTTTTCGCATGCAAATTCATACTAAAGAGATTACTTCAATAGGTCAACTATTAATTCTTATATTTTATTTCAAGATCTTCATACAATTGATTTTCTACTGCTTTTCCCACTTCACTAAGAAGCTTCTCCCATTCAGCGCTTCATAATCTTTTCATCTACTTGAGCATGTCCTAGCAACACAGCTGCTAGAAAAGCACAGGAAAAAATAGAGCGGCAGATGAGCAGCAAACATTAAAAGATTTATAAAGAGTGTAAATTATTTAGGAGAAACAATGGAAATGAAAAATAATTTGGAAGCTCCAATCTGTGTACCTCTATATTCCCAAGAGCTTTGGATTTCAATTCTCTATCATGTTTTACAATACTGAAATATATACACACTTGTAGGATAAACAAGGAGAACAGAGATCAAGAAGGGGTCTCCTACATCACAGATGGAAAAACAATATAATTTACCTTAAAAGTTATGACAATATTGAAAGGTGCATTTCTAAAAAAAAAAGACAACCCAAATTTAATTGTATTTTAACTTAATATAAAAGTTCAAATTGTTACCAAATTCTCACTTAGCCTTCCACCCAGAAGTGGACTCACACTAATGTCATAGTGACAAGACCTGATGGAACATAAGGACACATGCGCTTTTAATCCTGGGAGTCTGTAGAGTGTCTGATTGGTTTTCTTGAGAGCAAAACTAAGCAATGCAACTTAAGTTTGGAAGTCATGTTTTTAAATTATCCGCTGAGAAGAGTTAATTTAAGGAATTGGTTTTCTTATTGGGTTTCTATATTTTAACCTCAGTTAACATCTCTGAAAAAATAGAAAACGATTCTTTGTGCAAGAAAACATACGCCCTTTCTTCATTACCATCTCTGGCATTTCTTGTCTTCTCTCAATTTATTCTGTACCTCTCTCACAATAATTTCCTAACATAGCATGTACTTTTTTTTTTTTTTAAGGCACTACCCAGATATTTTCTGGTCACGATGAGTACCTAAATGCCAGAGTCACAGTATTGCCTACAAAGCTGGTGAGGTCTCTTGCGTCCTATTCAACCAGCCTGAAAGAAACACTTGAGTAAAACAGATACTGAATATTAGGGGTGAGAGGGTGGAAGCTTCAGTAAGCTTTTGATCATATCTGACAATGAGAAATCAGTGAGATTTGGAGGTACACATCCAAGGACAACCAGGATTAAAAGATAGCTCATTGCAGGAACAGGAGAGACTGGTATATGCTGAGAATGATCAAACGTGTACAGCATGCACTGACCCAAAAGACACTTCGTAGGCTTACAAAAGCAAGAAGCACCTCTTATGTTTAGTAAAGACAGTCAGGAAGGAGAAAAGACAGGAAGAGATACACAGAAAGAACATGAAAGTCATGTCCTCTGATCCAGTACTGATTGGGTTTTCAATCCTCCACTGGTATCAAGAAGGGAGAAACTATTTTATATTCACAGAAATCTTGTAGTTTCAAGATTACATCTCTCGCTCTTTCACACACACACATGCACAGTGAAATGTGTGCTGTTCACAGCAAAGAAATTTAATAATCTGCAACTTTTCTTGCTGGAAAAACCTTTGGTATCTATCCCTCCCTTGCAGCATAAGAAGAATTCCTGTATTAGATTTGTTTTGAATGGAAAGCAAAACCAGGAACAATGAACACATCACCATTTCTTCTTTATCTGAAAGCTAGAGGTCTACTATACCAGGACTCATATGCAATATAGTACGGGTCAGAAATGAATGACATTGCATTTCTTGAGATATAAAACGAGATTCCTAAAATATACTCTAAGATAAAGGTGAAAAACTAAGATTATTTCATTCCAAAAAAAACAATGATGAATTAAAAACCTGGCACCTGTATATTAGAAAAATGTCTGTGGTCTTTGCTAGGCTTATTTTTAATCTTAACCTTCAACTGATAAGCACCTCTGACTACTTTCCTTTCCTACATATCCTCAGTCAGAGTCTTGCATTATTATATGCAGCACCACGGTAGCAAGAGATAAAAAGTCCCAAGAACGTCTTGGACCAGGCTTCAAATGAGGGAAAAAAAACTATCAACCCCAAATAATGCAAACATTTGAGAGACTGTACAAAGACAGAATCATAGAATGGTTTAGGTTGGAAGGGACCCCCTCAAAGATCACAGAGTTGCAAGCCCCCTGCTGTGGGCAGGGACACCTCCCACTAGACCAGGTTGCTCAAAGCCCCATCCAGCCTGACCTTAAACACTTCCAGGGATGGGGCATCCACAGCTTCTCTGGGAAACTTGTTCCAGTGCTTCACCACCCTCACAGTAAAGAATTCCTTCCTGATATCTAATCTAAACCTACCTTCTTCCAGTTCGAAGCCATTACCCCTTGTCCTATCACTACGTACCCTTGTAAAAAGTCCTTTTCCAGCTTTCTTTTAGGTCCCCTTCAGATACTGGAAGGCCACTATAAGATATCACTGGAGCCTTCTCTTCTTCAGGCTGAGCAACCCCAACCCTCCCAGCCTACTTTCACAGGAGAGGTGCTCCACCCTCCATCAGAAAGGAACTCTTGCTAGTAAAAAAATGAAGTAAAAATCTGGAAATAGAAAAGTCAGCTTTCTACCAGAAGAGGCCAAGGAAAGGCTTCAGATTACTGGCCACAGTTCTCTGATCACATAAAACAATGCCTGAACAGCTTCTATACCTGCCTGCAGCAAAAAGCTGAACACTAGTTATCTGTCCATCTTTCCATCCACAGACAGTATCTATGTTGGTGGGACTAAAATTCTCATTTTGTTTTGCAGATCATATTTCAGAAAGTAGATTAAGTTATGAGAACCCTAGTGAAGCTAAATTATTACATTAAACTTTGATCTGACCTGCTTCTAGAAGCACCAGTGACACAGGCAGCTGAGAAGGAGCTGGTGTACGACAATAGCACTCCCTCTGATACAAAAAGGAGCAAGACATTCTAAAGCTGCTTTTCCTGTGTCCCTACTGAGCCTCTTAATTGCAAAGAGGCCAGATTTCTTACTGAAGAAGAGAAGAGCCACATGAACAACTGTCTTGAGATCAGTCACCAGCCTCATCCTCCTCTGAAAACAAAAGGGATAGGCGAGTAATTAATGCTGGGTGATGGAGATAGAGCATCGTGTTGGGAGCAGTACAGGGCATGAGGAATAAATACAGCTTCCACCTTTTTTTTACTTTTAACACTTGTGTAAGCTTCAGAAGGTTATCTCCAGTTTACTCAGAAGCAGCTTAGGCTCAGACAACATAAGCAATTCAGACCCTAGTAAACGGACTGATATTTTTTCCTAGAGAGAGCAAAACAAAATATTGCTCAAGATTTAAATACTGCAGCAAAGTCATGATTAAAGCCCATTCAGTGGAGCAATTACTATCATTTTCAGCAGTAAATGGCCTTCTATCCATTCTGTGCCTTTGCCTGGTGTTACTATATGACTCTGATACATGGGAACTAACTGACAAAGGTATTTCTGAGGAGAAAAAGAGAAGGGGGAAGTTAGTTACAACCCACTACTTGCCTTTATTCTTTCTATCTTAAGCACAGATCTAGATTTGTTAGCCCATTACATCCCAGGTGTCTTAGAAATAAATCCTTACATTCTAGATACCTCTTCATGTACTACCAATTTGTAACACTGACAACATGAACATCTTGTTTCAAAGATGAACATGTAGGTAAATCAATAAGGCAAAAATGACTCTGCAGTC
>JAOXJK010000001.1:31077654-31110045 GCA_025774025.1 Xenus cinereus | reverse complement strand
AAAAATGACTCTGCAGTCTTAAGGCTTTTAGAATATGATTTCCCTGAAATAAATAGCACAAAATTAAAATGGAGTTTTACACTGTATCAGTCACTTGAATATTCATAAGCATTTAGACACGATACAATCCTGTTGCAAAACACTAGAAAAATATTCAGATAATTAAGGGTTATCTATATTCCTCTGCAAAAGGACATTGGCCTTCAAAGGCTGAAGCCCTCCAGACATTAAAATGCACCACATTTGCAGCCTTTATTACATCCATTATAATTTATTGATGCATAAATCTGTCCAGATCATCCAGTAATATTATGCCTATTCATTATGTTTACTAACCCTTCTATAAATTTACAATAAAACCAAGAAACTGCATCTTCTTTTCTTCTATTATTACAGACAGTAATAAAAAAAAGTGACTTAAAAAACAATTTGTCCCTCTCCATGATAAACTGTTATCCTTTGTCCTTTATAACCTGCTGTAATCCATTCTGGTGGTCATTTCCTAACTGATTTTGTAAGCTCATCTTTTGTGTCATACAGTATCACAAATTTTTCTGAAATCTCTATTATGTCCTTTATTTCAACTTCTTTGTTTATCACTACACACTCCTCAAAATGTGAGCATAAGCTTACATGCTGGCAAACCATTCAGTAAGAAATTCAGCATTTCCAAGCCTTCCACATGACAGAAGCAGGAAAAAAAAGATGTATTCTGGGACTTTGTTAAAAAAGGTCTTGGTACAATGCTGTTGTCTTTTTCAGTACTACGTTTATTTGCCCATTTCTGATGTTAATATGCTGCATAACGTATTTAGTAAAATTAGACTTAAAAATAAACAAGTATAATGCTTCCCAACAGTATCTTAGTAATTTACAAAGTATTGAGTCAAGGTGGTGGCAAGGCTTTTACACATTCCCAATACCAATCCCGAAAGTCACAGTGGAAGGGGGGTTTGCAGAAAACACACAGCCAGACTCCTTCAAGGTACACTACAAAAAAGCCAAGAGGCGGTAGTCAAAAGTTACAGCAAGGAAAAGTTCAGTCAGACTTAAATAAAAAATTTTCCAAGGAGAGCTGTTAAGTACATACTAAGTTGTTTGAGGAGGCTGTAGAATCTCCACCCTTGCAGATTTTTAAAACTGAATGGAACAAAGCCCTGAACAATACACTCTGACTCCAAAGTTTGCCTTGTTTTTAACACAAGGTTGTACTGGATGACTTCCAGGCCCAGAAGACCTCAAAAACTAAATTATTTTATTATTTTACTAACTGCATAAATTGAAGAGTCTTTAAAGATCGAATTACATGTATTTGCCATAGAGAGTAGCTGCAATAAGTAAAAGCATGTGTATTAGTTTCATCAGCCTTCCACTGATGAATCATTATTTTATGGGGAGAAAAGTTATTAACCAAAATATATAAACGTCACTGTTTTCCAAATTTCAGGAGGACCTAAGTCACAACTGAATGTTATGACTTAGTTATGTAAAAAAAAAAAGTTATTAAAGCTTTGTAAAAAAGGGAAAAAAGTTCCTCAGTTGGAGCTTAAAAATTTTGTTTAATAGTGGTTAACTTAGGCATTTGCTTTATTCTGACAGATTTGTAAAAAACAGTTTATGCTGGCATTTACTGTTTCATTACCTTTCTCCCATCGCACCCTCCATGTTTCTTTATAAAAGAAAGATATGCACAAGCTGGTGTTAATGTATTAACTGAGAGAAAACTAGATGGAATCTAGTAGTTGTTCTGTAATTAAAGCAGTTTCTGTTTCTATCTAGTGACATACTCAGAAGATGTTTAATTGTACCAATTTGAAAGTATGTAACTGACTTCACCAACGTTTAAAATGGTTTAAATTACTCCTCTTACTGATCCAGAAAAAGAATACTTCCCAAGTTTCCGATAAATAAATTTGGAGTGGTGAAGTGTCTGGAAGGCTTTCTTACTACTAGACCTGGCAAAAGTACTTCAGAAGAACATCTGGTACGTGGTTTTCTTTCCAATTTTGTACACTCAACAGTATAATAATTTTAAATAAAATGCTCGGACTACAAGCATTCCTAAAAAGCTAGATTTGAAAGATAAAAAAGGTGCAGTCATCGATGTCTGGAAAGCAAAGCTTTGAGATCATTTGGACATACTAAAGTCAGTCAGACACAAACAAACTGAAACACAGGAGGTTCTCCCTCTGAATGCCAGGAGACTCTTGTTTAATGTAAGGGCAACCAAGCACTGGCACAGGTTGTCCAGGGAGGTTGTGGAGTCTCCATCCTTGGAGAAATTCAAAAGCCATCTGGTCACGGTCCTGGGCAGCCAACAAGGGTAGTCCTACTTGAGCAGGGGGACTGGACCAGATGACCTCTAGAGGTGCCTTCAACCTCAACCATTCTGTGATCCTGTAACCATGCACTTTGTTACAAGAGTCAAAACATTTGGAAATAAACATAGCTAACTGAAAAGCTATTTTAACAGTGCATATAAATATTTTATTCTGATAGAAGAATCCTGTATGGTAACACCAAGGTACGTTAACCCCATTTTCAAAGAGTTTTAACTTTTGTCAAGAGTTTCAATATTGAGGCAACAGAAACAAAATATTTCTCCTATTTCAGTCCACTTTATACTAGCCACAGTATATTTAAAAATGGACAACAGTGAAAATGCATGCAACGACATTTTCAAAGGAGGAATAATAATTCTAACTTGATTAAGAGAACTGGAGAAAAAGAACATCTGAAAGAAGCAGTGAAATTCATAGGCTCAAGTTCCACAAACATGCTTCTGCAGCAGCTTACTGACCTCCTATTTTCCCTTATTTCTACTTTCTATGGCCTTCCCTGCTCCTTGTTGACACTCACTCACCAGCTATTTTCTGTGCTTGCACATGTTTGAGTGGAAATACAGGTAGGTAGATGAGGTAAGTTAAAAAAGAGTTAAAAAAGAATTAATCAAAAACTGTGTTCCTCTTTAACTGGATCAATTCTCATTTATTAAACAACTATGCTTTTAGTTTAACTGAGGTATCCAAGCACCTATAATGAAGTGGAATAAATCCATGTCTTAATATTTGTTGTTGCTTCTGTGTTTCAGAGTCAGCTGAGATTAGTGAATGCATAAGCAGCAAGGAACAAAAATACGGCACTCAAACAGTTCCCCAAGATCTTTCACAATTGCTTCTCTTGCAGGAGGTCGAAAGCTCAGAAAGCTTTCAAAGACAGAAAAAAAAAATTGAATATACTGGTTTAGTGTTTCTTTTCCTTTCCTTCCTTACCTCCCCATCTCTTTTAATATTATGTTTAAAAAGTTATAAGATGTTTATTTTTGGCACCTCTGGTTGTATTCATGATTACTACAGGAACTAACTCAAATTTGCAATAATGCACATAGCATAAAAGCGATACTCCTAAGTCATCACCACAAGTTCTTGTGAAAAGACTCTATGCATCAGTAACTGAGCAACTGAGGATTATGTATTTTCCTTACATGCTGTC
Source organism: Xenus cinereus (assembly GCA_025774025.1). Classification (NCBI taxonomy): domain Eukaryota; kingdom Metazoa; phylum Chordata; class Aves; order Charadriiformes; family Scolopacidae; genus Xenus; species Xenus cinereus. The sequence goes on along the minus strand of JAOXJK010000001.1, from coordinate 31,106,553 downwards.
CTTGTTTTTAGCATATCAAAAAAACACATTGCAAGACAGCTAAAAAAGGAACATCTGAAGAGGTCCATTTAATTTAACCAATTTACATATGAGGAAATCAGAGATTGTAAAGTGAGAAAAAAAGCTGGGCAAAACCTAACATTTCATATAAACACTACAATTATCCTAGAAACCATATACTCACTATATGGGCAGGCTTTAGTAGCACGAGAGTAGCTGTGATCCCTAAATAAATTACAACTACTTCTGTTTAAAACTGTTCAGTTGTAAATTAATTTATGAAACACATCATTTTATTATCACTAAATAAAAGTTTTGGGAGATATTTTTAACGCAAATAAACTCATGCTTTTCCAGAAAAGAAACTCCCAGTGTTCCCCCTTTCATTTTCCAATCCATTAAGAATGTCCCTGATTTCTAGAGGGAACTTCTGTCACTTAAAAATACTTACATTTACTCTCTTCAATAAGAAACCCTTTTCATTCTCTCTTTGCTGACGTTAAGAAACTATACATTACTGAAATATGCTTCTCTTTTCCAGATGATTTCTCCTGTCAAGTTTCCTAAATTTAACTAGATGATATGCGAGTCCTGTTAGAACGAGGGCATTTTTCACAATCAAAATTTTTCAAAGAATAACGTAAACTTGAAAAATTATACTTCTGTTACTATTATTACTATAAATAATTCCTCTGATTCCTATCCATTAAAAGTTTCCTTTCTTCAGTCTGTTTAGCTTATAGCAAACAGCTGTAAGACACTGTGTCAAACCTTTTTGTCTTTATTTTTCGCCTCTGTCAGCAGGTCTTCTTGTTAGTAAGGATAGCAAGGTAGAAACATAAACAGTTGCTATATAAATAATGCCGACAATAGCTATGTTGTTGACTTCACACCACTTAGAACACTTTCAAATCTGACAATGTTTAAATGACTACTCTTCACACTTTTAAATATACACCATTAAAAAAAGCATTATTTCAGAAGCACACATGCAAGTCAGCCAAAGCAAAACTGACAATATTGTTTTAAATAAACTCTTAAACCTTGAGAGAAATGATTTCATGGAGCACCCTGCCAGCAGCACCTGCTGGGACTGAGACACTCTGAGCAGAACAGACCAGCTGATGGCTGGATCAGTGGATGACAGGAGAGCAGCAGATGTTGTTTATCTTGACTGTTGCAAGACTTCTGACACTGTCTCCTATACAACCCCCATAGACAAACTGATGAAGTACAGACTAGACAAATGGACAGTGAGATGGGCTGGAATCTGGCTGAACTGCCAGGCTCAAAGGGTTGTGACCAGCATGAAGTGTAGCTGGAGAAGAAAAATCACTGCTAGTATATCCCAGGGATCAATACTGGGGCCAGTACCGCTTAACCACTTCATTAATGACCTGGATTATGGTACAGAATACACCCTCAGCAACTTTGCTGATGACACAAAGTGTGAGGAGTGGCTGATATACCAGCTGGTTGCACTGGCATTCAGAGGGACCTTGAAAAGCTTAATAATAAGCCGACAGGAATCTCATGAAGTTTAACAAAAGGAAATACAAAGTCCTTCACCTGGGGAGGAACAACCCCAGGCACCAGTACAGATGGGGGATGATCAGCTGGAAAGCAGCTCTGCAAAAAAGCACCTGGGGGTCCTGGTGGATTCCAAGTAGACCATGAGCCAGCAGAGCACCTGTGCAGTAAGGAAGGCCTACAGCATCTTGGGCTGCATTAGGAAAAATGTTGCCAGCGGGTCAAGGGAGATGATCCTTCCCCCTCTACTCAGCACTGATGAGACATGTCTGGAGTGCTGTGTGCACTTGTGGGCTCCCCAGTACAAGCAAAATATAAGCATCCTGGAGTGCGACCAGTGAAGGACTGCAAAGACGATTAAGGGATTGGAGCATCTGACATGTGGTGAGACTGAAAGAGCTGGGACTCTAGCCTGGAGAAGAAAAGGCTCAGGGAGATCTTATCAATGTGTATAAATACCTGATGGGGGCAGGGGTAAACAACACTTCTCGGTGGTGCCCCACGACAATGCAAGAGGCAACAGGCACAAATCAAAACAGAATAAATTCCATCTGAACAAAAGAAAGCACTTTTCTACTATAAGGGTGGCCAAGCAATTGAATCACTGGTACAAACAGCCAGCTGCTCTAGCTGACTCTGTTTTAAGGAGGGGAGGGTGTTGGACTAGCCGAACTTCACGCTTCTTTCCAATCCCAGGTATTCCATGGTTCTTTCAGGAAGAGACAAAAGGAGAGAAACTACATCTGAGTAACATGGGCTATGGACTTAATGTCAGTTGTTTCGTCTGCACAGACCAAGGCTTAAGTAAGATGAAACAGTTCCTTTGCACATCAATTGCCTATATTTGACTGCATTCTATGAAGGCAAGTTGTTTATTAGCCTCATTGTGCAGGTACAAGAAAACAAGTTCATTTTCTCTCCCATACGTTTCTGATGCCCAAGACTCTAGGCCTAACCAGTATGAGAACCACCTAACAGAGATTAAGACAATGTATTCATTTTCACTAGTCAAATAAAACACTTTATTGTCTATTACAATGTCCATTTATATCAGCAAACATCCATCGCTTTAATGGATTTCTTTGCCTCCCCTCCAGTCTGTACTCAAGCAGTACAGCTAGTTTAACCAAAATGGGCTAATTGGAAAACATCCTCCTTCTTTCATAATGCCTGTTCTCTCACATCAACATATTGACAGTTTTGTTTTACAACTGTAGGAAAAATGAGAGGAACCAAGAGAACGTCACGGAGAAAAGCTAGAACGTCTCACTCATGAGGAGCAGGCACCTGTGCACTGACCCAATTAGACATTCAAACACTTGTCACTTTAGAGCTGGTTGGTTGTCACTCATCCAAGTAGCCCCAGGGGACCTATTGTATGGTGGCATTCCCTGACAGGAGAACTGGAGCTACAGAGGCAATGAGGGCACAGTGATAGGGTGCCAGGATCCTGGTGAGCGAGAGCAGCCAGCAGCAAAGCCAAAGAACCTCAGAGCTTCCTTAACTTGGTTACCATCCAATAAGTCTTTCAGAGTCTTCAATGGTTATCTTTTTTTCAGAGCAGTCTAGTTTAAAAAACTTACAGTAACAGTTCTCTTTATCCAAAGCTACATTTAACTCTTGAGTGACTAACATAGGAACCATTTCAGAAGAGATCCCGGAAAAATTAAAAAAGAAAAAAAAAAATCTTCTTTGCAGGGAAAGGATGCACTAAATGTTACTTTTAGTAACACTGCCAGCATATAGTTCATAATGTTTCAGTGTCCATCTTGTTCCTTCTATTTAAAACATATTATTGGTACTTTCAGATGCTCTGTTTGCTTAGACACATAAATAAGGGATAAAACACTGTGCAGTTATCCACGCCTACACGCTATAAAAGATAGAAAAGGTCTGTTCTAGTAGACTGTGCACAATACTGTATTCAAGACCCCCAAATCATATTTTTCATTAAAAAAAAAAATCAGATATTAAAACACAGATGACTATTCAGCAGCTACTACTGACTTCAAGTAAAGCTATCTCTGTTCTTATGCTGAAAGATTGAAAAAAGAAAAATCAAAGCTTGCTTCAAAGCTTCCAAAACAGGCATTTTAACCTTAGGACCTAAACCATGAGAATGAATAATTCAGAAAGTCCCCATCACTAAATCTGTGATCCATACTAGGATAAAAAAAAAAAAAAAAAAATCCATTTCTTTGTTGCAGAAATATCTCAAGTTCCTTCTAAGTCTGTTTTTCCAGACTCACTTTTTTACTAGTTGACTCGTCTTCCTGTTCTCTCCAGTGATGAACATCAGAAATTATTAAGCCTACCTTCAATTATGTGAAGCTATGAGATACTTTCCGCTGTTTTTATAGTTAATGCGTTTGATATGAGCCCTTCAGTTAAAAGCTAAGCTGACATTTTAAAAATTATATTAATCACAAACTGTTAGCTCAAACAAACATGGAAATGCAGGTAAACGCAGAACACGTTCTATGACTACCTTGATAGTACTCAATAGAAACTGAATAAAAAAGGGAAAACTTAACAGATAGAAACTTAATGCCAGTAGTTTTTTTTCCCCAGTTAGCATGGGAAATTAAATTTTAAAGGAAAACATATTATCTTACCTTTGTACAAATTGCTTCAGAGCAAGATGGTCAATCTCTTTAATTTTCCTTCTTTCTTATCCTCTGTATCACAGGTCTTTGTCTTACTGCCTTCCCTGGAAAAATAATATACAACCTGAAATATTTATAGAGGCTAATAATTCCGTTCACTGTTAAACTACAACAAATACATCAGATATGTCTTGATATAGCTGCAATACTAAATCCAGTTAAGTCAAGTGAAATAGCATTTTAATAGGAACTAATTTATATGTGTTACTCTGAAGAAAAAGTAAGAAGCATTATGAAAAAAAGAAGTTCCCTAGGTTTCAAAACCAGGTTTTGCATTTAGCTCTCCATAACATAGCTGGTCACATCATATCAGACCATACCACCCATATTATTACTCAGGTTTGCTGTATTGTCAGTGAAAAACAGTCGGTGCTTTGCAAAGCTCGAACAAGCCAACAGGCAAACCTAACCGCATATTTCTAACGTTCAGTAACTTAAGACCCACTGGTATCTCTCTCTCCTCAGGACTGAACCCTTCAGTTCTCTTTGGGATACTGATGTCCAAGCTTCTAAAAAGACATCTGCTGGAAGAGGTCACAGCTGCTGACAGCAAGCCCCTACTGCAGGTAAAGCCTTTGGTTACAGCACTTGCCCAGAAAGAGAGCAAGCTGGGCTCAGTCAATTTGTAAACTGCCTGATCTCTCACTTTCTGGGAGAATATCCCAAATTCTAGTTGATGGATAGGACAGACAACCCCCCTCCCTCTACCCAATGCCTCCAAATTGAAAGCACAATACAAAGAGGAAACAGCAGGAGAGGTTTTGTTTTGAATTCAGCTACTACCTTCTTCATTCATTCACAAGAACTATGCACCCAGTTCCTCTCTTCTTTTACTCTTCGTTAAGAACACCCCATTTTAAACGTATTTGATGGGTTTTTTCATGGTAATGCATGTGTGTAGTTTACTTTCAAGCAAGCAAGGTTCAAGTAGGATCATGTATTTTCAAAGTGAGCTTCAAAAAATTTCTGAGGATTTCCCTTACAGTCTTTTAATTTTACAGTACATGTTTTTCATCTACAAGCTCAGCTATGCTTGTCTCTATATGTAGTCCTTGTTTCAGTGAACTTGTGATGAAGTGAAGCTAATAGCAACAGATTTACATCGCTGCAGCACCTGTTATTTCATATACTGTACATAAAAGTATGTATTTCATCTGTAGAAAAGTAATTAAAGTTCACCATTTACTTATAACTGCAGATTAGCACTATTTTGTAAAGTAAAACAGGAGAGACTGCAAAATCTCAACTTACAACAGTGATACAGTAAGATTGGTTTAATTACCCACCAATAACACAACAGTACAATTTCTTTCAGCATACTTCAAAATGCCTTTTTATTGTTCAACTGGTCTGCTAATTGGCAAAACCCTAACTATTGATCAGAACTCTCTTGTAGCTGTTTCTTCCAGCAAAAAACAGCAATTCTCATAAATTGCTCTGTTTCATGCACTTTCAAATTAACTTGTTGGCCTTGCATAATAAAGCACCAGAAAGAATACATGATCTTTATAACTTTGGGAGTTTGGTACACATAATTTATTTCACTGGGGTGAAATCCACTTTGGTAATTCACTTCATTGCCTTCATCTTTATTCAGGCACTCAAATCCATTCTTACTACCCATCTCTAAATTCAGCTGGAACAGCTGCCTGCAAACCAACAGGACCTTGATGAGCCAAAGTCAACATAGAACTTGCATGTATGTAGCAGTTCTGAATGCAACTCCTAATTGATTAAATCACTTGAGTACAACAATGATCACATGTATTCTTTTATATAAAGGTAGTGGCTACACCAACCCTGCTATTCACGCTGCTTCAGTCCACCAACTCACTGTCTCCAAGACAAAACCAAAGCACACTTGAGATCATAGAACAGTTTGGGTTGGAAAGAACCTTAAAGATCATTTAGTTCCCACCCCCCTGGGGGTTGGAAGGGACACCTGCCACTAGATCAGATTGCTTAAAGCCCCATCCAGCCTGGTCTTGAACACTTCCAGGGATGGGGCCTCCACAACTTCCCTGGGCAACCTGTTCTAGCACCTCATCACTTTCACAGTAAAGAATTTCTTCCGAATATCTAATCTAAACCTACCCGCTTTCAGCTTAAAACCCCTTTTCCTATCACTACGCTCCCTGAAAAGAGTCCCTTCCCCATCTTTCCTGTAGGCCATTTTTAGGTACTGGAAAGCTGCTATAAAGGTCTCCCCGAAGCCTTCTCCTCTCCAGGCTGAAAAACCCCAACACTCTCAGCATTAAAATGTAGAGGCAGACCAAACCTTGATGACAGGAATTTGTCCCTGTGTTACTGTTATTACAGTTGTAGCCTTAAGGGCTATGTCTAAAAGTTAGGTGCGATCTTAAACCCAGAGATGGCTCGTGTGAGACCTCACATAGAGCAGAAAACCACAGCTCTGTTAATACTGCGGGTAATCCTTCCCAGACCTCTAAAACTCATTAAAAAGGGGAAAAAAAAAAAAAAAAAACCCACCTCACCACTTGATTCCTCTTACTCTTTTGAAGTAAACACAGTCATGTAATAATATGTACGGTTTGGGACATACTATAATGAATTACAATTTTCACTGTTTTATTGGGGAAAAAAAAAAACCTGTACTACAGTCAAACTGTTTTCAATTCCTGGGTAAGAAATGGTCAGAATATCAATCTCTTTGGATGCCTGGGCTACACACATGCTGCTCCAAAAATAAATATTTGCTATAGTTCTTCTTGACATCTGCGGCTTTAAGCTATTTACCGTTTATGATCAGATTCTTTTGCTGTGATGTTATTTATTTTCTCTGATTAACAAAAGCTTGAAACCTCAAGGAAATCATAATGAGGAGAACTATAAATCGTGCACAGAAGAGCACCTGTACATCCAAAAATCAACTTAGATCCAACAAAGAAGTAAAGAAGCAATCTCAGGGGTTTTTTAAGTTTGCATTCTTATTCATGATGCTAAGTGCATGAAGAGGATCCTTTGAACGGCTTGGCAGCATGACCTTGTAAGAGTCAACTGGTAAAACTCCATATATTTCATTCTAGCCAGGAAACCATCATGTCCAAAAATGTAAATTAATAACCAGATGTCTGGTTTCCAAAGCAAGAGGAGCATTTTTACCCTTACAGGAAAATTGTGAGACAGCATAAATTTAAAAAAAAAAAAAAAAAAAAATCAAGGGGGAGGGCAAAAATAGATGGAAAAAGATGGTTTAAAAAAAGTCTGTAGATTAGATGAAACATGGCTTAAAATTTATTAGATGTATTTAGGTTATCTAATTTCTGATTTTCTGTTCATGAGTTTGGCTACTAGCATGTTTTGGAAACATAAAGTACACTTTTTACTTTTCCGCACCTGGCATTATGCTTACTGTGTACTTAATAATTTAAAAATTTGTGAAAGAACTAAAATTTTCATAGTACTGTTGCTTTAGAAGCTTTTCTACAAATAGCACTGAAAGACTTCAGAGAAGAAAAATTTTGAATGAAAAATACATAGATTGTAATACATAACTATATAAAAAATTCAAAACACAAAAATTCCATTTTTATTTTAGAATCTGATTGGACAAATGGTTTTATATAAAATGTACTCAAAATATTAATTAAAAATTTAAGACACTTTAATGTTCTTAATGTAACCTTAAAAAGCAATAGAATGAGACAATATGCAGCTTTCTCCTAAAACTAATAATATAACTATATACATACATATAATTCAGTTTTCTTTTACTTTATGATATTGCAGAAAGTTATTTAATGCAAAAGATTTTCAAGGGACCTGGAAAAATATTTGCTTTGTGATACATAGAATTTATTTAGAGTATTTAAGCGCAGTTTTATGCAATCCAGTACTGCAGAGCTCCATTATTCACTCTCATGTCATTTCTTCTTTCAGAACAAAGGAGTGATGAGGAGCCCTTGGAAAAAGAGAAACTACCCTGTTGGATGATGAGGGCAGTGATCCATCTTTCTGTCATATCTATCTTATTTCTGGTGGTGCTCAACCCCAGATGATTCTGACAAAGTAATAATGGAAAAAAATATCCTGGAAACACACCAAGAATACTCCCAAGTTTTTCACTTCTCTTATACACATCCTCGTGAAGGCATCTCCTAAAACAAGTAGTCCAGCCTAGATTATATTAACATCTGTAAGAACAACACCTTAATTTTACACATAATAATCAAAACAGAATATACATTTCATCTGATCTTTAACATGTTGCAAAGTCATGCCCTTCCTCCATGGACACCAATTATAACTGCATTGATTTCAATTCCTAGACTGTTAAGCCAAGTCAAATATTTCAGGAAGTTACATAGAATAGGTTTATTCTCCTCTTCAGAGGTATAAACTACATTTCCTCATGTTACTTCATTCCAGTAAATCAAACTAACTTATACTAAGGTACACGAAGATCAATTCTATAAGTGATTGAGAAGAATCAGAGTAGAAAAGGGAAATCAGCCACTACCTTGTGCATATAGCTATACAGTCCTCTTCCCTTTTTGGTTTGGTTGTTGGTTTTTGTTTTGGTTGGGTTTTTTTTTTTCTCTCATTTCCTTTTGTTAGTGAGAGGTAAGAATTTGTAACATGCCCCCCTTCATGTTGTAATCTTGACAAAACTCTGCTGTTAAGCCCTGCTGTTGTTGGACTGTGTGCAGAAGCACGTACAAGAGGAGCCGTTTCCAGAAGCCCATTGCTTTGTCTTTGGCCCTCCCAAGCTTCTGTGTGGTCAGCAATAGGCTTTGTGGCCATACAATAAGGGTTAAACATTTCCCTGTATTTATTTAAAAGCAGAGCTAAATCTGCTTAGCTGCACAAACCTTTTAGTAAAATGATGCTTATTGTATTAGGGTGTTTTTCCATTTGTTTGTTTGTTTAAGTGTAATTCGTTTCTATCAACAAAAAAAAAAGAAAAATATGTAGTTCCTTTTTGTTACACACAGTGCACAAACAGCAGCAGTAAAATCAACAAAGATTTTTATCCAGATCTTGCCTTATCCACAATTTCTCCCTGAGCAATTACCTGTGACTCTTAGAGGTCTAGTTTCATTTTTCCTTTATATTCATTCTACTTGATGACTTGCCAGTGGGGCAATCCTCTGGTCTCCATTGACAGTGTCTAAAAGGCAGATCACTGCAAAAGCTACTATTTGTACTGAGTGGTGACATTTCAGTACAAGAAAGAAAATTTAAACATACTGAGAAATAAATGAAAACATTTTAGAAGAGATGAATGTGTTTGCCCACAGCATTAAAGCCACTGATTTCACACACAGCACATGAACATCTGGACCACCTTGGCTTTCCAAGAAACTACCTCAAAGCAACACTGGTACAGAACAGTAGTTTTTTTTCAATTCCTAAAGAAAGCAACCCTACTGTAAACTTTCATTCTGTTCTACCACACGTTTGGACTTTTTTTTTTTTTTTTTTTTTGAAGTCCAGTTGAAATGCTTTTACCTTTAGGTGGCTTGCATCTTTTTATAGGTAGCAGTAAGAATTCTGTCAGCATTTATTAGCACCAGTATTAGTTCAGAACAATAACCTCATCTGCTCCTTTGAAACCTATTCTGTTCTCAGGGCTTATTAGAACAATGCTTTTCTTCACAAAAGCACAATCTCTATTTAAGAATTGACTTCAAAGCAGATTGCTAGTAAGGTTCAGTAATGACTGCATCCACCTGACCTCTTAAACTTGCCAAAATAGAACCAGAGTATCTTAATTGAGCTCCCACTTCACACACATACCACGCTTCTAGAGCTGCAAAGGACTTAATTTCTATTTCTTTATGATTTTTAGCCTTCTCAGCTACAATTAGAGACAGCTTATTTTTGATGTGAAGATTTATCATCAAATAATAGCGTTGATTAGGAAAAACCTCTGCCATTCAAAGCTACTGCTCTTTAATTGCACATTTACAACTGTATAATCTAATGACAACAGCTGACATGAAAGTGTAAATAAGCTGCTTACCATGCCACAAACGTGGCACAATATAAATTTATTATTTTTATTTAGTAACATCTAATTCTTCTAAAGGCTCAATTCTCAAAATCGCTATTTTCATGGGTTTGATCAATCCTTCCAAAATGAAGTCCCAGATGAAGAAGGCAATTTTGTACAGTAGCTTAGCCATTTGCCCCCCTCTGCCTTTGGCAGCACGTTGTATCAAGAAATTAGCTAAAATATAACCAATTGAAATGTGGTTTGTTTTTTTAACTGGGTTTGAGCAGAATTGTTTTCTGAATTTTGTAGCTGAATGACAGAAGGGCAGGGCTCATTTTGTCATCTGATTGACCAAGTCTAATTAGAATTATTTCTGCACACTGCTTCAGTACAGCTGTAGATCCATTAAACACTAAATGCTCCAGAGGCCTGTTCCCCTTCAGCTTCCCACTGTGACTCCTACTTTTCAGCCGGTAGCTACTCAGTGGGCTACTCAAAACATTCAAAAAATGGAGGTGCTACATTTAATGGAGAGCTCAAAACCCATAGCAAAATCTGTCACTTGACTGTCAGGACGGCAGCTATCACAATAAAACAGACTCTTTGTGATTAAGCCTTAAAAAGAAGCCTTTGAACTGGTTCTCTTACCTCTCAATACATTTTTATTAGGAGAAGCTTTTCAGTCATAGCAGCTATTTTTTCCTCAACAGAAATAATCGTCTGCCTCTGAAAATATTCACTGAGATACGCACATTTTTTTGTAATCATAATATTACCTGTGGCATCTTGTTTTACATCTTATTATCATTTTAGCCTCAGGAAGCCTTTAAACTAATATAACCATTAGGAATGTCTTATTGCACAATTTACATATTAACAAAACTACTTTTTACCCTATTGAACTGTTTAAGCAGAAAATAACTGTGATGTGCACATGTAGCGCACAATTCCTTACTTTGAGATCTGCTCTTTAGAAAAGAGGAAAAACAGATCCTGAAAAATATCTAGCAATTGCCTGATAATACTGATTATTCATCCATCTCTTTTTTTCCACACGTTTTTTGGCTTTCCTTTCCAGATGTCCTCAACTCCTTCCAGACACATGACAATACTCAGGAAACGCCACAAATCATTTATGCTTTCTAAGGTCAAAGTCATACTCCCATCAAAATTTACCAACTGTAATACTCAGCTGAGATCTTCAAGCAGCTCAACAGCTAACCTCACTGTAGAGTTTAACCCCAGAGGCTGGCCTCTGACTATGGTAGGTCAGTCTGGGCAAACAGGTATGGGATCAGTAACTTGAGCACGACAGCATGGTTCACAAGTTCCCAGTGACGGGGCACAGGAAGACACAAACTCAAGATGAATGATGCTTGTGCAGTTAGGTCGGCACAGTGAAGAAGCTAGAAGACTCGCTATTATAGTACTATAATAAAATGAGCTGGTTGTTTTACCTGTTATTTTGGACACTAAATATTTTAAAAGTTTCTGTATCCTAACAACTACAACCGAAGTCACATAAATATTATTTTTAGAGTAAAAACCTGTGTATTGAAAGGTACGACTAGATGTATCGTTACCTCCATTAAGTTTTCTGGCACATCCACCTGACTAGGACGGTATTTCTTTTGGTCACACAAGGACCAAGAGTAGGTCTACTAACTAGGCAGCTTGAGAGTTTTTTTATGATTACTACTACTAATGTTTCTTTGTTTGAAAAGCAGGAGGGAAAATACTTCCACTTCCATATATACAGAATTTAGGGAATGCATAGCCTTGATTTAGCTTTCTTCCCTGTACCTGTTTTGATAGAATCATCTGACGTTATTTTTCACAAGTTTGCATAGGCAAACTGAATTTTTTCTTTTTAATTTTCCAGCTTCAATTTCCTGTATTTTACTAGTAACATTTTCTGGGATTATAATTTTGTGTTCAAAAGTTAGATCCATATAGTTTCCATTTTCTTTATGAAAAATGTCTTCAGGATTAAGGATTCTGAAAAGACTTCAAAGTGCAGATAACATTCAAAAACAACTTCACAGATACATCAACATATAGATGACTGTTCACTGTCACTTGTGTATCCTCCTCCCAAAAAGTCATTCCAAGTATTTTAGTTGGGAGACGAATTTTAAGGAGTGGCTAATAAATTAAGTGATATTATGAAGTGAAAATTGAGATCAGGATCCTCTGAGGATTTTAAAATTTATTTACTTTAAAACATCACCATAACTACTTCTACTGGTTTTAGGCTCTGAAATTTAATGGACTTACTTGAATTAAATCCATTGCTGTTGCTTCCTCAGTAATAATTTATTCCTTTTGTTTTTTTCCTAAACACTTGTGCAAGAATGTTCTAAACCAGAACATAGCCAGTTATTCCTTACTAGAGTCACCAACCGTTTACGGCAGGCAAAGCAGGTTAAGTAATCTTAAACTAGACTTGAACAATGTATTATTTGTGTTCTAAAATCATTGTAGCATGTATGTCCTGATTATCATTCTTCGACTTCTCTGTCTCCTTTCTACATATCCTTGATGTTCATTGTACCAGTCAGAGCTGGCTATCTGCCAGCTACAGAAAATAACTTCTTGAACACTTTGTGGATGCAGGCTCATACTGGTTCAATTTCTCCGAATCACTTACAGGGAGAGACTTTGTTCCCACACATAAGGCGTATAAGCTGTTTATCACACAGAGAAGTTGTCAAGGAGAGCGAGGTTTCCTAGAAGTGACTCCAGCACGGCAGACTGAGAAGAGTTCTCTTCAAATAACTCAAGGTTCATTCACTTTTTAGCAGCTATAGCACACACAGCTTAGCATTGCCATAGATTCAAGTACATGGGCTTTCTTTCTGCTCACGTTACTTTTTGATGAGGATGTTCCATAATAAGATTCACAGCATTAACTAAGATTTTCTCTAGTACTATTCTCCAGCCTTCTTCATAAAGGAACAAATGCTTTGCCCTTCCTCTTTGTGCACAATGAGTGTCCTTGACTGCCAGATGCCTAAAGCAGTTTAAACACACGGGGCAAAGAGAAGCAGTTTAAGTGTACACAAATGTACACTTCCTAACCCCAGGATCAGGAGATTTATCAACTCAAAAACCAATTGCAGCTTCAGGAACAAAATAGATTTGCTGATGCTGCACTGCCTGTAGATAACTACAGAAAAAACTAAATAACTCCCTAAACACATCTAGTGCATAGCCCAGATGAATTTACATCACTAACACAAAAAGAGATTGAACAGAATCAAGCCTGAGGGAGAAAGGCAAAAGGATAAAAGGAAGAAGAAGACAGCTACAAAGGGGGGTTAGAATCTTGATCCTGGTAAAAAACCAAAACCAACCAAACAGGAAAACAAAACTAGAACACCCACCCATCCAAACAAGCAAACAAAAAACAGAATCAAGATTCTGGCATATGCAGTTTTCAATTCATGCTCAAGGGGAATAAAAGAATATAAAATACAGTGAATCTTCTTTGTTAGCAGAAATCTTTTGGGATGCTTCAGCTGCTCCAGAATTTTCTTCTTCTTGGTATGACATGTATTGATTGAACTTCTGCCTGTGATACACACACTATACTTGAGGCTGCAGTACCCAAAGAGGATCTGACTGCCTCATTCCACTCCTGATGTTCCTCTGGCCAACCCTACCTGCCATCACACCTAAAAGCACCCAAATTCATCAGTATCTTAGACTTTACTTGAAGGCTCTATAGCTATGTACCATTCTTTCTCTGTAACAGTTTGAAATAATTTAGCAGCTCTGCTTGAGACTTGCCAGCATCTTGACTGACAACTTGAAACTAATTTAATCCACCTGAAACTCCTAGAGGGCTGTTTTCAGTAGGTACACACAGAGTATGCCTAGCACACAAAAAGACAGGGCTCCCCAAAGCTCTGGCACAGTTGTGATTTTATTTGACATGACGCAAAGCGAGGCATGGCAGTGCTTTCTCCTTTACACAGAGCAGGACTGGCTATGGCCTACCCCAGCATTTTGCCCTCAGTAGCACAGCTTCTGAAGAGAGACAGAGAAGAGACTCTCTTCCCCCTGCAGATCACATCTGAGGAACATATTAAAATAAAAAAAGATTCTCTTTTCTGCCCCTTTGTCCTTGCTGTCCAAAGATCCTAAAACATGATGAATAGGGATTTTCCTCAGAAATATAAGATGTGGGCTTGAATCTACTTTGAAAAAGGATACTTTATCTCAAGTGTCGCCTCCAGTATTGCCATGTCATGGCTGTTTGTCAGAAAAGGCAAAAATCTGTAATAATTCTTGCAGTAAGTTTCAAACGTAAGAGCTCCACTCAAAAGAGCAGCATTCACCAGTAAAGCAGAGTCTGAATAGAAAAACGGATGGAGACGCCTCCTGATTCTGTCTCACTCTTCCTCCTCTGGCCCAGCTCTTCGTAGCTACACGCTGCTGGCCTCAGAGTAGGGCCCTCAAGGCACCACCTACATTAGCAACTGGTGCAGAACAGAGTGGGAAGGGGCAGTGTCATAAACGGAGCAGCTCTGCATGATACCTGTACGCACACATGCACACCCAGACTTGGCAGAGTTGATGTCATGTAGAAAGCCCTCATTTTGCTATTTTGATGCATTTGCCCGTTTTGGGGGCTGAAATGCAATCTTTGAGGTCCCTTCCAACCCAAACTGTTCTATGATTCTATGATATTAAAGGGAAAAATTACACATCGCATATAAATGCGTTTCTGGGCATCATCTTCCCTGAACTTTCACTTCAAACCTGGTTTCTGAGGCTAAACTATGAACATCTATGCTCATCACACACAACACTGCCTTCAGGTTTAGGTTCTTAAAAAAATCGCAAGTTTTCCACTATGGCAGAGCCTTTCATACTGTATGATTAGGACTTTAAGGTTTCACTTTTAAAAATTCTTTTTGTCAGTCATCCGATAAATTAATTTTGATGACTACTGATATGGAAGGAATTTCAGCTGTTGACCTGGAGATAAAAAAAAGTAATAATAATGCAAAAGCTTTAAACCATTCATTCCTGCAGTCTACTCAGAATTGCATGTGATTTTAAATACATTTGAATAATTTGGTATTACTTATGGAAAGTGGACATTTAGTATTTTTCTTTGTAATTTTACTCCCAATTTCAAAGTATTGTCTCTCAATGTGCCACCACATCTGCAGAAAGACTACATGGTATCAATATTTTGAAAGTTGTAAAATGACTTAGCAGCTACCTTCTCTGAACTTCTGTTGCATGAATAGAATAAATATATAATTTTTAGGATAGCCACTGAAAGAGTGTTAAGTAGTAGCCACACAAACATAATGGCTTCTTCACCTCTGCAAAAGCAGAACATGAAACTATTTGTATTTTCTTTAAAGACAGTAAGCTATATGGCAATAGAGCTGAACTCAACAACAGAGTTACACACTCAAAAAAATAGTTTCAGCAAGAAAATACAGTATGCAAATACTAGTGGTGGAGAGAAAAAGTAGTAGGATATACAAGCTATACAGAAAAGACAGAAAGCGAGGGTATGATTCATATAGAGATAAAGTCATTATTAAAATATTTTAATATGGAAATTTTATTAATTAACATCAGGTTCATTATAGACAAATTCCCACACATCCAAACTCAGAGCAGGCTCAGATTTTTATTTGCATGCACTGCACGATTTTGTGTTGCGTACAGTAAGAGATGAAATATTCACACACATACAAAAATGGGCTTTACTACTGCTTAAAAACCTCCAGAGAAGTTGTACCCTTTATAGTGTGGTTTTTTCCCATACTTCACACATTTGTCAAATTACTTCCTCCAAGCTTTAAAAAAAAAAACCAAAACCAAACCAAACCCAAAAACACACACACAAAAAAAACATACCACCAAAACAAAAGTGGCCTAGAAGAACCTGACCTAAGGTTCTTCCTCCTAAAAACTTGACCTTTGCAAAAGCCTGTTTTGCTGGTATCTAACAGCTGATGAGCAGCAGATGCCCCTCTCTTCTTTCTCAGCAGCCTGAGAAGAAAAGTGTTTGGAATAATTTCTCCACCTAGGAGGCTGGAGTTACTACCAACTGTCCAGTTCAGTTACTTACTATTCGCCTTCTGTACAGCAAATTTGGTTTCAATCAGCCTCAGCTAGAACTGCTGCTGGAGCTGGAGCAGCTGGAAAAATGGTACAGCCCTAACTCTCTGACACTAACAAGTACAGCTTGTTGGATTAACTCCTGAGGCCATGTAATACCTCTGCAGTAACAGTCTCCTCCTTTCATTAGAAGTGTATGACTGACTCCAAAGGTATTATTGTGGGGGACTCAAATTATTTTACTTTTCAACTGGAGGAGAAGGAATATAGTTTACATATCATTTCTATATTTAAATGTAATTCATTTTAAGCACCTTTTGCTTACCAAATTGTATGCCATATATAGAATTGTAAAACAGCTACCTGTTTTACAAACTCGGTGGAGGTCTCCAACCTTAGGACAGGTTTTGCTTGTACAAGAGCCCGCAGTACTGGATTCCAAACGGCTATGGCCAGGAACTCAATGCATTTCCAGCAGGTGGCTGAGGTAACAGAAATGTGCTACCTTCCCCTCCAAAAGTGCAAATAACACGCGCGTAACAAATGCAGCCTCAAGGCTCAAAATTTAATGAGCTTAAAATATATATAGTAATCAAATGTGATCTTAAACTGAGGCGTTTGTGTTTGAGGGACTTCTAATGACATGACTAAAACTGATGTTTGTTTTATTCAATATACTAGTATCAATCACTATTTTGGCACACAAAGAAAACCATGATACAGAAGGGATCGGTGAATACCCTGTTAAAGCTTTAATATCTGTCATCACATGGTTGCCTAATTTACTTTTCCATCTGTAATGAGCATACTTATAAAGACCCTAGTTCCAATGAGTTACACTTGCCCTTCTTCCCAACAACCTTCACATCTTCACCTAACTTCATTATTTACTGGAAGAGTCAGTCTTGGAAGTTTAATCAAAGCTATTTATTTTCATTGTACTATTGTGGTCTGTGGATATCAATACATATAATTCATCTTTCCTGAAGGCATACCCAGAGAGACGGAGAAACTACCCTATTATCAGAGCAGGAATATTCAGGATAGTTCAGGAGCTGTGATGGGTGAAGTGCCAAATCATGACAATCCCAAGTCTTACTGGAATTCTGTAATACCTATTTGGAAACTATCTTAGCAAATAGAGCCTATTACAAATAATGAATAAGCCTCAAAGAACTGAAAACATTTATTTTTTATCTCAAATAAGACATCATTCAGGCAGGCCACCTCTTGACTTGGTAAATAAGCTTTTAGTAATTCTTTTCTACAAATACAGAAATAAAGATCTGTTTTTACTTTGCTAAGCTTTAGGGGGTTTTGTTTGAAAAAAAAACTTAAATCTAAAACTAACCAGTTTAAATATTAATTATTTTAGCTACTATTTCATTTTTCTTTAAAGAACAGTAAAGTTTATTATGAAGAACACAAAAGCAATAAATACCTAAAGGGTGATGATGTAAAAGCAAAGACTGGGGACTTGAAGACATCCTATAGTAATCCAGTAAATAAAGTCAAAAGTATATTTAATTCCAATGTTGCTGTGGAACTGTTTTTCAAGTGCAAATTAGATTTATTTTTTTCAACTGTTACCACAGTGTTGTAGTCTATCTAGGATAATCTATCAGCACAGTGCTGGTATGGGTGCACAGTTCTCCTTTATAAAAATAATAATACCCAGGCAAGCATGACAAGTAGCAAACAATTTTTAAAACTTACTTTTACTCTCAAAATGCTATAAACAGCAAGAGATGAAGGGTGTACTATTGACAAAGCCAATATGGAAACTGGCATTCGGACAGCTTAAAGGAAGAAAAAAAAAAATAGTGTAAGAGAAAAAAAATAGCCACCACAGGTTCCCTAAAAGGATGTATAGGCATATATCAATTGAGGTTAACATTGAGTTCTACCAACTCACTTTGAAGTACAGACATTTTAAACCACACAGCAAGTTAGAGCTGTGGCATTATTAATGTTTAATGTTATTTTGACTTTAAACACTGACAAGACGTCTACCTGATCAAAATAAAAAAAAAACCATTAACGAATATCTGGACTTTTTTTTGACGTAGAGATTCAAGTTTAAAGCATGCAGTAGAAAACTTTCAGCTTCCAGTTCCTGAGGATGTTCCAAGAATTGTGCCTTCACAGCAGTTACAGCACTACCAACTCAATGAAGGTATCTGCATTAAGAAAACATACGTTTTGGATTCTGACTTACACATTTCATAAAAACGATCTTGAGAAAATGATGTCAACTTTTGATAATTTCAGAATGCCATTCCGGTTTTCTGTTTAAACTGAAAGAGAACTAACACACTGAAACCTACCACTGAGGGCAGTTTGGTTAAAACAGCTCACCCTATTGTCTGCCAGCCTTAGGAAGACCTGACCTCCTCAGTGTAACCAGATAAATGATGCTGATTGGATTAATTTAGGTGATATTAAACAGTAGAGTAACAATATCTGACAGTTGAAGAAAGTGTATGTTCCCTCATGCGTTAATATGCAAGTTAGTAAAATTCAGATATGTGCACATAAAGTGAAGTCCAAGCACGTTCATTTATTTGAAAAAATGAAAATTTAAGTATAAGACTATTTTACAGAGTATTCTACAAGCTTCAAACCACCTCTTAACAAGGCACAGTCAAACAGCAGCTCTTATTTTACACAAGCTATGAGAGCTGAAATGACTCTGCACTACTGAGTAGCTGTAGATGATATATTCCAGTATGACAATTATACAAGCTTCAAAAGACAAATAACTTAAGCGATGACAAGATCATGATAACAGATACTAGTTCTTCAGTCTGTTCTGCATGGTCCTGCCAAGCTTATCTGGTTCTGCTTTCTGTCTCCCCCTCACTCTGCATTGACCAGGACTCCACACTCTCTCCCCAGCCCAATTCTTCTGACCCCAGTTCCCAATCCACTGCTCAAACCGGGCAGTTATTTTTAAATATACATGGAAATTCTGGCCATTGCTGGTAAGTCATGCTCCTCTTTAAGCAAACACTGCAATGTACCCGTGTTAGGAGTGCTTTCTGTTCAACATATCTAACAGTCTAAATCAGCCTCCCATTCAAAGAAATTCTGCTGCATTCACTGAAATCACTGCAGAGTATACCCTTCCCCTTTTAACATATCAGAGGCAAGTGACAAATGCATCTGGATTTTATGCAGCTACTTCAGGCACTTGGGTATTGAAACACTGGAAAAAGACTGACTAACTGATAACAACACAGTCTGTAGCACTGTCTGTACAAAGTGACAGTAAGACATTTTCATTTTGCATCAAGTACATATATTGATAACACCTGCCAAAGCTACAGGGCATCAAATTAATTTTCACCACCTGTGGAGAAGGTAAGCAATCCACAGAAACCACCTGGCTTCTCTAATAAGCAGCAAAACTTAAGGCAGTGAAGAAAATAAACCCCATATTTCTTCCCTCGCAACGCCTAGGGACTGCTTTTGCCAAAAGGAGGGGCGAGGAACACTAACAAAACCAAACTTTCACTAGAGATTATTTTGATCTTGGCTACAAGGTTGGAAAACCCAACATGTTTTTGTGAGCTGGCAGGTGATTAAGGCTGCCAAGCTCTGCGCTCTCCCAAAGGGCAGCGCAAACTGGGGTTTTGTGTGTTGCAAACCCCTACTGACTGGCAGGAAAAGAGCTGACAGAGCATCCGCCAGCACCACAATGACAGTGCTGTCACTAAGCCTGGAAGCTAGGGGATCAGTGAAGCTGCAAGCACTAACTCCAAGAGACAAGGGTGAGAAAGAGACCCATAAGATCAGTAGATACCTGAGAAATCAGAGAGTCCTCCACGCAAGAAGCAATAGAGAATTCAGTCCTAGGGAACGGAGGAGTTTCTGCAAAGTGTTTCTCCAGAAGATTTTGATATTTAACACTCTGGGAGTGCTTGTCACTTCCTTCTATGTGCACTTCCCCCACCATCCAGTTCTATATACAGCATATGGCAGGATGAATTGTTATCTTTAAGCTGATCTCTATACCCATATCAATAATTAAATCAAATTTTCCAGCAGCAATTTTATCCCTGCTCCTTATATAAGCAGATGATTTATTACATCAACTTCAGCATGCCTTATCATGTAATGATTATAATGCACATGTATTATGAGACCAAAGCTCTTGCAAAATTATTTTAATGTTTCTATTTAGGTTTTCTGATTTCTTTCATACCTTCATACCAGATTTTCAGAGAAATTTTTGGAGATAGAATTTCTATCAGATGAAATCATTATAAATAATGAGACATCTTAAAAGCAGTGTTGGGAACTTTAGGTCTGTTAAAAGCAATCTAAACACTGACCTTACCTCTGCACAAGTGATCTAAAGGGGAAGAAACATCAAAAAATTAACTTCTTTCTGCAAAACTCCACTAGCGGGGGAGAAAACTTATGCTTTTGCAGTGGATTACACAGCAGCAGAAAGATAACCCCAAAATCTTGGATTCAATCTGTGAAATTGTGTAACGGATACTGTTCAGAAGTACATTTCAGCCTAGATGAACTTTTTGTACATCTTTGTCCCATCTCTTCTTATATTGCTACTCCTTACTCTCATGCTCTCCGCCAATCAGGCTTCAGCTTTTCCAGTTCCTTAGAGTTTCTCTTGGCATCTCCTCTCTTTCCACTCATCCTTTCCATCCTCCAAATCCATGTGCATGAACAAGCTTTTCTCCCTATCCCCCAACTTCACAGGCCTAGTCTCTTTGCCAAATCTGTCAGGTCAGACATGTACTGCTCACAAGAAAGGAATATGCAGGAGCTTAAGCACTGAGCTGCTCAAACATCTATACCGTGTGGTCCCCTCAGTTAGCTTTCTAAAATACCTCACTTGAGGGCT
This sequence comes from Xenus cinereus, assembly GCA_025774025.1. Classification (NCBI taxonomy): domain Eukaryota; kingdom Metazoa; phylum Chordata; class Aves; order Charadriiformes; family Scolopacidae; genus Xenus; species Xenus cinereus. The sequence goes on along the minus strand of JAOXJK010000001.1, from coordinate 31,085,432 downwards.
GTTGGCAGTGGACAGCATCCATAAGACAGCATTACTTTACTTCAGTCAAGAGTGCTCCAACACTATCCTCTCCAGCACCATCCTAGGAAGCTCCTGTCACACATATGCTCTTATGTTCCCCAGGACACACAACGTATATAACCAAGTTCATACTATAAAAAAAAAACAAACCATCCTGTTGAGCTGCAGCAGAGTCCTGACATTATACCAGACACTTTGAAATTAATCCTCCAAAACCATCAATTGATTTAAGGCACGAGATTACCATTAAGGATTTGGAGGAGATGCAGCACCGAATAGCACACAGTGCAGAAGTGGCCAGGCTACAAGACGGGGCAGCCCTTTGCAGGGCTGAGTCAGGCACTTTCCCCTGACTGCTGACCAGCCAAGGATCTCCTTCTTGCCCAGCAATTCCCAGTCCCAGTTTCATCAGCTCCACAGCTCCTTGGACTCTGGGTCCCTCCATTCACCTTCTTGCCAAATCTCCTTGCTCGTCCACATTACCAGCTATTCATCCTTCTAAATTACTGACAAGCAACATTATTAACCAAAGGAGAAACTTCCTTATCCCCCAAAAGCACCAGTTCTTCTGCCAAGACCCAGACCTGGCCAGCCCTCAACAGCTTATTACTCTAATTATAAAGAAGGCTTTCTCAGACACATGCAGGTATGATGGGATACACTCAGTGTACACACAGCTTATGCATTGCTACTGAAAATGGACAAACTGAAATTTATTGAAGGTTCTTTAACTCAGCCAGTAACAGGCAAATGTTCACAGATACAGCAATCTTTGATAGAAAGAAAAAGGTGTCTAAATAAAAAAAAAAAAAGTATTTTTTTTTTTAAATAACTTCTACTCTGTCATCATCTTCAGAACTGACTGAATTACTTTGGCTCAAGTTTTTCAAACAAATTTAGCTTGCAGCAAATGCTAGTGTCAGCTTTAAAACTAGGTAGCACTAACAATCCCTCCTTCAAAATAAAGGGAGAAATGATCAACTGTTACAAGTTATATTTATTTCAAGCGATTTGACACCACTGTGCCTGTATGAGTTAAAATAACTCAAAATAGGAACGAACTCATAACAAAAACTAATCTCTAGGTTTGAACAGAGCTCTAATTTTAGCTCAGCATTGTGTAACAGTTTCTTCAGGTATAATTTTCTTCAAAGTGTTTAAGTATCAAATTATGAAAGTTCTTCTCAACTAATTTCAAAACCCACTGGAGGAAAGGCTGCACCCAGAACCAATGCAGCACTTACTCTGATGGCTCAGCAGCATCTGCTCTGCTCAGAGTAATACTTGGCTTTCAGCTCGTGTTCCCACATCCTTTAGGAGCCTACTCTGGATTCAGGACTGCAGCAAGCATAAGCATGAAGCAGGAGATTATCCTTTACTATATACATACATGTCATCCACTTAAACGACTGGGGAAGCAGCTGGAATCCTTAGAGCCTGAACTCAGAAGCCGCTAGCTGCACGGCCAGGTCTGGGCAGGCTGCAGTGCAAGGCGCAGACCCTCGTGAGAAGCCCAGCACCACGGGGCAACCCTGAGCAGCTAAAGATCTCCTTTCCTGTCTGCAACATAACAGTGCCAGTAACAAGAGCTTTGAATTCAAAAGCAGCACAGTGGAAGTAAAATTAGCTCAAAGCGCTGGATCGTGACTTGGCATCTAATCACTGCACCATCCTACACAATTCACCAAATTGAGAACTCCCAAGCGGCTGCCCTTAACAAAAGCCAACCTCCATTGTATACCTACAGCGTGATATTTTTAAGGATAAGGAACTCTGCAACACACGCTGTTCAGCACAACCACACATATCAGACTGTTGTGCACATGTTGTGTACCCTCAGTTCACATTAAATGAAATAGATCGATACTTTGAAAGGGAAGTATATTATTCTTTCAATAATGCAATAAGCCTTTAAAAAAGGCACTTCAATATTTGATGGTTAAAGCATGGTGGGTTGAGATTTGCATTTTGAATAAATGTTGCTAAATTCCACACCACCACCACCCCCAGCTCAATTTCTGGTTTTGATTACATTTTGAGAAAAATCTACATAAACTTTTTAACGCAGCTGGAGCAGTTTATAGTTAAAGAAATTAAAACCACTAGGAAGTTCCCAATGTGGGGGCTAAGAACCCACTCTAGATAAAAAAACATCTCAATCAAAAAAAAAAAAATTATTTTTCCGCTATAAAACATTAAGCCCTGAAAAGAGAACACCAAGTGACCAGGTGCTTTTTTAGATTTCCTATAGAGCATACAGAAGGTTTTTTACATTAAGAAACCAAAAAACTAAAATTAAAAAAGTTTTGAGTGCGAGGACAAGACACACTGACTGCTGATTCAAATTGTCTCGTTTAGATGCACAAGAGTTCTAAAAGTCCTGCACAGATCCTCCCATTTTCTTGGTTTGTTTTGCTTTCTAATTCTTCTGGCCAGCTTACCTTCTCCGCAATGATACCTTTCTGCACCTCTTCATGGACCATGCTGTCACCAGCTCCTTGCATAAAGGGTTGGTTTCAAACCAAGTGACTGGGGGAAGAAGGTCTTCAAGGGATTTCGTGTAGACACCTTCCTCTGTCAGTCACCTGCAGATTACACACCCTAACTGAGACTAGGACAAGAGTTTGAGTAATTCATACAAAGTGAATTGCTGCATGTGCAAATACATTCCACATAATGCACGCTTATAATTTAATCAGTTTAATAAGCACACAGGATTATAATATTCTTAATGGTAACCCTTTTAAAAGGCCTGTATATACACCATTTTCAGCAGGTATAGAGTTGGGTTTTTTAAGTCAATATTTCTAGCTCTCAAATACTGACAGATGCTAGCCTATAAATGAACAAATAATATATCAAAATAAGCATTTGATAATTTATTTCTGAAATAACTGGCAATAATTGTCTTTTTCCACTCCATAAAAACATATTATGAAGACTTCTAGTGTATTAAAAAAATTAAACTGTTTTTGATTAGTTTGTGGTGATGAAAATCACACTTTTGACAGCTCAAAAATAAGGAAAGGGTCCGTCAAAATTAGTGGCATTAACAGAATAAAGCCATACAAGTTTCAAATCCAATCATTAGACATATACTCTGAGCAAGTCTCTTAATATATTTATTAATATTTATTAAATACTGAAATTAGTCAAGATTTTGGGGGTTGTTATGGCCTATTTAAAAACTACTGGTAGATGAACACGTGTCAAATTAGCCACCATCCTATCCAGTTTCACAAATTATCTGCTGACCTAAATATACTTCCTTTAAGAATTTTAAATAATTAGAAACTGCAAAACAATTTATTGACATCTAAACAACCAAACTGAAAAGCAATATAGAAATGCTGATAACAGACAACAGTGATCTGCTTTCCTTTAGAATCTGCACTTTAGAGGTATAACTAAATATTGTTTTTCACATGACACTTGCTTGAGCAAAAACTTCTTAGTCAAACATTAGTGGTTTGAACAAGTAGATGACCTTTAAGTAAAAAAAAATAAATTCCGACTACATCACTTCTTGCATTTTCACTTTTCTGCCTTATCATTTTCTTGTAACATCTGAAGAATGCTGTTACCCCTTAGTGTAAATTCATCCTAAGAAAAATGTGACAAAGCAAAATATTTCCTCCAGTAAAAACTCTGCAAGTATTCCATATAACAAAGAAATTGAGTACGCTTCCCCTTACGCCTTCACTGAATTCTTCTTTTCATTCTGCTCAAAAAATAATTTATGTGTCCAGTTGCTAGAAGGCAACACAGCTTCAAAGCTCCCTAAGAGGTCATCTGGGAAATTCACTTAAATTTGTCAAACAGCATCTAACAATTGTCTAGATTATCACTGATTGCTAGAAAGTGTCATAAACTGAATTACAGTCCTGTGCAGGCAGAAAAAAATATAATTGAAGATACAGTCAACTAATGAGGAAAAAGAGGCCTTTCAAAGCAAGACACGCTAGCAGGGCATAGAGATATCAAGTTAAATTTGACAACTGTTAAATCAATAGAAAATTATGTCACAAAAGCACAGAGTTTTTAATACAGCACATTCTCATTAACTGGGAATCATTATCTGAACTGGAGGTTCATCATTCTCCTTCACACTAAAAACATGCTGAAACCATCTCTCAGATGGGTGCTTTTCTTCCCTGCCTCAGGAGGGAAGGAAAAAAAAAAAAAAGAGAGAGAGACATTTACAGCATTTCATATTACATCACTTAGAGTACAGCAAGAAAAAAAAATACACTTAGGCTCCAACAGTGATGCAAGTCTATTGAAATTCTGCCAGTTAAAAATATCAACCTTTATGTTCAGGTTTCACTAAGAAAGATGCTAAAGATGTTTCCAAGGCTGTATTTATGCCTTGCATCATCTGTCTGGTGATACACAAAAGTCTTTCCAAGGTCTTTATTGTTAGGGCCAGGAAGTTAAATGAGGCAATGCACTTTCCAAGAGAAGGGAAAACAGAGACAACATCAAGAACTGTCTCATGCTGGTTTAACACTTTCAATGAAACTTACAATAACAAATGTTTCATGTATTCTCATAACAGTGTTTGTTTCTCTGCATTCTGAAATTAAACTTGGAAAAGCCTCACTTGAAATCAACCCGTTTCAATACTCTATGAATCACCCCATCTGCACCCTTGCTCTTTACAGCCCACTCACTGCCCTACCACACTGACACGCCATCCTTAGGATTACAAAGGACACTCCAACAAAGAGGGATCACCCACTGTTTTCTATAAATCATCTTGAACCTCATTGATTATTTTAACAAAGGTAGTTCAGATCCATGTGCATCTTTGGCTGCCTTGCACAGAGAAGAGGAAGAAACTGAAACAATGACAATTTTATATCGTAGAATTCAACATAGGACAATAATGACAACTTATTATAGCAGGCTGAAAGCAACGAAGTTATTTAGCTTTCCCTAACAAGCAGCATATGAAAAGCAGCAGAGAAAAAAAAGGATCTTTTTTGTCGCTCATGATTATTTACTGAAGAAATTAGGATGCCTATCAAGCATACCAATAATGGCCAAAACTGCTGACACTATATGGAAACATAACAAGTTTTTTCTCTTGATTTAGGACAGATTAAGTAAGACTGAAACATTAAAGTCATTAGAATCGCTGCTGAGCCTGACAACCGAGTTCTGCTTTCCATGTGTTTTGATACTTCAATAAATATGAAAGTTTTACATTTCTGTAAGGCAAAAATGCCCACCCTAAAACACCACACCTTTGTCTCTAATTTAAAAGTATTCCACTTTTCAACCTTCAACTACAAATGTGCATTTTGAAGTTTTCTACCACACGTTCCAACCACTTTTCTCTATCTAAAGCAAAACCTTCCTCCTTGGAGCTTTTAGTTTCTTAGACCTGGTAGCTTGAACAAAAGAACTTTAAATTGCAACTACTACTCTTTAAGCTACATAGAATGGGTAAATCCAGACAACCTATTCTTTGCTTTGAACTACAAAAAGCAGCTTCATTTTTTCTCTCCCTATTTCATCTAGGTAAGCATTTAACCAAGCATTTAACCAGGACTCCTGACCTGACTGAAATTTAAGACCCTAGATTCTGAAAAGCAGTCCAAAGAAAAAGCTTCTGTCCTAGATTTCAGGTAACTACCTCCCTAAGAGGGGAAGAGTCTTCCTACTTTGCATGCCTAGTGAGGTTATCATTTGAGTTTGAGTTGCCGTTGGACAATGGGATGGCAGGTAGCCATTTGGGATCCAAACACGGTGGAGAACTGCAATTATCTTACGCATATTAACACCACCACATTCCTGTTCCCACACACAGGGTACTGGTCTAAGCCATAGGAAGCCACTACTCTGTGACAGTACTTTAAATTGCTCTTGCAGCTGGGTCATTGCATGCTTTAGCACACAAACATTCATTAGTACAGAAGGTGTCAGATACTCCTCCTTAGGGCATTCAGTAGGTCCAGAAGGTGTCATTTATTCCTGCCTAGGACATTGAGCTGTGCTAAGATATTTATCTTTGAGGACAGACCACACAGTTTAGCACCTGAGTCATTTCTATCAAACTACTATCAACAGGAAAGACAGAGCAACAGCCCAGGGTTCACAGCAGGGAAGCCTCCCTACTCCCATCCTCTCCTCCTTCTCTACAGAAACTTCTCTCTCTCATGAGCAAAGACGCACTTTTGACATGCTTCCTTCTGTTATCTCTTATTCCTTATCCCCTACCCCCCTTCATTACAAGCTATCTGTACTCACTTTTGCTCTTAATATTAAAACTGAGGCAGTGTTCAGCCTCAGAGTGCCCCAAGGAGCTGCTTTATTTCTGACCATGTGTCTCCACAGACAGCACGGTACAGCATAGCTACATCCGAAGCTCAGGTGTTAGAAACCTCCATCTCCAGGGCAGTGTGGGACCAGGCATTGACTCCCACACCAACCAGAGAGATAAACTGGCTGCTTTTGAGGTCTGTGGTGCTGCTCCCGGTATTAGAGGCAGCGTGGAACAGGTGTGCTCAGCATCATTACAGCCATGTAAAGCAGCTCTGTATGAAAATTTCTGTATAATCAGCCTTTCAGATATGCCGTGAGGAATAGAACATCTCCTCAGGTTCTCTGAGCTGGCCTTGGGCTAGTGAATCCCACCAGGCCTGGGGAAGCTGTAAGCAGTCAGACTAGGTCTTTGAACCTCATGTTGTGTTTCTCAGGCTGCTTACTAGAAAGAGTTTAGATGCCCCCAGCACACCGAACTCCAAGAGAGCTTGTTAGCTTGCACATTTAATGCACGAATCCATAAGGCCGGCTTGGATCTAGTAGTGAACCTAAGCCAAGCTCCTGGCACCTGCTGAGGACTGCAGAGCAGAAACAACCCATTTGGAGACAGCAGGACACAACTTGAATCAAAGCATGGCCAGCGCCGAGCCCTAAGTGGGAACCCTTTGTGCCATCACAGCCTCTCTGACCTACCTCGTCCAGCCTTCCACCTTGGACGGCCATTTCAGCTTCTCCACTGCCCAGACTAAGGGACAGTGATTGTACGAGCACACAGTAGTAGTGAGAGCAGATTAAAATCAACAGCACAGAGGCTGCACATCCAGAAGGGAGGGCCTGTGAGGCACCAGAGCATGCTACTATCTTCTGGGGGCACAGAGAGGGAGACAGGGTTGAACAAATCACAGGATCTGTGCCAACTATCCCTCAAACTGAAGTATTTTTAATACCTGGAAGTATTGCTTTCCATACCTTAGACTCAGGTAAAAAGTGTTTTGTGGCTGGAAGACTTCACTGTAACCGGGACAGATTTCAAAACACACAAGTGGTTACGTGCATGTGGTCAACTTGCTAGGCACATACACACAAGGAAAGTACTTGTCCAGTCCAAAACCAGTTTGCTATGATGTTACAAACAAAAAATGCCAAGGTGTGAAAGGTTTTCAGGCAGTAGCATGAAAACCTATGAGGCGTTAAGATTTCACCATACAAAACCCGACAGATAATTTAGTTTTACACCATGAATGACAGAGAGCAGGTTTTCCCAGTATAACATGAGAAGCAGTAGAATTATTTCCCCAGTGATCAGCACTTTCCTAGATAAAAAGTTTTACTTTTTTTCCTAGATTAATGATTAATTAAACAAAAAGCTTAAAAATAACCATTTTGTTTTAGAATCATAGAATGGTTTGGATTGGAAGGGACCTTAAAGATCATCAAGTTCCAACCCCCCTGCCATGGGCAGGGACACCTCCCACTAGAGCAGGTTG
>JAOXJK010000001.1:31050496-31071133 GCA_025774025.1 Xenus cinereus | reverse complement strand
TGCACTTGGTGTGTAATTTTTACCCGTCCCTCAAAAACCTCTTTTTTCCCCTCAAATCTCAGAAAAAAAAAATAGATCTACAGTCACACTGGAAAACATTTTTTAAAATTATCTTCCAGTCTAGTCTTCTCTCTCATGTATAGAAATTGTTATTTTTCTTACTAGAAATAACTGTATAATCCTAATAGATGACGTTTTTTAATAGACAAGCATAGTATCTATATCCTAAAGCCAGTTTTGCATACCTTTCTCACTAAAGCTCACCAAAAAACATGATGAACTGATAAGAGTCCAACTTTTGTTTTCTCAAATTGATTACGGAAGAGATAATATTAAAGACACCACTTGCTGCTAAAAAAAATTATAAATATTTTCTGCTAAGTATTCCCTCTCTTGCAGTACATTTAACACTTCTGTTATGCAGAGATAATAGTTTTTTCTCACATCTCTGACAAAACGACTGGAGTAAGCATTGCTCTGAATTTAATTTCTAGTAGCCTGCTACCAGCCATTAACAAGCTCAGACATAAAGGCAACTAAACATGCTTGTGCAGAGACTTCCTAAATGCAAGGCAGACCGGCATCAGCTAGACATACATTTACCATTTCAGACTGACCATAGCAGTAGCTCTACTAATCACAGAGATGAAAGGATATGCAGTCTGTCAGAAAAGGGAACAAAAGACCTGTGGCTACAAGAGAAAAGCTCCCTGCTCACTGGGTTAGGATGCTTCATTTGCATTATTCGAAGCAAAAACAGCACTTGTCAGGAAGTTTTTGACCACCCATTCTCTTTCATTTCACAGTGGAATTAGGTGATGTTATCTATAGCTAATTGTTTGAATTCTTAGAAAAGGCTGAGTAAGCAGTAACATAGGCTGGGCCACACTGGTTTAACACAGCTTTGAAAAACAGAAGGTTAGATCAGCACCATACTCGCATCCACAGCATAAAACAAACCCGTGACCTTTTGGTCAGAGAGCCGCGTCAGCCTCTTCAAGGAAACACCCCATCCAGAAAGAATGAAACTCAGCATTAGGACTTAACTTTTCTAGAGCTGCAGGACCAGTGGTTTTGCCCTCCCCAGGTAGACAGGCACCCTTCTTCTCCCAGAAGAAAAAACAGCTTCAATGTATGTACTGGTGTGAGATGGAGGTGGCAAAGAATTTGATAGACATTTGCGGTATTTACCTCAGAGCTCTACTAACTCACTGATAAACAACTCACTGCCAATTTCTCACTCATTTGTACCAATGAGAAGACCTGTCATGTCTTAATCTTCACTGGGGTGGGATTTCTATCACTTGTTTAAATGAGCTTATGGGGTAAAGACATGGTGGAATCTAACAGGTGTCACTCTGCAGTTAATCTATTACACATCTGTATGTTATGCCCTCTCTGCATCAGTCCAAAGAAAAGGAAATAATTTCTGACTCCAGGACATCAAACCTCCCCCTTGCACCGTGCTTCATACCAGGCACACCGGCGGCACACGTGCTCTGCAGACTGCTCAGCCGGACCAAGAAGCAGCATGGAAGCTTATGAGGAGATGTACAAAGGAGTAAGACTGAAGCCAACACCCATAGCTGAGAACGTGCGCAAGCAATAGAGAGATGGGCCATTTCCTCCAGCAGCACTCCCACCCCAGAAGTAATCACTGCTGCCCTTCTACTGTTCTATCGCAGCGCTGTTTCACATCCATTCACCTCACACACATTTCAAGGTACATACTGGAAAAGCCAAGAACCGGTAATTGTTGTCAAGGGCTACGTCATCTCGGATCCTTGGTTTCATCAAGGTGTTTTGCACTCGGAGGCAAGAAGGGGAAAGACAAGCTTAGTTTTGGAGAAGGAAGTACTCATGAAAAGCTTTGGACTGCGTTATGCCAATAGACTTTATTCTGAGAACCAAACAGTCCCATTCATTCATCAAGATTACCCAGACACTAAGACCAACAAGATTTATTTAAAAAAAAAAATTATATGAATGACACAAGGGGGGGAAAAATTAAAAATTAATTCTGAAGTTAAACTACTTTAATAATAAATGCCAAATTTGACACTGGATGAAAGCACTCAAAACCAAGACATGTCAAGCCATATGTACAAATACTAAATATATCTTTATGAGGCAACTATTGTATTCTTCAGTACAAGAGCGAGAAAATTCTCTATCCAAACAACTTTTAATTTGTATCCCACATGTCACAGGCAAAATGTATGAATATACATGATTAATAGAATGGATTAATTCAGAAACAAGGTAAGTGGCAGTTTCAGCTAGCTTTAGAGCAAGGCCTACAATAATACTGGACATAAACTACATTTCCTAATTTAAAAGACTGATGTTGAATTTAAGTTTTACTTCAACTGCAGTGAAAATGCTAATTCTAGACAGATGCACATACAAGGGCAAGATTCATAGATGATTCAGGCAAGATTCACTCTGAAAATGAAAATTCAAAGGAAGAACCACAGAAGAGTTTAGCTTAGTGGCCTAAACATGGGTCACTGCTACCTTTTGTAGAAAATGAAGAAATCAGCCTTCATAAGATGAAAGCAGCAGGTTTTACTCCTCCTCACCCTGCTATCATTTTTTATATCTGTATTTAAAATCTAGGGGTTTTTAAATAATTACCTGCAACTCAAGGCCAGGGTAGATATCTAAGTTTTGTGTGTGAAATGAAGTGATAAACATCTCAGTGTCCACAAACATTCAACAAGTATCATTTCACCTTTTACAAATTGAGTAGGTTTGGCACAGAAAAGACTTGGTAATGGTTTGCATAAACCACTTCAGAAAGATAATATTTTTTCTCCTCCTCCTGCCCATTCAGAGCCAGCTGAGGATACAGTGGGGAGAGGGGAAGAACAGAGAAGGAGCTGCATTGTATGCATTTCCTCCCACTTCACTTTCTCCCATGCATTATTTACCACAGGGGGAACTTCACAAAGTTTAAAAATATTAATCCAGCAAAAGAGATAAGTTAGTGTCCATATCACAGAGGTCTCTTAATATTCTCTCCCACTTCCAGTTTATTTTGTAGTATTTTATAAAGTTTGCTTAAGCATCTTATACAGGCCTAAATCATGCAGGTTAAGAAAAGTGAACAGTTTGGTCTCATCAGGAACTCATGGTCCGTAAGTCTAGTACAGGAAACAAGAACAGACATGAAGCTTGGTTAGTCTATATTGCAACGCATGTCTCAGACATTTCAAAACTGTCACTTTGAAATACAATTTTAAGCACTTATTTTAATAGCACTTGTCACATAACCTAATAGGAGAATTTTATTTGCTCAAATGCCTTTAAAAGAGTTTATGGAAAAGGTCTGGAGTTAGCATGGGAACATAGGAGAGGTCAGGAGAAAAAAAAAAAGAGTTTTTTTGTTTGAGAGGACTTAGTTACTGAGCTATGTGCAGTCACCACTCGATAATCCTGTTTCAATGGGAATATCCACACTTCAATTTCACCTAAAGGAAATAACTGCATCACTACTGTCTGGAGCAAGCTGCCAAGTGACTTTATAGAGGTTTCATTCTCCCCTTCCAAACACTGTCCTCCTCTGTTTCAGCACCTTCTGCACTTCAGAAGGCCAGCCATGAGCACAAGAAGAAAGCATTACTCCCACTAGTCCCATATATTCAAAAGCAGAGATGTGAAAGCCATGCAAATCACATGTATGTCCTTGATCAGACTATCATTTAAAAACAGAGCACACAACGTCTCCAGGACTCACTCCTGCCTACTTGAATCTGAGGGGTATGGGGAAAGCTGAGCTTAGCAGGAAGCCATGGGCTTTCTCATCTGCTTTCTTGGTATTTAAGGAACATCAAAGTTCATACCCCATTGTATTTTAATCACTTTGAACATAAATTGTATGTAATCACTTAAAAGGAGCTTTTCTTAAGGTGCCTTCCAGCCAATTTTTACCAGAAGTTATCACCATCAAAAAATCCTGAAAGTCAGCATCCCACTTCTCAGGTCTCTCAGAAATAATTATCATCCCCCTGTGGAGCACATCAGGATCCATGTGAATACTACCTAGAAATGGCAGACTGGAATACTACAGGAATTTATCTTCTAAAAGGATAGGCTCTGATAATCTCCATAACATTCAAACTCTTTATGGCCTGTAGCATTTGGGAGCTATATTTTCGTACTCAAAGAACAGAGCTCTGCAGAAATGAAAACTAAGCTGATGGAAAAACTATCCAGTTGTAATAAGAGATATGAACAGAAGTCACAAAATACAAGAAAATCTTTATTCTTTAAAATAGAAGGAACTACCTACATGCAAACTATAGGTTGGGGTTTCTTGGCTTGTGTGTTTATGTACAATACTAACATTTCACAAGTGCTTAAACTATTTTTTTTCTCCCTCTGAAGTTCCCACTTTTACTTCCCTGGCCTGTAAATATTAAATGCACCCTGTAATGCAGGAAATGCTGCCAAATGTTTCCCTGGGAAAAACACCAGGGTGATAAAGGTTTGGAAGTAATGCGGTGCTCAAACTAGAAGATGTCAACATATTTGAATGAAACTGGGCATAAGGAACAATGAAATACAAAAATTGAAACTAGTTTGTGGGGACAAGAAAGCATGCTTCCAGTAAAACCTGTTAATAGGGAAACTTGGCTGCTAAGAACATCAAACATTTCAGCTTTCCAAAAGGAAACATTACCTTCGTAAGAGACTTTCTTTCTCATGTCTGTGTCATAGGGAGTGGCACATTTCAGGCATTTGGAGCATAAAGCAATGACAACAATGCAGAGTCACGTGAAGCTGTTCTGTGCCAGCTGTATAAGCTTCCTGAAATTTCATTCACTAAAAGGTCAAGAACTTGTGGTACTGTGCACGAGGCCTTTTAGAAATTATTTGGAGTTCAACTGTCTGTAAGATTTTCCTTGTGGTTCAGTACAAAACTAACATTTCACGAATTTGCTTGGCAATGTGACATGTCGTTCACATACTTTCTGCCGTGCTGGAAATGCATTTGGTCTTTTGTGTTGTTCCTGGAACCAAGTGGCTCTCTACCTTTGGAAGAAAAAGTTTAGGTGGTATGATGGACACCTACGCAAATCAGATTGTTTGTAATGATCGTAAACAAAGAAGCTATCCACCTTGGACGTTATTAAAAAATAATCACAACTCAGATTAAGTTCCTAAATATAAATTAAAAAAAATGAAGTCATCTAACCTGAAATTATCAAGGATTTGGAAAATGGTATTCTGCTGAGCCTAATCCTAATGTGCTCAGCTATAAACAAATATATATAACCCAGCAAAATGTAGCCTCGGGTTTAAAAACAATCCTGTATTAAAGCCATAGGTAATCTGTCTTACATAATGCTATTTGCATTTTGTAATCCTGTTAAAAATACTTGTGACATCAAATCAATGTCTTCTATTCACAAATGCAACATCCAAACCAGGAGTTGCGCTCATGTAGTAGAACTGCTTTTGGATTTTTTCCTTATTTTATGAGTGGTCCTTTTGTAGCATTTGTAGTATACATAAACAGCACAATAGTACGAACTGAAGTTTAGTCTTTTAGCGCAAACACATTAAATTAGAGAACTATCATCACTTGTCCTAGGAAATCAAACTAGAGCCTGATGTTCCAGTTTGGTGAATTATTCACATCTGTGGGGGATGGGATGGTAACACAAAGTTTTGTGATTAATAGAGCAGATTATAACTTCAGGGTGGGAAATTAATATTAAATCTTATGCTAACTCACCTTATCCCAACTTAAATTCTAAACATCAGTTCAGTTTGTAGCACCAAGAAGTCAAAGGATGTAGGTAGATATCCAAATAGTCTACACAAGTCCCAATACAGCCTTGGGATTTCCTGAAGAGTTGACTTCATTCATCCCCCGGTGCACAGATTCTGGGTAGATAAATACTTACCATCTGTGTAACACTCTACAGCTGTCTAAGTAGCTGTGATTAAGCACCTGAAGTCTACAGGAGTTCTCTAGAACTAGAAAAGTCAGATGTGATGGGGATCACAACTACTTCTGAGAAGCAGAATCGGTGATACTCCTGCTCACTTTCTCCTCAGCCAGGCAGTTAGAGCACAAACTTAAGGATGGGAGATCTAGCCTCAAGTCCCACATGAGAAAAGCTGGTTGAGCAGGGCTGATGATGATTTATTACAAAATGCAGGACCGTGAACTAGCATACCAGCTCTCCCAGTCATTCACTGCTGCACAGGGGCTCAGAGCAGATGGAAACTTTGACATCACATACCCTGGGTGTGGGTAAGCACCACACAAAGAACAGAATTGACTGAGAACCCCATGAAGGTCAGCAAAAAAACCAGAACCAAAATCTCTCACGTCTTCTGTGCTGTGATCACTGGAAAAAGACCATTCTTCCTTCCAGTGCTTCTGAAATTTCCACCCACAGAAGGACTACAGGCAGATTTGTTATGAAATGGAGAGTGAATATATAGGAGAACCAGACAGCAGTAAAGGTTGGAGAAGACTTCTGGAAGTCACTTGGTTTAAACACTTGCCTCCCAGCCTGTTCAGCACAGGAAGAAATTCAAAGTTAAATAAAGCATCCTAAAGATTCCTTGATGCTTTTTATGAAAGACAGACAAGCACCTCGTTGGACTAGTTTTCAGAGAGTTCTTATTTCTCATCATGAGGCAAAATGCTAAAAACAAAGCTGTATTGGGCAGGCTGGCTTGTTACCCCATGCCAAATAGTACTGGTACAGCTGAGTTTAAGTTAGGAGGATAGGATTTCACTCTTACTATACACAAACACATACAGAGAGCTACATTTACAATTGTGTTCAATTCATATGTTCACACTAACATTTCTCAGAAAGGTATCTTAGAGAGTCCAGTATGTATCCAAGCCCTGAGCTGGTTTAGTTTTAAATCTGAAGTTCTCTTTAAATTTGCAAATACAAGTGCTGCATGTCCTACCACATCTGGCATTCAATTAGCATAATAACAAAGATCCATCTAGCCCAAGGTCTCATCTCTGACAGCAGCTAAAAGCAGATGCCCATGGGAAAAGGGTACATTTGTGGCAATACTCTCCCAGCCTTCATCAACTGAAAGCTCAGAGGCTTACTTGCAATTTCCCACTGCTCGGCTCTACTGCTATACTGTCTTGATGAAGTAGTAACATTTTTAAGACATTGCTCTCATCAGAATAAAGACCTCAAAATTCAGAGGCTATAGCATGCTATTTGAAACATTACATGCTGTTAGTGGCAACGGCTGTAAAGTTAGGGATACACAGTAGTACAGAAGCTACACTTAAGACATACTATGCTTCCATAAAAAAAGGGAAAAAACAATAACATTTTTCCATAAGCTTTTTCAATTAAGTATTAGTTCCTTTAACTTGATTTTACTACCAAATTATGGCCTAAAACAATATAGTCTATATTGTGGCAAGGTCTACAGAATTTATAATTGTGGAGCAGAAAAAAAAAAAAAAAAGAATGAAATTCAAGTGTGTCCTATAGAGTCCCAGGTATCAGGACAGGTCCCAGCATGGTCCAGGAACTGTTCAGCAGAAATCTCTCAAATCAGTCCCTGCTGACGCCTGCGCAGCACGGTAACCAACTACAACATGGCAGCCGGTAAACATGACCTCTCCAGTTGGGAACTGTGGACAGTCCCTGAAGTTTCCCCAGGCAGCTCCTGCTGTGCATAGGCTAACTGATAGGGGTTGCCTGTATGCTTAAATGTATGAATAGCAGCCCAGGTTGAGAATCCGACATGACTATTCCTGGTGACGTAGCAGTCTCCTGTATATATGCAAGACGGCCAGGAAATGCTTCATACAGAGCTTAACATAACCGGGAGAAACAGATCATGCATAAACAGCAGAAAATATTTTGTGGAGTCTCATCTCACCCAGCTGAAGAGACTCCCATCACCATCCAGTAAAGGACTATCAGGCCCTACATGAGAGATTAGATTCCCCAGATGAGCGTTACCCAATGCAACAGAAACCAACTACTTTTCCCATCCACCCTTTAAGCAAACATCTGTCTGACTGTGCAACAATATCAGGAAGGTTATTTGGAGACAAAGGATTACACTGTCTTTTTCAAAGAAAACACTACAGTCACTTCCCAACATTTGCGTACTTTGCGTCCGTGTTGCTTCCTTAATGGTTTCCAGATTAAAGTTTCTGGCATAATACCTAGAAATATTTATTTTATCAAAGTTGCACTGAACTAAATGACGGAAAGTGATCAAAAGCCCAATTCAAGCTTCAGAATAATCCTAGAGGCGTTACTCCCATTTTACATAAAGGGTAGACCAGAAAAGTCCCTAAAGACTGAGACATTTTCATGTAATCTTAAAGTAATGACACCAGATGGAAAAATAAAACTCCACAGATTTCTCACGCATTTTTCTCTAAATTCACTGTTTCACCAATGATCCTGCAAGTACTTTAAAATGCTACCTAGAGCAGTGTTTCCTGAGTGAAGGTTGTATCTACCACTTACATTACAAGTTCTCAGATTAGACCAAGTGTAATCAACTCACAACTCTGGCTTCTAAAAAAAAAAAAACCAACCCAAGTTTGCTTTTATTTTTATTTCTTTATATACACTGTTAAGTGATTCCAACAGTTTTCCTTAGATAGTACCTTTATACCATGACTGTCTTGAATTGATAGTGATGGGTGACAGTATCTTAGGCACAGGTTACACCTTAGGAACAGCTGGAAACTGGTGCTGATATACAATACAGTAATTGCTTCACAAGGTATCATTCCCACCTTCATTTCCCTCCCTCCACAACCTTAAACAGCACACTTAATTTTCAATTATCCAAGGCAGTAAAGGAGTCAGATAATCAAGAAAAAAACCCATAAGGGTAATATATGTGCACACGTATTGAGTTACAGAAGAACACTCAACAGTATAAGTGGTGCCAAAGAGGTCAGTTATACTGTTGACTATGAACGGACACAAATCTCTTGACTAATACTTACCTCAGATCAGATAGCACTGCATAAAAGTAACACTCCTGCTTTCTGACCTAAGCTTGCTCACAAGAAGCCAATTTGGACACTTCCACATTTATACTACAGTTAATACATAACCTGAAAAATAAATACAAATAATTTAAACTTAGCAGAAACCACATCTTGGAAAATAAATAGAAATACATACAATGTATGTATTTAAAGCTACTGTATAATGATGCTTCTAATAATTACAAATTGCCAGTGTAACATTAAAAACATTATCAATTCTTAGGACAGTTGACTGGATGTGTAAGGGAAGCTCCACCCCCTCACTTCAAAATGTAATGAAATAGTCTCAAAACTCATCACCTTTCCGTCATTGAGTTTTGCATTTGTTAATCTGATTAATAATTAGATTACAACACATCATCATCCATTCATGCTGAAGATCAAGTCAGTGAGGGCAATCTGGCCATGCTGGTTCTCTGTAATGGTGCCATCTCCCTCTGCAATATATTGTATTTTCTTTACAATATAGTAGTCAGCCTTCCAGTACTGAAGCACTATTCAGAATTAAACTAGATGGATGTAAATCCACGTTTTCCTTTCCACAACCTCAATAAAATTAATGATCTCAAATCCAGCTTTGTTAATAGCAAAGAAAACTTCTGACAAGCGAGGTACGCTACATGAAATGTTTCTGAAGGTGGAATACCTACACTAAACACGTCCTTTCACACACTGTTTTTAAAACGGTGGTACTGAACAGTAAAACAATATTTTTCTGACCAATGTGAATATATTTAGTGGAGTAAGTTTCAATATTCTTTAAAAAAATAAGTGCTAAAAACCTGTACTGCACAGTACCCACTAATTCAGTCTAGGAGCTGTAATCATAAATTACGATCTCATTAGGACTAGTAGTGTATGGACAGATAGCCACAACCTCAAAGAACATACAGAAATTTGCAAAATAATTTTATGTGAAAACTCAGGAGTCATCATACAACAAACAAAGGTTTTAAGATACTTCAAAGTCTGACTGTCTAATTATATTTATTATGTAAGCCTTCTTAAAAGGAACCTCCAAGTTTTGTTTTACAGTTCTGCGCCTACTATTGCACAATTGCACTCAAAGTAACATTTACATACTAATTACTTGCCTGTGCCCAAATAGCAGGTATTTAAAAATCTATCATAGGATGGTAGAAGCAGCGGTGAAGGGATAAAGAAGACAACAGAACAAAAAATTGTTACTCTTCTGGGTCCTACTTACAGACTTGCTAGTGTTTCATTTTGGACTCTGCCAAGTCTTTGTTTGAGGATTAGTGTTCAGAAATTGAATTACATTGCAAAGGCTAAGTTACATTTTGTGTTCTATCAGAAAAGTGATGAGCTGGTTTTTTCCAGTGATATTTAGTGTTAAAATTTATTAATAGCTCTATTTTTGATAGGTAATATTCAATATTGAACTGAAAAACATTTAAAAGTACATAAAAAGTTTTAAATTCCAAGTCGTATTTCAAGGCAATGCAAACACAACATCAATTTAGTTCATTTTTTTTTAAACTATAAACCTAAATTAATATTGAAACTAGGGGAAAATTAATTTAATTATAATCAAATAATTCATTATGAAATGCAAATTCATAATTCCACTAATCTGAATTCTGGTTTTGAAAAAATATTAGTCAAAGTAATACATTAGCTCACCATAATGAATTATAAATTATTTCCCACAACCAGAGATAAAGCTTCTCAGTAACGAATGCAAATATTCAACTATTTTTATAGACATGCTTTCAGAAACAAATGTCTCACTTCATCCTTTACCATCCAGGATAAGTCAGGCACTCAACTTTAGGGATCAGCATGATTATGCATCTTCAGAGAAACTTGTGCTTGTGCTAACTTGTACTAACTTGCAATTTCATTTCAGCATTCTGTCACAATTCAGATCTTATATATATATATTCTAGTGTGTAGAACAATCATGGGAGCCTAGATCATCATCAGTGAGAAGCTGTTTTTCCACTTGTGAGCAGCAAGACAAGGAACAGATCTAAGATTCTTCTCATAAAGACTACACAGCTCATACTTTTTTTGCACTGTTTTTTTTTTTTTTAAACTTAATTTGTTGACAATTCAGACAATACTTCATAGTTATGAGCACCACTCACTAAAATGATACCTTGAGGTTTTCTTTGAGTAAACAACAAGTTGTAGCTCTATTCCTTTAGTAGCTCTTTGCATGTAATTAAATAGACCTCTTCTCTGTCTCCCCTCACTTTGTTGTCTTCACACTTTCTTCTTCTTATCTCTTCCATTCCAATTAATATGGCTTTTTATTAGCAGGCTTTTTTTTGCAAAATTAGTTTGCAATTTGAACTCTCTCATCAAAGGGGGGAGGGGGGCAGAATTCACTGATATTTTTCACTCTTTTGGGACGGCTTTCTCTCAGAAGAGAAAACACACAAGTGTCTATATAATATCATGAAGATAAAGGCTAACCTTCCTACTAATGCTAACTTTTGTATTAGCCCTGGCACCCATTTAACTTCCAACAGATTACAGCTATTGCACGTGTTCTCAGCAAGAGTGTTTCTGTCACTGTATTTAATGGACAGAATTCAGCCCTTGTAGAGAGTTGTCAAGTCTCATAACTTTAATTGAATTTTTCAAAAACCCAGATGCAAAAATCAACTTCTTATTAAGAGCAACTCAAGTTTATTTTTAGGTGGTTCTAGGCTTCTAGACATAGATGAAAAAAAAAAAAGAAGCTAAAAGAAGTTCACATTAACCAAGTGAACTATGAAGATACAAATCTTAATAAATCATTAATTCCTATGACATTCTTGAGCGTCTGATGCTGTCAGTTCTGCTAGAACATTTCCCTGGATGCAATGAGAAACCTACTCCCGTATTTCAATGCTGAGGAGGTAAGAAGGTTGTGAGGAAGCACATAGAACTTTAGAATTAACTTGGAGAAATTCCTCCAGATAAAGTTTTGATGATTGTATCTGCAAATCATCTTACAAAGGACCTCTCCAGAAATCCTGCTGTTAAGGAAACTGTGCCTGCTGGAAATGGCAGTGGGGAAACTGGAAATCTGGGGCAGCATTTTAAGGCTATTCTCAATGATGCTTCATTCCAGCACAACTAGTAGAATTGAGACCCCCTCAGAGAGCAATGAAAGCTCTTAAGATTTGCCTTTAGAGAATACTGTGACTTTGAAACAATGGGATAAAGACTTTGCTTTCCTTCCAAAAACCTTCTAGGTTTTAGAGGAAAATAATTCAAAGAAAAGACACTGCCACTGTAAACTGAGATGGTGCACGAGCAATAAAAGCCAACACATGACATGCTTTAATTAAGTGCCCACATTCCCAGCAAGAAGACTAAATAAAAATTACTGAACATCATCTTTCACTAAAAACAACAGTACAGCATTCCTGAAAAAGGTTACTTTGTTGAAGTATTTAATTTTAGGCCCATAATGTTAAATATTTTCCAGGATACTCTGAAGAACAAAATTACATGTTTTAAAGGACATAAATGTTATTAATAATAAAAAGGAAAAGAATATGCAAATGCTGGGAGATCTTTGTGGAAACATGAACTTTAATTCAGTCAGAATTTAATTATTCTTTGACTACGAGAGAGAAACTACTGAGAAAGGAGTGTATTTTTCATTTTCAGATGAAGATGGACATGGTCGTGGAAAATATAGTTAAATTAAAATTCCTGGACTTAATATAAAGTTAAATGGGTTAAATTTATTATGGGTTAATTTGTTATTTACAGGTCAAACTACACAAACAGATAAACTATACTGACTTCCATTGCAGGAATACAAAACTGTAGGTGAGTTCTAAGCAGATGTATCTACTTTCATCTTAAACATTATATTTCGTCAGTGTTTGAAATTCCGTGCATCTATACTGTGTTATTTATTCAGTCATTATCTCACTGTATTTTTACAGGCATAGGCAGTCTCCTTTCTAAGGAACTTGGTTTGGAGTCATTAAACAATGTGTCTGCCCTCTGGTGGTCACACTCACCTTTTTGTGTTCCCAGATTTTTATCTTTTTAAGTTAAAAAGGCTCTTTATACAACTACCACCTACAAGGTCTAACAGCTAGTTTACCTTATAGTCACACTGGGCTGGCTGGCTTTCCAGTTACGCAGCTGCTTATATTTCAACTTTATCATGCAGAAATAGCCTGCACATAATTTAAGATGTTCCGTGTTTTGTCCTTATCTAGATTCACATTTAGATGCCAATTTTTAAAGCACTCAAACTACATGAAAGCAGAAAACTTGCAAAAATTCTCCAGAATACCACCTGAAGTTTAAATCTATATTGAGACTATATGTTTGGTATTGTCGGGAGAAGATGTTATACCTTGTACTACATTGAAATGTTGGCTACTAGACTCCAAGGTCCATAAATACATTCAATGCTTCTGAGGGAAAAGATGGATATTTAAAAGACTATTTGTACATTAAAGGTCAGAACTGTACTATACATAAAATTCTATGATTTTGTATGTCATGCAAGATTCACATGAACAAAAGCATCCAATAAGGAAGGATCAGGCTCTGTAGTCCAGTTATGAGCACTGCTGCTCTGACAGCCATGTTAGTTCATGCGAAAAACTGTTTCCCAGCTCTAAGCCTTTGTTGTCAGAGAAGCAGTAGGTGGAATCCTCCCTCCCTCATTATTTAATGCTTTTAAAGACATTAGATGATGTAAAAACCACACAAACTTCAGGAGAGTTCAAAATACACTTGGTATGTAAAACACTGACATTAGATTTGTTGGTTGTTTTAGATGTCTAACCTAAAAACCAGCTCATGAGTAGACAAAAGCAAGCCAAACCATACGTAAGGTACGTACCGCTCCAATATGAAGGGTGGATTCCTTCACACCCTTACGGATGTCCCAAACACCCTTGTAGTATTACTTGGACTGGGTTTCAGTAATAGTGCTAATGATTCTCATCTGCCCCTATATCCTAATCAAATTTATTGCCTAGGGAAGAATAATGACACCTGCAACAGAAAGAAGAGGTCTGAAGACTGGATTCTCTGCAGCCACCTCAAGAACATATGTTCCTCCTTCCACCATCATTGCCAAGATATTCCCTATCTTTGGGTGTCTCTGAACTTCACTATAAATAATAAATAAATACATTGATAAATAGAAGCAGGAATCTTTTACATCGGGTGAAAAGACCATATCCTGTCCAACATCTCCAGCCACAAGGGCTCTTGTCTTCATGACTTACAGACTTGGTCACTGCAATACTGAAATGATTTCCTCACACTCTAGAGAAAGCAACAACTTTCTCAGAGAGAGAAAGACCCGTTTCAGAGTCGGCATCACGATGCCGACTCTTGCTTCTAGTGTTATTCAAAACTCAATTGACGATGTGGAAAATGGGTTGCCATTACGCCCTAAACTGATTTAGCAGCAGCAAAACCTAATCACACTGGAACCATTTAACTGCTCATAGCTGAAAACTGCTCACCATCCAGAAATATACAACTCCTCACAGCAGCTGGACACGGAACACAAAACTTACTGCTCCAAGACTCAAGAATGGCCAGAGGCCTCAGTTTATCCAACAATGCAAGCAGAAACTCTGTATTGCTGTTCTTTTTGCTTTTAATGCAGAGCTCCCTTGTTGTAAACTTACTCAAGTCCTGTACAGTTTTGAAAGGATAGGAAAGGAAAAGGAACATACCTCTTTTTTTTGAGCTTCAGTAACAAATACTAGTCAGAACAGATTTAAAGATGTAAAATAGATAGCACAGCCTATTAACATCTCATGTCAGCCAAAGTAAAAACCAGATTTTGATTGTATGTGGCTGTGTAACAATTGCAACATCATTACTAAATTCAGTGTCCTGGTTTGAGGCCCAAACCACTAAACTCAGCTGAGGTTGACAATGAAAAAACATCCTCCATTTTCAAGAAAAGAACAGTACTCAAGGCAGGGTTAACTCAAGCATAACTTAAAGGGGTTAAAATTCCTATTACATATTTATTTTGTCCAAACACCACAGGTCTACAGGTTGGGGGGGCTTAGTGCAGGGACCCACAGATTCCAGCTTACTCAAAATGGCAGTAACCAAGTCACTAAACCTGCTTATCCCACCCGAAGAATAGCCATAGCGAAGCTTACCTCTTCCTAATAGCACTTGAAAATTGTAGTGAAGAAGGCACATCAAGCATCTCCTGCATTTTGATCCCCCTAGAGATGCAAACAGCAGCAGTCTGTAGAGAAGTAGAAGAGGACCACCTATACTGTTTGAAGGGTAACTTGTGGTATACAAGTCTCCTGATGAACTACTCTTGAAATCCCTTTAAATGACAGGGAACGTGCCATGAATAACAGGGGTATGTAATGTTTTCCTTCAAATTGCTTGATAATTCCCAGGAAAAAGAAAACAACCAACCCTTCAGCAATAGTAGGTCAAATTCTTGTTTTTCTTCTTCTGCTTCCCTTCAAGTGACTCCCCTACTTTTGCTCTTCAAAATTCTTCCCTCCCTCAGGATTAGCTGCACTTCCCACCTCACACCAAGGAGTTATCCCTTGCTTCATCCCACACACTTTTATACATGAGTTGTACGTACATTCCCTCTCAATCTATTCTACTCTTAGCTCCCAAGACTGTTGCCTTTTCTAAGATTTCCAGTGAATTTTAGTCCCAACCCCCTCATTTCTACCAGTTCTTTCTAATGCAAAGCTCAGTACCACATTTTGCTCTTCATCCTTCTCCTCCGAGTAGTCCTCCCCATGGATTATTTTTTTTTTCATAATTCATTATCTTCAACCTCTTTCTCTGAATTTTGTTCATTTCTGTCACCCCACCCATGCTACAATATTGAGCAAGAAGACTTTGCTTGGCCAGTGCCTATGCACCAGTCGGTTGACTCTGTGATATTGTTTTCCACCAGCAGACTCCAAATCTTGTACAACAGCTGGCCTTTGCACTAATTGATTATATACAATGCCTTTGCATACACACAGAGAGCTCTACAGTGTTGTGATACTGTAAGGGCAACTCCTTTACATGGACCCTCAGAATCATTAAGGACAAACAGCAACACTGAAAACGCAGAAAATGGGAAGTCAGAAGAGAGAAGGACAGTTCAGAACGACACAGAAAATCCATACTCATGTATAAACACTGGCAGCTCCTCACTTAGGTAACAGTCTAAAGGAAAATGGTATGGTAATATTTTGGGTGGCTCTCAAAAAAGCCTAATTAGTGGCCAAAGACTAATTCACACACCAGGAAGTTACGGATCAGCTTTTGTTTTCCACAAACAAACTGTTAAACTGTGAAAATTACATACTTTAAACCAGAGGAAATTAAAAGATCATATAAACCTAACAGTGCAGACAAAACATTAAGACAACTGTATTCCCACTGGGATGCTTCCAAATTCAACAGTCTTATATTAGTATTTGCAGAATTTAGAGAGGCTACATTCGTACTGATTCTGTCTGATTTAATTGACAATTTAGACACCTAGTTCCTTTCTAATGCAGCTGTTCTTTAAAGTTATCACATCCTAATAAGTTGAACTGGTCTTTTTTTTCTTTGCTTGGCTATTTTTGTGCATCTGAGATGCTCTGCATGAAATGCTGCTTTATATATAAAGTTTGGTTGCTTAAAGTAGAATGGGGGTACTGTGAGCTCTTACAGAAACATTTTATAATTCAAGCTGTTATGCTTCCATACTAAAAAGTTAACAAGGGGAAAGCTGTAATCACATTATGAATCGAGCCATTTCAGAACCAAAACAGTGTAGGAAAACAGTGTATTCACAAAATGAATACTAAGATACGTTTATCCTGATTCATACAGCAAAACAAAAAAAATTGAAAGCTTCTTACAACAGTTAATAGAGGATCCAGATGAACATTTCTATACTTATTCAACATTTACTAGAAGGGAGAATCTAAAGAGCAATCCAGAGGAGTATTTGCAATGCAATTAGGCAAGACAAGTAAGTCTGAATGTATGCCAGCTGCAGGGGCCTGCCCTTGATTCACATAATCAAATATCTACTGTGTCGCACAGTGTCTAGCATCAGTATCTCTAGTATTAAAAGTCTCATCAGATATGTACTTATTTACTGAGCATCTTAATCAGGGCCTGAATACATATCTAGCTGTACCTTCTAGCAGTCTATATGCCAGTCCATCACCATCTGTCAGTTAAAGCTTCCACAGACAGAAAAAATTAATTCAAACAAATGCGTTCGGTGCTCAAACTAAGCTATCATTCACATTTCAATATAAGACTTGAATTCCTTTTCAGTGTTCTTCAACTTTGACCCAGCTCTACCCCCTCCTTCACTGAAAAGGGCAAAGACAACAGCCCAGCAAGTGGGACAGGCAAAACAGACCTCCTTTGTTCACTTTTTCCCTTTCAGTTTTCTATTGAGGTAAATAACTGAAAGCTCAGCTAGCCTCCAGTAGCTCGGAAGAAAGCAATATAGTCAGCTTGCAACTATCCTTTCCTGGTTAACAACGAGTAGGACAAAACTTATGGTGCATCGTGTTAATCTTATTATTGAAGATTAACTCTTTACAAATTCCCTTAGTATTATATTTACAAGACAATATTCATAAACGCATAAGTTACAAAGTCATTAATACTAAACTGAATAGGCAATACACATACTCACCAATTTAAAATGCAACAAATTATCACTGCGGAGAAAGTATAGCTGAATTTTTTGAATACTATCAGCCCACTCAGGAAGGCAAAATCAAATTCATTGCATATTGCCCAGCAGACAGCCTCCTACATTATTCCCTCAGCTTACATTACCAAGACTGACTTTCTGTGTATGGCTTCCCATTTTACCAATTCTGTTCATAAAACATAACAAAATGAACATATCCAGTGAAAACTGAACAACACAATTTTACTATTCCAGTATAATGGAAGGTAAGTAATCGCAATTCAAGGTGATTTGGGACAGAATAAAACTATAGACTAACAGCAATTCCACAGCCGCAGGCAAAACAGATTTAATTTTTAGTCTGATTGAGCTATTTGAGCTGTGCAATAATCTCTTAACAAAACCCCAAAGCCTTAGTGTATTCAGTATGTTTTATGTCCAGATACCACGGAGAGTCATTTCCCTACAGCAGGAAGAATGGGGAGACTAGCATCACCTTTTCCTGACTTTAAATCGGAATCCTCAAACCAGTAAAATCTGTCAGTTAGAGAGACATCTCATTAACCCCAAGAAACTATAATTCGGTTACTAAAGCTTCTGCCATCACCTTTTTGCACACCAGAGAAACACCAAAGCACAACAAGCTAACAGTAGGTATCAGTAAGCATCCACTGGATTTGTTATTTCATTTCCTGAAAATAATAACCGTTTTAAAAAGCCTAAATTTCTAATTACAGCACTCCTTATGAAACAAGTTGCGGTATATGTGACAAATATTGCGCTTTCTGCAAGAAGATATTGAATGATCACTAAGGCTCAGATTCTGTTGATCTCATTCACCTTGAACATTACTACTTTTGAGTATTTTTACTGTGGCCTGTAATTACAGTAAGATACCAATACCAGTATGATTAATTGAGGATTTATTCTGCAAATCGTGAAGAGGGTTTTAGCTCTATCATTAACACCAGCTGGTACACACTACTCCATCATCCAATGTGGTCGCACAGCTGTACAGCTTCCCTTCACTACATCGCCTTTGCACAACCCAGAATGTTAATTCACTCAGATCCTGAGTTCCGTCAACATCAGGCAGCTTTCTGGTTTTGCTTCTTTAAGTTCAATACTCTCAGAATACAATACTTCCCCAATTCTGGATTTATATAGTCTGACAGCTAATTTTAAACACCCAAGAGAATTTCACAGTACTTTGAAATTCAAATAAGTAACTTTCACAGACTTCGGTATCAAACTCTTTAGCAACTCTGGTCACTTGCGTTGTAATTTCTATTCAAAACTCTGGACAGTCATCAACTAAACAGATGCCCAAAATGTATTCATACAAATGGTAGTATCAAACAAATATAAAAAATATGCTGCACCTGCAAGTTAGTTTTCTGACTTCTAGGTCCTTTGAGCTAGTATATCTCACTATATAGCATCTTTCCAGCTGATATCCTTTGCCAAGGAATGCCAGCAAGATGCATCTCTTGGCATATACACTGCTCTCAAACTGAAAATAAAGTCCAAATGCCTTCTGATGTTGTACAGTGACCTATTCTATGCACAGCCCCGTATAATTACTATCCATAAATTATCACATCGATTATGTTAAATTATGGCAGAAGTTGAAATGATTAATAGTGCACCTGTTAGACGCAATGAAGTTTTCAAGTTTCATCTACCTTCTCCACAACATAAAATACATTCTAATTCTTAATTAATACTCAGAGAAAGCAATATTCAGAGGCAGAAAAAAGAAACCCAGGTGGTTAATACTGGCTTCTTGACTCAATAGGAGGTTATTTTGAATAAATAGTGAAAAGCTGAACCTTTATAGATAAAAGAATGTCTTATCACAATCTGTAGGTCCCACTGCAGAGTTACATATCACATTTTCCATTGTTTTATCTGACTATACAGGCAGCTAAGAAATAGCATTCCTTTCACAGCGTACTTGTCAATATGGAAGAGCCTTATTGACTGGGCTGAAGCACACTATGATCTTAAATATTTAAACAGCTTGGCATTATTAATCAGGTACTGTTTACACTGAAGACTCCCAAGCCTTGGTTTAAACACACTTCAGACTTCAAAACTAACACATCTGTGCCGAGGAGTTCACCAGTAGCTGAAGATTCAGTTAATTATTACTTTTTTTTTTTTTCCCTAACCGAAAAGAGCAGGTGTATTTGCTGCTCGGGCTCCATCGCCATCAAGAGAGATGAAGCAAAAGGAGGACATAGACGAGCAGATCAGCCACATTTTCGCTATTTTATACCTAAATAAACTCGCCGATGCTACCCCCTGCCAGAAGCCAAGCCGCGGAAGGTGGACAGGGAAAAAAATAAATAAATAAAGGGTGGAAAAATAAAGGTAGGAAAGCCGAAACCCGGCACTTCAGCACAGACAGCTCCTTCCCCCTCACACGCCGCCCGCCCCCGCCGGGCCCTCGCCCCCGCCGGCCAGCGCACGAAATGGCGACCTACCCGCTGAGGGACGTGGGCGCGTCGCCCGTTCGGGCCGGGCGGAGACGCTCCGCTGCTGCGACGCGTCCAGGACGGAACCGACCGACCCGCCCCCGGGAGATCCCCACCGGCCGGGCTCACCGGGTGCCCCCTCACAGGTCTCCGCGCGCCGGGCACCAACCGCCGCAACCGTCCCCTCAGAGGAGCCCCCCGCGGACCCAGCCCAGGCGGTGGCTCCTCACCGGCGGGCGCGGCACCTCCCGCAGCCTGAAGGGCCGGTACTCACGGGAAGATGCAGCCCCCTCCGCCCGGGGAGAGGGTCGAGATGGAGGGGGAGGACCCACGCTGCCGCTCCTGCCTGCTCGGGAGCCCGGCGAGAAGAGCCGAGCCGGGCGCGCTCCCGCGCCTATCACCTCCCCGGCACCCCCACTCCCCTCCCGCCCCCGCCGTACCGCGGGGCGCGCTCCCGCGGGGGGCGGGGAAGGCGCGCGGCTGCGCCG
>JAOXJK010000001.1:31012181-31043141 GCA_025774025.1 Xenus cinereus | reverse complement strand
ATTATTTCTGATGTGGTCTTTTTGAAATAACATGATCATTGCCTTTGGAGAAAGCTTACTCTGAACAATCTGATGACCTTCTCATTTTTTTCAGTGTTATTTTCTATCCTTGTCTCTGAACCACATGACGTTTTGTTTGACTTTTTATATTCTTCATTCAGTAATAATAATAAAAGTAATAACAGCATCCCACGCTTCCCACCTCTAACGAGCTATGCAAACACTTAGCTAATTAATCCTCATGGTATCCCTGTGATATAAAGAGGTAAGTAAAGTGATGAGTCAAGCAGTAAGAGGACTCATATTTGGTAAAATCACAGAATTGACAAATTCACATCTGTTTTACCTAGCTGGCCATTGGGAAATAAACCCAAAAACATCTCCCAAGCCTTCAAACAAGCAGAAGATATTCTGTAAAAAATCAGAATGGTCCTTCAGACATTTTTAGTGTCTTCTTGGAAACAGAAATTTCTGCTTCAAAAATAAAATTTAAATTTAATTAAGAATTTTTTTTAAAAAATTAAACAAATGCACCACACCTGGATTCATGTGTCTTAGTGTCTTTCCAAAGCCTGATACACAATAGTTTGGATTTCTAAATTCCTGAGAACTGTGTAAAAAATCCAGAACCTAAAAAAAAAATATGTATACAGAGCTCAAATTTTACAGTATGAATGGAATAAATATTGGAAGAACCGATTCTTCCCTTCAGCACTACCTCATCTCTCTCCTGCTCTCCTGTAGGCTCCCTTCAGATTTTGGTAGACTGCTATAAGGTCTCCCTGGACCTTCATTATGTTTATATTCTTTTGTGGCAAGGGCATATAATTTTCCTTTCACATGAAGGAAAGTGACACAGTTTCTGTGAAGAATACTGGAAACGAGTCTCCCCTGTCTCACTATTTACACTTTGCTGGAAGAGCTAATATCACATACAGCAATTATTATGAAGTTTGGGTATCTTCATCTATGTGCTGTATCTCACTAAAATAAATGAAAAACCTAAGTTAATGATGTATGGTCCCTGATGTTCACACTTTCTTCTCGCTGGAAGTGAGACCTTTTCCAGTTCGCATTTAAGATTGTCAGTCTTTCATTCTGTAACTACTCCAGCTCAGTGATGCAAAGTCTTCCTGGTTTATTCAAACTGACTAATACCAACTGACTTTTTCTTTTCTTTAATAGTAAAGGCAGAGTGCAAGCAAGCCTAAAAAGGTAGAGCATGCAGTTTTGTTGCTCCTTGGTGCTATAAATCCCAACTGGTGAGAAGCGATGTGGTCCGTAGGCTGGCGCTAGCCCTCACAGGTGCAGCTGGCAGACTCTGATGTTCACAGCTGGAGGCAAGGTGGGTCAACCAGCCTTAAGGGAGGTGGTGGAAACCTCTGGATCTATGTGACTGATTTAATAGCCATTTTATTTGGCACCTTCAACAATAGTTTGCATATTTGATATATGAATATCTGTAATCAATACACAAATGAAGTTGTGGCTTCCTATTTCAATCTGTGCCTTCAAGCCAAATAGATTCATCTGTCATCTAGATTTCTCTTCAAAACTATGGTGTATATATTACCCTTGGCATCAAACTTTGTTTTTTTCTGCTGACCTCCACTTATTTTCTGAAGTTATTTTTTGTTGTTGTCAGTAGGGAGGAACCTTCTACCATACCCAAAATCAATCCCTTGGCACCATCTATTATGTTCTGTTATTTTAGCTATGTAATAATGATTTTCTCATTTCTCCAGTCATCTGTTGTTCTGAGAAACATTTGTGCTTCATTAAAATCTTTAAAAATGCTGTAACACTATGGTTTTTGGGCAGGAGAGACAAGGCTATGGCTTTTTTTGCTGTAACACTTTTATCATTCTTTGTTCCATGGCACAAATTCAAGAAGTAACATGAAGAGAGCTATCTTAGGCAAGTACACTCTTGTCCTGAAATAAACAGAGAAATAGATGAGCATAAAAACTGCTCTATAAGCCATTTAACAGTTGTTTATAACAGCAGCATTAGGTTTCAAAATTAGGCATGTGATCATTAAAGATGATACTTTAAAATGCAGCATTAGAGGTACAGGTACGTCAGAGGTCAAACCAGACATAGACAAGTCCCCAGGGCAGAGCTAAAATAAATAAATGAGTTCTTCAGAATGTGGAACAATGGCATAGAAAAAAAAAAGATCTTTTCTGGGAAAGGGAAGGTCTTGAAGCAGTGGTACTCAGGTAGGAACTCAAATAGAAATGCTGTCGTACCTTTTGTCCCTAGGGAAGTAAACCTAGACCTTGATTCACAACAGCTATTCTTCTAGACCTTGAAAAAAAAGATGAGAATAAGGCAAGATGGCTTGTCTTGAGCAAACCTATGAAATCCTAGATGTCTTCACAGAGATGTGGAAGAGTATATGCAGCTGAGTGCACAGCTGACTGCTTGCCACCATCTACTGTGACACCTGGTTTTAGTAATGATAGAGACATATGCGTAGAGATTAGAGATATGCTGCTCTGACACATACACCTGAATAAAAGCTCAAAGATGTGAGATACTAACACTGAGCCTTCTGTGATCTGATTTCTTGACCTTCACAGTAGGTGACTGCAGACAAGAGACTAACACTGAAATGTAGACTAGCTGTAGCAGGTGTTGTTTAATTCAAACTAAATGAAGGCTGCAGTGCTATATCTCTATAAAGCTATTTGAGCACGTCTGCATCAGATTAGAAAATCAACTACATTCAATCACTTTCTAATCTGCTGTTTACTGTTGTGGAGAAGAGGTTTATGAGATGCAATATGTTTGTTTTTACAAATACAGTCTGACAGGGTGACTTACCTTCTGAAGAAGCTCTTTATTCTTTTTTTTTTTTTTTTTTTTTTTTTAGGTAAGTAGGGAAGAAAAGCTGTCCAGGAACTGTCATGATTGAAAAAAAGTACATACTTCTGAGCATCTAATTAGAAGTTCTGTTTGCTACTTTGTACAGGCTTTGGGTTTGCTTTGTGTAGTTTCAGATTCCTTTGCTATCTCTGCTCAGCGTGCCTCCGGCAGCACTCATAAGGCTTTGGGGCTCTGGAGAAAGACCCAGCTGATCTCTGGGGGCCGTGTTCCTCAAGGAACAAGACTACCATTCAGATCACCTGCAGGGATTTGAAATGGCCAGCACATATTCCGTGCCACCTCCATGGTCCGTGCTTTTGCCCACATAGGTCTCTACAAAAGCACATCTCTGCAAAAACGTGGCAGCACAGGCACATGCTGGGACCAGTTATGTTTTTCCACCAAGAGCAGGAAAGTGCCCTCTCACATGATAGAGAACTTGACATTTGGAATAGCAGCCTGCCTGTCCCCATCTCACTCCATGATGGCAGCCAAAAGTCATAAAAGTGGCTTGTAGGGTTAGCAGAGCAGCATCCACGCTTATCCTTTGGCTTGCTCAGGAAACGTGCTCCCTTCCTGGCACACCTGAAAACCCGCTCTAAGCCCCCTCAGCCCAGCACTGAATCTGGTTTGGGAACTTTGTTGTCTTATTGTACAGTAGATTTCTCAGGAACAGAAGGCTGGCATGGGAGTCTTCTTTCGAGGAACTGCCTTGGGCAGAAAGAAGACTTGGCACCAGCTCCATGCTAAGAATAACTCTCTGCCCATTTCACAAACATCCCTACGTGTCAGCTGGGCTGTCATACCAGGTCTGTCAGGGATGCTCTTGATAGAAAAGGGTATGAGAACAAGGTACCTACTGTCAGCTGAAGTGTATTTGTTGTGGGGACACCACACTTCTGAAGTGCTTTTGCAGTGGCAAACTTTCCATGGGGACCTTCTGCAGGGGAATCTCTTTACACTGCCAATCTTTTACAATGCCTTTAGGGTTTGGCAATCTAATCCCAGCTGGAAAGCAGACATTTCAAAGTATTTTGAGGACCTGAGAAGTAGTCCTTTCTGGAGCTTTTAGAGACTGTGAGCTGAATGTGGGCTACTGTGACTGTGCAGTATTGTTTTCTGAGCCCTGGCTGCAAGAGCTTCTTCTTTACAAGCATCTGTTGTGAGCGAGGAAAGGAAAGGCATTGTGTTCTGGACAGTAATAATAAAGTAAGTCTTCTTCATTATCTCCAGGGGGAAAGAGACGTATCTTTTTCTGTGTGGTTTGATTTTGTAAAGCCCCGACCGGTCAGAATGCCTACTAAAGTGAAGTGGCTACAATTCGAATGTGGAGGAGGAGAATATCTGCGGAATAACCCATTGCTGCCCGCGTTCAGCTGTGGTGGTCTCCCGTGCCACCAGGGACCGTTTGCAGAGTGACCTCGCAGCAGAAACCGCGTGGAAGTAATGCTGCTTTCTGGACGTGCCACAGTGTCAGTGCCTTCCAACCAGCTCATGCCAGTAGCTGACAAAAGACGGTAGCAACCTCTCAGTTTTGACCTAATACATGCTGGATATATTTGGTTCTGGAAACTAGTCTCTTTTTTAATAGTATTTGTTTTAATATGACGTGCCTGCTGTAAATGGATTGTTTTGAAAAGAGATGAGGTTTACCTGAGAGGCTGCAGCGTGCTGAGCCCTGCACAATAGATGAGAAAAAGCTTTCCTTTTCTCAAAGGCAATCCGAAGTGAATGCACTCTGCAGGCATAAAAAAAAAAACCAAAACAAAACAGCATCGTGCTGTAAATATTTTGTCTTGTTTTTTTTTTCTTTACTATCTCTAATATATACAACCATTTATATATTTATATTTCTGAACCCACGCAATAAACAGCTGTCCAGAGCACATTTGCTTCCTGACAATCTCGTCCTTACTGATCTGTAGCTCTTCCCAAATATTTATGACATATGTAGTCCAAATTATTTAAAACTAAGTCTGCTATAGAAATATTATTGTCTTTCCTGCTGTATTCATACCCAGATTTGTCTAAGTGTTGTTCACACCTGCTTGGTGATGGTTTTAAATCTAATATTTAGCAAGAAATATACCAGCTAGAATGGACACAATGCTCAAGTTTGAAGTTATGACATGCCTGTGTCTTAGTAGACTCTATAAGTAATGCTTTGAAGTCAGATTTAGTAGTGCCAATGGTTTTCTCCTTTGACTCTGCATTTTAGGCAGCACCTGAGATACCTGCCTTTCCTCGTAAGAGGATAGAATTATTCTGTTTGACCTTTAAACTCTCAAATATTTCTGCTTTTTTTCCTCTACAATATGTCTTGTTTCATTGTTAGAAGCGTTCCCTGCCTGCCTGCCTTCCCTGCCTGGAAATGTGTTCAAATGAGATGTACAAAAGGACAGGACGGGACAGGACCATATTTCTGATTTCTACAGAGCAGCCACTGAGGAAGCATCAAACAGCAGTTTTTCTGACATTATGCCCCAAAGCAGACACAGATAAGGTTCTTAAGAAATTACTTCTGGGAGTTTGCTATCAAAATTTTGAGACATTCTGGAAGACTGTCTCCCTGTAATACTTACTGTGATGATTATTACCTCATTCAATAATAAAAAAATGTTGTGTGCACAAAAAGCTGTTCCTTTTCAGTTTACAAGGTTTTGAAAATGGAAAAAATAGGTTTTAAATGCTAAAATCATAAGTTTGCTGAACTCTGCATTGCACTTTAATGGCATTAGTAATCTGTCCAGGTTGCTTCTGTGGTTTTACATGAAAATACTATATGACAGTTTCTTCCTGAAACGTAAAGGTTTCAGAATGCTCCTGTGTATTTTTTTCTGCTATTGCAACTGCCATTGATGATATTGTTATGAGAAAACTATATATTAAATGAAATCGTAAATAAAAAGCAAAATTGCATTTCTACTAAAGATTAAACACGCATTACCAGCGATATAAGTATTGGAGTGTTTCAGTACTTGCTTCATTTTTTATATTATGCTGGAAATTGCTAACGGTTCTCCCTCGCTAAGGCCTGCCTTAATTTTATGAAGTTGCTAATTGTTAAATCTTGAAGAAGGAACAATTTTTTTTTGTTTTGTTTTGTTATGTCAGTAGCCGCAAACAGTGGAGGACATGGGGAAAGCGTTGAACCAGGGGTGACACTGGAATTAAGCGGCACGTACCGGGAGCATCCGAGGAGGCCGAGCAGCCAGCGGGGGTTTCTGTCACGGCTCTGCCTGGGGCCCAGTCCTTCGGCAGAAGCAGGAAGCCTTAACGCAGCCTCCGCTGCAAAAGGTTCTGCCTCTATTTAATACTTGCCTTTTTGAAGAAAATCAGCACTATTTGTTGACCCAGCAGCATATTAGCGTTTTCATCTCTGACGAAAAATGAATGGTGCCAATGAGCAGTAAGAACACGCCGGATTTTTCCTTCACCTGCCAATGTGTCTTGAATTACTTCAGCCTCTGTCAGCTCCCTTTGCCAGCTATGCAAGGAAAGCAAAATAAATGAAATGCTCTGTAAGTGACGGATCAAAGATGAGACATAATCCTCATCTATTAGGTCTAATGAGAAGGAGCTGTTAGAAGCTTCCATAAGCCTATGGATTCCGTTATATATAAGGGGTTAATGAATTCTTACCTGCCGCATAGGTTAGAAAGGAGACTAGAGACTGTAGCTACTCTCGTGGTGTGTTATAGAGCTAAGTTTCTAAAGAGTACACTAATACAGATTCTTTTGCTCTGTTTATTCTCTGTACAGCTTTCTGTAATCTTGTTTTCTGGTTAAATTTATTTTTGGTCAGTTTAAGCACCTTTGGTTTTGTGCAAGTGTTGTCCTTTAGCTTACTATCTTTTCCTTCTTGAAGTATTTTTAAACAGCAGCAAGCAGTCTCCTTCCAGCCCTTGTTTTGTTAGACGAAACAAGACAAGCTCTCTTAAATCTTCCCTTTGGCAACCCTTCTTTGCATCTGTTTTAGCCTGAATATCTCTTTCTCTAATAGCAGTGACCAAAACTATAATTATATTCAACTGCTGCTGTCTGCGCCTTTTGCAATAGAATCGGTGTCTTCATATCGCTGCTGGAATGGACACTGACAGGAAATACCCTAAAACCAGTGATCAAACCTCAACATTTAGAAGTTTTATTTTTTTCCTTTGGTAGTGAAACCTCTTTCAATTAAGATCTCCTTCTGCATAGATAATTAGAAACTAAGAGATGACCTAGGGGCTTTTTCTCCTTCAGACTTTGCATAAAGGGAGATTATTTTGTGTCTATACCATTATATTTCCTGGTCTGGATTCTTTCTTCCTTTCAAAATCAGAGCAAGGACATTATGTCAGTTGTGCAAAGATTTGACATTATCCCTGCACTGGGTCTGTCTGAGATGGAGTTAATTTTCCCCACAGCAGCCCTGCTAGCGCTGTGCTTTCTGTTGGTAGCCAAGCCGGTGTTGATAGCATTTTGGCTGCTGCTGAGGGATCGCACACAGCATCCAGGCTCTCTCCAACACATCCCCCTCAGCAGCAGCTGGGGGTGGGCAGCATCTCGGGAGGGGACAGAGCAAGGACAGCTCACCCAAACTGACCAAAGACATATTCCATACCACATGACGTTTTCCCAGCGATAAAAGCTAAGAGAGAGGAGCAGAGGTGGGGGGCGTTTGTCATCACGTTTTTCTTTTGTAGCAACCGCTACACGTACTGAAGCCCTGCTTCCCAGGCTGGACATCACCTGCTGATGGGAAGTAGAGAATAAATCTTTTGTTTTCCTTTGCTTCCACATGTGGCCTTTGCTTTTGCTTTACTAAACTGTTTTTATCTTGACCCACGATTTTTTTTCCATCTTATTTTCTCCCCCCACTGTCCTGCTGAGGGGGAGAGTGATAGAGCTGCTTGGTGGGCACCTGGCGTCCAGCCAAGGTCAACCCACCATGATCACTTTCTAAACTAGAGCACGAAATCCCTGATTTTCTTTCCAGGGTGCAAACCTGGCTCGTTTCAAATGGGAACTCTCATCTGGGCAGATAAACCTTGTTGTCTTCTCTGACTTGATGAGTAACCTGGAATGGGCATCTACTACCCTCTTGTGATTTCTAATTCAAGATTGAAAATTCACATTGATTTCTCATTCTTTCGGGTTTATTCACGTTTTCCTGGCCAAGGAATTCTCTGGTGCATTGATACACATCCTTTTTTTTGTAGCTGTTACTGCTGACTCAATTTCAGTTGGTTAATGGGAATAACCGCACAGCGTTCCCAAGGGCACTTCTTCAAAGTGGAATTCCTTTAGCGTGATGTTCTGCATTAGATTATTCCTTCTCCCATTGTCAATTTTACATTTTCATTCCTCAGAGCCACGTTTTTTCATTCTAGCCTATTTTATTCTCAAATTCGTGCTGCACTGAAATCCTGTTGTTCAAAATATTCATGATCCCTCATAGATGCACCCGTGAAGAGAATTATCATGTTATTCAATCCATACAAGTAATTAGTTAAAATATACTAGATTTTGACCCGTTGCTAATCCCTCTGCACCTTATCAACAACTTCCTTAATTTAAAATTATTTTCCGTTATTTATCTAGTCCTAATTCCTATACCGTTATCCTTATTCCGTTTTCTTCTACTAAAGTATCCTGCGGGATTCCACATCTAATTCCTCAATAAACTTCCCCAAAATAATTTTCCTTTATACACAGTGCTGTAGGAACACATCCACGATAGCTGGGACCCCTTGCAAACTGCTGGCATATTTTTTTGAAGTAGCTAAAACCTAATTACAGCTGGAGTGGTGAAACTGTTGCGCCTGCACATTTTAAAGTGGTTTAGAGGAGAGAGCGAACTCCTAATTAGTGCCTGATAGACAGTGGAGCACTTGCAACGCTGAGGATCAAAGAGTGTCATTTGAAAGGATTCAATACGTGCATCTTGTGAATTTATAGACACAGTGCCCTAAAACAGTCTGAATTAATTACTCCACAGCTCAACTCAATTCCATGTGTACTTTTAAAAGCCACACCTAAGAAAAAATAGTTACAGCAATAAAGAGGAGGAAAAGGGGTAGTTGAAGATAAAATGGTAGCTTCCAGCAAAAACAGTGTAATCACAAATCCAGATCTTGCCGTAACTGAAATAAACCCTTCCCTCTCCTCAAAACAGCAATACGTAAAAAATTAGCAATACATTTAAACTGAATCAGAATCTTTTCATAGTATGAACCAATATAAATACAGTCTTTTCTTCTTGCTTTTTTTATGTAGCCTTGACCTCATCGGTTTAAGAGCTGTGATTTTTTTACCCTCTCTAGTCACAAGAGTGAACCGGTGTTTCATGAGAGAGTCACCCAGTGCTGCTGCTATCGCGTATCTTTACGTGCACGTGCTCTATCTCAAATATTACCATTTACTCAACTCAGGACCAAACTTTCTGTAATGCAAGCCAAAGATTAGAACCAAGCTTTACAGAGATCTAACGTGAAGCCCGTGCACTTCCCATGTCCCAGTTCGTGGGCTGAGGCCACACGCGCTGGGATTTGGCGGAGAGAAAGCCACCAGCTGGAAGTACCATTTTGCAGGTTCCCCTTTGAAGGAGGCAGAACAGTACTTGCCTTCGCTCCTGCGAGCTGGTTAAATGCATTTGTGTGTATCCACTTGGAAAGGCCACCTCGAGTAACATGGAGACAACGCAGATGGCTTCGCAAATACACTGTAATTTCTTAAATATGGGATCTAAAAAGGCAGCCAAATAGTTGCGCTCATCAGCCTGGAGGATGATTAATGTAGCCTGGAAGGCAGATTAGAAAAGCCAAGGCTCTACACAAAATGACTGGTTTTTCAACGGAGCTGTAGTGGAAGCTTTTTAGGCAGCTCATGAAGAACTAGAAAAAAGCCCTCGTATTTAAATAAAGCTAATTTGAGATATTCCACGCTCATTCAAAAGACAGGTAGCTTTCCTGGGTTACATTCTCTAATCAGCTCCTAGTATAATGCTACATTTATCCACAAGAAGAATGCAGAGTACGAGGAGAACTTCTCAATGAAGTAAAATTCTTGCATTACGGCAAATAGAAACAGCGTGCCACCTGAAAAGCCCAGTTTAGTATAAACGCCCCGCTGTCTGAAAATTAGTAACTCACAGGTTTTATTTGTATAAAAATTAAGTGGAAATGTTATCACTTTGCTCACTACAGATAAGCATTGTCTTAAATAAATGCTTATCCCAAAGAACTATGACTGGAAACTTATGAATTCAGAATAATGCCTTTGATAGCCTTATAGATGATGCCATCACTTTGCTCTTTGGCAGGGAAGTGTGTTATTTCTGTTGTTACATGAGACTCTCCTGTATCGTCTGTTTTGATTTAGGACGCTGGCAACACACCTTCACTGTAGACAAGGTGCCTCGGTCAGAACAAAGTTGACATTTATTTTGTATATGTTTAAACTATCTCACATCAATGGGAAACACTTGATCTCATCGTTCTTTTACTCAGTTCTTAGTAACTGGAAGGAAGAAGGGGAGTTGTATAAAGTGCAGTTGCACTAAGACCATAAAACTTTCCTTTTTAGTATTTTTATTGCCCTATTCAAGGAACTACTTTTGGCGTTCATAGTTTAATAAATGAAAAGAAAGGGGTGGATGGGGAATGAACAACACGTGTTTGTTCGCTTATCTTTACATTCCTGTAGCTTTTAAACCTTTTTTTTTTTTCCTCTGTTTCTCCTTTTCTCCCTCCCTCACGTACTGACTGACAAAGGCTTCTTTAGTCCTTATACACTACAAATTTGTTTGCATTGGAAACAATTTAAAATATGTGAAGGCTACAGCTTACGTACCAATGACACTTATGAGCTTCAGCAGCAAAAACAAGCCAGAGAATTGAGGGAGCACCAGAAAAGTCTGGATATCCGAGTAAAATGACACAGGCAAAAATAAATCCCATTAAAGAAAGAACAGCCCAAATCAAATATTTTCTTGCGGAGTCACAGAATGCTATGTAGCCACTGCTAAGACAACGAAGGATCTCAGCTGTCTTCCTCAAAGTTCCTTTCCTAAAGGCAGCCTAATAACAATCCCAATGTTTCAAGACGACAAGTACAGAAGGTGGCTATCAAAGTAAATGTTATTTTTAGTAGATAATGCAATGACAGGTAATCAGTCCTGAAAGGCAGAGTGACAAATGCACTGGTTTTTGGCGAAATTGGACATTTTATCTACTGCATAAAACATACATTTTATCTAGTAGAAATTCTTATGTACTGTAGCAGTCTAAGAGGTAAAAACTCACCCAGAAACCCGTCAATCAACCTTATTAATATGTACATGCCCAATGTGGCACAGCCGTGCCTCTAACTCCAAGAACTCCCGTGTGCTTTCCTGGTGTTGAAAATGCTGTTTCATTGATGTGCTGCATCGTCCCAGCTCACCACACCACCCTCCTCGACACCAGCAGAAAGGTGCAAAGGAAGGAGTAGTAAGATCCATAGGAAGCTCTAAATGTAACTTCACAACTCTAAAGTAATTTCAAGAGGATGCATATATGAAAGTTAAAAGACAAAAGCAAATGCATAATTTATTACTTCATGTATCAACTGCTAATTTTTTCTTGACTAGAGACACCCGAAGTTTGGCATCCAAACCTGAAGCTTCTATAGTAAGCTCCTGATTCACTTAGAACTATTTCAATATTTTATTTTCTTTATTCTGTGACAGAACAGCTGCTAAAGCAAAGTTCTGGGGCATGGGATTATTTTCATATAATGAATGAACCAATCTGAAGTTATCCCGATGAAAACAATAAGCAGCAAGTCCTTAAAACCGGTTAATTTTGATAATTTAATATGCCATTTGTAGTCATCCAAACACTGTTATGTACAAAACCCACTGAAAATAAAAAAAAGAATTTAAATGTTATCTTTCAAATGTAAAAGTGCAATTAACACAGGCAATATTTTTGTAAGAACATTGGATTTCTATGAAATTCACTGGCTATGGAGGAGCATAACAGGTATATTGCCTACACTGAAGTGAATGAGGATTTTATTTTTTGTTAATTTTCAGTAAGTCTGATAGTTGATAAATAAAGTTTTACTGCCAC
The DNA here is from genome assembly GCA_025774025.1 of Xenus cinereus. Lineage (NCBI taxonomy): Eukaryota > Metazoa > Chordata > Aves > Charadriiformes > Scolopacidae > Xenus > Xenus cinereus. The sequence continues at coordinate 31,031,172 of JAOXJK010000001.1, read as the reverse complement.
CATAATTATGGTACATACATCCAAAAATGCGTAACACAATTGTTTTCATAATTTTCAATTTTACTGACTTTAACAAAGTAGAGCAACAGTAAGATCCCTAAAGTTCAAAAAATAAGTAACACCATAAAACCTTGTATCAAGTAAGTGTGCACAAAACAGCCACCCTGAATTGCCTTCTCTGAATTCTGACAGCTTTGCAAAGATGTCATTTACTCCCAATAAACACTCTTGCTTTACAGTACTAAATGGATTTTCTGGTACAAGATTTATATTTACGATCTTTCATGCATTACATATTCACAATTTGGAAAGAAATGGAAGGCCTTCATACATGTCAGCCTTTAATCTCATCCAGTCCTGAAGTCTCTGTAAAGTTGTTTTTTCTTGTGTTAATATTTTTGCAGCTTTTCGCAGTTTTTCTTCGTTTCGTTCTAAATAGCGAATTCCATCTGTCTGCAGCTGATTGAGCTTCTCTTTACGACTTTCATCCAGAGGTATGTCTTCATTCATAAGAGGGTTAAATCTGAAGTAAGTATCTGGAGGTAGGAGCGCATCCAGCATGGTGTGAACTTCTGTATTGAAAACAAATGAAAGAAACGGTTATATTTACATAAGATAAACAGTCTTCCAGTCTCTGAACAACAAGTGCTCTGGCGAGACACAGGAAGTGTGACTATGTGCAGCTTTGTTGTGCAGATGTTTCTCCAGCACTGCCTTACCAAAACCCCTTTCTCACTAGAAGGTTTCCTAATGACCCTGTAGCTCTGTTTACTCCAGAAAAGCTTGATCTTTTATTCTAAGAAAACTTCGCTGGTATGACAATTAAGAAGGTTTCACAGCTATTCAGGTTTGTAATTACATGTACATTCCATTCCGTTGCAAATGAGAGTGCATTCTGAAGAGCAGGAATGTACTGTACATACTTCCCAATTCCGGTTATCCATGATTTGTTACACTCAGTCCTAATGGAAGTAGGTATTATGAAACCAATAGCTATATATTCTGCTCTAATCTCAAGGACTGCAGTAAAAGAGATGTAGGTTTAAAGCTTTCTTTTGTGTGCAACTAATTCATTTTTTACGTATTACTACACATTTTTGGTTTGAATTTAACATTCATTTAATTTAAAATGTTCATGTTAAATTATAACAGTTCAGTTAACTAGTACAGTAACAAACTGGCTATGTAATGTATTTTAGGTTCCTCTCTCTCTTTTTCCTCTCTTTTATAAACAATTTTCTCTCTCCTTTTCGATTTCTATTTGTTGGCTCCATTAAAATTCCATTTCCATTATTTCTTTCATCTCTCATTTTCTTTCATTTCCATCTTCTTTGCATTCTTACCACGCTTCCTTCTTCTTTTACTGTTATATAAAAATTTGAAAGCGAAAAAACCATTATGGGTAAGACCACAGCAAAAGATTCTTGTTAACTTGAAATCCTCTCTGCTTGGTCCTTCCTCCTGTGAATTCCTCTACTGTCTCTGTTCTTGTCTCACCACATCCAGTCTTTATTGCCCTATTTAATATTCTCCTCTTTTCCCTTCAGAATATAACTTCCCATTTGCTCAAATCTACTCTCTGCTCTTTCTATTTCCTCTCCTTTGGTCTCCACAATAAACTTTCCTCCTTTTCCCCAATCAAATTTCTTGCCTGATTTTTCTGCTGCAATGAAACATTTTTCCCTTAACAGATGTCTCTCCTTCCCACTACCTTTCCATGATCGTGCAAAAACCAGGTGGCCCACAATCTTGCTTTTTCTTACTAAAGATGGTTGACAGAGATCATGCAGCAAGGGACCTAGACTGTAAGAGTATTTCTTGACCCCTAGCTTTTTACAGTAGCAGCTCCCTTTATAAGAGGAAAAAACCAAACATCTGCATATCAATTATTTCCTGTTTATAAAAACAAAACAGATGTAAACTGCTAGTGGTAAAGCTCCAGTGTACTCCCATCCTAGGAACAGAGTTTATTTTGAAAAACACGTGCTTGGTTCCTTCTGACAGCGATGGAAGTCCTGACCAGTGACAGACACAGTCTAGTCCTTGGAAAAGCAGATGTTAAAAACATATAGAAAAGAACTAAAAGACACCAACCTTCTGTGTCGGTTGCGCTGCTGATGACATTTGTGAGTTTGGCTTTCAAACTTGTGTACGTGACGTTGGTCTTTCCCTCGCTTTCGTATCGACCAGTGCCCAGCGATACGAGACACTGCAACGGAACGCTGGGCCAGAGACACTTGCACTCATGAACTGCCAGCGCAGAAGGATTATTTAGAAGCAGCCCTCCATCCTGTAAATTAAAAATAAGTACAAATGTTATATGTTACATGTAGAAGAGGTAGGCTGAAACAGCAGCATTTACTGGAATATCTGAAGAAGTTATGACTTTGTCTTCTGAAGACCTTTTAGGTAAGACAGACATGCATATTGACAACTTTTTAAACAATCAGAAAGTTTGCATCCTAAAATGTTTATTACTGGTATTACACGGATATATTCTGTAACTAAATCCAAATCAGTACCTGAAGATTCCAAAATAAGTAAGTAAATAAACAATCACAAAAGCTTAGCTTGGCCACAGCTACTTTATAAGCACAGTGATTACACAGGATGCTGCAGGCTGGAGCAAGAGTTGGAAAATCACAGAATCATTTCAGTTGGAAGGAACCTACTGAGTTTTCTGGTCCAATCCCCCTGCACAAGCAGGGTCACATCCAGTTGGGTTTTAGAGTTATCTCCAGAAATGGAAACTCCAAAACCTCTCTGGGCAACCTGTTTCAATGTTTGACCACCCTCACAGTAAAAACTTTTCTTGTGTTCAGATGGAATTTCATGCACCATTGTCTTTTGTCCTTCCAGCAGGTACCACTGGGAAGAGGTACTGCTCCTTCATCTTCATTCCCTCCCATCCTTTATTTGTACACATTGGTAAGATCAACCCTGAGCCTTCTCTTCTCTAGGCTGAACAGTCCCAGCTCTCTCACTCTCTCCTTGTATGAGAAGTGCCCCAGTCCCTTAATCATCTTTGAGGACATGCATTGGACTTGCTCCAGTATGCTCATGTCTCTCTTGTGCTGGGGAGCTGGATGCAGTACTGCAGACGCAGCCTCAGCAGTGCAGAGAGGAAGGCTCACCTCCCTTGGTCTGCTGACAGCACTGCTGCTTGATGCAGCCCAGGATGCTGTTGGCCTCTTTTGCCACAAGGGTGCATTGCTGGCTCATGTTCAGCTTGTCCACCAGCACCCTGAGGTCCTTCTCTGCCAAGATGCTTTACAACAAGTCAGTCCCCAGCATGGGTTGGTACATGGGTTATCCCTCCCCAGATGCACGACTGCCCTTCCCCTCATTCAGCTTCATGAGAATTCCCCAACCTGTTGAGGTCCCTCTGAGTGGTGGCCCAACCATGTGGTGTACCAGCCATTCTTCTCAGATTTGTACCATCTGTGAACCCTGTCCCATCATTTAGGTCATTAAGGAAGATTTTAAATACTATTGGCCCCAGCACTGACCACTGGCGTACACCTCTAGTGACTTGCTTCCAAGTGGACTTTGTGACACTGATTCCAGCCCTCTGGGCCTGGTCATTTAGCTGGTTTGCAACCTACCTCACTGTCTACTTATCTAATCCATACTTTGTGAGCTTGTCTATGATGATGTTATGGAAGATAGTGTCAAAGGCTTTACTGAAGTTGAGGTAAACAACATCCACAGCTTTCCGCTTGTCCACCAAGCTAGTCACCACATTGTAGAAGGCTACCAGGTTGGTCAATCATAGGCTCCCCCTTGTAAATCCATGCTGACTACTCAGGATGACCTACTTGTCCTTCATGACTTTGAAAATCCTTTCCTGGAGGATTTCTTCCATCACCTCCTGAGGGACTGGCCTGAGGCCAACTAGCCTGTAGTTCCCCAGAGGCTTCTTCTTGCCCTTCCTGAAAACAGGAGTGACATTTGCTCTCCCAACCTCTTCCAATCACCATGATAATTTAAAAATGACCAAGAATCACCTCACAGTGGCATCATCCAGCTCCATCAGCACTCATGGGTGCAACACATCAGGCACTATGGGATTCCTGAAAACCATTTTTACCAAAAAAACATTTAAAGACTGAGACAAAGGCGGCATTAAGCATCTCAGCCTTTTCCATGTCATTTGTCACCAGCTCCCCTGCCCCTTTCAGTAGCGGGTCCATGTTTTCCCTACTGTTCCTTTTGCTGTTTATATCCCTGTAGAATCCTTTGTTGTTGCCCTTTACATCCTTCTCCAGATTCAACTCTAGGCCGGCTTTTGCTTTCCTGACTCCATCTCTGCAAGACTGGACAGGAGCTCTATACTCTTCCTGGGTCACCTGCTCCTGCTTCCACCTTTTGTACACTTCCTTTTTATGTCTGAGTTCAGTTAGGATCTTCTTGCTCATCCGTGTCTGCTACCTTTGCTTGATTTCCTACTTGTTGGGATGGTACTTTCTTGATCTTGGAGGAAGTGATCACTGAGTATCAGCCAGCTCTCCTAGACCCCTCCTCTCTTCAAGGCCATAACCCATGGGATTCTTCCAAGCAGACCTCTGAGGAGGATGAAGTCCGCTCTCATGAAATCCAGGACTGTAGTCCTGATTTTTTCCTGCTCCCTTCTCTTAGGGTCTTGATCTCCATCATCTCATGGTCATTGTAGCCAAGGCTTTCTTTAACTTTCATGTCCATGACCAGTTCTTTATTCTTCCTAAGCATCAGGTACAGCAAAGCACCTTTCATTGTTGGCATCATCTGTGCCAGGAAGCTATCATCAATGCACTCAAGAAATCTTCTAGATTGCTTGAGCTCTTCTGTATTGTACTTTCATCAGGTATCAGGGTGATTCAGGTTGCCCCTGAGGACCAGACCCTGGCAATGTGGGGCAGCTTTAAGTTGTCTGAAGATCAGAATTCAGCCCAAGACTAATAGGAAAAAGGCTACTCGTATAAATCTGCAAGTGAGGAGAGACATCTTTTGCTAGCAACATGTCAAAATCATTGGTAATTAGGCTGGGATAGAATACTTTAGGACTAATAAGAATCAGTGACTGACAATAAGTCTGAGAAGGATTCAGACAAAGATTTTGATCCAGCAAATCTCAAAAAGTACGTTCAGCCCTTCTTGGAAGTAAAATGATCATCACTCCAATTAAATGGATTACTTTGGACTTTGAATTCAACAGGACATTCTCTATTGTGAATGCCTTAAAAAAGCAGTTACAGAGGCAAAACTTAAGCTGAAAACATTACCAATACCAAAGACGCAGATCTTCATAGCCATTCAAAAATCTACACAAAAACATGTAAAATATAAAAGAAGCACAACATTGACAATATGCATTATGCAACAGCTCCTTATATCCTAAAGCTCCCTGAACTCCCTACACGCCACACCTGACCATCACGTTACAAGAACAATAAAAATATAAGCAACTCTACTCAGGAATAGCTTAGAATAAAAAAATGTTTTGGAGTTGATAAACACTTTACAGAACTCCTTTTCACTACAGCTGTGTGAGATAAATAAGTAAAAACAGGATTACTGAGCTGAGTTTTTTTTGAGTTTGTTTTTTTTTTTTTTAAATTGAGCTTTCATTTCAACCTACAAAAAGCTCTTTGAACTCCTTCTGGATACTGTCCACTTTGCTCAAAACAGTGCTAAAATGAATGGTCTCTTCAGTGCCCATTATCCTTTGCTTATGGTTAAATTAACTTCTATAAAGAAAACTGAACACAAGGATGTTTTTGTCCTTGATATAATTCCCCATGAATCTTAAGCTAAAAACTAAATAGTTATCTTTGTAGTGATTACTTTTTTCTTTAAATCCTAGATTAAAAATAGGCTTACCAAATAACTGCCACAGATCTTGTCAATATAATTTAATTAAACATGATTGCTTCACCATGGGAAAATTAGTTTTATCAAAAGTTAGGAGGTATATAATAGTAGAATACTACAATATTTTTGTAATACTGACAAAAGATCAAAGAAAGGTACAGTACACATACCTACACACATCAAACGTGTACTGTCATGATACCAACAGCTCTGTGAATGGCTTCCATATTTAAACATTCTCCAATTTAGGTTTCCAAATTCACAGTAAAAATCCATTCCTAATAATTTTCAATTTAGACAACTTCCACATAACTTCTAGCATTTAGAGAGCTATACATCATTTTTGGAAAGGTAGAAGTAGGACTCAATAAGGAAGGCAACTGATTATATTTTTCACCTCCAGATGATGGTTGATAATGATCACATACCAATCAATATTGTGCTTCAAACCAGCTTACTCTGTTAAACAAAGATGTTCATCATATTGCTCTTTTGCTTAAAATGATAAACTACTGAAGCAGTAAGTAACATTGTTAGTTAAACCAGACTATTAAGGACTCAGTGAAGGAAATACTGCAATAATGTATTTAATTGTGCAGGTCCAGAAACCTCAGAGCTAATTAAGTTAAAGGCTGAAATTCTTGTGGAAAAAAAAAAATCCACAAGTTTTAAAATTAGTTGCAATGATTTCACATGGATGCGAATTCTAAGAAAACAGTAAACAACAAAGAATTTTCCAGTTCTAAGATTAAAAAAATAGAAATCAAACCTTCTGATTCTGAATAATTCCTCTAGCTTCATAAAACTGGACAAAAAGTCCTTCCTGAGAAACTTATTAAACTAGTAATACAGAGATATGAAAGCCAGATCTAAATTTTTTAAAAAGTAAAAGAAACCATGACCCATCCTTCTACATGCTTGTCCTTGAGACACTGGAACACAATTCCAAAGTGATTGGCTCTGCAGTTTTCTACATAAGATATAATGAGGTCACAAAAATCTTCACTGATCCTTACTCTGAAGTCCTATATATTTAGGATATATGTCCATATATAATATGTCCAATTCATTTTGGACAACTGCTAAATTTTTAAATTTTTTTTCGTGATTCTGTTGAAATTAACCTCTACATATAAAAATGAATCTGAATTATTTATAACTTACCAATTAAAATATTTTTATTGTAAGCACGCAGTTTTCAAATGAAGTTTATAAAAATACATTAACCAAAATGCAATATAACCACAAGACTGAACGACTGCTAGCAGCATGGAATGTCGTGGTGACTAATGCAATAGCCTTCTCTTCCATATTAGTTTCTATGAGCTGTCTTGGCGCTTTAAAGTTTCATGCAGTTAAGCTGGAAGTGAACAAGGCAAATATTATCTGATCTATGGGATCTATGCCTGTTGGCCAAAATCTGAACTCTTGTTTGTCTCTATTTTCAGAAGGAAGTAATTCATTTTATGAGTCCATTCAATTTCAAATGTTCTGTTTTCTTGGTACAATCTCATATCTTTGATCCACCTATCTCTCAATCTTAATTTTTTCTGTTAGTACAATGGTAGAGTTAGGATCTTTCCAGCATGCTTCTGCAGGAGGGGAGAATAACAAACCAAGAACAGTAATCCAGAAGCAAAAAGCTTAACCCAAACAATTAAATGTATTGATTCAGGCCATGGACTGAAAGACATTCATGGCTGGGGAACAAACAGAAGTAAACACCAGTAAAATACTTTTAGAACTGCAGCAAAGTGGATAGTTGTGATGTGCTATGGGGAAAAATATGACAATCGTTGAAAAGATTAGGCAAATGAGGTGTATTAGTGACAAACTGCACCACATACTCTACAGAATGACTGTGGGGAAAGTTTCATGTGTCTGACTTTCCATGAATTAAAAAAAAAAAGTATTTACACAATAACACATTTTAGAATGATTTTAACTATGGTGATCAGCAAATGCCAACATTAGGAAGATTTGCAAAATGCAGTGAGAGAATGCAACCTTCAAAATGTATGAAAATTGTTGCATTCTTTGTGTCCACTATCTGTTTTATAGAATATGTTTTCCGAACGTAATTTGTAATTGAAAAACATGTATTTCATGAACCCATATGAACTTAGCACAATTCTGACCTCCTAAAGCCTTCATATAAACAAAATAATACAAACAAAAAAGGATCTTTATACCACGTACAATGGTACAAAAATCTTGTTGACATAAAGTGATACTTTAAATTACACCATAAGCTTCAGATGCAATTCGAATTCTACAAAGCAATGCTGATTTTATGCACGGCCCTAAACCTTTTCAGTTCCTAATTAATTTATCAGTTCCCTTTTGACAGACTGGAACGTCTTCAAATGTCTCTCCATTTTTATTATTAGACATTTTGCTATGGTATGGTACTGTCTGTATGCACACCGAAACGGAGAGACGATATGAACCGTGTATTAGATAAACTACTAGATTATTAAGGTACACTTGGGCTAAAAGCAAAACCGGTAGGTCAAGTGAAATGATTATCCACTCTTATTTAGTACTCATGAAGTCAAACTGGGAATACTGTGTCCACTTTTAGACACCCAGTAACAAGGCACTGAAAACTAGAATAGAACCAAAGAACCACGAAGATAGTTTGGGGGCTGGAGCGCATAGCATATGAGAAGAGATGCAGGGAACTGGGTTTGCATAACCTGGAAAAAGAGAAAGCCAAGGAGGAATCCAATCACAGTGTTCCACTACTTAAAGGGGGAGAAGACACATACAGGCTCTTTCCAAAAGTACAGGATTAAGAGCCAGAGAATCTCCATCCTTGGATATTTTCAAAACTCAACTGGGCAAGGCCTTGAGCATCTCAGCTTAACTTTGAGGTTTATCCTGCTTTGAACAGGAGGCTGGACCAGATGTCATCTTGATGCCCTGTCCTCCTCTGATTTTCCTAAGGTTCTACTCCATTTAAAGAAATACTATATGAATCACAGATGCACGTTATTTTAGCTACAAAACGATGTTACCTTTTAAAAGGCATTCTTATCAGAAACTGAACTTTGTCAGTCCAATCTAAGTCTTGTGGAAAATGCAAACACGCATTTTCCATATGTGACTAATACCTTGGAATCTGTAACTGAAAAGGTAACTTACAGGAACTCTTCGAATGACTAAATTACTGACCAACATCCACAAAAACGCGCAATTGTTCTGAGTTCTGACTCAGGGCACAGTGTTGGGCAAAGGGCCAGAGTAGACCCCTCATTCTCACTGCTCTCCCGCTCTTAGATTGTCCTGCCTTCCCTACATTTCACCATCTCTTTTCATTTAGCTAGTTCTCAATCCGATTGCAAACTCTTTTTCACTTCCCAAACATGCATGAGTCACCCCTTCCCTTTTGCATTCCTCTGTGCTGCTACAGTCTTCATATTCTGATCTTTGCAAAACCCCTCCACACTTGAGTCAACTTAATTTGCTGGCAGTACACTGAACACGAAGTGCCATATGTTAATGTAAGTTAATGTAAGTAAGTGCTGAAAAAGGGTTTATAACTCTCCTCGCATCATGCAGGTAAACAGTAGGGAAGAAGGCTTTTTTAAACATTTCTAATAAAAATCTTAAAATGGAGCTTAATATATCTAAACCCAAGCTTGTTAGCAATAGCAAAGCAGTGAACTCAGGGACTGGGACATTACTTTTAGTCTTTTGCCGAAGGCTTTCTAAGTGGTAAACATTCAATTATTATGTTTTGTTTAATATTTTATCAGCTAATTCCCAAGTGAACTCAGTGAAATGGTTTCTTTCATACAGATTTTTCAAAAAAATTCCCCATGCAACTGTAACCATATTTTTAGGGCTTGCTGGTTGTTAGCCAGAAGACTGAAGCTGTAGCTAGCATTTTTCTAAGCTTTCTGATAGTTGCAAAGTAGCCAAGGAAGGCTCCCTCATGATTAGACTACCAGATAAATATTTAAATTATTTAAAGCAGGAAAAATGCACTCTTTGTAGGCATATGCTCCAATGAAAACTCTGCGGTGAAGATGCCCTGCTTTCCCAGTTCTAGGAATAAAGAAAGGCCTGGTTAAACATTATGAAATAGATGGAGGCATATTCTACAATCAGAAGGAAAACTTATTAGGAAGTCTCAACGAAAGCAAACACTACAGACCACTTGGAGCCCGGTTGCACTGAACCTTCTGAAAAATCTTGTCCCTTTTAAATAATTATGATGAATATCACCACTCATACTTAAGTCAAAACCTTAGAAACAATTATTTAAACTTAAGATATCAAAAAAAATAATTCAGTCTGAACAATATTTCACCGTGGGCAGTTGTTTCTAATGAATTCAGAATACTCTGTACATTCCTAGCCTATCATTCCATTTCCTAATTCTGTCAGACTCAAGCTGTGCCTTGTACCGGTTTGCATAACATCCTGTGTGCTGAACAGTTGCACTTAAATGATGCTAAGCTTTGTACAGAAAATTATCTAGCACTGGATGAATGATATATAAATTAAGAAAGCCAAGTCTGATATTTGGAAGCTGAGTTTGCTGGCTCCATAGTAACCATTTCACCTCACTGCCTATGCAGACATGCCTTGCATTTTAGTTTGCTTTTACAGACTTGCTCTGCTGTTTACTTTCATTGTCTTTGTGAAAAAGCGGAGACAGAATTAGTACAAAGCTATCATCGGGTAGGACAAGACAGGCTAAGATTCGGAATGGACTTTTGAAAAATATTTTTCAACTTCCATGTTTGAAGTAAACATACAGATAATTAACATGCAGATTAAAGGTAGAGCTTTGCTTCAAATGATGAGTTTGAAGAGCCGCTGCATATTACAATGGGTTACTTTTTAGACAAAACGACTACTCCAAAAACATTTACTATAGTTTCCATAAGTAAAATGGGTATGCCTTGCTGAATCATTTTCTAAAATCAGCTCAATACATTTACATAAGCAGCAGCAAAATGTCCTCAGAGTAGAAGACAGGAATGAGAAATAGGAGGGTTATTTTACTGCCTGTAAGATCTACTTGTAAAGACAATTTTGAGATTCACATCCTGACCTCTCATTGCACTGGGTACCAGATGCCATTATGAGCATGTTACTATATTCACATATAAGGCTTTCTCAGTCAAACATCATTGGGCTACCAAACTACAGTTTTTAAAATACACTTTGTGAAAAAGGAATCTATAAATTCGGATTTACCCATGAAATAAACTAGTCCCTATAGGGCTCAGCACAAATATACTGTCCCCAACACAAAGATTACATTAACTTGTTCTGTTAAATACATACAGAAATGTTTGAAATATTACATTAATTATGGGTCTCCTCTTGTGAGGAGTATTACCAAGGACGAAACTCTTGAAGAGAAGCTCCCAGCAAGTACAGGAAATCTTTATGCCCCTGCACAAACTATTTTGACCCCAGAAAATAGATAATGTGTTATAAACATGAAACAGTACAGAAGTAGAACTATTTCCTATTTAACTTGAGGACAGGTACATATGGTGGTAACAATATTTCCAAGAATTCTCTAAAATATACAGTGCACTAGAACAAGTTGGTTTAGCTTCACTCTAATGGTGGGTCTGATCCACTTCGCTGCATGAGAGATGAGTGAGAAAAGATTTTTTAATAAATTAGATAATTTTCTACAAAGCACACAATGATCTACTGTTATCTCTTTATACATATATTTCATGCAATTTATTTAGAAGGATACACCCTTGCTTCATAGTCATGCTAAAAGGAATGCTATTGCGTCAACTACATACAATTTATGATGTATTCTGCACTATGCTTATTCCCAGAGGTGACAGATACTAACGAGATCCTCCTATACACCAAATTTCTACCAATTTCAGAGTGAACTGATTCCATTACTTAAGAAGAGGCAGAAATGCTTCTTTAAATTCCTGAAATAAACGTCTTCTGCTCATTACTCCATAAGGCTATCTCAAAATTTCAATTTCTCTTCAGACACTAGAAAAACAAACACTTCAGAAATGTGACAAGTAACTGCTCAAAAAAGTGATTCCCCTTGAACTCGTTAATGGAAAAATTCTTCGGAAAATGTTTGTACAGAAAATGAAAATTAAATGCATTTGTATTTATATTACTGAATGACACTAAAATTAAAGTTTCCATTACTGCTGTCTTTGAAAGTTTAAAAAAAAACAACAGAAGGTACATTAGCTAGATTTGTATTTCTAGTTCATTTGTTGACTCAAAAATGAGATGTCATTTAATCGCAACTAAAAAAAAGCAGGTTCACAACTAAAGGATTTAATATTAAAATGGACAAAATTTAAGAAATAAAGCAAACTAATTATTGGAGATAATTGATGTGACGTGTTCAGGATGTGGATATTAACTACCTAGTATTTGTATCCATGGTGGGTGCAGGGAAAGGGAGAGTAAGAACTGAAGGGAAAAGTTCTGCACTTTCACGAGTACTCTAAATTAAGAAATACATGCCTAGAATGCAAAATACAAGAGGGGTTTATCAAAGGCAGATAAAAACTGAAACAAAAATTTTTAGATGAAGAAAATCTGGATTTATAAAGCTTCTTACATACCAGACCACTGGGAGTGATGAAAGGGACCACAGTGGAAAAAGAACTGGCTGATCAGATGGGACAACAGTCTATATTGAATGGAGAACTCTTTGGCTAGGACTGTTTTCTACCAGAGTTAGTCAAGGCTGGTTTGGGGCTCATCCTCTTTATTATTTTCTCAAAAGTATTCAACTGCTAATGAAATCTCTTACTGTAAAGTTAGAGACTTTGCAAATACAAAGGCCTTACTGTAAATACAGAATGAGTCTAAGGTCTAAGAAAACCCAAAGGAGAGGACATGCAGCCAAGCAAAGTGCTCATAAACACAAAGCTATGCTCTTCAGAACGAAGTTGGGATCAGACCAATCACAAGAAAGATCTGAGTAGAGCACTATCACAGAATGATTTAACCACCTATATATGAAGTAGCTTTTGAAACGGCAACTGTAATTCTAAGTTTTTTCTTCCTCTGAAATTGGAAATGCACAACACAGTTAAGACATCATCTACAATACAGTGTTCCAGCCTGATTATTCATTGACTCCTCTGAAATTTGCTTCTAATTTAGAAATGCTAATTTTGAATTTGGAATATCATTCAACTTTGCACAGTATGTCTTGGGTCATGCCAAAACACACTGAATAGTCCAGTTTTATGAACGATTACTCAAACTGCAGCAGGTGCAACAAAGGACCATTAGGATGATCAAGAGAACACAGAGCCTATTTTGCAAGACTGAGACAGACTACAAGAAGATAAGGTAATTAAACCAGAGAACGTTACTGGCACAAGGGCAATTTGTATCTATTAGCTACAAATACACTTAAGAGTGAAAATCAGAAGTTCTCTACCCATGAAAAAAAAATGAAGTATCTTCTTGAAATAACCTTGTACAAGGGTAGCAGCAGCTAAGACAGCTTTACATGTTTATGAATTACAGTTTATGATGCAGTCGGCATCCATGACAGAGGACTGAACTTAACCTGAGGGAAACTGTTTTGTGCTATACTCCATTATTATTTTTTCCTAAGGAAATACCAGCTGAAATAATTCTAAATTCTGTAGCCAAAACCCTAAAATACATCTGCTGCTATAGACAGAAGCATAAATATACCCCCAGTAAAAAAAACATTGCAAGGTAAAGAATCTTTGAAGAGACTGCCAACTGATTTGGAATTTGCAAATTAACACTGTAACACTATAGATTAATCCTTGTATTGGAAGAGAAGCTCAGCACAGGAAATAGGGCTTAGACATTGTGCCCTATTTGACTAATGGGAATGCACTGAGTATTGAACTAATTGACTTTATGCACATTTTGCATACATGGTCAAAATTGTTCCTATCACCGTACTAAGACCTGTATCAACAAGAAGAGAGCAGTTTCCTAAACTACAATAGAGATTGCAAATCAGTAGCTGAGTAGCTGACAATCCCTGAAGTGATTGCTTGCATAGCATACATAAGCTTTCCTTAAGGGAAGAGGTAACAGTGTATCAATACATTCTTAGGTTTTTATTTGCAATGATTATCACAAGGCTATTTTGTATGGAAATATGGCCCCATTCAAGTCAGTATTAGACAGATCATAGAATCATAGAATGGTTAGAGTTGGAAGGGACCTTAAAGACCACCTAGTTCCAACCCCCCTGCCATGGGCAGGGACATCTCCCACTAGAGCAGGTTGCTAAAAGCTCCATCCAGCCTGGCCTTGAACACTTCCAGGGATGGGGCATCCACAGCTTCCCTGGGCAACCTGTTCCAGTGTCTCATCACCCTCACAGTAAAAAATTTCTTTCTGGTATCTTATGTAGTTTATATCTCCCTTCTTCCAATTTAAAACCATTACCCCTTGTGCTGTCACTACACTTCCTGACAAGAGTCCCTTGCCAGCTCTCCAGTAGGCTCCCTTCAGATATTTTTTTAATATATATATATGTGTGTGTGTGTGTATAACCTGGGAAAATAAAAAATACAAGCTACCAAGAATTGACAGTAAATTGTTCTTTTTGACCTAAGAAATGGTGGCTGGTAACATCAGAACTTGAGAGCAGCAACCTAGATTGTCTGTACAGAGATTACTGAATTGATTCATTTCTTAATCTTTCACTATACAATCCTCCTCTGATTTTGGAAGATTTATTTTATAGCAAATATTAGCTGGTAAACAGTGTGACTAAACATATATGGACTCAGAAGTCTAAGCACAAAACCAGTTAAATGTAATACAGCCCATTTGGGAGTGAGGGTTGCTTTTTTTAAAATAAGCTCTCTGAAAATTACATTAGCAGAGCATCACTCTGAATCACTGGAGATAAAAATTATAATGCATCCAAGTTAAATGCCTAAATAAAACATACTCTCAATTTCATTTCACTAAAAAAATCTTCCAGTAACACCTCGCTTAGCAAGTCCTGGTGGTGAATATTGCAAACAGTGTGCTCTGTGCAGTAAGCACACCAGTTTCACCAACTGGTAAACTGCATCACGTGTGTCCACCTTAAGAGCTGCTAACCAAACCTCTAGAATACGTAAGAGAAGAAACGCACATATTCATATAGCTAACACATTCCAGTAAACTCCCTCCTCCTTAAACAGTAGGCGACATTGCCTCCAAGGCTATAGGAAAATGTGTATGGCAACAAGTAGACAGAGAAACAAAGAAATATTTGTTTCTATCATTGTGAGAACAAGATACACCTATTAAAGCACAGTCTGTATAAGCTCTGGTGCATACTGATCACCATGGCATATCCTAAGAATGAAAAGAACTTCAATGTGACCTGTATTCTATGTCTTCTTAGAGCCTGGGAAGCACCCTTGAATCTAATTTTAAAAGCTACCGTGTAAAACCAATTAGGGTAGGATCCACTAAGCGACTCACTTTTGAAGGCCTCTACTGTAACAAGCTATAAAGATGAAATGGCTTTACAGATTTACTGCCTAATAAAAGCAAGGGAAGAGGCTGAAAAATATAAAGAACCTGTGTGTTATCTTTTTTGAACGAAGGTGAGACTTGAAACTTTAGTTACATCATATTATTGTACGATACATGTTTTTTATTTCTAGGTTGTATTCTCAATGCACATCACGTTACACCTGCATTATTAAAACTCCACTAAGAGATTAGGTGCCAATTTAACCACTTTAGTATCCGATCTTGCTCAAAGAAAATATGATTATTTGAACACCAGCATTCTATTAAACAGAATTGCAATACAGAAATGAAATCATGTGAAGCTATCAGGAGAAAGGTCATCAAGTCCTTTGTATTAAATTGATCATATTTTATTTTGAGAAAAAATCTGTGGCTTTTTTAAACTCACCACCACCGTGCGCGCGCGCACACACACACACAACCCCTGCCACCCTTCTAATTAATCCTGTGGGACAAATTTAGTTTTTACTGTAAAACCTAGTAAATGAAGTGTGCATAATGATTTTGTTAAATTTGAATCACTCTTTTAATTAATTGGCAATTTCCTCAGCATACTGTACTGTCTACTGAAGTGACAATTATTGAGTACCCCTAATGCTTTTCACACTACAGGAAAAAAAAAAAAAGAAAAAAATAAGAGGAATATATATAAGAAACAACACCCCTCCGTGAGAACTAGCAAAAATAAAAATAAAATCAGTGGTTTTAACAGGATGGCGGAGAGGTTAAGAGACCCTCAGCGCTTCATAAATAGATTTTAATATAAAAAAGCTGACATACGTGGCAATACAGCTTCCATATTGTAACATCATGACCTGGTCTCTCTTGACTTGCACAGTTCCTGGAGAAGCATGTTACAGGGATTAAATCCCTTTGAATGTTAATGTGTTCCTCTTTTGAACCACAAAGAATATTAATCCTCTTCCCCCATCTACCAACAGCTGCACTGGTTTTTCCTACTTGACAGAGTGGAACCAGATAGCATGGCACGATTGACCTGAATGTAAATATTGCTATTTGTTTTTGAACTGCTTGCTTTTTTGCGGAAATTTAACAAACCTGGCATCAGCTTATCTGCAGCACAAATGAGAATAAGAATTCAGGCACCTAGAAATCTCTTTCTAAATGATTACATCAGAAGAATTGTAAAAATAATTTAGTACCTTATTAATAAATTGACACAGTTTACAATCCCCTCAAACATTTACAGTGACTAGAACAGGAAGTTTGACTGGAATGTTCCCAGAGAAAGGGCATGCATGTCTGTACACAAATACAGATGCATATAAAAATATATATGTTATAGGAAGGTGAGGGTTAAAGCAAACAGCCACAGTTCAGTTCAGGCATAATTCCAGCATATACATCTAGAATCACACATAA
Organism: Xenus cinereus; assembly: GCA_025774025.1. Classification (NCBI taxonomy): domain Eukaryota; kingdom Metazoa; phylum Chordata; class Aves; order Charadriiformes; family Scolopacidae; genus Xenus; species Xenus cinereus. The sequence goes on along the minus strand of JAOXJK010000001.1, from coordinate 31,014,432 downwards.
AATCTTTATGAACTAATCTCAACCCTACAAATAACTCTCATTCAACTATTTCCTACAGTTTGCAAAAGGACTACAATTTCAACAAAAGCTAGGTAACGTAGGACCAGAATACACAGGCTGACCATAAAAGAAATCCACTAAATTTCCATTATCAAAATAAGTATTTTTACATATTTGAAGAGTCCTAAGTCAGATCAACCGCCAGAGTGCTTTTCATTCAGATTTAAATTTATAACTGACTGATAAACCAATACAAAACCCGGTCTTCATACAGGGTCCTTTAGAATCCCAAACTTCCAAGCCAGGAAACAAGTCCCATTATATTCACTATTCTGAATTTTCACAGACATTTTACAATCTTTTTTACGTTTTGACCATGTCTGTTCTTTGAATTATTTAGAAATATTAACCCTGCAGAAGCAGACTTAAATTAATAAGAAACTAGCATGGTTCATTTTCAGAGAAGAGATTATGTTGATTAATTAATGTCAGTTTCCAATCCATGAAAAAAAATCCTCAAAAGATCCTCATCTTTCTGACACTGTACTACAATACTGAAGCCTTTGGCATAAATTATTATTTACAATTAATGCATACTGCGCCGATGCACTTTACAAAAATCATGGTACTATTAAGAATGTCTAGCAATGTTATGCTTCATTTATTCCTGCAGTTCAAAAGCAGCCCAACCTGTTAGATAGTGTACAAGCTGGAAGTGATAAGATGGATAAGAGCAAGTATTTCCATATAAACTACAAATGTTAATATCATACATGACCTGGTTGATGAACTTCACATGACAATTGCTGTGCACTTTTAGAATAAAGACTCTTGACAAAAATCTGTCTCGTATTTCTGATATAAGCTATAATTAAGGATTAAGACTGTAAAACTAATCACAGCTATTTTAAACAGGAACATTTAGGATTCTGTTTATATAAAAACATATTTCTGCCCTTATATTCTTTTCAATTTATCTTGGGTACTTTAATAGAGATAAAAATCTTGATTACCTTGCATTTTCCACTGAGGTACCATTAAACCGAAGAACATAAGGGTAACAGTCTGCTACATACACAAAGACTCTTACCCCAAGGATTGAAACAAGGTAATTCAAGGTACCTTGAGTATGCAGTGGCAGATTTAGAATCTGAGATAGAAATCAGCAGGAAGACAGTTATGCAGGATTTGCCATGTAGCACCTTGCTAGCCAGCTGTCCATAAAAAAAACCCACAAGGACGTCCCACAGAAAATGCTAATTATGGAAATAGAGGTGTGGTAAGAAAAGTGTAATCTGGAGAAAGAAAAGCATGTAGGACATGAAAGATGACCACCTTTGGATTCTGAAAGAATTCAAAAGCATTTAAATACCACGCCTGGGTAGAAGACAGATTTTCAGATCATGTGAAAGTTTAAGTCAGAAAATTTAGCATCTAGTTCTACTACAATAAACAGCTGTAGTACAAAAAACATATTTAGTTCTTTATGACTTACAAAGGTGAACCACATCCTAAGCCCTTACTTTCTAGTAATTAAAATAAGTGAAACAGAAAAGAATGGTATTTGTGAAACAGTGCTGGTAAGATCATATGAAAGGGCTTTATCCAAAGAGTCTGAGTAAGGAAAAATGAACTAGACTTCATTCTAGCTCTGTGTGTCTGAGAATACTGGATCTAATGTCTGTTAACACTAATCATACGTTCTCTGGTCCTGTGAATTGGACTTAAAAGTAAAATTCAAAGTAAAATTCATCAAAAAGATGAAATGAATGCCCACCTTACTGCATTTCACACAAGTCTGACAATTCAGAAATGATGTTAAGACAAATAATTGCCTAAGCACTGCATAGAAGTTAAAAATCATATTGTTTATGTAGCTATTCTTCATACAGAAGCACAGACAGACTTTGATGTACTCTCAATTCAAGGAAAGAGTGGGTGGAAAGGTGAGAAGAGGAAGAAAAGTGCTTCACATAGCTTAACACTGACCCATTCAAGCAGTTAAGGAGCAGCTTGGAACAGCTCCAAAGGCTAAAGCAGCTTCCTTTCCAGTTTTGCTTGGCCAGATGGAAGACGACCACATTTCAGGATTTCAGGCAGTGCTTAGGCTTGGAATATCTGTTGCGTTACTCCATTTTTAGCTTTAAAAAAATGCCAAAACTTATTAGCTTATTTCAGGTAGTATGTGATTAAAATGTTTTGGGGATAACAACATGTACCATACTGGGGATGCTGGGGGTGGAGGGGGAAG
>JAOXJK010000001.1:30998326-31012081 GCA_025774025.1 Xenus cinereus | reverse complement strand
GGTGGAGGGGGAAGAGAGAGGGGGGAAAAAAAAAAAAAAAGATGCTAAACAAGAAAGGGAAACAGAATAAAATGGAAGAACTCTTCTCAGAATCTGGCTGATGTAGTAGCACTATCCTACCCTTCATGGAACCCTTCCCCTTCACCCCTCACTTATGTAGACCTTTTATAAAGCTGAATAGAATTATTCCATCTCCTTACAAATGTTAATTAAAAATACGGAAGCATACTGGGCTTTTTTCTATTTTTTTTGATAAAATTCTAGCTGTTTCTCTGTATCAATGCTTCTGTTTATTATCTCTTAAGCTAATACATTTCTCACTATTTCATCTTATACTCATTTATCCGTCAGTCTTTAAACTTCACTATTATTTATGGCCATTACAGTGCTCATGAGATCACCACCACCTTTTAATGAACACCATGAGAAGTTCTGTATGTTATCCAGGTACATCTTTTTACTCAAAATATGCTATTATTGCTTTCTAGTAGTTAAGGCTAATGCCACCGTATGAATTAATATGATGGAAACGTAATAGATGCTTTCTTTACATTTAAGTGATAGAAGCCTATGCTGTCTTTGTTGAAGGTCTCTGGTTCAGTCACCCTTTGTAGTTCTTTCTGCCACAGGTCTGCAACAGATCTTTTTAAAAATAAATACTAATATTTTTAAATTAATATGTACTATAAAAACAATTGTTTTAAAACTCAGAGAACTGCAGAACAATAAAGGGCCACTGGAGGACAAAACCACAATGGTTAAAAACTACTAAAGAAATTAATTTGCCTTGCTCTTTACTAACCAAGGTCACCAACAGAAGCTATAATACAATAAAATAGCATACACCGTTGATAGGAGACATTGCTTTATCCTCAAGGGAATTTCTTTTGCAGTTGTCCTCTGGGTTTAATCTTACTGCTGTGGCATCTCTTATTCTTTTTACGAGCTCAGAACCACGGTAGAGCTTAATAAGCTATCAACGGAAAGAATTAAAAGCAGAATGTAAACTGAAATTATGCACTAATAAAAGGAACACTGAAATACATAACTTGATTTTTTCACACTTTACAGTATTGTTAGATTTTAAGTCATACCATCTGCTTAGTGAAATAACGCTCAATGAAATACCAGTTGTAAGCAGGAAGTCAAAAGCAATTTACAACTCATATAAGGTTTCCTTCCAGGCACAGAAGAAAGGAACAGCAGAAGAGCTTAAGTTCGAATTGAGAAAGCTAAGATTCTTAAGCCTATGCCTTCCTAGTTCTAGAAGTGCTATACAAACCAAAAATTTCCTTTCTTACCCCCATCCATCCTAGATTTCCTTTCTGCTACCAACTTACTTGCTTAGTTCTGATTCAGAAATTCAGACAGCTTTTTTTCTCAGGTATAATATTGGAAAATACGTACTAAAAGAGAAGATTTCAACTTACCTGATGAAGATCGTTGCCCAAAACATACTCCTGAAAGTAACCCGGAGCAGCAGATGATGCTCTAATGGCCTGCCACAGTTTGTACTGACAGCCTCCCATATAATGAGACTTAACACCAGGAAAGTGATTGTAGTTTCTGAAAACAAATGCTTTCAGTGGTGTTCCTCTGTTTACAATGGTGCTTACTGCAGCTACCTAGTGAGTTAAGGAGGAACAAGAGTAGTTATATATGATGGTGATTATAACAATAATAATAATGATAACCTCCCACAATATGAAATCTAATTTATACATTAAATACATCTCTGGAATCCTACTTGGTTCATTATTTATTGACTTTTTCATAACGGCTATTAAATTTTAAAAAGTGAAAGTGAAATAAAACACTCTAACCCTCCCTCCCAATCAAATTCCCTAAAGAAAAAGGCTATTTTTCATCTGAAATTAACTGCTTCCAGTGGCTATTCTGATTCTACCAATATCTATCCATCAATGTTTCAACAAAAAGCTGGTGTCATCTATATGATTTTAAAATGTTTTGCCTTTATCAACAGTAGTTTGTTCTCAAAAGTTTGTAACCAGGAATGCAACAATACCATTAAATACAAATAATGGAAACATCAACCAAATTATTTCTCAAAGAAAATGCTTACTTAATATTGCAACCTGAGTTAAGGGATTGTAGAAAGAATCTCTCCCAAAGAAAAAAAAAAAAACCCACAAAAGAATCAAACATGTATCTTTCAAGGCTTTTTGCAAGGACACTGAAATGTCATTAACAGAAAGTCACATATGTAAATCTATGTGAAAAGCCAAACCAGTATTTCTATAAAACTAAACATGTAACTGAAAAAAAAAAAAAAGAAAAAAAAAATCACATTTTACATATATAATGGCACAAAGCAAGAGTACCAATAGTTATGAGTGCGTGTTAGAATGTGCGAGATCTTTTGGTGACGACGCACTCAGCCTAGCTGGCACTGTTCACAACAACAGTCTTTAGCAGACAACTGGGTGTTCAATTGTATTTTGTTGACTGTTTCACATGGTAGGGTGTTTTTGGGAAACATTACGCAACAGCACTAAGAGCTGACACTGTGATATCACTATATGCATTTCCATTCTTTAGCTACGTAAGTTAAATCATTTCATTCACAGTAAATCCATTCTTATAAAAAAGAAAAGAAGAAAAGTATAACTTCTGTATGACAATACAGAGGCAAAACACCTGCATGACTCATACTCCATCATTTGATGGTAGAAAAGTTTCCTGGTTTTGTCAAAAGGAAGTTTTGGTTTTAGCACTACCAGAAGCAGCAAGAAAAAAAAATTTGGAAAAGTTAACAGAAAGCTTATCAAACTGATGCTTGAATTTATTTTTGGTAATTCCTCCACTTCACGAATCAGTCTAAGTTGTGAAGTGCTGAGCACCTTCTGGAAAAATCCATCTCTCCATGAATTTAACAGCAGCAGAGCACACAACTGCATGTTTTATTTTGATTTTGCTGTGCCTTGTGAAAAGTGCCAGCACTGCCAGCACTACAAAGCAATTACTGGGAATAGCTAGTTTCAACTCTATTTATATTCACATTTTATTACTGAAGAACATGGAAGGAAGCCAAAGATCCTGGTTCAAAGATAACTTTCAAGTCAACATAGGACAGCTTCTCTCTCAGAAAGCAACATACCACTCCAGCCTTTTCATGTCCTTGTTTTAGACATGGACTAGGAACGCAGTCAGTCAAGCACATGTTTCTATGTTTAGAAAAATGTGAATATCTTCCATTTAACAGTAAAGCATTGAATATAGTGCTATGACACCAAAACACCTGTTAATTACAGATTGTTCTGAAATATGTGCTATTATATTTCTCTTTCTTCACACCCTATCCTTTACCAAAAATAAAATACCCTTGCTTTCTCATCTTTCACTCACGTGCTGCTGCTGTATATAACACTCCCTCCAATTAATTGGTGCCCTTTAGATCATATAGGAAAAGTAGAGATCTTGGGGCTGGTGAATGTGACTGGAGAAAACTTGGTTATCAACCTCCAGACACTAGAATTCTCTTACATGAAAAACCAAACTTTGCACAACTTCAAGAAGTTGACTTACTATTTCTCTGCTTGTAAGCCTTTCAGCATCTCTGAAACACATTCTAACTTCAAACATTAAATAAAAAGGTAAGAAATTGCTGCAGAAATTTAAGAATATAATGAATTTTTATCCTATAAAAGCATGGATTATCTCATATGGAAGCTTGGAGAGCATATCAGTGCTCATGCTGTTTATCTAAATTTCTTCTAGGGACAGTACTCTTACTCAGAACTCTTAAAAAGTACTTGTGGAAGCATAATTAGTATTTACCTTAGAAAAATGTACTTACCTTTGGACACTTGGAATTTCTTGCAGTTTCAATCATAAGATTTGAGCCCATTTTTTCTCTACAAATAAGTGTAAAAAATTGAAAATGCTCCATCAGTTTAGCATGAACAAGACACATTTTTATTATCCTTACTTCTGAGAACTTTGCATTTAAAAGAAGCAACGTTTGGATTTCACTTTAATAATCAGATTTCTTTGGTTGACTTCAATGGACCAATATTTCAATTAAGTCTGAAGAGTTCTCGACTCAGTTACTCACTTCACCACATACTTAACCGTAAGTCATCAGGATTACTCAACTACTTTGTGAGAGGAAAACAAAGGATTTCGTGTTTTGATTCTTAAATGTAGCAATATCTTTATTAAGTGGTTTTGTGGTAATTAAAATTACTCTCCTGAATTATTATGAAAACAAAAGCAAAGACAGACAATAGTCTACATGATTTAGAAGAAAGTTAAAACATCTACATGTAATTTTCCATAACAATAATTCAATATGCATTTAACATCTATTTTTCAGGTGGAATTTTTTCATACCGATACATTCTTATAAATATGACAGTAAAATCATACCAGTGGTCAGCATTGTAATTTATCATCACATCAGCATCAGAGTCAGTATTCTAATTGCCAATTAGAAGGTAGCCCTCTTGCGTAGTACAGGAGACTGGAGATCAGCATACTAGCCAATAATCTCATATCAGCATCTATTTCAACTTTGATTTGCTTACAGAAAAGGTACAAAACTCTACACAGCAGATGCTCATCCATAATGATTCCAAACAGGTTTTCATTCAAATCAGCAAGTTCTCCCTTCAAACACAGCCCACACAAACACAGGTTCCATATCTACCTTAGTCTGCAAAGATGGTTATCAGTATTGCCACACTTTTTAAGTGAGGTGACTCTGTGTTGCTGTTAAAAGACCATCCATCTATAGCTCGCACTACTGTGACAATAGGTAGCAGTGCTTCCACTGTTAAAAACACCACCTTTATCTATCTAGTCAGGTCAGAAGATAAAAGCTTTAAATGCAACAACAGCAGCAATCCTCCAAGTAGGCAGTAAACTGTATTTGGAGGTAGAACAATTTACTGTTCCACTAGTGGATATCTGTGCTTGAAGGATGGCTGTGTATGTGTCCTTGAGAGGAAGGAAGGAAGGGGGACAGCTTCTAGTCCTATGATCGAACACTGCTGTTCACACAATTCTTATATCAATAGCGCTGTTCTATTTTATTTTTTCCAATAACTGCATTAATTCCAGACTCACAGTCATCAACCAGGAGGGGAAGAGTGCCATCTACACTCACTAATTTATTACGGAAGGAGATGAAGGCCCACAAAACCATGAAGTAGCAACATTCAGAAACAAGATGAGATTGACGGAGGTGAGATATGAAAGACATCTACTGATTTGCATCACTTTCATCTACTTCTTCCTAAATATCTGTATTAGATATTTTTTCCCCAAACCCTGAATACTAAAAAGCTGCGTATGCAATATCCACTGCTTAATGATAGGAATGGTCAAACTGAATAATTATTTTCTCACATCTTATTTCTTATGAGGGCCAGGAACTGATGCTTCTCAAAAGGTACAAGAAGTCCCTTACACTACTATGCCACTTTAGACATTAGGGTCTAAAGATAAATTCAAATTTATTTTAGCTTTCTTGCTAGCATTAATACTGTAATTGTGTATTATATAAATGCCTTTGTCAAGCTTCACTGTTCAATTATTTTCTCTATTGAAGTCACAACACAATTAATTCCAGCTTATTCACATACTGTGTTGAAAGAGAAAAATCTCCTAATTTTAATTTTATTGAATAGTCCTTGTTCTTGAAGATGAGATGAGAATGTTAATTCTCAAGAAATCTTACTGTTTTAAATTACTGCTTTAACTTGTTTTCTTTTTACTGAAAAAGAGTCCCAGTTCCTTTGTGTGAGTTATCTTTACGTCACTGGCTACTTTTTACCAATCTTGCAACAGACACATTCTCTAAAATGGGGTAACTGGGACTGTAAACAGTATTTTAAATGAAACTGAAAATACAGGAAATATTATAATACTGTTACATTAATCCACAATACAATCTCAGCCATCACACACTGCATCATCTTGTTTGTCCACGAGCATACAGATGTTTCACTAAACTGTCCATGACAACACCTGAATAACTTTTGATATTAGTTTAAATCCTGTTAAGTATTTTACATTTTTCCACTCATGGGTTATTACTTTACACATCATTTCATATGCCATCCTATTTTTCCATTTATCTGCTTTCTTTGTGTCTGTCTCTACACACGACACACCTAAACAAGTCTCCTTTACAAATGTTGCTCTTCCATTGGTTTGAACCACTAATATTGCAACACTTACTTCAATAATGCTACGAAGAAAGTATTGCCAACTGTAGGCTTCAAGAAACATTCTAATGGGCTACAGCCAGGATACAACCAAACAGTCTGGAGAAAAAGCATTCAATTTGAAAGGCAAAATTGTAACTTTTACCTTCTTCTGACAACAACAACAGCACCAGGAAACTATGACTATTTACCAAACATAGAGGAGAGGCTTTTATTGCATGTCCCATAAAGATCCAGAACATCTCACTGATAATGCTGCAGGATCTGCTAAGTATGTCTGGAGTGACTAACTGGAACAGAATGTGTTGCCCATCTAGTCACTGGGGAGCAGTCTCAATTTATACTTCAATTTGCATAAGAAATACTGGGTTGAAGTATTATTACTTGTAATCCCAAACACACGCATTATACATTTTCCTGCTAACAGAGAACATGTAACTTTTACCCTACCCCCTATACAATGCTTGATTGCTTCTTGAGATTAGAAATTCCCAGTACGGGATTTTAGTTAGCTTGTGAAAACCTCTAGCTGCTCACCAAATTTCTGCTGTAGTTTCTCAGGACAGTATGAAAGAAGAAAATTGTATATGTAAACAGTCAAAAGAACACAGAAAACTATAAACCAGTTTCTTCTTACAAATGCAATTCAATGTAGCATTACATACATTGATATACAGTAACTATAATTTTCTGCACAAAGTAATAAAAATAACTGATTAAAACCAGTCCTCAAACTGTAATTCAAAGAATACATAAGAAGAGTTAAAATAAACACAAAATCAATTCCCTAGAGCACTCAAAATAAAAATCTAGTTAAACAAAATCGGTTGTCATTTTCTGAAATGGAATTTATTATATGCCTCATGAACGCATGCTACATTAGCCTAATGCAACATTAGCTTAATTATTTTCAGCAAGAATACTTTCTGACAGAAAATAATACCATCAATATTGTGTTAAGGCTAAATGTATATTGCATGCCTGTATATGGTAAATGGATACTCTCCATTTCAAGCAAGACTGACAAGTCTACTACCATTTAAGCCACCCAGCACAGGTAAGGCTTTTAAATTTAAAACAAAACATGAAGCAGTTTTCCCATGCAATGACAGAAAGTTAGACCTGATCTTCTTATTGCCATAAAGAGATGCTATATAACCTTTAAATTCCCTTCTTAGTTCTAGGCTTCCACACCACAAGGAACCCTGCAGGAATCCCTACTGTTTCAGTAAAATGTTGTGTAGACAATAGCGTCTCCCTTCAACAGCGCAGAATCAGGTCAACAAAAAGTCAGCTGTTGATTAGTAAATTTAGTTTTTAATTTAATCTATGGATAACATAATAATTGCCTGGCTTCTGTCCACTGCACAAGAGTAGAATGCTTTACCTCCCTCGTGTTACATGTAGTCACAAAGAATAATAACATTTTAATCAGAGGCATGTAAAATACTTTCACATAAGGCAATTCTGATTTTCACAAGACTTCTTTTAGCTGAGCAGGGGAGGAAAAGAGGGAAGGCAGAGAAAAATCTCTTTTTTAACAAAGAGAAACTCCAGATATCTGAGAAGAGAAACTTGTGATATTCATTTGATAAACACACTTACTCCTAAAAATATGCCCAAGCACAGAGAAGAAGTGCTTGGAAGCCTCTCTCTCCACTTCAGCAAAGTAGTGAGATGCTTAAAAATCAGACAGCACAGGTATTCCCACTACAGTGTCTATAGAAAAACCTCTTTCAATCCCATAAAAAACACATTAATCATGTTCCCAAAGGAACTTTAGTTACTTATAATTTTACATTTTGTCTCAGGGAAGGCTGTTTCAGTTCTTTCAGTAGCACTGCCAGCTTACTGTTTGGGAAACTATGACATTAGTTTGCTAAACCTATAAGCAATGGAACTGTCAGTACAAACACAATGAATAAAACTAAGTAATAAAGCTTGTAATAAATATTAATTTCTTCCAGTGTCTTTTCCTGAATAGCCACTAATGCATTTGTATACATATCTATGAACAAATACCATTTCATTGGCAACTCTGACGCTGCTGATATTTTTTAATTGCAATCCTTACAGCTCATTTCCCTTTTCAAAGAAAGGGGCAATGGGTAAAATCCCTCAATACAGCAGCTAAGATTAAAAATTCCTACTACAGCAGATTATTTCGTTTCTCACCATGTCGTCTATAAGAAAAAAAGGCACAGCAGGTGGCTAGTAAAATTTGTAGCAGATCTATAATGAGTCAGATCAGGCAGCGTTGGCAAGCATACAGGAATATAATCAGAAATCAGTGCACTAAAGCTTACTTTATTCCCCAGAAACAGAAATCATTACATTAAAGTCTTTCAATGTTTTGGTAAAACAGTTATTTCAAAAGAATGAGAGTGTGTGCTAATCCTTTCTACTTGTTTTAAGAACTTGCTTACCAGTGAAACAATAACAAAACTAAAGGCTGTCAGACATTACACTAATTATTTTTCACCTGATCATTTTTTACTTACTTGAGCATTTTTTCCCAGACATCACTGTCATAAAAGGCGTGGCTCCAACCCATTTTGACTGTTCCAACAATGACATTCTGCTTAAAAACATCTGATCCTAACTTGTGATACAGTTCTTCACAATCATCCAGAGGGATATGGAACAACCCCAACATAAAAGCTAATATAGCTCCTGAAAAAGAAATATTTTGAAATGTAAAATATAGCCTGGAGTAAGACTGTAAAGAAGTCTTACCATTTAATGTAGTTTACAGGTTAGCAGGATACCTATCTTGAAAAGGGAAGATCCATTTACATTTATATCACTAAATTCCTGTTCAAAGATCACAAACTATGTTTTAAAGGACGTACACAAGATAGGAAGAGTCTACTTTAAAAAAACAAAACTATAAGAAGTTGACAAATGGCATTATTTCATTTTGCAGATTTCATCCCTGCAAGCATGTATACAGCAGAAAGCAAATCCACTGTGTTATTTGGAAAGAGTAAGAGAAATCAGTGCTGTAGGATTAAAAATATATTTGGAGCATTACTTGCTATCTGGCAAACTCCGAACCACTAAAGAAAAATTCTAGGAAAATTCTGTAAAAAGAAGGCAGTTTTGACTAGTTTGGAATACATTTGGTTCCAACCATTTTAATTAGTCATTCATACATACTGCCATCTAGTGTGTGCCTAAAAAACACATATATGACCTACCCTTGTAGGAATAAAACAACAGTATCTAAAAAGCATGGTTGCAGAATACCATTAAAAAGACTGTGGCTTTAAAGGAGACCTAACTTCGAAGCTTCTTTTGCTCTCACATCACTCACCACCACCGTAGCCGAGTGTTAGTGGATTGATGGTCCCCATTTTTAAAAATGTAGCACACATGCTTAATATAACCTGGGCCTACCTGACACATCAAAGTTTCATCAAGAGGAACTTACTCAACTGCCAAATCACTGAATGCCTATATTCGACACAGACTAAACATCTAGCAGCAGAGAAACATTATTTTCCTGAATCATGTAAATCCTATGCTACCTTCTTTTCCTCTGAACTCTCCAGCATTGATTATAAAATATCACACATTTTCTATTTTGTTGTACAGTTTCAAAACCAAACAGCCAAAATTTATACCAAATGCAAAACTCATTTTCACTTCACCTCCTGAGAAACAGCACCAAAAACTGCAGCGTGCATCAGCACACAAGTGGCAGTAGTTAGTATCACAGTCAAGCTACACATAAAAAGGCTTCGCTGAAACCTCCTAGATGGTAATCAGCCCCTCAAAGGAGAGTAAACTCAAAATCAAAGATAGAGTGCAGGCTCTGTGAGATTGTCCAGTGAAAAAGGTTTCTGACGCTTTCATCAGATCCTGCTCTGTATCACAAACTTCTACACTCCAGCCACCATCTCACCGTTTCAACCAGGCCAACACTTCAGGGGGAAAAAATACCTAAAGAAAACCCATGAGGCTAAGGGGTTCTTGAAGAACATAAGAATACAACTGGCTAGTAAGACACATGACAGACACAAATATAACCTGAAAGACAGAAATATTCCTTCCTTATTTGGTACTAGTAAGACTTCAGCTGAAGTGCTATATGTGTACCTGAATAACATTCTTCAAAAAAGATGTAGACCAATTCAAAAAACATAAGAAACAAACAAAAAAATCCCCAAAAAACAATCACAGGTTAAGGAAATCAGCCTGTAACAAGGCCCGAGTAAACAGGCTACAACAAAAGCTTTTAAATGCACAGAAGGCTGCTGCAAAGAGAGAAGAAAGAATCCATTATCCATGTTGCTGGGGAGTCAGGACAAGAGGAAACAAATTTGGATTGCAGCAGGAAGATCCACATTACACATTTGTATTTTTTTTTCCCCCCAAATGTAAAGACAGCAGAACAGTAGTACAAATTTTCCGAAGAGGTCTTACATGATTAAAAATCTTGGAAAATTGTCAATTGTGAAACACATACAGCTGATCCTTGCCTTGGGAAATGGGATAACCTCCTAAGGACGCTTCCAGCTGTGTAACAGTGTGTCTTGACTTAAGTCATGAGTTCTCCTGAAAAAAATACTTCTTCCATCAGAAAGGTTTTCAAAATCCATTTCAAAACTGGAAAGACATCACGGGCAAAAAAAATCACCAACACAGACCGATGCCAGCTTTGTTTAAGGAGGCTCCTCATCTGCAAATCACTGAAGGCTGGAAGGATACACGGGGGCACTAGCCCTACGCTGCTCTTAACAACTTGGGCGGAATATCTTAGGACAATATCCTTATGTGAAGTCCTTATACAAACTTCACATAGATCCAAAGCTGACGACCAAAGAGACCAGTACAATTCAGATGTCTTTGTAGTAAAATGCACTGGAAAACAATATGCTTAAAGAACCTTTGATCAAAGTATGTCAGTGATCGAATCCCTCATACGATACATCTGAATGCCACTAATTATTAGATCGATATAGAAATTTAGGAAAAAAGTGTATTTCAAAAATCCTTGAAGCAGGCCAGCACATTTGAAAACGTGGCAGTACACACTTTGCCTGATTACATACTTTTGACATTATAAACTGCTTCACGTGACTGAACTGTAGGTACATCACTACTGAGAAGTATCTTTGATATATTGGGAGACTGCATGAGTGGTGAAAAGAACATACAAGCCACACCCACAGCACACCAGCAGGTAAGTTGCCCTCAATGGGTTAAGTGCTCTATGCATCTATAAAAGTATGTCATTCTCTGGAGAACAGTGATAATTACTCTCACTTAGAGAATTCCTAGGAGCTTAGTTCATGGGGCAATGATATTTCCTCCTCTCAACTGCCTTATTTTCATCTCTACAGGCACAAACTCAGTACAGAATTTACATTAACATAGCTCCCCATCAAAAAAAATTCAGTGGCCATCACTGCATTGTGTGTGCTTTCAGATTTTCTGGTGCTTCCATGCCCAGAGATTACGCTCGGCAATAGGTAGATGACCTAAACAGGCAGGGCCCATTACAGCATCCCTATAGTGACCTTTCTCTGCAACTGCCTGCTTTTACACCCTATGACCGCCAATCAGTGAAGTACAGGGAACCTAACTACAAAGACAGACTATCATGCTGAATTCACAGCAAACTGATTATTTCTAAACAAATGCAAAACAGCTAAATGATAACAAAAGATAAAAAGCACAGCGAAAAAAAAAAGAACTGTAATGCACCATCTTTCCTTTCATATACGTCATTCTTTAAAGCCCAATTCATCCTGCTACAAGCATCTGCAAATTCTATTGATGGACGTACCATCAACACAAACTGAAATGGTGAAGTACACTGCTAGCACAGGCTGACGGATATGTACAACCTCTCCTAGCCATGTTCTGCCACCTATTATTGCAAGCTGGATTACCACAGACAAATTGCATGATAGTGCAAAGTAAGTTTAAAAGAACATGTTAAATAATTACTAGCAGTACAAAACCCAAAATATGGTGAAGAATTAAGAACAAAGTGAGTTCTAATCAGAGTAGTGGGATTAGATTAAGATTAGATTAAGAACATGAGGCCTCTCTGCCAAAGGTAAAACGTCTTTATCATGATTGAAGGAGACATTAAGAAAGTGTTTGGTTAGAGAAACTCTGTTCCAAAGAAACCACCACTGACTACTAAATTAATTAGCAAAGGATTTCTTTTTCAAAGTATTGAAAACGTAAAGCAGGGATACATATTGTGCCTACAAATAAATTCTGTCTAGCATACCTAAACATTCTCCTCTTCTCTACTATTCTGAGCCTACTAAGCAAACCTCTGGAAACACAAATATTGTATCTAGTCATGGTGATCTGCATGTAATGTTACTTCAGAATTAAACTGCACAGAAGATGAGTATAGTGCAAAAAATTGAAGATTTTGGATTTCTAAAGGAAACTGAGCTATTGAACTACAGCATACCTCTTATGTTAGAAATCAGCATTACACTGCTTCTGGTCTAGCATCATTTCCAAAAGAGATGACCGTCTTAAAAGGAAACTTATGCTTTAGAGTTTCCTACTTCCTAGGGAGGAGTAACATTTCATTGAGTCACAAAGCAATTAAGGCTGGGAGGTCATATAGTCCAACCTCCTGGTCAAACACGTTCAATTAGAACAGGTTACTCAGGGCTTGTTCTGCTGAGTTTTGACTATCTTCAGGGACAGAGATTCCACAGTGTGTGTAGGCAACTCCTTCCAGTGACTGACCATCCTTGCAAGGAAAACACAATTTGGCATAAGGAATCATAACTTCCCATATTCCAACTTGTCTGTTGACTTTTCTGCTATCACTGTGCACCTTCAGGAAGAGCCTAGCTTCATCTCATCTGTATTTTCCCATTAGTTGAAACAGCAATAAGGCCTCCCCTCAGCCTTCTCTCCTTAAGGCTGAATAAACCCAGTTCTCGTACTCCTCCCTTTTTGTCATGACCTCCAGTCCCCTGATCATCTACCTGGCCCTCTGCCAGACTCATTGGGTATGTACAAGAACGTACCCAACAGATTAAGGGTCTACTGAGGAGCCTAAAACTAGACATACAGTGGCCAAATAGAGACACTTAATCTGTTGGGTATGTTCTTGTGCATACAAACCAACACATGGTCAGCTTTCTTTGCTGCAAGGGTACACCGATGATTCGTGTTTAACTTGTTCCAACAGGACCGGGGATTTTTGTGTAAAGCTGGTTTCTAGCCTCATCAGCCCACCTCAGATGGAGGGCTTGGTACTTGGCTTTACTGAACCTTAGGTGGTTCCTGTCAAGCCATTTCTCCAGTCCGCGCAGGCCAATCTGAACAGAGGGCATCACTGCACTGACCACTTCCTCTAATTTAGTATCATCCAGTGTCTGCTACAGGCACACTCTGTCACACTGTGCAGGTCACTAGTAAAGACAGGAAACACTGCTGACCCAGTATTATCCCTGAGGGACATTATCTTAGTTGTCTGTAAAGCCCCATAAACATAGAATCACAGAATCACAGAATCACCTAGGTTGGAAGGGACCTTTTAAGATAATCTAGTCCAACCAATTAAACAAAACAA
>JAOXJK010000001.1:30972850-30989060 GCA_025774025.1 Xenus cinereus | reverse complement strand
AAAAACCAGGCTTTGCTTGGGGAAATTAATTTAATTTATTACCAATCAAATTAGAGTAGGGTAATGAGGAAAAAAAAAAAAAGAAAAAACAAAATCTTAAAACACCTTTCCCTTACCCCTTCCTTCTTCTTGGGCTCAACTTCCCTCCTGGTTTTCTCTACCTACTCCCCCTGAGTGCATCAGGAGGACAGGGAATGGGGGTTGTGGTCAGTTCATCACATGTTGTCTCTGCTGTTCCTTCCTTCGTGCACTCTTCCCCTGCTCCATCGTGGGGTCCCTCCCACAGGAGGCAATCCTCTGTAAACACTGACAATGTCCTTTCCACAGGCTGCAGTTCTTCAAGAACTGCTCCAGCGTGGGTCCCTTTCCCGGGGTGCAGCCTTCAGGAACAGACTGCTCCAGTGTGGGTCCCCAGTGGGGTCACAAGTCCCGTCAGCAAACCTGCTCCAGCATGGGCTCCTTGGTCCACAGGTTCTGCCAGGAGCCTGCCCTAGCGCAGGCTCTCCACAGGGTCACAGCCTCCTTTAGGCACCCACCCGTTCTGGTGTGGTGTCCTTCATGGGCTGCAGGTGGATATCTGCTCCATCGTTAACCTCTACGGGTTGCAGGGGGACAGCTTGCCTCACCATGGTTTTTACCACGGGCTGCAGGGGACTCTCTGTCAGGCTCCTGGAGCATCTCCTCCCCCTCCTTCACTGACCTGGGTATCTGCAGGGCAATTCCTCTCACGGATTCTCACTCCTCCCTCCCAGCTGCTGTTGTACAGCAGTTTTTACCCTTTCTTAGATATGTTATACAGGGGTGCTACCAGTGTCACTGGTGGGCTCAGCTTTGGCCAACAGCAGGACCATCTTGGAGCCGGCTGCCGTTGGTTTTGTACAATATGGGGCCCACTTCTGATGTCTTCTCACTGAAGCCACCCTGCAGCTCCCCTTCTACTAAAACCTTGTCACGTAAACCCAACACAATCAAATTTTTGCACTCTTTAAAGAGCATCAAGGCAAGACTTGAAGGCAGCATTCCAGCATCACTTCCTCAGTGAAGTACTCAGTGGCCACAAATAGCTTGTGAGCCACGTATTTGCCTAGGATCCTTCTGGCACAGGACAGTGCTGGTCCACACCCAGGTGCTCATCTGTTGCCTCCTAAAAGCTTTCCGAGTTGCTGCCTTCTGGATTAGAGTGGCCTGTTCTGCAGGCATGGTCTGCTCCGCCTTGTCTGTAGATGACTACTCATCTGGCTGCGTTATCTAGTGATGGTTTACTTCAGGCAAATCTTTTTAAGACTTGTGTGCTATTCTTGAATTTATTGTGAGTTTTTCATTATATATGGCTGAGTTTTTTATTTTAATTCAATTTAATTTTAAAACGTAATAGCTGAAACAGTGTGAAAGTGTCTGCCCCAAGTTCCAGATGCAGCTCAGGAGGGAGGTTTTGCTGCCTGTTGTTTGATGCTTCTTTAGGTAAAGGCCACTTACCGTTTCGAGAGCAGCACAGCACTGGTATGTTTTAGACTATGGAAGCAGCATTAGCTTAAGCAGCTTCCCCCAGCTGTGTCTGCCCTTGTGCAAGCCTCAGGACTCTTGTCTGCTTGCCAACATGGTGAACTGGATTAGATCTCATCAGATGACTCAAGGAGCAGCAGCCCATCTGAAGCCACAGTCTGAGCTGGCTTTAAGCAGGGTAACTTGCATTCTTACCACAGCGAAGGATTAGGCAAAACAAGACCTACAACTTCAGTAGGAAGGAAGTTTGGCCGCGTTAAGCTTCATGGTGCCAGGACACATCCTGCCTCTCTTTGACTGGCAAACAGGGTATTTTAGGTAGGTGGCAGATGATCCCTTTTCACTGCACATAGCTCCTTCCTAAACAGTCACGCTTTCTCCCATAATCTTGTTGTAAAATTCTCTTCTGTCCCTGCTCAGGCCTTCATCTGACCACCACGATATGTACAAGGGTATGTCAATTCATACCATTGCTAAGGAAAAGATTCAAGAATTTCACATTTCAGGTCTAATCACAAACCCACGCGTTCTTACCACATTGCTCTCCCTGAGGAAGAACAGACCTGTCTGATCTGACACGTTCAGAGGCCCATGATTCATCAGCTTCTTAAAAAAACTGTGCAACTCTCTGAAAGAACTAGAAAACACTGGGCAAGAAAAGATAAATTTATGTATTCCCAGGCACAAATTCTGCATCCACACCTTCTCTAGTATTTTGCCAATTTAGCCTTCTCCTAGTTGTGGTCATGACATTAAAAAAAAATTATCTCAAATTGATTTTTTTAAAAGATAGACACTTCAGCTAAGCTAATTTTGTAGGTAGGCTCTCTTAATAGTCAAAGGTGAGCTGATTCATCTCATTTGAATAAACACCTACTTTTTAGATAAGAGAAATTAATTCACCTGCAGTATTCAGAGGGTGGCTAACCCCAATTGCAGTTGTTTTCACCTAGTATGGAAATGATCTTATTTATCACATTTTGAGATATTTAATTTTAATAGGATGTACATTAACATTTAAAAAATACTTTTATTTCAATACTTTCCATGGGAAGTCTCAAGCGATAATTTGTTGTGATTATTGATGGGTTTTTTGCTGATATCTATTAGGTTGCATACCCAGCACCCAGGGTCTGTCATAGTGGTCCCTTTAAAATGTGATAGTTTACAGTCTAGGACAACACTGAAAGTAGTTTGATTTTAATGAGCGCTATCCCTGTATCTTAATTTTAAAAAAATCAAAGGCTTTCCAAATGTTTTCTCAGTGTACTTATTCATATATGTTTTTGTAAATCAAGTTAAAGATCAAAAATTGTGGCAAATCTTCCTACTTTAATGAAAGAGAGTTCTTTGGTGTACATGCTTTTTGTCATGTTATATCCAAAGTATTGTAATGCCCATACTACAAGTGAGTTAACTGTTCATTTATATGGTATGCTTTTAAATGTCATTAATTAACATTCACATTTTTATGTTTGTCTTGGACTTCTACTTGAAAAGAAAGTCATAATGCATTATGAGGTATTTTGATAAAAATTGGATATTTACCAGACATAATTGTTCCAAAATTTGTCTTTCTAGGATCCTCTTTCTTGATCTGTGAAATATGAAAGTTTTCTATTTTCTTACACTCTCCTTCACTATAAAAGGTGGTGTGAATATACTGAAATTAATTAATTCTGGAATTCCTTACAAAATTAAGCCTTACTCGTTATTGCTATTCCATTTGCAGAGTTTAGTGACTTCAGCTCTGATGAGTTAAACCCAAATAGAGCAACTTCAGGCATGAGACATTAATTCTGAGGAATTAGTTTTGCATATACTTTCACTGTACATTTGATACAAAGGTATTATATGAATAGCATTTGAGTATATACAAGTAGGGTTTTTATTTTTACTTGGCAGATTGATTATGGATGGTATCCTGCGCTGTCGTCTGGGAGACTCAAACAAATTAGAAAAACCCAAGTATTTCAAAGCACTATGACAAATTAGCATACATTGGTAGCGTAGTATTCTGCTAATAATGGTATCTGAGATAACTGCTTTAATCTAACATCGTCAGTTAAGCCTTAGGGAAAATGCTGGTTTCTATTTTCATCAACATAGTATGACATAGGCAGAAGCTGTGTAGCGCTTCCAAGCACTTTAAGCTTTGTAGATGCAGAACCCAGGTATTCTGCCTCTTAACACTAGATGGCAGACGAAAATGGGAAAACATTTCTTTGTTTTCAGAGATAGAATATTGAAAAATTAATTTGCAACTTGAATGAACATTCGCTGAAAGTTCTCAAAATAAGAAGAATGAAGACTATTGGACACAGATACAAAATATCATGCTTATGATAGCATGGATACTTTCTGCAGCCTTTCTTTTGGCTGCAATTTTTGGCACAAATACTGCAAATAATCAAGTGGAACATTTCTACATTATTTTCATATTGCTTTTTTATCTCTGTTACTTCGCTTCAATATTTTGCTCTTGTCAAAGAAGAACTAAAGCTCTTGAAGACTTGGAAAGGCTTAAACAACTCAAATAGAAGAGAAACTTCCAGAGAAAAGTGGCCTTGCTGGTGATATATTGCAACTTCTTCGTATCTGCCTTACATCAGTTACCTAAAGTAACCAGTAAAGACTTTGGTCCTTATTGTCATTGAATCTTAGAAAATAATATGGAAGTAGCGTATTTGCTAAGAAGGCAACTAGTTTTCATAGAATATTACAAATTGTTGTACTAAATATTATGTCATCAGTTCACCTAGCAGCTGCTGAGTAGCTTTTGGGTTGTTACCCCATTCCTCTCCCGGATACATCTTCCAGAAGAAGCGTAGCAGGAGGGTCAGAATCCCCAAGAGTGCATCCACACTGAATCACCCATTAAAATCTTGGTTCATCCAGCTGTAGCACCACACAGATGTGATTGCTTGCAGGACGTGAGCCACTTTCTGCACTGTGGACAAGGCAGCTGCTCTCTGTGCGTGCACAAGGTGTTGTTAGTTAACAAGACGGTTTGGCATTGCTGTACAAAAACCTGCTTTGCATTGCCTTTTATGTATAGATGTGTAGTGCATTTATGGGAGTGGTAACCAGCACAGTCTTCATTGCTATTAAACCATGATGTGCGTATACAGTAGTAGAATAGTAACAGGTTGCCTTAAATCCCACCTGATCTTTCCCTCTCTGTGCTGTTACCGTGGCTTGCAGAGACTCCGAGCCAGCCTGACTATCTTCAGTGCCACACTGGGCAGTGCCAGCAGAGTTAGGATCCATAATCAGAAAGACCCAAGTTGTCCCATGGTGTCTTTCCTGTTGGGGTTGTTCCAAATGAGAAAAGTAAGTGTACGGGAACAGAAGGATAAGTGCCAAAGTAAATATGAGTTTTCTGCCACATGGTTAGGAAGTAATCTACAAGGATGGCCATGGCTTCTGGTGTTGATTCCTCAGATTGTTCTCATTATGCAATAGCTTTTGGTATAAAATACATATATAGGACCAAACACCAGACTGTGGCATTCCCCATCCCATGGGAGTCCTTTAGTCACAAGGATACATCATTGTGTCCCTTTTTCCAGGGTTTCTTCTTGGTCCCATGAATCTTCAGTTCTTTTCTGCATGGTCACCTTGTTTCAACAAGAGGAGAAAGCATTTTCCATTCTGCCTTGCCAATAAATAGGCGAACAGGAAATTGTCTTAGGGAATCAGAAATGTGTATTTAAACCTTCTCAGGCTAAAAATAGCACTGAACCTATTTTCTTTCATCACCTGGGCAAATATTCTATTCAGAATAGTGTTATACTAGATATTGTCAATGGCCACCTCCCTGTTCCTCTTCCCTACTATTCTTGCTGTTCCTCCTTTCGCTGCCTGAGGATTTCTATTTTCTCACCCCTTTTGAAAGAACCGGGCGAGTCCCAGCCCGTTCCTTGAAAGAATGGTTGTAAGGTGCTTGCAGAGTTACAGGCTCTGCATTTTGAATGGGTAAAGGTACCCATCTCTCTTTCCGAGTTAAGACTCTAGATTAGAAGCTGGATCTGGGATTTAGCTACACCCCTCACAGTTCATTTTCCTGCTTTGCTAAATCCAAACAGTGTCTTGCTTCCCGTGCAATGTAAAGGTGCCTGGATCCCTATATCAGGGTTTTGTATTCTCCTCAGGGAATTGGTACCTGAAGTCCTTTACACAGCTTGTCTTGGTTTCCTGTGCCTCCACAGCTCATAATCAATGCGCTCTCGCCCTGACCAGCACTTTTGTGCATTTTAGAAATCTAGCTGCTAAAATCAAGAGTGTACTAATCAAATTATTATATAGTAATTATGAATAATGCAGTTGATTACTTAGAATTTGAAATTAAGACTCATGCTAGAGGTCGTATTACAATTCCTTTTCAGCCCCCTGTGATTTCTTTACTTTAATAGTCGTTCTGTTGTCATTCAGCACTCAAGAACTGCTGGATGTGCATTTGTTATTGTGGCATCTGGTTGAGAGTATGATTGTGCAAGTGCCAAAGTTCTTGGCATGAATGGAAGGAGGTCAAAACGTACAGTCTCTTTAGGCCCACTGGAATTAATTCACTGTCCTCATTGTTTGCAGTTGCTTACTCAGTATCATCGGAGAAACTCAGTAATTGCTATTTACCTTATCTTTTAATTAAACCATTGGAATATGTCTGACCTTTGCACCAGACCTTGAGGTATTTTACTATGTTCCAGTGTTTTTCCCTTTATCAAAAAACTCTGTTTATAACTTCTCACCTGTGGAAAAAGTACTTTGTCGTTCTTCAAAACCAGTCCATCATAGTTCCTTCTCCTGAAGTTATACATTATTTCTCCATTTTTTTTTCTCTGACCAGCCTCAGTGAGGTTCCTTATCCATCAGTTGTTTTCCACGGCCCTGGTGGCAGGTGAGCTGGCAGGCCATTTAGTGTCCTAATAGAGAATCCAGACTGTCTGGAATGCTGCAAATGAAAAAGATTCTTTTTTGGCAGAAACCTGCTTACCTGATTTATAATGATTTATTTCTATCTCAACTTAAAGTAGCCGTATGAAAGTTGTAGAAGTAACAGTAAAAGCTCAGTATTGTTCAGGTAAACGCTATCTATTAAAGGTGCACGAAATTTTACAGCCACAATGGGAAAAAAAGGTGTTATTTAGAGAATGATTTACAAGCTGTGGAAGATAATTCTGCCACCATAATTCAGGTACATGAATTAAGCAAACCAGTTCCAGGCTTAGGGCTGAGTGGGACTCTCAATCGCTGCTCTCAGTAATGTCTCTGAAATCAGAAATACGCCCGAAGAATGAGGTCAGCACTGGTGAATAATAAAGCTTTTACTGAAACAGGTTAAAAAGTTACTCCTTCAGACATAATCTGCTTAGGGATTAAAAAGAGGCACGTAGTAATGTACGTAGTTGGTGGTACTGTTTTATGATGAGTACCTATGACATGCCTAGTTACGAGTCACAGGGGGCCCATACCCGTTGTTTTTTCCCTGGCTTTAATGCCTGTGGCTAATTCCTACTGAAGGATGCACTTAATTTAGGAGGGTCTTGTTCCAAAATATTGCTTAACAGTAATTATAGTAGTTTGATGTGTTGCAGTCCTACATTTTAAGGGTATAAAGCTGGATTTGTTGTTATGCAGCTTTTAATATTACTAAAGTAACTTGCCCTTTCTTTAAATACACTGTTAACACATACACACCCAAAACAGGCATATGCACAGCTAAGAGCTAGATCTGCTTTGAAGGGTTTAAATTCCAATTTTTTTGTATATAGACAGGATTAGCAGGACAGAACGTTGCCCCGTGTTCTTTATAATGTTAATATGAAAAATTAAGGGTAGTTTGTACTGCATCTGGACTGGAAATTGATGAGATTTTGGGTTGTCCTGACATTTTCTAATAGTCTTTTGGCTTCCCTAAAAGCTCTCCTTCCTGCCCAAAAGGGTTTTTGTCCAAATTGAAGCTTAACTCTTTCTAAGGAATGGAGTTATTGACTCTATTCATTGTTTTGTGTCTTCTTGTGTTGTGATAACAGCATTAGTAGCCGCTTACATTGCATGATTGCATATATGCTCTCTGCAATACTGTCTGCAATACATTTTTCCCTGTCTTTTGTTGGCACATTGGCTTTAGCTGTTGCATTTGAGGCTGATTTAGTTCCATAGACCCTCTCTAGTAACTTCCTAACTATAGAGGGTTGGAGTGAATCATTAAGTCAGGTCCAAAGAACCTTGTATGTTAACATAACTCTTGAATTAGCAGTGAGATTTTTGTTTATTTTTTTTTTTAAGAAACCAGAACTGTAGGAAGTTGTACTAGTACAGCAGCAAATAAGTGCACATAATTTTAGTCAAGTCAAGATGACTTAAAATTAAGTAGTTTGTCCACCGCATTTTGGAAATGAGCAATATTTTAATACTGGAAAATACGGATCTACCTTGCTGTAAATGCATCTGTGCTACAGGCTAAATCCTCGAACAGTACTCGTGTGTAGCTTTCACTAATCTCCTATATGAAAGAATCCATATGCTACGCATTATAGTACTTCTGAAAGGAGTTCTCCTTACATTTCATGTTACTGGTATGTATTTACATTACTTAATACATCTCCTCAAATCCATTCTGTATCGGTAGGGCAATTTCAGTGCAATACTGTGTTAACTCTTTTTGTCTAACTAAATGTTTTATATAAAAACATACTAAGAAGTAAATGTTTCTACCATCTTCTTGATATCTGAATCTTTTACTGCACTCTCAAGTCATTTAAGGTCTATGGTAGCTTGTTTTTACATTTTTATGTTTGAAAAGAAATAGAATCATGTCAGCACTAAGGAAATAATTTTTGATTTCTCTAAAATTCTCTAGAGACATAGCCGACCACGTGAAAATTTATTTTTCTTAATTAATTTGTTTTCGTGACTTGACAAGTGCAGTGGCAATAGTCTACTAGCTCTTCAGATCTACAAAATTTGACAGAGAAAAGAGGCAGACCTGGGTTTCTTAAATCAAAAGCAAGCAGCAGTATTTTCCACTTGATCTTTTCTTAAACAGGAACTTTTTAGAACTTGTTTATGCATTCCAAAGTAAAGGAGTGCAAACCTATTATCTTTGCAAGTTGTATTTAATAAGTAATGTCTGTCATAAGATGAAATGGTTGCTGGTTTTTAGAAGTTGGGGGGCGGGGCTTTTAACACTAAAATGCACGTATTTCTGCTTCAGCATATATTCCTTGCCTGGCAATTCATGCAGTTTTTGGAAGACAAAGATTGTTCAGTCAGGCAAAGACTTGATTAAGGAGTAATCTAATACCAGCCTATAAATACTTTAAGGGCATCTACAGAGTTGGTAGAACCAATTATTCTCAGTGGTGGCAAGTGATCTAATAGGAGACAGCGGCCACTGTGAGAGGTTCTGAAGGCTCCTTAGGAAGTGATTCTTCACAAAGAGCACTGGAATTGGCAGCCCAGAGAGGTGGAGTCTCCATATTTGCAGGATTTCAAGACCTGGCTGGCCGAAGCTATGTCTGACCTGACCTAGTGATGTTGATAGTCTCACTTCAATAGGCAGTTAAGCTCTGGAGGAAGACCTCATGGTGTCCCCTCCAACAAACATTTTGATGATTCAGTAATTCTATGATTAACATACTCCCTTCCAACCAATATTTCTACGATTCAGTGATGCTACGATTAAGGTACTCAGACTAGTATAGTCAGAATTGTTTCCACAGGAGAAATTGTGGCTGAGATTTGCCTAAATCCTATCTTTGAAAATATTTCCTTGAACAATAAAGTGACTTGAAATGATTACCCAGCTGCAAGTACAGAAAAAATGCTTACTTGATTTACATCTCGTGTAGGCTCAGTAAATTCAAATGGATTACTTGACAGTACCACAGATTTGAAGTATCAAATGCCAGAGGATGGATGAGGGAATTATTAATTGCATAATGTTGGAATTTTGCAAATCACAACAATAGTAACAAAGTAGGCAGTATCTCATCTTCCAATATAATATTTAAAAAAAAATACACTTAGGAAACTACATGGAAAGAGTTGATAAAGTTAAATTGTTCCACAATCCTAACAAAAAGATAGGGTAAAGCCTATACTAAATGAGCCTTGGGCCATCTCAGTATACTCTAGGGCAACTCAAACAGTACTTTGTACCTACATTTAGGTGCTGAAGTGAAGCCTTGATTCCCTTTGGATGTGGTGGGAGTTGACACACCCAGCTCACACGTAAGCCATAGGCCGAGGGAAGTGCTTATTCCCCTCTACTCAGCACTCGTTATACCACATCTGTAATGCTGCCTCTCGCTGTGGAGCCCCTGCACAGGAAAGGTGTGATGAGCTTGAGAGAGCCCAGCATAGGGCCATGAGGATCATCAGAGGGCTCGAAGACGTTACCCGTTGCGGGAGGCTGAATGAGCTGGTCTTGTGCTCTGCACCAGTGGGGTGCAACAATAAAGGATGAGGTAAATAGCTGTTTTTGAAAGACAGGGTAAAACCAGGAATACAGATAGCAAGGAAATCTTAGGTCCCTTCTGATGCTGGGAACCCCACTTTTGTGCAGCATTGGACAGACACCAGGTAGATCTTCCCCTGGCAAGCCACACAGGTGCTGTCTGTGGACGTGTTCCTCCTCCATCCCATGCCACGGAGCCTTTTATTTTGTGCAGCAAACTCATGTATCTTCTGACAGGCTGGGACGTCATCTCTGTCATAGCATTCACTAGCACAGGGCACAGTCTCTAAGTACAAGGCCCAGTAGAGCAGCCATGTCCTGTTCAAGGTCACTAACTCCTCAAGTACAACATCTTCTGCAAGGCTTTCAGTATACCTTGTTCAACCTGGGGGAGAGACAGCTTCAAGGGGGCTAACAGTGCCCTCTGGTACCTATGGGGAGGCTGGAAAGAAGTCCATGCCAGGCTCTTACTGAGGTCACAGCAGAAGAACGTGAGATGCTGGTCAGGATCAGGGGAGGGTCTGGTGGCACATAAGGAAGCTTTTTCACAATGAAAATAATTGTGCATTTGCAACTGGTTACCCAGGGAGGTTGTGGGGTCTCTACTTAGGGACAAACCCTAAGTAAACTGGCCTGAATTCAGTGCTGTCCCTGCTTTGAGCAGCTGTGTGCTTCTGTAATTCTAATCAGACACCTAAATTTAAGTCTCACTCCATGAGCTATATCCCTCCCTATTAGCTAATCAACAAACATTAGATGACAGCTGACATTGAGAAATTCAGCAGAAGTTAATTAAGATGTGGCTTTCCACACTACTGAAAGTAAACAATTTAGAAAAAGAATTTAACTTGGACAGATATGGTTTGGAATGAAGCAAAGCTGGGCAGCAGGAGAAGGATAACATTAGAGTAAAAGAACAGCTAAGACTACTTAAACATTTTCATCTGTTGTCCTGTTTTTCTTTTCTCAGTGAATTATATTCCCAGAGTGGATTCAATTTCAATGTAACATTATTCTGAATGTCTGCTAGCATGGATGAAAAAGATGGAAAGGGCACAATTATAAAGTTATGAAATCATTAACATATATTGAACTGATTATATGCAAGATGGAGTAGGGTCTTACGTCACGAGGACAACTTGTACAAGGAGGGCCACCTCCCTTTTTATAAACATGGCAAAGGCTACTTCTTGCACAGCGTGCTTGCCCTTTACCCTATGTCCTCATGCTGGGTCTGACACCTATTATAGCGCGTCTGCTGCCCAGACAGCGTGTGTTGCGTACGCCTGTACATCTAGGAAGAGTTGCCTGTTCCCAGGGAGCTTGTTTAGCTACTCTAGGTGTAGGCGCTAAAACCGGCCCGAAAAGTATGTCTACCCATACATTATGCATTGTGAAAGTCATATAAATGTATGCTTCTGGTACTATATACTGGTTAGTCTTCCAATGGTATCCCAAAAGTGATTTGTGTTTTGGTCTTTTGATGCATAATGCCTTGATCATCTTTCAGATCATGAAATGTGAATTTATCTTCCATGTCTGACCCTGGGCTTAGTTTTCTATTCAGCATATTCCTCTTTCAACCCTCTTAGTCCTAGCTCTGCCTAAATGTAGATGGTTACCCGGTATCCTGCTAGAAGAATAAAGATTCCACCTGGCTTTTTGTTAACTCATGGAGCGAGGGTGGGCAAAGGAAATGATTTTGGAGCACACGCTTGAAGCTTTGGAGCACACACATCTCCATCTGAGGCAGAACTGGAGATCAGCCAGCCTGCTCTGCAGCGCAGTGTCTGCCATCAGCAGAATTGCCAGGGATTCATGGTTTGTGGCCAATTCAGTTATTCTTCTGGAAGGTGATGGGTGAAGGGAGGGCGAGGGTAAAGGCAAAACCATTTGTCCCCTGCAGTCTTGCAGTGCTGTTTCCCACTAATCAGGATAAATTCCAAACTGGGGGAAAAACTAAAATGAAACAACCTCAGGAATCCAAGTTTCCTACAAACAGGCTTCAATTTAGGAAAAAAATTATCAGGTATATTAGATTAAGTTGTTATGACTCTTTGCAATACGGTCATAGAGAAAAGCTGTTGTAGGGCCAGGCAGCTGCAGCAGTGTTCAGCCAAATCTGGATCATGGATACATATAGCCGCTGTTGGTGGCAAAGCGTCCCAAGGTTGTTGAGCTTCTCTGTCGCCTGTTCTCATAGTGTTACCCTTGTTTGAGATATTAACATCAGTCCCGTGCTGGGATGGAAGGGGAAAAGAGAGAGAGAGAGAAGAGATCACGCTGTTTTCATAAACCATTGTTGCCTCTCTCAGCATCCTGTTTATGAATTTTGCCCATCCCTTGTCTGTTGATACATGGAAACTTTTAGTGCCAAAGAGATGGTAGTCTGTTTGTGAGGCTCCTCAGCTGATTTTATAACATAGTCATGATCACAGAGATTAGTCAATGTAGGTGCAGTATTAGGCACTATACATGCGGCACAGACATACTTTTAACCTTATCGGTTTCCTCTTCAGAAAGACTTCAAATTACCAGTCTCCCAACTGTAACCAAAAGGATATGAGTGCTCTAGCTTCAGACAAGATTGCATACAAATACGTGTTATCTTTCATATTAAATTAACTCATTTTATCTTTTGTGATTAAGAGGGCAGGCCGAGGGAGAAAAAATAAGATTAAATCAAAATTGTTCTTCTTATCTGCCAGTAACAATATGCAAAGTCAAAATGAAAGACTGAAGAACAATGAAGATCTTGTGGTCATGATACAGCTTACTCAATAAAAACAAAAAGGATTAGGAACTGAAAAATGACCTCCTAGCCTTTAGCACTATAGTAGAATAGCGACCCTTGGAAATTGTTTCATTGTAGAGACCTTTTCCTCAGTTGGATTTCCCACTGAATTTTCACTTATTTTTCTATTAAATTCTCAGTAGACTCACAGTACCATTAGAAGTAATTTATTTCACATGTGTTATTTTTCATTTTGCTGAGAAAAAACCTCTAAGTCTTGACCCCGTTCTTGCAATAAAAAAATTATTTTTAGGGCAGTTAAAATATTTTTCTTTTTTTTTCCTTTCCTTTTCTTTTCCAGAATCAGGTGACTTCAAAAAAGAGAAGGGAAAATAAAAAGCTATGGAAAAAATGCATTTCTTTGCCGATGCTGCATTTAGGATGTGGTCATGCCCCAGGAGCCTAGAGAATTGCAGTTACGATGCGCCTGGGCTCGGGGGCCCAACTTTCCATCTACGTGTAAACATTCCTCCGGCTTCAGCCGAAGCATGCACTTCTGGTTTGCGTAAAAGAAATATTTGCAAGAACTCTCCCGAGTAAGATCATTTAAGCATGATTTTGGCCACAGCTATTTACAAGTTCGGGCTTTGACTGAAGTGAGTAATTGAATTACGTTGAGCCTCTGAAGTTTGCCTTTTATTTATATATTTCCCCCAATTGTGTGGCTCGGTCTGCCATTGGCTGCGGTCCCTGCAGCCTACCCGAGGGCTCTGCAGTTACATAAGGCTCTGCTGGGAGCCTATATAAAGCCTTTTTGCACGCCAGCAAGAGACAGAATTTTATCGAGATCCAGGTCCCACTGCTTTAGTTCGCACAAGCAGGAGGAGATTTGCTGGAAGATAGACCGAAACCTGAAGCCCCGGGCTGGTTTGTTTGCTAGCCAGTACTTCACAGCTGTCAACCTGAGTCGCAAGTAGCAGCTACTGTGAGTAGCTTCTGTGCACTATGAAGAATTTTTCATTTCCTATGCAGGATAACACACATCAGACCGAGAGTCCTTCTCCTCACAGATTCCTGGGTTTGACAAATCAGTCAGATCCTGTTGGAAGACCAGAAAGAGATGAGCAATTAGCTCAAGTAGAGATTGCTGTGCTGGGGGTCATATTTCTGACAGCGTCTGTGGGCAATTTTATTCTCATACTGGTGCTGTGGCGAAGAAGAAAGAAGCTCTCTAGGATGTATGTATTCATGCTTCACCTCAGCATCGCTGACTTAGTGGTAGCCTTTTTTCAGGTGCTGCCTCAACTCATATGGGATATTACAGACGTTTTCATAGGGCCAGATTTCTTGTGCAGAATTATCAAGTATCTACAATTGCTGGGCATGTTTGCCTCTACTTATATGATAGTGGTCATGACAGTGGACAGATATCAAGCAGTTTGTTACCCTATGGTCACTTTCCAGAAGAAGAGAGCTCTCTGGAACATCCCTATTTGCACCAGCTGGTCTATATCACTGATTCTTAGCTTACCACAGGTATTTATCTTTTCTAAGACTGAAATATCTCCAGGTATCTTTGAATGTTGGGCTGAATTTATTCAGCCATGGGGCCCAAGGGCATATGTGACTTGGATTTTTGTAGTTATATTCTTCATTCCCTCAGCCATCCTTATCACGTGCCAGGTTAAGATTTGCAAAATAATCAAAAGAAATATATATGTGAAAAAACAGAATGAATATGAAGCAACAAATCAGAAGCAAGTCCTGCCATCCCGAGCGAGCAGTGTGAACTGTATTTCAAAGGCTATGATCAAGACTGTAAAAATGACAGTGGTGACAGTTGTTGCGTATGTTCTCTGTTGGTCACCCTTCTTCATTGCACAGCTGTGGTCTGTGTGGTTCCCCAGTGTCGTGACTGAAGGTAAGATACTCTCCATCCTCATTCGTAACTTCATAGCAGGCTAGCACAGTGCTGTATTGCTTTATATTTGCACTTTACTTCTGTGTAAAAGTTATATGCTATCATTTGAGTATTATTTAAAAGAAAATGCTGGTTTGATTTTATCTGCTTTATTTAATTAGGTACAGAAAACTTCATGTGTTCTGTGATCAAAACATCATATAAGTGTGTATTTTGTGTGTGTGTGTATGTTTTGAGTGGTTAATGATTTAAAAATTAATAAACAGCACAGGGAAAAGTAGATCATCTGCTCCGGCAAGGGTTCAGACTTTTAGAGGTTTTAGATATTGTAGGAGCAGTATTTTGGGTTCTTGAGGTGAAAAGGCATAATTAACTATTCAAATTGAAAAAGTAGAGATTTCTTATTTACTGGATAGCACAGTGATGTTATAAGACATAAGATGTTTTATTTTTTAATATTGAAATCATATTGGTGAAGTCTCTGTAGTACACTATGAAACAAATAAAAGTTGTGAAACAGCTGCTTAAAAAGCAAAAAAATCAACCCCGAGAAAGTTATCAAAGAATACCATGTTGTAAACAAGATTAATCTTGTCAAACTTACACAGTTGCCTCTTTGTGAAAGACAGACTCTGTGTGTGACTTTATTTAAAGTTCACCTATTCTAAACCCAAAGATATAAACCAAAGGAGAAAGAAAAGATAAGAGCTCTGTCTGATGACAAAAAAGCTTCTGATCTTTGTTTTAAGAATTCTTTCTGTCAGTGAAAATTTCAGTCTTACTGTACATATATTTATATCAATATCTATATATGTATTTATCTCTATCTAGCAGGTTGCTTTTAAATTTAATGCAGCTACATAAAAAAAGAGCTATATAGAACTATTCAATTCTTAAATGCATGCAATACAGTGTGCTTCATGCCTTCAACAATAACAGATTGCATGGAATAAATGGGAATTTCCTACTACTAGATTAACTTTAATATATGAGCAGGTACACCAGAAAGCAGCAGACTATGCAAATGTTCCTTATTTGTACGAGCGCTTTATTTACTCTGTTATTCCTTTAACTATTTCATTCTAGGTTCGGCATTCACCATTATCATGCTTCTTGGCAATTTAAATAGTTGCACCAACCCGTGGATTTACATGTATTTTTGTGGCCACATTCCATATTGCACAAATAAGCAGCTGGAAAACACCTCGGCTCAAGAGGAATCGGTGGTCACGGGGAGTATTCATCTCGTAGACAGAGACCCTGAGGAAAACAGTACTTCTACATAAATGTTGAATGCTTTTTGGTTTTTTGTTACCCTTGCTATGTTCACAAGGCCTATCGGTATTTTACCACTGTCCCTTGTTTTGTGTGTAAGGAAGCTGGAAAAGTGTCTTTTGTTGTATAAATATATTTCTCTGCAGTTCTGTACCATGTACAAGAAGTTTCTGTGTTGTACAAGCCTGGCTCAGTACTTCCATCACCACTGTGGTAGCAGAGTGAATTCTTGTCAAGACTGACATACATAAAAGTGTCTTAGACATTTTACACCCTTAAAGTACTTTCTTTTCTGTGTGCAGATTTCTAAATA
>JAOXJK010000001.1:30955495-30972750 GCA_025774025.1 Xenus cinereus | reverse complement strand
TGCAGATTTCTAAATAATAAAATTTTACAACTAATCCAATAAATTGAACCATAATTTAAAAGGAATCTGACATACTTAGACTTGAATATGTGTTCAAATTGAGCCATGAACTGTTCATCATTCTGGTGTGATTGGGGGACAGTTTGACAAATCTTGAGAAAGCAGCAGAAAGTCTGAAAAATCCATTGCCAGCTATTATTAACACCTGTTTTAAATTAACTCCTTACATACTTTTATAAAATGCCTAGCAGCTTAGTATCATTTTTCTAAAAAGAATTCAGTGCCCTTGTGACACTGAACACCTACTTCAGTTTCAAATGCACTCGTGGCTCTCAGGAGGTCGGCAGCAGAGTAGCAGTCCAGGCTTGTGGCTTCACACCACAGGATTTGATCTTCCATGCATTCCCTGATGTGCAAGCAGTTACCTGAAACTCCCCAGACGTGCATGCACATGTATACATATTTTAAATAAAAATAGTCACCAGGAATGTACACTTTCATTTGGTATTCAGATCTATTTTTTATGGCAATCAATTTATTGACAGACTGTGCTTAGAACCCCTTCAGGTTCAAATTTGATTATTTCCCCTTTGTGGTAAAAATAAATCTGCATATTTTTATCTCAAAATGCCATTTGCTTTCTGGTTTGTGGGTGGTTTATCCAGGTAGCTATTTATTCCCCCTTCAGTGTCTGCAATCTAATCAGAGTATGGACGGAATATCAGCAAGACACTTTCAGGTGAGAATAGAGCTGTATTCGCAGAGATTCTTGGTGATATTTGCATATCATCTGCCTACATTATATTACGTTTCATCGGGGCTATTCATGTTTCATTTTTATTAGTGTTAGCAATCTTAAATTTCAATGGAAAACCTATAAAGTGGGATTTTTTTTAATAGTCTTTAAATTGTACCCAAAGAAATATTGATTTAAACTAGATACTGATTGAATTGTGTGAAGTGCTGCTGTACAGTGAATAGTTACACTTCAGGTTAATGTGTGCTGATGTGACTGAATATTCTGTCATTTCTATTTCCTATATAGGTAGACCAGATAGGGGTAAAACTGCAATATTTCTCTTATTTATGATGGGAAAAGCTAGTGTCCCAGTCCAACTGGCAAGAAGAACAAATGTCCATCAAGTAGGAAGAGGAGGAAGGTGGATGAATATAGTACTAGAACCAGACGAGAATGGGAAGACTCTGCATGAAGTCTCTTATTATAATTGCAATATATTGATATAGTTTTGCAATAAATTGATAGTTTTTTCTTGCCGTTCCCCCCTCCCCCCTGCCCCCATCTCTTTAATTAATAGTTGTTCTACTCCACATGTCCCCACTTAGAGCAATTCTCTAACTCAGATGACAGTGTCCATGACTGGGGTATGAACATCCAAGATATAATCTATACTATTGATAGGATATTTGTTGTATTCAGACACTGACTTGCTAGAACTTTCATTCCAATTAGCTCTTGGTTAGGTTGTCCCTTATGACTTAATTCCTTGGTCAATGGTGGGGTTTTATTGCTTTTCCACTTCCTTTGATTGCAGTTAGTTATATAGTAAAATATGCAGTGTTGAAGGAAACTATAAATAGAAATGCTTCAAGGAATTGTGTCATTGTACTACTGGATTTGCAGCAAAACACACTGAAAGCCTCAACAGGTGTACATTTGCAAGGAAAACAGGCATTCAAATCACATGCAAATAATCATCCAGATCCAGAACTGACATAAGTCACGGGACTGCTCAGAGACTGCAGTAGAGCCATGTCATTTTATACGAGCTGACATGGCCTCTGATATTTAAAAAGTGTAACTGCTACTGCTTTGCATTTCTGCGTTGCTCACGCATTTTTTACTGGCTCTATAAATAATTTGGTAGAGCTTAATTTCTCAAGTAACAGTACCTCAATGTGTTCTATAAAAGTCTGAGAGCAATATTGACTGTCCATATTTCAGATACTTTGATCATGTAATGAATGAAATGTCAGAACTTCTGAAGTTCAATAATGAATGCTCACTGTCTGTAATGTTTGAAACAATGATGATTTTGTCTCTCAAGTACTATCTTGCTGATTCTTTCCTTTTCTTTCCCCTGAGATCAGTTCTGCTGTTAAGAAGAAAAATAAAGGTTACTATACTACAGTGTCAAACTACAGGCCACGGACACTTTAATTTCAGTCCATCAGGAGTTATCTGAATGGCAGGTATTCCTGCTTTCTTTTTCTAGCAAAGTGGATTGAGCTGCATTTTCCAGATGTAAGCCATTATCCCGTATGGCCTGCCCTGTCTGCCCCATGGGCAGCACTGACTCCTGACAAACACACTCAATAGGGAATTCGGTTCTGGTCCACATATTCCATCAAAACTCATTTTCAAATGATGGAAAATTCATATTGAGCACTTTTTTTTTTTTTCCCCCCTGATAAAGTGTCCTTTACAGGACTTTTTTTATTTCTCAAAGAAAAAGACATTTAAAAATATAATGAAATTTTTCTCTTTGTAAATTTGGCCATCAGTTTTCCTGGGAGTT
The DNA here is from genome assembly GCA_025774025.1 of Xenus cinereus. Classification (NCBI taxonomy): domain Eukaryota; kingdom Metazoa; phylum Chordata; class Aves; order Charadriiformes; family Scolopacidae; genus Xenus; species Xenus cinereus. Next base: position 30,970,213 of record JAOXJK010000001.1, on the reverse strand, counting down.
GTAATTTGACCATCTTGTGCCTCTGATTTCCTCTATATTCTGATTCTTCAGCTGAAGTACGTCTATTCAAATTCACTGTCACTTAGATTTCTAATAAACATTACAGTGTCTCATTAGGAGGGATGACTGTGAGACATCACTATAGTCTGGCCAAGGTCTTTAATCCATACGGGAGAATCAGAAGCTTGAACGTACAAGTCCCTGGAGGCACTGTGGAAGCACGTGTTAAAGAAAAAATCCGGTTATCAGGTTAAAGCCTTTTCTCATCAATGCCTAGATTCTGTTTCCTCACACAAATAATTTCTAAGCAGAAGAATGCATAGCGTACGAGTTCACAGTCTTGAAGAGAATGGCTATGTTGTTGAAACTGGCACTGCACCAGTTTCTGGTTATCTGGTGTTTGTTTTGGTTTGTTTTGGTTTGGTTTTTTTGCTTTGCAGGGTTTTGTTACCACTTGGGAAAAACACAGTTCAGAAAAAGGATTTAGGTTCTTTCTTAAAAATTATTGGTTTATGTTTTGCAGTACAGATAAGAAGAATCAAAGGCAATGTAATCTATTAATTTTGTATAGATTTATTAGAGGGAAAAAAAAATACAAACCAAAAAAACCCCTAGTATAATGAAAGGAAAATCCCAGCATGTGTTTTGCATTCTTTGCAGTATATTTTGATAATTCTGTTATTCTACAGAATTGCTGCTGTATTTTCATAGCCAGTCCAAGTTCAGATACTTGTAAATAGTGAATACTGAAGTCAGAGGTGTCAGGTGATAATGTCTTTAATCTTTCAATGAAACGATGCTGACAAATTTTAAAGATGGTGCCAAACTAACGTTCCACCAATTTCACTTTGATCACTTAGTTCTGACAATGGTAACCCATTATCAGGTCAAAAAAACTGGCTCCTGTCTCTGTGTTGTTGGGAGAAGACTGGCAGTGAGATGTGGACACCCAAGTTGGAACTGGCAGGGTTTATTATGTGAGGCAGACATGGCATGCAGACGTGGCTGTATTGTCTAATTCCTTCACACATGGCCGGGATAAAAGTGTCCTCAAGGGCTCGTGAATGTTAGCTATTCTTGGCTGAAGAGTATCGTGAGCAGGCAAAGGCAAAGCAAGATGATCCAGCTACTTAGTTCTTTCAGTCAAATCCAGTTTGGGTTGGATTCCTCAGGGAAAAAAAGAAAAAAGTAAGGAAAAAAAAGAGAACAAAACAAAACAGAATTAAAAAAAAAAGCAAGACTTTTTTGTCCCCACAAGGTAGGGATTTGGTCCTGAATGCCTTGGGTATCTATAGGAAACATCCATGATTGTAAACCAGATAATTCATAGATGCAATAAAACAGGATTGCAAAGGAAAACAGTTCAAAGGGGAAATGTATTACTTGCAGTAAGGCAATCACAAATAATTTATTTACTACTGTATTAGCTCATCCATATAGATTGAAATTGAAATGAAATGACACTGTTAGAAAATCAGAAATGAAACCTGATATAATTTATGCTACTATATCAAAACTCCAACTGCTTTCCCAAAACCCACCTCATCAGTCCTATGTGTGCCAACCCCAGGCCCCTCTATGCTCTCATGGTCCTAGGTAGAGCCTCGTGATCTGCGATACAGTTCCCAAACTCTTCCTGCCCTGATCTCTTGCAGAGGTACCCCAGGTTGTCTTCACCTCTCTGAAACAAAGGGATAGAAGCTGTGTCTTTTTCTTGGGCTTATATGATGCTCATGTCATCTCCTTAAGAAGGCAAATTGTGGACATCTTTACAAGCCCTCTGTAAAATTTCCATTACTTCACTTCAGAAATGAAAATTTCCATTGCTTCACTTCAGAAATGAAAGGAAGAGTACAGTTTTATAATGAACTTTGGAGGTAATTAAACTCTAACCAAAGGCTTCTTGAATTTCCATCCAAATGTTGCCCTAGAAATGCATTGCACAAACATATTCAAGTTCTATTGTATTGATCAAATGGTTTTTTATATCTTGACTGACACTCTGAAAGAAATTCAGAATTGTGTATTTATATTTCTTGCATCCATTTCAGTATACTTACCAAAAATTGCTAAAAGTGTTATGTTACCCAAATTTGAGCAACAAATCTCCCAAATTCTGAGTTAACCACACAGGAATTGGTAGAACATTGTGGAGGAAACATTTCAGTACCACCTGGTAAAGGAGTTTGAAAAAATGCCAAACAAAACCATTTGACTTTGACAATCTATAAAAATTATGGCTGGAGGGTTGGATAAAACTAGAGACAAACATCACCTTACATCCCAGTAACCACTTTTCAAGAGAACTGATGCAGTAACAGATATCAAAACCACATACAAGAAAGACTTGATATTATTGTCATCATCATAGTCATTGTCATCATCATCATCATTATTTAAATTAAATCAGCATATAACCTACAGTAAGTTTTAAAACAAAACATAAACTTGGCACAATGCAACATATGTAGACCAGTTCTGAAGTTGAAATAATATAAAAGGCATGATTTCAATCACAAATGCAGCTCTTATCTCTGATGTCACTATTTTATTTAGAGAAAAGATACAGATATTTTCTTTGGTTCCAAGATTATTGTTCTGTGCACTGAATTCCATTAAGCTATGCGAAGATGAATTTTTGCACAGAGCATTAAAAATTTGTTTCATATTTATACATTGAGCTATGTATATATTAAATAAAAACTGTTGCTTTAAGATGCTGGTCTTGTATTCCTCAGCTTATTCTTGAGTTCAGTTATTATCTCTATGACCACCTTTGAAGACATAATAGGAATAAATTATCTGCTAGCTATCACAGTATATTGGAAATGTTTGCCCGTGTCTCTAAATGTGTTAATAGATGTCTGGCCTCAAATGATTTAATGCTGAGTGGCTCCAGCTTTTGACTTACTGATGGGAAAAATTGTACTTCATCATGGAGAATACAAGCCTCCTGGCAAGCACAGTCATGATGTGAACACACTACTTATTGATACATTTAATACAAATTCCAGTCTGCTGGCAATGTGATTCATATTCTTGATCCTCTGTTGACAAGACTGATGCAATCTCATGTTCTGAGATGGCATGTGTTCAGCTGTAACTATCTGTTCACAAAAAATATGTTAGCAAAACCCGAGGAAAGAAATCATTATTTTCTTAGCACCTGGGTGTCTTGCAGTTTAATGCATTTGCTGTGAAAGAAGAGATTAAAACTCCACTGTGGCATTTGGGTTTGATTTGTGTTTCCATTCACACAGAGGAGTAATACTGGATTGTATGACACTTACATGTAGACTGCATTAAAGGAATGATATGATGGAAAGTCAAATACTTAGAGCTCCAGAAGTGCCTGAATGTCGGTATGCATGTGCTTAATACATGAGTTAATGACATGGAGCTGCCGTAGGGTGTTCTGCTGCTGCTCCTGCAGATCCTGGATGGACCGTGCCCAGTATATACACATTTTTGGGGAAATTTCCCTGCTAAAGTCTCCCTGATAAGGATGTGGAAGACCAAATAGGAGTAAGGAGTAAGATGTCATAAAAGCTCCCTCAGAGTGCACCAAGAGTGCATACTGGATGACTAAAGCATATTGTGTTTATTTAGGCTGTGAACAGTGATGACAACAGATGAGCAGAACTGGACCACATGTATTATTAACAAGGCTGTCTGCCCATGGACGTAGGCACACAAACAGGCAGAGTGATCAGGAAGTGTCTCAGGTGTTGTCCATCTTGTAGGCACTAGCACAGGCATATCCTTAGCTACTTCTTGTGGGGTTTTTGTGACAAATCAGTGCACTGAACATTCAACTGGGCATGAACACAATAAAGCAAGTGATTAGTACATGGAAGCTGACAGCATTGCTTAATGCATACAGACAAATATGCAGGTGAGTCCTACCAGGGTGCCACTGGCTACTTCGGGAGCCCAGAGGGTGCTCTACCCAACATCCCCCATCTCCACCTCTTCCTCATTCTGTGGGACTAAAAGTAGTAGATGACACATGGTTGCATCTCTGCAACGTATAAACATATAGACATATCAACACCTTTATCTTTTGACTACTTTTCCCCACATTGTCACCTTAGTCTGATATTTTTGGTAGATATTCCCTAATGATTCTGTAAGAGATGGGGCTTACCCTATGACAGAGGTTTCGTCCTGCTGAGAATGAGAGAGTTAAGCTCATCTTACTTGCAATTTAAGCAAGGACTATCTCTAAGCTGTGGAGTGTTGAATTTTGTTTTTAATTACCTGGGGACACTATAAAAAATACATTTTCAGTCACTGAAATGGAGGAAGCAGACTGACTGAACACCTGACTTATGTATTAATTCAGTAGGTTAAGGGTTTCCTTCAATAAAGATTCTTTTCCATAAATAAAAGAAGATGAGAGGAATTTCATAAATGTAAAATTAGGCTAATCCTAATGAATTTTAAGCTGTCAAAGCTGTAAGATAGAATTGATTCATTGATAAAAGACAAAGAGTTAACTTGAGACTTTCATCAAAAGAGTATTTTATGAGCATAAGAGTATTTTATGAGCATAAGAGTATTTTATGTACATTATCTGTAAAATATCTGGAGGCACAAAAGGACTATCCTTAGAATGCTATTGAATACTGTTGTACGAATCAATTGCTAAGATAAGTCCATCATTTTGCAATAAAAACATCCATGTCAGAAACAGATGTGTTCGTATGCTAAAATTTAATCTTGTGATTTGATACAAACTGCACAAGTTGTAATACTCTGGATTTTTTCTATACTCCTCTCCAAAACTGAAATATTTTCTCTGCCTTCAGGTTGAGAAATCAGCCAATTACAATTTTGTGCATGCATTTGTGTCCTGGAGGGAAATGTAGAGTAGATTCAGGCAAAAATCTCAGAACTGAACTGCATTCAAACTGTTCATCAATTCCTGCATCTGTAAGAGAAAGAAATTGTACAAGCAGTATTATTTTTCCTAGAAATTTCAACATCTCTGTTAACAGTGAACACTATGAAAACACAGTCTAAGTATGATATGTAGCTAGAAAGTGTCACAATATACATAACCTTCAAAGTTAATGTTTTAGCATTGTATAATTTCACATTGTTGTCAAATGATGGTTTACCCTGTAATAACGAGAATGGGAAAATAGGAACGAAACTACTTCTTCAAATTTTACTCTGAAAATTCTTTTAAACTCTGCCTCCTTAAAATTCTACTCTTCACAGAATGCCCCAGAACTCTATAAATTAATAAGTTAGTTTTATTAATTCAAGGTATTTCAAAATGTCTCAGCCCTCTGGTGGAAAAGGTAATGCAAATGATTTAGATGAGTGTTCATTAGTAGCACAAACTTTTATAATTCATTGTGTTCCCCAAGAGGTGCTGCATGCTCAGAATGTGAATGATCATCTGGAGATGAAAGTGCTCAATGTATCACATGTGATAGACATCAGAAAAATGCCTTGGTTCAGAAGAAAATCTTATCTGAACCAACGTTTGAAACCAAGTGCATACACACCTTCAGACATAAAAACAAATTCTGTATTCAACGTGAAAGCAAATTGAAGGAGAAGATACTTTAAAAGCTTCTAGATGTGCTAGGCTATTTAGGACTAGACCACTTACTACAAGATTAAAAATCCGGTAAAGTGCAAACATGATTGTTGCCCAATCCTACAACATCCCTATCAACAACAAGTTTATCACATCTATCTGGTTTAAAGTGAGGTTTGGTAAAAGGTTGCATGAGTAAAAAACTGTGGTTTCCTTTGTTGTCTCTGGAGAAAATGGGGCTATTGCTCCCTGGGTAGGCTTTTAAGCAATATTGTCAAACACCTTAATGTGTCACATGCAGAACTATGTTTATGAGCTATTACCATGCTATGCAATGTTAACCCAATGGTCATGCTTGCTGCGGGTTGTTCAGTTGCTGTGTAATTGAGTGGCATGTTTGCAGCCTGCCTCAATACCACACAAATACATTTAAGGAAGCACAGACTATAAAACCCAGGCAGTTACTAAGCAAGCTTTCTGCAGCAGATATGGTATGGAACAGCAAATTGTAACAGAGAGATGAAAATATAGGTTTGAGGGTCAGTGAACAACGCCAATTTGTATGACAGAATTACTGAAGCATTTGTGCTAATTTTTTCTTACCCCCCTGAGAACATCTACAGACTACGTAATAACTACTAAAGTTCACAACTTGTTCCTTGGCAGATGACCAGTTCCAATTTTAAGCTGCTTACATGACTTTTTTTTTTTTTTTGTAATGTCTGAGGTTTGAATTTGATTTTTGCTTGAACAATCTGGTACCTCCTTCCAAGCCTTGCTCTTTTTTTTCTGAAGTTCAGAAGAGTTCTGTTTGAAACTAAAGTTTCAATGACTGAATCATAACCTCAAAGCCAACAAGTACCTAGTGGGTGACAACAAGCTGCCACCTTTTATGGCTCCTAATCTAGTCTGTCTGAAGACATCAGGATTCAAGGTAACACAAGGATCTGGAAGAACCCTTGCAAACTGTCCTTGGGGGCTGCCCTGGTCCCTGGCACACTCTACATGATATCTGGAGGAAGGGGTGATCACAGGATCACAGAATGGAAGGGGTTGGAAGGGTCCTCTGGAGATCATCGAGTCCAACCCCCCTGCCAAAGTTGGTTCACCTAGACCAGGTTGGATAGGAATGCATCCAGGTGAGTTTCGAATATTCACAACCTCTCTGGACAGCCTGTTCCAGTGCTCTGTTACCCTTTAAAGTAAAGAGGTTTTTCCTCATGTTGAGGTGGAATTTCCTGTGTTCCAGCTTGTGCCCATTGCCCCTTGTCTGTCTCCAGGTTCGACTGAATAGAGTCTGGCCCCATCCTCTTGACACCTGCCCTTTAGATATTGATAAGCATTGATGAGATCCCCTCACAGTCTTCTCCAGGTTAAACAGACCCAGGTCTCAGACTTTCCTCGTAAGAGAGGTGTTCCATTCCCTTGATCATCTTTGTAGACCACTGCTGGACCCTCTCCAGTAGTTCCCTATCTTTCTTGAACTGGGGAGCCCAGAACTGGACACAGTACTCCAGATGCAGCCTCACCAGGGCAGAGCAGAGAAGGAGGATGACCTTGACCTGGTGGCTTTATAATATACATTTTAATGTTTTTAATATACATTTAAATGTTTTTAATATACATTTTATTCTTATGCAAAGAGTATGAGGCCATATAAGTGGATTTCTGGTCCTTACTGATTTGTGTGTCAGACAGGGAGAGAATACTACATAAATCTGTTATTCTCTTTATTATCCCCTTATCACCTATGCTATGAAAAAAGACTTTTAAAACAGTCTTTTAAAGATGATTATACTGAGTGCTATATGAACAGGTAGACAAAAACTATTCCTTCCATAAAATAATCACCATTTTGTTTAAGTGCAATATTATCAAGTGGCCAAAGATAGAAACTGAGAATCCGTTTCAGTCAGACAGTAATCTGAAAGTGTGAATATTTTCCTAACATAGTTTTTTTATTTTCACTCTGTACATCAGCTGTTGAACACAGAGACTTTCAGGCTGTTCCATCCTTCATCAGTCTCAGCCGAGATACCAAAACGTGACTCCCAAAGAGCAACGCTTCACTAAGAATTAATGCTAGGAAGTAAATTAGAGTGCATCTCTTCCTGCCTTCATCAGCTACCTATGGTACAAATTCTACTGTGAATGTTTCCTATATCTTCACGTTGCAATGCAGTATGAAATACAATCTCTATTTTAGATACCCATAGTTGTGTGGTTAAAGGAAGTGGCCAAGATATGTGAAATCTTAGCCAAAGAGAAGCAGCCTTTGGAGTGTAAGCCTCTAAAAGAACAGCTTGTTTATTAAAGAACAGAGATTAATTACAAGTATAATTTTAAATAAAAATCGTTTTTTCTGTATTCTCATTCTTAGAGCTACTTGTGTTTGTCCTGAATATGAAAATAATGGCACTGAAATGGGTAAGAAAAAGAAGAAATGAGATGTGAGGAATGAAGTGAGAGCCTTAAAAGTTTGCTTTTAATAAAGATGGGGATACAATCATCATGGAAAATAAACAGAAATGGTACCAAGGATACAAATGTGTGCACGTCCTCAGAAGTCCAACCTAGCTAAACAGCTTCAGATATAAGCTTTCCTGTGAATTTCATTATTTTTGTGTATGTCTATTTGGAAAAGCATGTTCGTGGTTTATTCTGAGAAATTTGTCATATGGCAACAACATTAATTCTTTTATAAACTGTTCTTAAATGAGAACTACAGCAAGTTTTAAGTGTGAAGTTTGTAGGGTTGTCTCAGTTCTAATTTTAATATGCTAATAAGCCAGCCTACATCAAAGTAACTGGGTGTTAAGTAAAAGTGCCAATATATCATCCCTATTTTTATTAAGCATGCCATACTTGTCTTATTGAATGTCAATTAAATGAACAGAGGCTTCTCAAACTAATAAGGATCCAATTACACTTTGAGGGCTTGTCTCTGATCTTTGTTTGAAGAAAGTGAACTGTGAAAAGCAGTTTTATCCCTGAATTTGATCGTGAATGTGCTGTGGAATTGTGGTCAAGCATGTGGTTACTTGAGGAAAATGGGAAGGCTTGAGTAAGCACTCATGAGGCAGGAGCAGATGTCTTCCATCCTCCATACCCCCATACTGAATTATTCCTCAGATTTGAGATAAGTGTTGCTTTTAACTTTCCTTTAACATTGACAGAGAAATGTGTATTGTAGTTTGTAGCTATCATAATAAAGGAATTTATGGGAGTTCCTGCGAATCCCTCATTTGACACTCTAGAGGAGGGTGTGTATGCGCAAGGACTACGTTGGTTTTGTCTGAGAGAATCAAATCCATCACAGAATTTGGTTCAAGTTGGATGAAAGGTTTCAGCTGAAAACATGTAAGAAAAAGAATCGCAAAACGTCAAAACGATGAGTTTCTAACTTAAAAATTATCAATTTATGAAAAAGTAAACAGAGATTCATCTGCAAAATGACACATGATAGTTTGTTTTCAATTTTCTGTTTGAATAAATTAGAAGAATCTCTCAATTTTTAATTGTTCTCAATTTAATATTTTTGTCACTGTCATGTCCATTATTGAAACAGCTCTGCCTCTTGGAGAGTAGTTGGCCCGATGTGCTACCAAATACGAAAGGACTGGGTATGCCACAGATTTCAGAAGAATGCTCTGAGGTTGCTGTCTGGGCAGTCACCGCTCGGCCCTCAGACCATCTCTTGAAATGACCACAGAGACGAGTGAGGACTCTGCAAATACAGATAGTGCTATAACCCCTTTATAACTGTATGTCTGTGTCAGATCTGTGTCTCCTTTATGGTGTCACAGTCTACTGCACTGCTGAAGTATATTTCTGCTTCACCTGCATTATGTGAAAAAGAATTACAGGCTAAAAATTCTGGGGCTCAGATGTATATGAACAGGGAGATAATAACCAGGCAACATGATTGTTGAATCATAAATATCTCGTGGAATAAAAAAACCTCCACATATAAATAAAGCATTTATTTTTTGAAATTTGTCATACCAAGTGGCACGCTAACTATATGAATGGAGGATTCCAGCAATATTTAGCACATGGGTACTTCACAGTGTAATAAAGAAAATGACCCAATACTCTTCTCATAGGAAATGTATCCCAGAGGGGACAGCATGGTTTGAGAAGTTACTTCAGGTTTCTAGGGGCTTGTCCAGCAGAGAATGCTGCATAGATTATAAATGTCATCAATTCTTTTTTTGGCTCAAAGCCCTCTGTTTGTAACAAGGCAAGACCTACTGATAGGGAATTTAAAGAAGGTCATTTATTCTATTTTTCATGGTCAATTTTCTAAGACCATAATACTTGTATATTATATTTCCCAAGCATACTTGAGTTAGGCCAATATACAAATAGCCAAGAAGTTGATTCCTATTTTATATTTCATCATGGCTTAATCTTTACTTTTGCTTCTGAACTAGAATTATGTGATGTATTTTTGGAATACTGCAAAGTTCTGACAATCTAGTGGAAAACATTTTATGGATTCTTCAGATATATTGGTGTTTTGTTTGGGTTTTTTTGTTGTTGTTCTCAGGTTTCAATTTATGCTATTTCTATTTACCTTTAATTTTTGGCAGCAAGGATTTTAACAGGATAGGAAGATTGTTCTGTTTACATTCTCAGAGCTAGTTCATAATTAGTGCTGACCTGCCGCTAGTGCACTGCTAGAACAAAGGTTTAGTGAATAAAACAATCGCTCAACTCTCTGAACTCACCCTTTGTGTCTGATTGTCTGAACTGGCCCACACAAGGTCATGCTGCCTTGCTCTTGGTATGTATTTTGGAAGCCAGCATCTAATTTAGGCCATAGCTCTACTCTTCAATGTGGGAGTGCCTGAGTTTGGTTCTAGTCCTTGGTTCAGGTACAGGCCCAGCCACGTCTGAATGTGGCAGTGGGAGGAGGACACCATATTCTCCTCACCCTTCCTGCCTCCATGCTAATATCCTTGTATCCACAAGTAAGCGAAGTGGCTGTGCTGCCCTCCAGCCCTTCCCCAGCCTGGATGACTGGAGAATGAGGCTGGTGAGGGCGCACCAGCCCTGTGGCAGAGATGCAATAGGAGCCCCAGCTGGGAGGTTTCATATGTAGGAGGACAGAGCACAGGTCAGAGCAAGAGCCTATTTTGAATGTTTGGAGATCATCTCCTGAGAAATCACTCTCCTATTAACTACTCAGGCAGCCTATGCAGATTATCTAACTAATCTAGTTATCTAAAGCTACCCAGTGTTACTCCTCTGCTACTCACAGAGTGATATAATTCTTTGAAGAGGTCTCAAAAATGTCCAAAATGACAAGGTGGACAAGGGATTAACAGGAATGGCATCTTGAGGGGTCCATATAAGCCCGAGTGGGTTAAATTAATACTGTGGGTGTTAAAACTGAGCTTTGGATAGCAGGACATTCTTGTTTGGAAAAGCTTAGATGCTCAGTGAGAAAGGTCATGACAGGGTAGATAGACAGAACATTTGTTTTCTTTGATGTGGGGAAGACAGCATTAGAAGCTGAACCATTTATCACTAATTGTCTGACAAGTAGGCTAGAATTTTACAAACTGAGTAAGATGGCTAACATCCTTGTGACAACCAAGTGACAGACTATTTCTTGTCCCTGTCCTTGTTTCTTTGAGATAGATTTGTGAACAAAGGAAGTGTGATAAATATTTTAAACCTTTATTTCATTTAAACATTAAATATTAATGGGGTTGGTGATTTATACATTAAGATCTTGCCATTCTAAACCATTTCCTTTTTCCAGTACTTTAAGGAAATGAAAGGAAGATCATAACTTTATGGACTTTTTAGATAAAAAGTACTCAAGGAATTTTTAGAACTTTTTATTTTGAGAGCATATATGCCAACGATCATTTAGAATTATCTCTCCATTTGTTTATGGTATTTCTACTGTACCTGCTATGTAAAAAATCAAAGAGATTACAATGAAGTCTGGTAATAAAATATATTTCCGATGTATTTGAAATAAACAGCTCAACAAACTTGACAACTGACCTTTGCACATATCTTAACAACATGCAAGTAGAAACCAGTGGGTTTCTTTTGTGTTTATTGCTTGAGGAAGCTGCTGGAATTGGCTCTGCAGCTGTAGCTGGGAGCTCTCTTTTCTTTGCTCAGAGTTGTGTCTCTGGGGATCCATGCGACGAAGAGTTCAGCCAGGTACCCCAGGGATGATCCCAGTATCCCAATGTTTGGACTAAGGTTGTGGAGCACTGCTTGGCCTGCATCTGGGGCTCAGTTTCCACACCAAACATGTGGTATCTTCCCACAGATTTTACTGCCACCTTCACAGAAGTTTCCCTGAGGCTGCTTATGAGGCTGTCACATGCTCATCGGGTACGATCTGGCAGCAACACTTGCAGGGCAGCCTGCACAGCCCACCCTGGGCAGGATGGCCTGAATAAAAACTGCTGTTGGATGGGAGTGTGAGTATATATGGGGTGTGCGAATAAGATACCCCAAACTGTATGAGAGGGTGTCTGCTCAGCTGACTGTGCTAAAGAGGAGGATAAATGCTGGACAGATTAAACAGGAACCAGGGAACTATGAAGAGACTTTTGAGACAACGGAGTCAGTTTGGGAAGCAGTATAAGCACGAAAATTCATAACAGTGGCGAAAGACCTTGGAGTGGGGAATGGAGCAGTAGTGTAAATCTGGTTTGACACTATCATCAGAAGCTGCCTCACCAGCATAGCGAGTTCTGCCTCAGCCTGATGGCAAGTTCTCCCCTTTGGATGTGATGAGCAGCCTGCACCCATCAGCTGGAGTGACAGCATGGGGTGCACCAAGCAAGGACCCACTCCTGGGGCATGCTTGTGAGATGACCTCTCACAAGCTTTGAATTAGGAGGCTGTAGGGAGCAGCATGGCATGTGGAGCACTCACATCTGCAGCAGGAGGGAGATGCAAGTCGGGGAACCCTCACTCTCAGGAGAATCTGGTGCATATAATGCACGTGGGTGAGGGCATGTGGGATGTATGTGCACCAAAATGCATTTGGGTGCTGGTGTTTATCAGATGGACTAGAACTTTTTAATATTAGTCATAGAGGGGTGTTTAGAAATTTTTACGTATATGGTAACATCTTTGAAGTGTCTGGAATTGTGGTGTATCAATCAGTTGTATTGATGGTATTGATTTTGAGTGGTATTGACCCTGAGTTCACTGACTGGCAACTAATTGTGTAGCTTTGGTCTTGGTTTTATTTAAACTATGTGAATTGAACATCTTTTCCCCATGAGAAGTATCTGTCAAGACACAGCATGGTCACTGTATAATAGTTGAGCAGAGTTCAGAGGTGATGTGATTTCAGAGGGGATCCTCCAGAAAGTTGAAGATGTCTCCTTTCAGCTAATGCTGTATTCATCATGCCTTCTTGATGGCTGGGAAGGGAAGACTGTGCGATGGCTACCTGCAGGGCTGAGGTATCCATCTTGGGGGCCTATGTCTCATCCAGCTAATGTTTCTGTAGGAGAAAGAGGTTGCTCTGCTTCTTATTTTCCTTGGTTCCTTCCACCCACAGTTTCTTCAATTTATTAGTTTAAAGTCAACCCAGTTGTAATCAGCTTCGTTTTTCTGTCTTTGGTTTTGCCTTTGACTATACTCTTGTCTTCCTTCTAAGGCCTGCCTGGCCTTGAATACCTCCAGGGATGGGGCCTCACAACTTCCCTGGGCAACCTGTTCCAGTGTCTCACCACCCTAAATCTAAATCTACTGTCTGTCAGTTAAAAACTGTTACCCTTTGTCCTGTCACTACACTCCCTGATATCACATGTATTTCTGCTTTAAGCCTTCTGTATAAGCATAGGGCCAGTCTGGCCAGCTGGGGGCAGCTTTGGCATCCAGTATTTCTGAGATGGCCAGAGAAGAGGCTGGAGTGGCCAAGCCTGTGGCTAATGGGTGACTGTGTAGTCCGGAGTCTGCTTATATCTGCAACTTGGACAATGACAATACCCTGCAAAAAGAGAATTTCCTAGGGACCTTTGGAACTGGGAACAGTGTGGAAAATTTGCCCGTGGTGTCCTACAAATCTAAAACAGCTGACCATAACATTTAGAAAATTCGGTCAGTAGAGCAAGCTGAGGAGTTTACAGGGCTCACGTTTGTGTAAGTATATAAGGATAAACTGTTCAGCCTGTATAGTACCCAAAACATTTACACACTGTCCTGTAAATGGATTATGTGATGTTCTACAGAGCAGTACAAATAAATCCAACTCGGGCAAAGATATGCTGAGCTGGCTGCTTGTTGCAAGCCAGAGAGTGCAGAAACATATACAAACAGAGATATATGCATATGCTACTTGAAATGCTTATAAAAAAAAATGATACATTAAATTCCAGGGAGGCTTTTGGGAATCCATTCAGAGTAGGATTTACAGAGATTTTTCATGTCTTTTAATACTTAACTTCTATTAAAATGGATGGGAACTGAGTATCCACACCTCTTAGGAAGTTAAAAAAAAAAAGTAACATTAATAATTTGGTGCCTCAGTTTCCTTTTGTGAATGGGGAGTAATAATTTTCCTTTCTTTCACCTCTCATCTCTCACAGCTATTTTGAAGCTAGGTTTATGTCTTTAGGTACATCATCTAGCACAGTGAGGTCCTGGTCTCAGACAGAGCTTAAGCAGGACAGTTGGGTAAATAATGAACAACACTACTAAATCTTTGAAGTCAAAACTATTTTAAATGTGTGATTCTGTGCATAAATGTGCTCCTCCTGAAGTAGAGTTATTGTACATGGCCAGGGTCCAGTTGTCAAGTTAATCTAACAGTTTGCTGCTGTTAAGAAGAGCAGTTCTTTTCCATAGCTATTCATGATCTGACAGCCCAGCCTCTCCCTTGTGCTGACACTGACTCTAATGGGAGCTGAGTTATGAAAATAAATTGAGAAAACTGGTCCATGACCTTTCACTCATTTCTAGATGTCCCTATCCTTCCTTGCCTTGTGTTGCATAGAATCATAGAAACATAGAATGGTTGGAGTTGGAAGGGACCTTGAATATCATCTAGTTCCAACCCCCCTGCCACGGGCAGGGACACCTCCCATTAGAGCGGGTTGCTCAAAGCCCCATCCAGCCTGGCCTTGAACACTTCCAGGGATGGGGCATCCACAACTTCCCTGGGCAACCTG
>JAOXJK010000001.1:30922349-30941397 GCA_025774025.1 Xenus cinereus | reverse complement strand
CTCCACCACCTCCCTGGGCAGCCTGTTCCAGTGCTCTGCCACCCTCAAAGTAGAGAAGTTCCTCCTCATGTTTAGGTGGAACTTCTTACATTCAAGTTTGGGCCCGTTTCCTCTCGTCCTGTCACTGGGCACCACTGAAAAAAGACCGGCCCCATCCTCTTGACACTCACCCTTGAAGTATTTATAAGCATTGATCAGTTCCCCCCTCAGTCTTCTCTTCTCCAGACTAAAAAGACCAAAGTCCCTCAGCCTTTCCTCATAAGAGAGATGCTCCAGGCCCCTAATCATCTTTGTGGTCCTCTGCTGTACCCTCTCCAGCAGTTGTCTGGTCCTTCTTGAACTGGGGAGCCCAGAACTGGACAGAGTACTCCAGATGGGGCCTCACTCACCTGTACTAGTTACTAGTACTGTTACCAGCACTGGGTTTGTACAGGGAAAGAACTGCCGGTCATTTCACTCAAAGATACTAGAATTTTCCACTGAAGAACAAATAAGGAATTACTCTGCAACTTAATGAGCAATTAACCTACTAATCTTGTCTACTAGCTCTAGGGCAAGCAGAACGAAACACAGCTCGCGGCCTCTTTCAGTTTTACTCTGTGCTTTTCTGAGAACACCTCAACTGCTGCTGAACTGCTCTTTAACACACACCCTGAATCTTGTTGCATTCGGTCCCCGGCTTTATGCTTTTACTGAAATACTGTGTTTAACACAAATATTGATAATATTACAACCCCAGCCTTCCACCTCAGCCCAATTCAGGCCCAGACACTGTTGTGGCATACAATACCATATGTGTCAAACTACTCTAGATACAGGGGAGTCAGTGTTTAGCTCCTTCTGCCTTACTGAATGAAGGACGGCTAAAACTTTACTGGCTTCTCAGGCATTTTTAATGTTGTTTTTTTTTTAATGTATCTTGAAGCCCTCTTTAAATGTCTTCAGCATACTATAAAGCTTCCCTTCTTCAGTGATTTACTTGTTCTAGCCCACCACTTAGGGAATTACCTTGATTTTACTCCTGTTATATCATATGTCTGACACCCTTGATCATGGGTTCAGTGATCACTAACAGTCAAAGGTTGAACAGAAGTATAGTTCATTCAATGTCCTTAACTCACTTTCTACAAGAGTCTTTTAAAGGTACAGCTCCCCATTGAGGTTATATTTAATTGCCTTTGTGTATTTATTTGAAGGTGCCCTTTCTCCACTTAATTGTAATTGGTTGAGCCAAGACAACTGATTTATTGGGATATATTCCAAGTGAAACCAGTTTAGTCTAGTGATAATGAACTGTCCATAGCTTAATCTTTAAAAATAATACCATTTAACAATCATTCACTTACTCTAGCCAAAGTTGTTGTCTTAATAATTTAAAGAGAATAAACTCAAGAGCAGTTTTGTTAAATTTAGTTTCATATTTTTTCAGATGTCTAAGAATTTCCTCTGTTGGTTGAACAGAACATTTAATAGGAGAGACAGGGCATTTGCAAGGGTCTCAGTTTAGTGAAAACTTGCTGAAAAACTCCGTCCAGAAAATGCACTAAAACTCCTCTCTGGTTAAGCAATAGGTCCTGTAGTTCCTTTCTGACTAGGCTTCAGGTTTTGCCTAGCCCCCATTCAAAACCATAGTGAAAATGCTGTCTGTGACTTAGCACAAATAGAAGATTAGGACTACTTGATCTAGAGATATTTTCCCTGTCAATCCTAAGGAGACAGATGCTTCAGGGATCCTGGGAAATTCTGGCTTAGGAGATCAGTAAGCAGGCCTCCTGCTCACCCACCTTCCAGCATTCGCTTCTTCCTCGTATCCTCATGACTGAGATCCTCAAAGCCAGGCTCAATGTGGTGGCACAGCTACTTGCACACCCCATAACCATGTCCCAAAGGTATGATAAGACTGAATGTCTTCCAGAATTTTATTCATAAATAATGAGGAGCCAAACATCAGCTTTGATGTTTCCTTCTGCCCCAGTTTGGAGGCCTGAGGAGGGTGCTAGCTCTACCCAGGACTTATGGCCAGCTACAAAAGCCATACTGTGGTAAACTACTGAAAGGGGCTGCTTAAGTAATTTTTTGCTACTGATTTACTTCACTGTTTGCATAATGCTGCCAATTTACAGCATGAACAGAAACACAAGTTCTTCTAAAGTAATGAAGCATGATTCTAAGCCAATGAACAAATAGATATCGGGAGGCAGAGTTTGGCTTTATTTTAAATATTTAGTGCATGCTTGAGTCATTTTATTGTACTTTTTTGTGAAAATACGAGAACTATAAACTTTCCTGAGGCTCTCATGCAATGTTTTAAATACAGCAGCCTGGACTTTAATACGTTATTTATTGCTAGACTTTCAAGAAAGTTGCAGAGGCTGGAAATAACATTTTTTGTAGAGGTGTTTCTCTGTGTGTGTGCAGAAATCAGAAAAAAAAAATAAGAATGCCAAAGGGAGGTAAGAATGTCACACTTGCATACATTGAAGTATAGAGTGGGTATCTGAAAATCCTGAAATGTGAATTTCAAGGTCAACTGTCCTAACATTCCTCCTCAGCTTCCTCACCTCCTCCTCAAAGCCTGCCATCTTAAATCTGTTTCAAAGACAAACAATATGCTCCTTGGAAGTATATTGACAGATTTAGGGGTAAGACCTTTCTAGCAAAAATGTTTTTTTGTGCAAGTGAAATCAACAGCCCTGAATACTCCCTGGTAAGTGGCTTGATGCCTGGAGCTCACACCTATAATTACTCTTTTTTTGTTTACTTGCCTTTGCCATCAGAATAAAGATGAAAATGTCTTTTTTGTCTCCCAAAGAAAGTTTGAGGGGAAAAAGCAGTATCCATATATATGTCACTTCTCTTGTTTTTGTGAAGAGGCTTAAGGGAAGGGATTTTCTAAAGAAGCTTAAGAGCTGCCATAGGAGCCCTACAGACACACTGCCAAATAAGAAGGGCAAACTAATGGTATCAACAGAAATAATCTATAACAAAGGAAGAAAACACAGCTGACAGATATATATCTAAGCAGAGTGGAAAGAACTGAAACAAAGGAATGTGAGAGCCACAAATGTTTTCTTCCAAAGCACAGTAGATCTTATTTAGTTAAACAACTATTATAGCTCATTTAACTAAGCAATCATTCATACTTTCTCTCTCTTATTTGGCAAATCTAGCTATCGGGAGCTTCCTCCCAAATGGGGGAAGTTGAACATTCATGGTAAGCAGTAACAGCTGGTAAGCTAATCAACTGAGTCAATGTTTCTGGTAAAGATGTACCTACATATGCATTAGCTGTCTATAAATATGTATAACAGGAAACCAACTTTCACTGGCTGGGAGAGGTAGCAAGTAAAAATTAGAAGTGGTATTTCTAAGTTTCAACTAGGAAAAACATCCAAAATAGCTTTAAAATGGTAGTCTGCAGCTGGGAAGGGATTCTTGTCCCATTAAAAACAATGGAAGAAATCAGGAGGAGGATTTTGATTTTGCTCTTGGGACCTTCAAGAAACATGACACTGCTGCATCACTGATAAGAAGGTGAATTATGCATGTCGTTTTGTTAAATCTGGGTCTCTCTGCTGGCTTGTGTTGATAGTCTTCCTTTCTAGAATGCAGTTCCCCATGAGCAATGGCTCAGTGACATTCTTGTGCATATTAACCATCAGTGGTATTAAGGAAAGAGACAGGTGAATTGGTTTTGTTACGCATGTATTCACTGGGTCACAAAAGAAGGGTGAAGAGACAATTTATACAGAAAATTTATTCCTGTTTTCTTACTTAAAGCTTGAACCAAATCCTACTAAAGCCCTGAAATAGTTCTGACTGGAGGACTTAGATACATTATCTAGATACAAATATCTATTGCATAATTGAGAAGATTGGCTTGGAAGAGAATAGAGAAATCAATTCACATTCAGGAATGAGATCTGGGGTATGTTTTGAAGTGCCTTTGTAAAAATGAAGATATTTTTTCTAGTACAGTCCTCTACATAACTAGTAGGAGATGACAAAGGTGTAACACCTTGAGGGTTGAAAGAAAATGAAGGTTTTTAAAAAACAGATTGTAATTAAGACCTTTTAGCATTTAAATAGAGCAATCAGAGCTATTGTGGGACACAGCTTATGTGTGTATGTGAGAGAATATGTTTTTTCTATTTTAATGGCTTATTATAAACTTTATATATTAATTATTTATATACTAAATATATTTTAATTTATATATTAATTATTTATATACTTATTTATAAACTTTCCTGTTTTACAGTTTTTATCTGGGATCATAAGTATAGATTATATGTAAATGAATTATATCTAAACAATTGCAATGGGCAAACATTTGAAAATAGAGAAAGTATGTGCTGTAAGACTACAGTGAATATTAATGCATATTAATTCAAGAGGGAAACAAAGAGATAGATTCCTAGTGCTTTAAAGGCACATTCTTGCAATCCTTCATTAGTTCATTTTCATGTGAATTGAAGTGGATTTTTTGTCATGAAAGTTTGTTTTTATCAAAAGTTTCTACAGATTAACACTTTTCAATATTTAAAAAAAAAAATCCTAGGGAGCTTACAGTTGAAAACATCTAACCACAAGAGAAAAAATAGGCTGAAAACACACAGAAGCAATATGTTGCTCCTTCCTGGGTATTTTGAAATTCTAATAGTGTCAAATGCACATTCACCAGCCCCAGACAAGAGGGTTCTGGTTTCAAGCTGTTGTCTGCCTGCTACGTGGCTCCCTGCACCTTCCTTTAAAAAAATCCGATCATGGCAGGTCCTCGAGACAGGCTGTTGATCGCAGTGGGCTGATCTGCTCTCTACAAATAAGGCAGAGATTGCATTTCAGACTTAGCCACGGGGTGAGCATCCTCACCCTTGCTTTCCCTGGCAGGAGGCATGGGAGGTGTACCATGCTTCACACCTGGGGTTGTTCACGCTGTTTTTGCCCCAGAGACACTATATGGGGTGACTGGGAGAAGCCTCATCTCTGCCTCCCTTTCCAGACCCACATGTCCAGGCAATGCCTGCTCCTCCTCTGGCAGTGGCCGGTGTCCTGAAAGCTCTACCGATCCAACAGGATTAAATCGAGGATCTGTCTTTTATAAGGCATTTGTCTAAGGCTGAAGGCATTATAGGCTTTGTGTGCATTAGTACATTAACAGAGGCAGGGCTGAGCTCTGGTATGTGCTCGCCATCTGCTAAAGCATTTGCACAGAGGCTTTGGCCCAGTTCTGGCCTCGGTCAGCTAGTGCCTCCCAGTTTCTGGGCTTGGGGCGGTTACCACGAGCCAGAGACCATTCCCAAACAGCCACATTAATATATTAAAATTTATGCATATATAAATATTAACACATTACTTTACCATATAGAATATATTTAATAGATAAAACAAATTTATATAATGCATAAGTATTAATATACTGGTTTAATATACAATATTTTAATATTATTAATTACTATATAGACAATGCATTATATGGTCTCTCTATAAAATTATAAAAAATTAATAATATACCATTATACTAAGTATGGATAATATTATAATATATTAATATTTCTATATAATGTTAATGTAACTGCTTTGCCTAGGGGGATGAGAGGGTTTAGCTGTACACCCGTGCTGTGCCGTACTGCTTGTCTCAGAACCAAGGAGCAGCTCCAGCTTTGTTTTACTTACCAATATAGATGTGACCACAAAGTCTGGCAACTGGTCTGTAAGCAGAGCAGTGGTTTCTAAACTGCTATGGGTTATATTAACTTCTGAAGGCATCTGCCACAAACCAGATCCTGAAGCTAGAGATAACCGTGGTCAGTTTATGACAAAAACGTGAACTCTGTTGTTACCTGCCTGTTCCGGCAGCAGCAGACTTTGAGGTCACCGGGGGCATGTTCCTGCAGCCATGGGGGCCTGTGCTCACCTTGTTACTTCTTTTCTGTTGGGATGCTTTTTCAGCTGTTTTATGCTTTTTTTCTATTATTATAATTCTTAGTAGTGCTTGCAATAGGCAGCATTTCTATCCACAGAAAAGAAACATGCAGCCTTGTCAGCAACTCTGCAATGGTCAGAATTTGCAACACTGAGAAGAATCACACAGGGATTCTTCTCAGATTCATAATCCACAGGAGAGGCAGGGCCAGAGGCTGGTAAAACAATACTTGTTCTGTCGGCTTTCCTAAAACATGCTTTAATCGCTTCCCTTTATCAGGCCTATGCAGACCTCTTTTGCTAGAAGAAATTAGCTGCAACTAATTTACAAGCAATGAGTAATAGGCAATTTATCTCGAAGCTTACAACTGTTGCCTGGATACAAATCTGTTCAAATGCTTTTATATAAAAAAAAATGCATTTAACGTATTTACAGCAATTTGTTTTGATGACAAGTTGTCAAACAGATAGCCAGGGCACATGACATTACTACCTTAACCTGCTATATGACACAAAGTGCTGTCCCTATGATACCACTGAATAGGATAGGAATAGGATCTTGTAGAGTCCTGTTTGGTGAGAGAATCCACCACGGCCTCTGAATATGACCCTTGTTTTGCCTCTACAGGATTAGAGATCTGAGAGCGCAAAGAGCAAAATTTAATTTAATCAGCTGGCTACCTTAATTAGCAGCTGCTGCTATTTTGCAAGGTAAAATTGGAGAAAACAATTAAAAAAACCACAAAAAACCCTTCTTGAAATACATTGAGTTAATAAAGGGCACTTGCTACATCTCTTAAAAGTTGTACTGTTAGAATTGATTGCAAGGATGTTGAAAATCTTTGCAGCGGAACAAAAAATTGCAAAGCAGGTTATTGTGCGGTCTGGAGACGTATTTTGAACCAGCTTTTTTTCTTGTTCTAATACATGTATTTGCCTTGCCAAAATCAGCCTGTGTACAGATACATGCAAATCAAATACTGGAATTCCCAAGGTGAATGCTAAGCTGCATCCACGTGTCCAGCCACTGAACTGTGTCCCAGAATCATGCAACTCTGGTGGGAAACAAGGAAATCTCCTTTACAGAGATTTGCTGCTCAGTACGATTAGACCCAAGCTCTGCTTTTGGTAGTACGAGTAGTTTGATGTAACTGTAATGTATCAGGCTGTGAGCTAGAAAATTAATTATTTTTTGGCAGAAAAAGAAAACAAAGTGAAAATAAAAGAAAGAGGACAGTAACTCAGATATGAGGACAGCTGTGAGTCTTCTGTTGCATTTTCCCCTTTCAGTTTATCCCCTATATATTTAAGCGTCGTCAAGAAAAGACACCAGTGTGTCCTTTAGGAGTTTAGGACCTCTGGGTGAAGAACTTATTTTTGGTACTCTGTGATATTCCTCACATTCTCTTTCCCTGGCAGCTTTGCGTGCACAGCATGGGCAGACTGGGTAGAACAAGCGGGTTCCTGTGCCTAAAACCTTCTGCACACTACTATATCTAAATTTAATTTATGGCAATTTATCAAGATTTTTATGTATTTTAGAAGTTTCTAACAATCCAGATTTTCCCTGTTAAAAACTCTACTTAATATTTTTATAAACTTCAAGCAAGCAAAGAAATGCATAAGATGAAGTCAGCTTTACCCACTATACCCACTATATAGGTATAGCTTCTCTTGTCTTAGGCCTTTGTCTGCTTGGTACACATTTCCTCCAGGTCTATAGGATCTGGATAGTCACATTAAGAGAATCACTACCAAATCACTTTGGCCATATCTATGTAGACATAGGAGAAATTAAAATGTAGGTCAGGCATATGTTGTGCTCCCAATTCTTTGAATTCTCATTTGAGTTTTGATAGCTCATTTTCCTGTTGGTGTTTGCCAGGTTATAAGATCTGTAGAATATAATCATCAGCACATCAGGTTAATGTGGCGCTTCTGTGTTGTTTCAAACCTACTCTTACTCTGTTAGTGTGTTCTGAGAAAGAAAATGACTACGCTGTAAAAATCAGTACAGACATGTAAAAACTGCCTCTCTGCTTCCTCACAGAGAAAAGAAATGTTTTTGGTGATGTTTAGAAACATGGTCCCAGTCATGTTCCATCTTGCAAAATGCAGTCAGCTCTACACAGCTGGTGAAAGCGCTGCCACTTGTCACAAAATATTCAGGGCCTTCCTAGCAAGGTTTTCCTTGGAAGATAAGTTCTTGAAAGATTCAAGTATTTCTTTAGCACAACCCTCTTTATCTACAGAAATGCAGCCAGCAGTGGATTTCCCGCAACACAGCCAGGAGGAGCAGCAGGAGGCAGTTTTCTGTATTGGTTTGTTGGGTTTTTTTCCACAATTGATTCCCTAGAAACATCCTTACCTGCTTGCCTCACCTTCTATTTTTGCCAAATAAAGCTAGTTTGTCAATCGCTTGGGTGATAGTTGCAACTGTTTAATTACTGAACAAGGAGTGACTTTTTTATTTTAACTTGAATAAGAAGTGGCTGCTGTGCCACCCTTTCAAGCATGGTAGATCAAAGGCAGCACCTTTTTAGCACCTGTCATCACCTCAGAGTATCAAAGAAAGCGTTCATTGAAACTACAATCTTTTGCCATATCTCTTCGAGGTACGATACACAGCTTGAAATGAAGACTCACCTCAAAGCTGAAAAATACTTTTCCAGACTTCTCAACATGAGAACATAAGACATTTTATTACAAGGTTACATGTTATGGCCAAAGTAAATTGTTCAAAAAGCATCTCCAAGATCATTTAATGTTGTATGGCTATAAAATTAAAGATGAGCCATTAAAATGCAAAGCAAAAGCCCAACCATTCCCTGCAAATAGGAAAAAACTGCCAGTGAGTGATCAGACAGGAAAATTAAGAGAATAATAAATTGAGAAAACTCATTACTGCTTTTTTTTTTTTTTTTAATGCTTGGTTCCGATTTTGTAAAACCCTTTAAAAAGGGATACTTAAAGAATAAAAAAAAAGAAGTTTAACCAAGTATGGGAGAGACATAAACTGCAGCTGAGGCAGCTCAGAAGGTCTGCTGGAGGGTCTTCTGCCTTTGTACTGTGCCACCTTGACCTACGCTGCCTCACAGTGCCACATCCTGCAGCTGATGAACCTGTGAAGAGACCCACAGGCATGAGGGAGGGGGCCATTGCTGCTGAAAGGTGGTGAGGTTGTACCAAGATGGTGAAGCGACTCTAGAGCAGAGGAGGCTCAGGAGGGCATCCAGCACACTGGCAGTTGCCTTCATGTCCAAATGTACCTGGCTATGGTGGGAATAGGATGGTCAAATGATGTTCAGTGGTGATGGTGCAAATATTTCTGGTTGGTTTTTGTGGGTTGGGGTTGGAAGGTAAAAGGAGGTGGTGGTCACATTCTTATGAGAATCAATTGACTTTCTTTATGTCTGTAATTGGTAGCTTCAAGATTATTGTCTGTATAAAATGAACATTAGGAAAAGGAATCGGCTAAAGCAGATTTTCGGGGCTACCTTCTTCCCTAATTCATGGTCTGTATTAGCACTGTTTCAGGTTTGGGAAGAAAGAGTAAGCTTTTGTCCTGGGGAAATTTAACATAAAAAAACTTTTTATTAGCTAATAGCCTTTGATATCTTCCAGCCTCATTATAGACTGTATCAGCAAAGGGAAGTAAAAACACAACTTGGAATTTACAAGTAACTATAAGAAGCTTAAAATTATAGTTCAGTTCACTGAGTTTGTTCCCTGAAAGAAAAATATAAATGGAAAATTGACAAGAGTGTACCCTAAGGGAGAGAGAAAATCTTAATCCTAGTGGATGAGCATTTGTTTAAGTTATGTAGGAAGTACTGTAGCAGAGTACATAGATATGGTTTTATTAATGTTCAATTTCATGGCATCAATTTTTTCTCTGCCTGTATTTTGATTGTACTTTCAAGAGAGATTTGTTTTGACAGTTTGAAGAGACTTCATGACAATACAATGGGTTTAGCTCTGTGCAGACAAACCTCTTTCCCCATATTTTGAAGCATGCTAGATCAAGACTGCATTTTTATTTCTGCAGAAAAGCAAGCTATGTTTTATGTCTCCTTAACAAAACAGCTTCCAAATTACTGCTATCGTACATGCTTATAAAGCAAGGTTATTTTTTTCTCATTAAAAAGCATGGGAGACATGGCAAATTTCCAAAAGTTTTGTCTTGAAAATGTTCTTTCAATGGTTGTATGTATTATCATGGGTGGTCCCATTGAAGCCATCCTAGAATGAAACTAACAATGCATTATTAATAATTATTAGTATCAATGTATGCAAAGTCCTTTTAAATGCCTTACATTTGAATAATAATTTAAAAGTTACCATAGTAATTACCATAAATTAATGTCAAAACATCCCATGATTGTAGCAGCGCAGGCCAAAGGTCCACTTAGTCTGGCATTCTGTCTTTAACAGTGGTCGCAAGTGCAAGAATATGGCAAATATATATGACATTTCCCTTTTACCCTCCTGGATGTACCTTGCTTATTTAGTGAGTCTAATCAGTAGAAAGGTGCCCAGTGGGTGTCCTTCCAATTCATCGTCAGTTTCCTCTTGAGCCTGAGTAGCCTAGTTTCATCCACAGTGTCCTCCAGCCAACTTTCATGAAACTACCTGTTCAAAAAAGGTTCTACCTATTGCATGAAACGCTGCCTCTTTTCAGCTAATTCAGACATTTCTTGAGATATGGAATAATAATAGAAAGTGTCCATAATCTCCTTTTTTCTTCTATAGTATATGTCTATATATTTGGTTGCTATAATCTGTCTTGATGGCACGACACCTGCAAGATTGAAACCTGCTGCAGATTTTTCAACCAATCCAATATGGATCTCCATGGCCAACATGATGTTTGAGTAGCTCCTATTTTTTAGAAGGAGAAACAAGTGGGCCAGGTTAAACTCAAGAGCAAGGCTTGACCCATGTGGCAATAACCCAGATGGTTTATTACACCACCTGGAGCAGGTCTCCATTGGTGGTCTTCTTCCTTCCTTGTGCAGATGATAAGGGCAGAATCTCTCTCTGGCTTCTGCCTTGCAGGTGTTGCTACCAGGAAGTGTTGTGGCTCTTCAGGGGTGGAGAAAATGTGGGTGCTGGAGTTAACAGAAATCTTACAAAATGCTACACTCACCCTCTTTCTAGGTGAGTAGTGCTGTAGATCTACAAACTCTCATTTCAAAAAGTTGTTATTCTTTGGCCACGAGATTCAGATAGGAGAGGAAGGACTCGGCAGCCTGTGGAGCTGTACTGGGAAATTACAAAGCAAGCAGCAGACTTCCTGGCACACACATGCTCTTCTGAAGGTGGCAGCTGCTCTAGTCTGATTAGCAGCCGTGAAACTGGTTGTAAGCCAGACTGATAAATTAAGTAACTCTTTCAGTACCAAATCTGCCCTTAGATGTTAGAATGAAAAGATTTTAAATAAACTTGTTTATTGTCAAGTGTGTTAACCTAAAGCAAGAGGAAGGCCCCATAAAGCTGAAATGTGCTATCTGAATGTAGTGGATTTTTTTTTAGAAACTCTGAGACAAGTAAGTAAATTAGTTCCGACTGTTGAATGAGATCAGAGAGACCTCAGGCCAGTGAGTCAAAAGGGATACTCATTTCCCCTCGGTTCCGAAAAATATTGCTGCCTTTCAGCAGTGTCCAAAACTCTTTTCATTTTAGCCTTCCCAGCTAGGATGGGCTGCTGATCAGCATGTTTGGTCCCTAGAGCAGAATTAAAGTGATCCTAGCTACAGTGGTTAGCTAGGAGTGTCTGGGTTGCCTATAGGAGTTGCAAAAGCTGAGCATGCTAAAGAGTGGCTCCCCTAAGCTTTGGCACAGAAAGGATTTTATGAAGGGATAACACTGACTTCAAAGATAAGCAAGTTGCTACGAAAATTAAATCCCATTGAGTATGATGACAGCTGGGGAAACCAAATAAGAAGATTAGTTGAAAATGTAGTGGTCATAAGATTTAGCAAGTCGGCAACACCTATTTGATCCTGGAAAGCATTTTTGAGAAAATAGCTTCCCAACAGTATTCTATAGGTACCCTCCATCGTGATATAAAATTGATTTACACTTAAGTGTTGATGGCAAAGAATAGAGGAAAATACTGGAAAATAAGTGAAAACTTACAGAAGGGAAAAGGTATCTGCAAGGCAATTTATTCTCAATGGAAACACAAAACAAAAGAGATCATGTAATTAGTGTTCACTGAAACACTATTTCCCAGGGGTTTGCAAATTGTCAAAACTAAACCCTGGCCGCATTGTCCCGGCACAGATCCATTAGTCTGCTGGAGGTGGTAAGCTCCTGTCTGCTCCTTATGCCTGAGTATTACCATGTCTTGTTGATGAGCTTGGCAGCTGCTCACTTGGAAATCATGTTGTGCTGCTGGTGGTGACGTCTGAGGAGAACTGCTCAAGCAGAAAGGCTCTTTGTGTGGAAAATAGTGTCTATTTGCAGCCTACCAGGCTTCGTAAGGGTAGCTCAGGCTGTCAAACGTGACAGCTTGCATATTATAACATCCATGCTGCTAAAATCAGAGGTTTCCTTTAAAATCAAATGTTCAAAGTTATTAATAGCTGTGGGTGTGTGACCCGATGAAATAATTGGAACGGCATATAGGAAGTAAGAGGATTTATCGATGACAAGATCTTTTTCTCTCCTTCCATCATTTCAGTTCTCCAGTACGTTTCAGTAATTTCTGGGCAAATACTGTACTAATTAGTTTCAATTTCCCTGGGGAAAGGATCTGACTTTTTTTTTCCTTCCCCTGAGAACATGTTTTCACACTTTTAATCAGAATATGCTGAGACTGCCTCAAATCACAGGGGTATGTCAAAATACATAGTAAAGCCTGGAAAGTGGCAGTGGCAGGTTGGTTTTTTGGTTTTATATTTCTTGGCATTTTTACCTTTAAGGAAAAAAATTTCAATCTATACATAAATATATATCCATATATACTTACAAATCATCTGTGGATATTTTGGTGATTGACTTCTGAGACTGAATTAGGGAACTGGAAGATAAAAGCAGGGTTTAGAGGCAACTGGCAGCCCTGGGGGATGGTATCAGAAACACAAATGACACTGTTCACTCCAAAGAAAATAAACTGATATTCAGGCCCCTTCTTCCTCTACCATTGATATTTCTCATGCAGGATCAGCAGCACAATCTGAAAACAAAGCAGGGCTTAGTATGGGAGGATTATGCTGTTCCACTGCCACTGATTCAAATGGATGTTCCTAGTTTTCCTGTAATCATACTGGGATGTCTCTCATGCCGTTGTAACTTCAAAGCCTGCAAGAGACTCTGCTGCCCCCTTGTTCTCCAGCCTTTCACCTACTTCTCATTCTTTTTCTTGTTAAATATGGCAATAGGAAGATTAACAAAGGAATTGTAAAAAAAAATAAATTATAAAACAGTGTCTATGTGTTAGCAAAACCAAACTGCTACTGCCAAAGTATTTGTACTAATTCTGAGAAGCTGTATCAAAGAATATAGCACGTTTTTCTCTTTGCGTTTCCCCCTAACTGGGTGAGGTACAGGACAGTGCGTGGGAGACTTTCCATGGATTCTGGTGTGTTTGCATCAGCGTGATGCTCTCCTCACCCAGCAGAGGAAGAGCTCTGCATGCCATCTTGACAACAAAATGGCATTTTTGCAGCCTTAAAGTGGTAGAGCTGGGAGGAAACATGAGAGGAAACCATTGCCATTCTTGTTCCATGCTATTATCTTTTTTCTTGATGACATATTCTCACCAGTAGCAAAACCAAAAGGCAAAAAAAGGCTTCCACCAAAAAAATAGATTGCCTGGTCCGTATGCTCTTGTGTGAAGCAATTTCTTTCTGCCAATATTGTATTCAGAAACTCTGACTGGAAACACCTACCTTTTGATTTATGCGGGGTTTGTCTGTAGAACAGAGAGCATTTCGATGTGGTACTGCGGGCCACGTCAGCTACCAGGGTCCCCATCCTCTCTCTGCTCCCGGTGAGGAGCTGCCTGGCTGCCAGAGCTGCATCAGGGCTGCAGTGGCAGGAGGGACAGGGCTGCTTTGAGAGGGGAGCCACATTAAGTGACCTGCGGAGGCCTGGTAGAACCAACATTTCTGGTATTTTGTGGTTTTGTGATTTGTGCCTGAGATACTAGACTGTCATTTGGAAGCTCTGGAGTCTTTTCCCAACTTTCCTAAGGGCATCCACCTCCCTGCCTGGTTTCAGATCTATAGCACAGGGGTGGAAAAATCATCTTTCTTTGACTTGCTAGTTGATTCTTCTATTAGATTTATTACTGGTTATGTTTGCAGGGCCCATCACCCATGAGACCTATGTTCCCTTCATAATAGTAATGAAAATGAAGCCAGCAGGCAGTTTTGCTGCGGTTCCAATGGGTCATGGGAGACAGAATTTGGATCAAAGTTTGATATCTTGTATTACTTTGGCCCTCACTCTCTCTTAAACCACTTTCAAAGTATTTTTATGACATGTTTTATAGTTCCTTCAGGATCACGAGTTAATTCCTCTTCTGTTACATTTTTCATATTAGATTTATGTTTTGGCTCAAGTCTTAAATAGATGTTTTCAGTTATAAAGCTTTTCATCAGTTTTAAGAGTATTGTTTGCATCACACATTTAGAACAGAAACGTGTTATGCATGAAATTAAATCATCTGAATATTTATTATTAATGATTACACATAGAAGGAAAATATTATCCATTTAGGGGTTTTAAAAAAGACAAAGGAAAAGTGCAATGCTGACATACACGTTGTACAAGAGATTTCTGTGGAGCTTCTCTAAAAGTAAGCAGCTGGCAAATAATGTAGCTTGTAAATGGTGCAAGATTTGCAGGCTATCCTTGCCAGGATTCCTGTTCTTATAGACCTGCATTTTGCATATGGTATTTATGGCAGGTTACTGTTCTCACTTTTCAAATGAATGAGATGTTTTCACTCTGGATGGGAAGGTTTGCATTTCTTCCTTTAGGAGCTACTTTACAGTGACTTCTTTTCAGCAGCAGATGTCACACCAAACTCAGCAGAGTACAAATATTTGTCCTTTGCCAGGGTCGCTCCGAAGCCCTTTGCAAAAAGCACGGATCACAGTCGGCTGGGAGGCAGCTTCTGGTCCATCATGACTTCACTGGGAATTTTGTTTCATGGGGGGCTCCAAGCTCTGGTATATTTGCAGGGAGAAGAGGGAGTAGTGCTTTTCAGAGGAAGCACTGAATATATTGAGACTGGTTCTCTTGTTATTTCAGATCTTTGTCAGGCTTTCGTGAGTACAGTGCTCAAGTGCTTTGATATTACACCATGTCGGATGACAAAGGTACCAGCTCGCTCTTCTGGCGTTTGTAGCTTCCCAGCCCTGAGGCTGTATAAATTGTGTTACCTGCTCTTAGCAGCTATTTCTCTCCCTTTGAGGGGATGGTTGTGGGGGGAGGCGTGCCTGGGGTGGCTGCTGTGGCTCCAGGCACCATCACAGACCACCAGCCTTGGCACACCACTCCTGGCCTCCGGCCAAGCATCTCAGACCGCTGAGAACCAAAAAGATTAATGGCCAGATTTGAAAGGGCAGGGTGGTGTGTAACACCTAACTACCTTTAAAAATACAACCTTTAGTCTTTAGCTTCTTCTTAAGAAATATAAATCCTTGAGGAAAGGCCAACAGTGTGAAAAACTGTATGTTTGGCATTATCTACATCTTAGTCTGTGCTGGGAGGGGGGGCTGGGGGAAAGGACAGCGGGAATTTGTAGTCCTTATATTGCATATGGGAGAAGTTACAGGGCCGTGCATTAGGAACAGCACTGATAAGTCTCATACGTCTGACCACGTCTCTGGTGCATCTTTATGTTTGTGGGATCTAACACAGTCTGGCTCAGGGATTTCTTTCATAACAAAAATGGACTTTTGCTGTAAAGGAGAGGAAATGGTGTGTGTGGTAAACAAAGAATATCAGAGTTCATTTAAACTTTAAAAATTCATGACTCCGCTTTTGTTTATAGTCTTCAGTCAGATCCCTTGAAAATCACAAATCTGCCAGAAAGAAAGGCAAAACGAACAGGCACTTAATGCTTTCAATGTCCCTGCAGTTCTTAAATATTATTGGCTTGTGCTTTTTCTCCAGAGAGCTGCAGAAACACAGACTGTTGCGCAGGTGTCAATATTCATTTCAAATTGGCCATTCACAGCTATTGCTTGTCTGAAAGATAACTTGTTACTGTTTCAAAAGCCATCAATTTGCTAATTAGAATGCAGTAAAGGGAATTTCCCAGAAGGCTATTGATCCTATCAAATTTTGAGGTAATGTGAAATAGTGATTTCAAACATTGCACAGTGTTGGAGAGAGTCAAGAAAAAAAGCAGGATGTATTATTCTGTCATAGAACATTTCATTACTGCTTCAGGTTCCACTGTTAAAAATTGCTGTAGAAAGAATACAACGCATTTTTAATATAAATGTCAGGAAACGAGGATGTGTTGTTTTTTTTATGCTCTGTGGGAGAAGATGGTAATATGTCTGTGACTCATTCTAGCAACATTATTTCAAAATTTTCATATTTTTAAGACAGGTACAGTATCTTGAGTGTTTCGTGAGTGTACATGTGTGTGAGAGAGTAAAAGTCCCCTCCCTCCCTATCAGTTCACATCAGTTCTGTATTGTGTTCATATCAATGTATGACTCTCACTGCATCACTTCACCTGTGATGAAACTTGTGTTATACACTAATATTTTTTATTGTTCTCAAACATGCTTATGTAAAACCCAAAGAAAAATTTTCATGGCTAGCTAAGATATCATTGAGGAAGCTTACCGTATTTCTTTAACTCACAAAGTTTTTTTTTTTTTTTACCTGGAGTACATAACTAGTAACTAGAAAATAGAACAAACTTACAGGTGTTTAGAACAAGCAGTTCTCACAATGACTCCCATTCCAGCTTTTAGGTCTCTCATACTGGGGACTGGACCAATGATTTCCTCTATTATATTATCTCTACAGCTGTTGGTGGAGAAGAGAAATACATCAATTTTCATAATCTGTATTTGTCAAAGAAACAGATCAAATAATTAGAAAAGATCCGTAGTTTTGTTTTTATTTTTTATTCTGCCATTCCCATATATTATCTGCTATAAACAATGTGGGAGCTGGAGATGCAGATCCCACAGTGGTGGATTATTATTAGCAAAATCCTTTCAGACATAATGGAGATTTTAGGTTAAAGAAATAACCTGTTCATTAAAAAAGACAACACCTAACATATTCACATGAGCTGGTGGAAGATAATTCACCTTATCAGCCAAAGTGCAGTCAAAGGAAGCTGAGGATTTCAGTGTAATAAGCCACGTGCATGTCCATAATCCATAATTTATTGTGTGAGCTTGGGGGTAAGACAAAGAGATGGAGGCTGAAGGCAATGCCTGTTACAAGCCACAGGCACCTGGCTGTTTGGTGAGGGATTTTGCGATGGGAAGCTGTGTTCCCAGAGTCCTGAAATGAGAGCAGTGTAAATGGTGAACAAAACCACCAAAGAGAGTCTGCAATCGCTCAGGACACATGAAAAACTGTGGATAAAGCTGCAAATTCATTTCAGGTGTTAAATACAGAATACAATATCCGAAGACAAATATTTTTATTGAAATCTCACAAAATGAATACCTGAGGAAGTAAATTGATGGCTTTAATGTAAAAGATGTAAAATACAGTTTCATTTGGATTTGTGACTGTGATCTCATTATGATGAATTATATGCTTAAAAGTTGTGAAATTAGTCATCTCTAATACAACTATGGCTGAGCTTGTGTTTCTGTAGCAGCTCTCAGATTAGTGTCAGTCTCTAATATATTTTTAATTAAAAATCTAATTGGGATTTGTTATTGCTTCTAAATAATCTCCATAAATGAAATGTAGTTTTGTGCTCATTATCTGCACCTTTTTCTTCTTGCAGCACTTCCTGCCCCAGCAAGTCTCAGGAGCTTGGCTTATTGGTCCCTCTTTCAGTGCACTAAGGGGGAGGAAAACCAGGATAAAAGCCAACATCGGTCCGCATTTTGCTTCTTCATGGAGTCCCTGCTGGAGACCTGAGCTATGATTCGGTTCAAAGCTGACGTCCGCTCTGCCAACCAGCCCTGGAATATTTTCTCTGCCCCCGGGGTAAGGGGGGGGAGCTGAGTACCAGGTGGGGTGCTGAGCCTGCTGGGGGAGAGTCCCCCCCCTTTATAAGGCTCTTCATAGATAACTGCGTTACGGAGAGGGGCTGTGCATTGGTAGTGAGGTGTGGATGCCTTTCTACAGATGTTGTTTGGGGCTCTGACTTGAAAAGAGAGCCCGCTGTTGTACTCACCCTTACCTAGTGGCAGCAGAACATCCACTTATTCCTGCAGACTCCTGGTCAGTCTGCTGGAGCCAGCCCTGGGCTGGAGAATTCAGTGTTGTGAGAGTATCCTCAGTCCATCACTAGCCATTGAAGCAATATGGGGTTGCTGCTCCATAACTGCCCTCTAGCTGAAGCCAGCTTTACAAGGTATAGGATTTCTCATCACATAAAATACCGAGTAAAGTGTTTTATGTTTCAAAGTGCTTTGATGTAACTTTAATAATATCTGTTGGGAAGCATAAGCTCTAAAGGGCTTGATGTATTTTGCATGCTGTGAAACTCACTCTCTCATATCTTTATTAACTCCCATCTCCACTCCGTAGCTATTGTGGTCAATGAGAACTCCTGAAGCCTGTTCTTATGCGGCTTCATAGTCTATTGACTCAGACCGAAGGTCAGGCTGCTGGGATTTATGATCTGTAATGTGCTTACTCAAGCAGTTATGGCTGAAAAAGACCTCTTTGTGGTGTTTGCTGCTACTCCGGAGTGAAGCTATAGCAGCCACAAGGTTGTTTTCAGTCCCATGGGGCTATAAGTGGTCAAACGTGTCTGACTACAACCAGTTTATGCTATTGATGAAGCAGTGCAGAGCTCTTATGACTGATGTGTACCTCGTGAGGATGTTCTGCAGCACTGAGAATTGTGCCTCGGATGTACTCTGCCTAAGTACCTAAAAGGAAGCTGTAGAGAGGCGGGGGTCGGTCTCTTCTCCCAAGTTACAGACGATAGGACAAGGGGTAA
>JAOXJK010000001.1:30907462-30922249 GCA_025774025.1 Xenus cinereus | reverse complement strand
GATTTCTTACAGAGAGAAACGTCTTTCAAAATCTTTAGCAAAAAGAAAAAGCTGTAATTAATACCTGAAATATATATGATGAATATATATATTATTATATATTATATGATATATATAATAATATTACATATATAAAAATATACATACATAATGAAGTATCTGCACAGAATCTCCTCTAGAACCTTTGAGAGATCTTCCTCTTGTCACTGGCTGTATGGGATATTAAAGCACAATTTGGAAGGACTGCTGTGACAAGCTCCTTCAAATTAGCATTTAGTCTTCCTAACTTGTCCCTGTCTGAGAACTAGAAGTGATTTACCTTTTGAAACACAAGATGAGGTTCATTTTAGAACTTCAGGTATTCATAACATACATCTCTAAATCTGAAATACCTCTAGAACATCCCCCTGGCCATAGTCAGTAGATAAATAGGCATTTCCTCAGCTCATTTCTCCTTCATATCAAATATGACTTAATTGAGCTGCACCTCATGACGGAGACATCCAGATTCAGGTGAAATGACTACGTTTCAGGGGGCTGTGGTGGAGTGGCTGGATTTGATCAGCGAACAACATGCTGAACACTGCTTTCTAGGTACTTGGAGAAGCTGCAATGCCTGGTCCCACCAGCCATGAGGCTCGTTTTTGCCTCTGAAGCCAGCATTTACCTTGACATGGCTCTTCACCGTTTGGTTTTGCCATGCCACTGTTTTGCAGTCCTCTTCCATTCATTCAGAAAATCACATGGATACTTCTAACCTCTATTGTAACACCCCGTTTTTTTAAAGTAATACTGGAATAAGCAAGAAGAAACTTGCTTGAATGTGCAGCACCTGCCTTCCCCTATTCCAATGTTGTTCCTAACATCTGAAGTTGTGTATTTCCAGAGCAAAAGCTGTTCCACGACATTTTAAGAGGGGATTATACTACACATAAAGCTGTCGTGCATGTATCTTCCCAGTTTCAAAACCATGGCTGCAGTACTTGAGTAGCAAACCAGACACCCTTGATGAAGGGTGTGATTAAACACTCATGCCATTACCCTGATTAATATGCAAATAAGCAACGCTAAACTGTTCATGGGACTCAAACTTCAATCACTGACCCACTTCAACAAATGAGGAATGCAATCACGTAAGGACAGTGAATACATCTTCTTTTGCCAGGCTCTCGAATTTCATGTTTTATGCTCAGAATATAAATGAATTTTTTGTCTGAAGCTTTATTTCTGTAAGATTAAAGACAATTACCCATAGTGTTTTGTTCATATACTACCCTTCTTTATTAAAAATAAATTTGAAATATAAGGAAAAACCTCAACCCCTCCGGTTAATCTGTTTGCACGTTTCAACAGCAACAGAATAAAAAAGACTTTAGTCTGACTTCTGCAGCGCGATCCAGTAGCACCACCTGCTGTTTATAGGGAGCACTGCTGTTTCAGAGAGAGACAATAAACAGTATATTTTTAGTATACATTCATTCCAAAAGCGTGTATACAGTTTAACCTTTTTGAATGAATGTGAAACGGACTTCTAAGTTGCTTTTATGCTTTCAGAAATGCCATTCTTTGCAGGAAATACAGACGTTAAAGCAGTAATAGGCTTCCTGCAATGTACCCCATAATATTTAATAACGCCAAGAGGTATATTTCCTGGAAAAAGTCTGTTTAGAGGTCTTAATCTTATTGTTTTATTTCTGTAAAATATTTTGGCAGAAACTCACATCTTCTCTGCAGCAGTAAATGGTCTGGTAAATTAGAAAGCCATTACACTGATTTCAGTGAGGGAGAAAATAAAGCAGTGATACACTTGAGGTCCCAGAAAAGGAAATTAGCTTGTGTTAGTAAGTCATAAAATTATTTGGTAAATAAGAAAAGAAAAATATATCTTTTACTGATATCTAAATCCATTTATATGTAATTTATACTTTTCTCTTTCTCTGTTTCTATTCCTTCTTGCCTCGGTGCTACTCTTCATGCCTTTCCTGTGCGTTACTGGGTTTTCCCTGCAGCTTTGAGCTGCGCCTGGCACGTGGGAGCCCAAAGACAG
The DNA here is from genome assembly GCA_025774025.1 of Xenus cinereus. NCBI lineage: Eukaryota > Metazoa > Chordata > Aves > Charadriiformes > Scolopacidae > Xenus > Xenus cinereus. The sequence goes on along the minus strand of JAOXJK010000001.1, from coordinate 30,920,202 downwards.
GACAGCACCTACTGCAACTGCCTCAGCAGCGCAAAGAGATGCTCCACAGGAAGACACTTTCTCCAGACAACAACCCTAAACACCAAAACCCACTCCTTCCTCCCCATCCCCACGCATAACCCCGAGCATCTCTCACAAGGCCCCGGTGTGCAGGTGCCATCTCCAGCCGTACGACACGGCACGAGGCTTCTTGCTGGTGGATTTCATGAAGGGGAGTAGCCTGAGTCGCTCAGCACTAACCTCTGTCTTAAGCCTTTCCTCGAGTCTGGATGTCAACTTGTTCCAGTTCTGCCTGGGTGGTTGAAAAATTGTCAGCTCACAGCGTCTCCTGGTTTTGCCCAGAAAAGCAGCTGGGTGTTCCTGGTGTCTCTCACTGTGCAGATACAATGGTTCACAAAAGCAGGCTCTGGGTTTCAGTGCCTTACCGTCCTTATGAAGTTCAAAACATCTAAGAGTAAAGGAATTTCAGTACTTACTTACCTCAATGGGTTTAGAAATACATCCTGCTGAGCAGAGCTACCACAGCCATTGACAGAATTAATTAATTGTGATTGTAGGAATCCACAGTGTCCGGGAAACCCCTGCTGGCATGAGTCCTCACCTGGCGATGGGATGGAGTCCATGGTGTTACACCACCCCATGGTGACATGGAAGGGCTGTGCTCTACTAAGGCGGCACTGGGAACAGGCTGACCTGCAGGAGTGTGGGTTTGCACGTATGACACTAACCTGCCCTTCAGCAGCATTATCCAGTGAGAGAAGGCACGGAGCGTTGTACACAAAGCAGTTGGGACCAAAGTGTGGTTAGATATTAAGGAAATCAATCTATTGCGGGAGAAGTTAGGACATGGAATTTTTTTAAATGCGACACGTAGCTTTAAGTTTACTGACGAGAAGACAGCATCCAGCACCGATTTATGAACAAGTGTCATTAGAGCCCAGCTGCACTGCAGCTAGAGGGGGGTCCCTTCACAGGAGGCAGAGCCGGTGATCACCCCGTGGCCGAGGTGGGCACAGCTGGATCCCGCAGCACCAGCCCAGAGCTGCCCTCCTTATAGACCAGCTGGGGAAAACAAAAGGTGAGAGAGAAAAACGAATTATTAACAAAGATGGCATTTTGAGTGAACCCACATCTGCAGCTGTGTTTCTAACGTAGGAGCCAAGCCTCAGAGTAGGAGAGGGTTTAAGTGGCAAGGAAGGATAATTATGTCACTACGGTAAAGGAGAATAAAAAGATATCAAAAACACCTAATGAGACATCTAACCAGACTTCTAATGAGCACTTGTGAAGCACGGAAGAGTGATGATAATATCTGTACCACTAATGGAAGAAAGTACAGAAGAGAAGTCCCAGATACTTAGCCTAAAGAAAAAATTCCCCATAGGTGGCACTGCATCTAGAATGAGTAAAATAAAGCTTCACACTCCGCCTGGTAAAGAAGATGGAAAAACAGGGAAAACGGTCACCAGTTTATTCCAGACGCAACTACACTGCTTGTAGATAAGTTTAATAAAATTGGTGGAATTTAAAGGAAGATCTAGGAGAAAGCCAAATGCTGGATTCCTACAGTAGCCCATGGACAGTGGAGAAGAAATACAGCTTAATGTTTCAAGAGGTGAATTAAGAGAACAGCCTCCATCTGTTAAATCTGTAAAGTGTTGGAGTAATTAATTACATTAGTGGACACAGGCAGTCAAAAGTTACAAAACAAAATTGTTGAAAGGATAAATAAGAACATTTTACTTGGATGAAGATAAGCCTGATGCTGGGCTGCAGTTGCACAAAAGCAGTTTCCATTGGATCTCAGGGAATCATATAGCACCTTTGAGAGTCTGTAAAGTTTAGTGAAATAAAATCCCATGTAAAGCATTATGATTAAGGAACACCAAACACATACAAAACCAACACATACATGTAGCATGTAATTCAGTGAGGCGATTCCAACAGGATACTTTTCCTTCCTTATCATAATTAGCCAGAGTAATTCAGCACCAGCGTATCATTGAAGCAAAGGACCTGGCTGTATTTTCCTGTAAGCAGCAATAGCCAGTCATAATATTAAATATTTTTAAATGAATACAAAATGTCTCTGCCAAAAATATTTTACTGGAATTAATTTGCAACAGCCCCCTACAAAACACAGGATCGATTCTGGTCTACCTTTAAACTGCTTTGGGGAGTTTCAACATCTCCGTTCCTACAAGGCTGGTTCTGAGAAAGGTTATGCACAAAATTATCTTGTTTCCAGGCAATCTCTGGGTTAGTTTTTTATTTTTTTAAGTTGGTGATGCTGTCCCCTGCAGAAACCATGAATGGGTATGGGACGGACACACTCTGGTCTGACACACTTGAGAGCAATCACATGCCAAATTTAGAATTAAGGAAAATTGGTAAGTTTAAACCTACAGGTGTAAAGCTCTACTTGGAAATATCAAAACAACACTGTGAAAGATCTCTTACTTTATAAAACAATTACAAAATGTGCAGTTCAGAGATGTCACCTGGGCAACGTTCCCAGGATTGGACCCTGTATAGTAGCAACGTTTCTAGAGGACACAGGATTGCCCTTGTGATTTCAGAGCACACGAGGCAGAACAGGCACGTTCTTTTGTTACAGGGACAGCGCTCTGTAACAAGAAGCAAAAACATGGATCACAGAGTCCTGGTAAATAATTCATCATGTTATAACTGACCTTTATCTTCTTTAGGAATTTCCCCAAGCGTATCCTGTGCTTAGAGCCTGAAAGAAGTTAACAAGCTGAAAGGCAAAACAGGCCTATTACAGTGGTTACCGATACAGACTGGCCTCTTACAGCACGGCGCTTTGCGAGCCCAGCTTCTAGGCAGCTACTCTGAATCGCAAAAATTTTCTGAAATTTGACTAATTTGTAACTTGTTATCCAGTTGGAGGCTAACACTTTGTAATTAGTGTTGCCTGATCCTCAATTCCTTATGAAACGATTACCGTAACAGTTTAGAATTTGTTTGATAGGGAAAACAGGTAAGAGAGTACAAAGGAACCCACTTGTTCCAGTCCTAGACTGAACTGTTGGTGGGGACACACTTTTGAATACAGGAAAAAACATCAGTCTCCCAAGTGATCTAATAATTGTAGAACAGAATAGGTTTGTTTGGAAGGGACCTGCAATGACCATCTGGTCCAACTGCGATGTACAGCTGGGACCAGATGACCTACTACTAGCTGACTGTACTGAATTGTACAGTGAACTCTGGATCTAAGGGGTGGCACGCAGACATAATAAGCACAAAGTATTTAAGCAAATTAATTTCCCTCAAAATGAACTGCCATTATCTTTCTACTGTAGTGGTATCCTGTAGACTAGAAAGAGTTAATAAAATAAACAGAGGGGAGAGGATTTCTAATCTTGTAATTGTATTTCTTGAAGAATAAGATACAGAATAGCGAGACAGATTCTATTACTTTCACCAGCAATTTATGCTGCAAAGCATTGCTTTCTTCCGTGTATTATTAAGGGCATATGCATATACCCAGCTATAGATGGGCACAATGCTGAGCAGACAGCACTTACTGAACAGTTAAGAGCTTTCCCTTTTACTAACCAGCAAAAATATTACTATTTAAGATGGTTCTTTCCACTTGAGCTGAGTCATCCAGTAAAACAGATGGACCTGTACTAATATTCTTAAAGTATTTTTACTTCTAGAATTAAATGCAAGGAAAAACCTTGTATTGTGGAAACAATTTTAATAACGTCAAAGTATACAAAAACTTATCAGATCAAATGTTAGACGAACAGAAGATTAAAGATTAATTGTGGCCTCACTGGACAATGTGCATTTCACACCTCCTTATTCATCTGAAAGAGAATTAGTACAGTTTTTTTTTTTTTTAAAAAACAGCAGTTTTACAACTGTCCACCCTACATGGTTATTCTGTCCATTCTACCGCTGCCCCAAATGCAGGAGTTGTCTGTTTCAGAGGAGCCTGCAGCTTGAAAGGTTTAACTTATCTTTACTAATTCAATTAATATACATTTTAACAAAACTTTAACAGGTTTTCTTTCTTTTTAAAGCTTACTTGCAAGTCATGTTTTATAGGCAATATTCTACCACCTACCTTCGGTAGTGGTCGATGTAACATTTTAAAGAATATTTGCTATTCACATGATTTGCATTTGATGTTTAAAATACCATTACTGAAACAGAAGTTAATTTGTCTAAAGGACAGTCAAAGAGGCTAAAAAGACATCTTAGAACAATCATCAAACGCCTTTACTGTATCATAGTCACTTCAAGTGTTGTAAAGCAGTTTTCTACAATCTTCAGCTTTTCTTCAGAAAGCAGGTTTTCTTGCTTCAGTTGTCCAATAAGTGCTTCCAACGACCTGAGTCTCCCCAAAGTTTTTATCTCCTGCATTTCAAGTTGAGTTATCTTAGAGTAGAGCTTTGAAATTTTTTGCCAAAGGTGATCCCTGTCTATGTCTTGCTTGCAGTACGAATGCTCGGTTTGTAATACTTCACTTCCATCATATGCATTCATATATGCAGATTTATCTGTTTCTATTTCTGTCTCCTCTGTGTCAAGAAACTCTTGCTTAATAGGCAGGAAAGAACTATTTACTATTTCAGGCTCTTCTGGACTCTCCGCCGGCACAATAATAGCAATGACAGATTCTTCACCTCCACTGAATTGTTCAATGGTTTGTGTGACTGTACTCAGTAAAACTGCATTTTCACTTGTTGGCTGTACTTCAACAGAACAGCCTACAACATGAGAGTTCGGATTTTCAACTGCATAGTCAGTAATTGGACCTAAAGCATCATTCAGTTTCACAGATGGATTCAAGTAGTCAGCATCTGTAAAATGCAAGAGTGTAGCTGTACAACCGACTGGATCCTCTACAGAAGTAGGAACACTGGTCTCTTCCATGCTCTGCACTGCCATTAAAACAGGATTAGGTTGATGTATATGCTGCTCAGATGAATTATCAAGAATGACACAGTCTGCTTGAAAGTCTTCTCTATTTTGAAATTGCAGTTTTTGAATTTGTAAAGGTTTACTCGATGCAGTTGAGCAAACTACTTCTGCTTTTTCATCTACATTTTCTGCAATTACAGGATTTTTCTTTGGTGTACAAGTTTCAAGTGATACAGATGCCTTCTTTGACTCTACATTTGCATTTGTTTCTTCCAGGTCTTCTCTCTTTCTCTCTCGTAGGGTGTTCTGAGAAGAGTCTTTTCCCTGGAGAAAAAAAAAAAAAGGAAAACAAAAACCAACCCATAAAACCAACCACCTTATAACTATGCAATCAGTTGTACAGAAAAAACATTGATCAAATCTCATTCTACAGCATGGTACAGCGTAACTAGTCATTTAGACAGTCACCATTTAAAAATTACACAAGAGACCTGAAAATTCATGTAAGTGTCTTCCCTAACTTTGCTTCAGGTCCTAAATGTTAAAATATTATTTTAAAGCTCTTAAGGCTGTATTTTTTTTTCTTTTTTCAAACTCTAAGGAACTTTACTGATTTACACAAGTCATCATAATCTGAAAGGCACTTGAAGAGAAGTGGCTAGACATAGCTGTTTGACAAAGACTGGTTAGCATCTTCAATTACTACCTGAAGCATTGTATTAAATACCTGTGTATTAAACATACACAGTAGAAGCATTTTTCCATTAAAGATGCTACAAAGTTGTTTTAGCCAGTTATGGCAAGTTTTTAGTCATGTGGTCCACCCCAAAGAGAATTTAATAAAAACAAAAACAGAAAAGATCATGAACGCAGGCTTGCAGAACAGTGGAACATACTCATACACAAACACATGGGTGGATTTTTAAATGAGCAATTCAATTCTGAGAGTTAAACTTCAAAATTCATAAAAATGGAGAACTTATTTTTGGATAAAAAGAAATTTTAACAGAAGGATAAAATTCTAACAGGACTTTAAGCAGAAGTTGTTACTGAAAGAGGGACAATTTGAAGCTTATGCTTTTTTAGTCACCTTCTTTTCCCCTCCTCCACACAAACTACACCACCACAAGATTAGATTTAAGATCAGTACCCAAACAAGCTTTTCAGTATGTCAGTCAGTGAAACAAAAATACACTAATAGTGAGTGTCTAATTTTTTTCTAATAGGGCTTTAGCTTCTTGTTCCTCTACATTAACACACGAACACAACAACAAGGGATTCTCCCCCAGAATAAGGAGAGCTCTATCCTATCTCTTTGTGAATATTCACTCTATGTAGAAATTTCCATTTTTGGGGTGTGGGAAAGTAATAGAAGACCAGTAAGGAGGACTGTAAACACACTCAAGTGACTCTCACATGGCATGCTGGAGAACACATACATCGCACTAATCGTTGTTTAGTCTTACGTGTTCGACAAGTAGAACACCTGCGCTTAGGTAACGCAGGCCCTTGATGGACTCAGAGGCACCTTATCGAACGTGCCTGAGACTCCTGCTGTCAGAGAAGATGAAAGCACAGCAGAAATCCCTGAAATACGGGTGAGAACAGCAGGTTCGGACACTCTTACTCTCTTGCTTGCTAACAAGGACTCTCACTATCAAGAACTCTCTCACCCCGTGGTGCCTGCGTCCCCCCCTTACTGCTGCCTGGGTGCTGCTTTAGAGATTCCCCGGTCCGCGAGGCATGGAGATTAAATCTGTTCTTTGCCTTCCATCCGTGCCTTTGTGGCTGTTCCTGCGTCCTGCCTGTGTCGGCTCACACATAGGGCAACTGCAGAACCAGTGGCCAAACCAACAGATACTGTTGATTTGCTGAGGTGGTCACTGACACGATACGTGTAAATGTTTAGAAAAGTGCAGTCAGAAGAGTGAGATTAACGAAAATAATGCCAGACAGAGAAGCGAGACCACAGGAAAGCAAATTCACAGAATCACAGATATCAAGAACTGGCATCTCTCTTTCTTCGATAGCAGGGAAGTGATGGATATGTTGAAGGGAAGCATAGAATATTCTTTTCCCAAACTGGATAAATTTATCTGGAATTTCCCATACATTATTGCTGATACAAAAATACTTTAGAGAAGGCATTGGTATGTCGTTGGCAACACCACTGCATAAAAAGTTTGTTAACTTTATAACTCTACTGTCCACCTTTGCAGGTGTGCTGTGGCTTGTCTATGGTCACATGCAAAACAAAAGAGAATGAAGAGATGGGGAAAAGCCAACTTTTCTTTGGGGGAAAAAAATCACAGTTTATCTGCAATTGCCCAGAAGCACAGGGCATCAAAGTCCAGTTCCAAAGCTAAGGTTCCCTGTCACAATGACAGCACAGGGAAGCAAGGCATATATTGAAGCAGAGGAGGGCAGGTGGAAGGAAAGATATTTACTGCTAAATTACTACCACCATAAATTGCAGAATTTTCTATTTTTGTATTTGAGAGATTCACCAAGATTGCTTTTCACTCTCCAGAGTCTAAAGCAATCCGGGCAACACCTGCAGCTATCCAAGCAGATAGAGAACTTCATGAGTAAAAATAAATTATTTTGTAAAATGAATTAGCCACACATTGCAGTTTCAGCAATTTAGCCGTAATAGTAGTTCCAGTCTTTCCATTTCTCCAACCTCCAATATGATGATCCAGAGGAAGACAGTTACGTGCAGGAAGAGAATTAGCATAGCTTTGATCAAGATTAAGTGCCCGTGTAGCACAGTATCTTTATGTAACCAACAGTAAAACTCTGTGAAAGACAAGATGGAATAATCTTTGGTCCATACCTTTAGCAGCCTACACCCCTGAACTCTTAGATGTTAGAGAGGTTAGAGACAGGGAAGAGAAATGTGTAGTTTGAAACTAATACATTCCAAAGCTAGTATTTACGTACAGTTAATAAAAGAACATTAAAATATTTAGAATCATAATGTTTTCACAGGAAATTTACTTTCCTATGGGACATTTCCTATAGGAAATGCTTCTATCATTTCCAGTTACAAAAGATACTGAACCTCCAGTCAAAGTATGGGAAGTTTTTCTTACTTTACACTATGGAATCACACACTTGTCAGTCCTGTTGACAAAATATTTTGATGGATGGGAAATATATTTTTTAAATAAAATATGAATACAATACAGGTAATTAGAACATTCATATTACTTAAATAGTTGGTTAACTTTGTACCACAATAAAAAAAGATAGGAATACATTACCTCATCATCCGGGGAAGAGAAAATTGTCGGTACAGCATTGTGTTTCAAATATCGTATACCCCATCGCACATCAAGGGAATCGGGAGTGAAATGGTCACTGCATAGAAGCTGGTGCTTACTGGGAGTCCATGCATCTCGTTTCATATTCCGCAACCATTTCTCAAGTCTCTCTTTATCATGAAGTGGAAATCTTTTTTAAAGCAGTTGAAAAAACAAACAAAAACACAAACATGAAAATGGTTATTTCTTGTCTGTCTTTCTTCTTTTTAAATAAAGAATATCTCATTGCTCCTTACAAGGTAGTGTTTCCTTACAAAAAGATTAAAATAATCCTTTAAAAAAAAAGTTTAAATAGGTAATGCTAATCAGGATGTCACTTACATGTTAATCCAATAATTATCCAAATTATTTCTAGTTAGATATTAGCTCCAGAGTTCAGCAGCAGAATTTCTGTTGATTTCTGCTAGTCAACGGTTTCAGAATCATGGCCAAGATGTTTTAAAAGGCTTGATCCTGCAACACTTGTTCAGAAAGTAGGTTCTGCTGAAGTCAGATGAAATACTCTGACAATTTTAAAAAAGTAAGGTCTGGCCTTTGTTTTAAAAACAGTATTTGTGGGGCTTTTTTCCTTACTAGACACAACTAGTAACAAAAACTTTTCTCACTATTTTTAGTTTAACAGAGTACCTCTTATTATATGTCATACTTTGGATTATCTGATAACTTGAAAATGTGACTGTTTCAGTGCAGGATTTAAATTTTGTTCAAAAAGTAAATACACAGAAACGCAAAGCATTTCTACATTTTGTGTTTCAGCAATTAAGCTCTCTTACAGTGTTTAGAGCCCACAAAATATTATGTCACCCATAACTAACTTTTCAACTATATAACCTAGTTGAAAAAGGAAAATTAAAAGTATACATATTCATAGAAAAAAATTAAATCGATTCTGAAAATATATGCAGTCAGACAAATTACATGGGAAAGAGAACTAAATTAAGAGAAAGTGTGCAAAGATATAAAATTTACTTAATGAATTGTGATACACAAATTAAAGGCTCCTTCTGATGCATGTACAGTCAAGCAGTTATGGTAATGGCAACATGAACATTCAGATCACTCTTGTCTCTCATCTCTTACCAGACAGACATCAGGGTGTTTGTAATGCACTTACAGATTTCTCTGGTGCATATCAAGTTTCTTTCAATTCTAGCATATAACCACATACGATATACATAAACTGTAACTTGAATTCTGAGGAGCGTTAAATAACTACTGTTAAGAAAGCAGTATTCCTTAGAATCATAAGCAATAATGATTTTAATCTACGTTTTTGATAGATACATAGAGATATGAAACTGTAAGAGGCAGATTCATCTGGTCATTAAATTTCACCTAATCATAACTGTAGGATGCAAAAAACATTAGCTGTTGGCAGTATGATGGACAACAGAAACATCCAGACATGAAGAAGTGCCTACAGCCTCTTCACAAGAGACATTTTGGTTTTTCCCTAAATAGAAATGGAGCATTCATAACTCTTCTCTTAGCTCGTATCATTTTAATTAACAATCAGTTCTTTTGGTTATGCTTATTACAATACGTTTATGGAACTCCAATGCTCAAAACAATTGGTTCTGCAGTGAGGTATTCCTTATTCCCACAGAACAGTAGCTGGGGAGAGAGCCTGGAATGCCCAGTGTCACCTGCTATGAAAGGCACCAGTAAGTCGTTACTTCTTGGTAAACCCTAGATCCCACCCTCACATCCCAGAAGTTGCAGGTTTCCTCCAACAGCCACACATGGGAGTGACTCTCTTATGCAGGCCCACGGTGTTCCAAAACTACAAACTTAGCTGATTTTGAGAGAAAAATACCTGAGACTCACTGGATAAATGTGCATGTCTTCACCCCCCCCCCCAGCCTTTTGAATTTGTTGCCATTTAAGTTTTGAAGTTACCTAGGAAACAGAGCAACCTTTTGATGCATCTGGCTCTGAGTGTTTGCAGGGATGCAAGGAATAATGCATAAAAATCACAATAACCTCTCAAGGACAGGTTAGAGGTTCAGCCTGTTCGAATCCTGCCTACTTAGATGGTGTACACCCAATAGCAGCATTACACATATCACACTGCATGCCCCATGAGTAACAGAGCTTAGTCTGGGATGTTACTACATAGGTGCAAAGAATGGCTTCTTTCAACTGAAGGTCATGTCACCAACCACATCCTCTTCAAGAAGGGCTAGAGAGCATTTGCTTCCACTGTTGTTACTCTTGCAACACAGCACTCACTGCCTTCCCCACTGTCAGCAAGCTTCAGATGGGAAACAAAACCATCTGTAGTGAGAGGCAATGTCTGATAGCGAAAATTATTATTTTAGCGTTAGGACAACTTTGCCAAATCCTGCTCCTGCTTCAATACCTCCTTACTCATGAGCAGAATCCGTCCTCTGGTGTAAATGAAACACAAAAAACAAAAGAACAATGGAAAGAGGAAGTGTACAGAATTTATTCAGGAAATGCCACTGCTGCACAAGTCAGAGAGGTGAAGCAATAAAACAAAGGCAGGCAGTCAGGCCAGATGAGATTAGGTCACAGTTAAAAAGCCCAGAAGGGGCTCAAACCAAGACCGCAGAGCAGCAGAGGACTTCTTTGGGCTGGCAAGGGAATAAAACTTGCAATTCACCTCAGTCGTAGTTGCTAATGTAGGGAAAGAGATCTCTATAAATCAAATTTCAACACCCCTTCTACAGTGCCGTGACACTAATAATGCAGCACAATTCAATGGCTGGATAAAACAGCTGTGTTTTTGCAATCATCTTTATATTGATGCCATACATTTGAATATAATTATGTATCAGCACTCAAACTTGTTTGGATAATCCATGTGGCACTCACATTCACTAAAGCAATACAAATAATTTATATGCCCTCATTTTCATGACTGTTTTATGATGATTCATATATTAAGAGATATGCTGGGAAAAAGAGCTTTCCCTCAATCTAAACTAAAATCCCTTCCAAAGCAGTCTTTCTATGGGTCTTCCTACATAGCCTTCCTGGTCTTGGAATAACAATAGCTACTCAGCAATTGAAACAAACTTAGGTTGAGGTATAAATTTAGCCAAAATAGATTTTGAGACTAGTTGTGAAATTTATTTTTCAAATTTTTCTTCAACGCTACAAAATTCCTTCTGTTGACAAACGCTTATCGTACTTTCATTCAACAGAAATACATTAATATTTAGTTACTTGCACTGCGCTGCTCTCAAGGTTGAGAAACACGTCTTATAACCCCGCATTCAGGGAATCAACAGCCACGTAATCACAACAGTACAGAGGTTACTGCGGGCCTGGGATGGTGACTAATCACTCAGGTGGCCGGATAACACTATGCAGCCACTATAAACTGTTTTTTGGCAAGAGAGATAGTTAGCTTCCAGCTAGCTCAGCTGCCTCCAAACAAACCAGCAACGCTTCCGTTCGCAGCGCAGGCACGATAATAATTCTAGTGGGAACATTTGAAGAATCAACATATGTTTACCTTCCCACTCTGTCAGGCCCACCGCCTGGCTCGCAAGCCGCCAGACGCAGCACACTCAGCTCCCTCACCATGATAGCCAATGCCTCCCCTCATGCTCGCCCTGCTGAAACACCCCTGCCACAAAGGCAAAAAAAAAAAACCAGCGGGGTTACCCGTGCTGCTAACAGCTAACCAGCCTCATGGTTATAAGCACAATTTTTATTTTTTTTTTGCGAATTTCTTTGGTTTTCACTTCATGAATCCTCTGCCCCTATCCAAAGGCCCTTCGACCTCTCGCCCCCTAAACAAGTGTCGAGCCCCTAAACTTAGTTTCTCGGCCATTTACTCCCCTCCACCCCCCCCCCCCCCCCAGCTCCTGAGGGGCCCCTGCAGGCCTCGCCTCACTCGGGGTTGGCCCCCCTGGCGCTCGCCATCCCCGGGGGCCCGCCCTCAGCCACACCCTACCCCGGCCACTCACGGGTAGAAGCTCAGCTTGCGCTGGTCCCTGGCGGTTTGGCCCCCTCGGTTCTTGCAGCAGGAGGCGGCGCAGTACCGCGGCATGGCGGAGCGGCCCGGTACCGGCGCGGCCCGGCGGCGGCCGGAACCACCCACCCGTCGGCGGCAGGGGCGGGGAGGGCGAGAGTCACGGGGGCAACGGCCAACCCCTCCTCCCGCCGCCCCGCCCCTCAGAGGGGGAAGCCCCGCCCAGCATCACGTGGGGCCGAGCGGCCAATGGGGCAGCGCTTCGTGTAGGAACCGCTGTAGGGGCGCGGGGGGGACCGTCTGCGCGAGCGCGGGCGGCCGTTGGGCGGGAGCGGGGCGCTGAGGGGCAGCGGTCTCTGCGCTGGCGGCGGCGAGGGAGGGCTGAGGTGAGGGGCGCGCGCGGGGAACTGGGTCCTGACCCGTCGGGAGAGGGGTGGCGAGGAAGGGCCTAGGCTACCGTGGAAGGACTTGGGGAGGTGGAGGGCTGCCGAGGGTGCTGGAGAGGAGGCGGGCGCGGAGTGGCCGGAGAGGTCAGGGGGCGCTGGGGCTGCTGGAGGGAGGGGGTTTGG
>JAOXJK010000001.1:30879183-30907362 GCA_025774025.1 Xenus cinereus | reverse complement strand
GCTGGAGGGGAGGCGGGCGCGGAGGGGCCGGAGAGGTCAGGGGGCGCTGGGGCTGCTGGAGGGAGGGGGTTTGGGGGTGGCGTGAGAAAGGAGGACCACTGGTGATGCACCTTAGAGCTTTGGGACAACACTGGGACTTGGTCCGGTGGATTTTTTTGCCCTTTGGGCCTCCTCTGCGCTCTTAAGTCTCGGTAGGCCTATCTGCTTTGGTTTTTCCCAAGCCTGGCTGACTTGGAGGTGGGACAGAGTCGTTTAGTATCGCTGGTATCATCTGCCGAGCTCTGGCTCGGCCTTGCTTTGTGGTATGGCCCTAGCGAGGTTCATTAGGGGCCTGGCTAGGGAGGATGATGGCAGGGGAGGCTCTGTCTCGTTTTCCAGTTCTCCAGAGCTAGATGCGGGAGCCTTCTGGATTGGCTTTCTGGTCAGTATAGGAGAGGCCAAGAAAAGTACAAGCCCTGGAGTTTGACAGGCTCTTCTGTAGCTGGCTGTGGACTAGGAGACTTGCTTACTCATCGGGTTAGTGGTGATATGAGAACCAATGGAAAACTTCGGTAGCTTTCTTACTACTAATGAATCGTTTGCAAAAATAGTTATATGACATCAGAATTCCACTGGATAGTGCGTTGCAATTCATGTAATCAGAGCAGTAGTGCTGCTGTGGATTTTCTGAGTGAGACTTTGTGAATATAAGCATTTACTTAAGATCTTTGCTAATTACTTTGAAAGAGAGATGGAACAGGGCATTTGCATTGCAAGATGGAAAGTAGCTCCTTATATTCTATATGTAACAGGTTTTATTCCAGCTGTGTCATCCTTAAACATCACTTCATCTTGCAGCTATTGATAAAAGTTGATGAACTGATAAAGAACTGATTGTTATCACCTTGACAATACTTTTGATAAACATTAGACAATATACTTCTTATAACAAGCTTAATAGTAGTTGAGATCTGTAACTACTTATCCAACAGAATTAAATATTTAATCTGTATTAATAAAATCTCTAAGTTTATTTCTAGATGTACCCAAATAAAATGTAGTTCTTCACAATTTTAGGAGGGACTGTTTTGTGGCGTGAGCTTTATGTGAAGAAGTATATAGAACTTAACAAATTCCAGAATGTGTTTTAAGTAACTTATGTGCTTAGCCTGGAAATTGAAACTTCTCTGTCCCTTTTTGCTTGGGAAACCGAGGGAGAAGAAACATAAGCAGTATTTAAGAGACTTTATTTTGAAAGGGATTGTAAAAGTAGTTAGGGAAGGCAGAGAGGAGGTCAGGTATTTAACATCTTACTTAATGGTAGCAATACTGAAGTGCTGACAGCGTATAAAATCTGTATTTTCTGAAAAGTAAATTCAATAATAATGATAGTGCTTAAACATAAGACTTACTATGTGAAGTTTAAAATGCTGCTTATACTGGAGTTTCATTTGTATTTGATTTTCATTTACATTTTATTTTATAATGTTTGAGTTTCATTGAGTTGTTCAAGGGCAACATTAAATTGTCTACATTATTTTAAAAATAGTGAAACTTAAGTACTGATACTTTTTTTTAATGTGCTTTAGAAATTCAGATAAAACTAGGGGAAGTATAGCATAGAAGTGCATTACAGAAATCCTAATGTAAAACTGTAGAAAAAGGGGAACTTAGCTGTAATTCATTATCAAGAATAATAGAAGTTCAGGTTAGGCTGAGCAGAAAACTTTTTAGGTGAGCGATTTAATAATCTCAGTCTCTCATGAACTTGGGAGCTTTAAAAGAGGGTTTGGCTCTTAATGAAGAACATAAACCACTCTTTTTAGTTATCTTCAGTGTTTAATAATAGAAGCAGAGAAGTTAGCCTTAAGAGAATGCAACAGGTGATTATGTAAGCATGATGCAGGTGTGGGGAAATGAAGTAAAATAAAAACAATTTCACATGTGATATGAAGACATGACTGTATCTATGTAGCACAAACAGGAAGAAAGCCCCAGAAGTGTCGAAGGATGTACATGTGTGTAGTTCTTAGTGCCCAAATGGCAAAGTTTCAGGTTAGTGAACTGGTGAGAGAAAATATGTGTAAAGGCTTGTACTAAAAATATGCCTGGTATCATGCACGGGGAATACTGAAAAGAGCTGTCGGTTTGATATCTAAGCACGCCGATCAAAATACCATTTGTTTCAACTGTTGCTCCTTAACACTTGATATCATGCAGGCTGCTAGCCAAATAAATGCTTAAGAGGGCATGGGCATGTTAATCTTACGAGTTTTTTGCTCTTGCCTCACAAGATTCGTTTTAGCCCCTCGACTTGCCCATTAGAAATGTTTAGGGTTTTTTTTTTTTTTTCATTTTTGGTGCTTGGGTGTTAAGTTTATTTAGAGGGTATGGACTTTCTATTAAAGGCTTAATTGTCTTATGTACCTGATAGACAAAGATTTTGACATCTGTGTGACAGATGTTTGGGCCACATAGTGTCTAAAAATACTCTGACTTTAATGGTACTCAGAGTGTAAGGTTAGTTTATTCAACTTTCAGGAAAGCAATACCATTCATCTCTTTGAGTTGTGCTTACAGTACAGTCAAATCAGTGTAATCTGGTGAGGGGAACATGTTACTTCTGGCATGTTCAAGGCCTTGTCTTACATCCTGCTGGTTGGATGACAGCCAGCATTCTGTCTTTGAACTTTCATATTTCTGTACTCCGTGTTTTAAATATAATATGCACAGGCCCTGGAAAATCATTTGATTGCTCCTTCTGGTAGGAAGAGCTTACTCTGTCCTTCATAAAAATCATGTGGCTATGTGGACCTGATTTTTTCTTATGAGTGACTTATGCCTCAGTTTTCCCCCCTGAGTTCTAACATCAGTTTGTTTTAAAATGTAACTTTTGACAAATAAAGTGCTGAAAAAAGTTACAACTTTTACTTATTGTTGAAGCTGCTTGTCTAGTATAGAAGACTTATTTTTTGAGTTCGGTTCAGACATAGGGAGTTTAATATGCAAACCTTTATATGCAGTGATATTTATCAGATGAATTCTTTGATATCAAAGATATGGTGGGTGTTTTTATTTATAATACGATCTAATATGAAAGTAAGCTAAGCTCAGGCCATTGTAAAGTAGATGAAGATGTGCCCTACTTGACTGAACTCTGTACTCTAAATGAGTGTTTTACTCTTTATAATGTTCTTAGGTCAGTTAAATGACCTTTATGAAGCTGAGCATGAGTGTCTGACAGTCTTGTCTTCCTGCTCCTCGCAGTCTGGTCATGTTCTCAGGCTCTTATTGCTGCACAAGCTAATCAGTGAATTGGTCTTCCAGAGTTGAGTGGATTTCTGCAATCTGTGCATAGCTTAGAGCTGCTGTATTTATGGTCCTAGAGTTCAAGAATTAATTTAAATCTAGTTCAGGTATGCCAGCATGAACTGTTTGATACAGTGAGGTGTATTATATATTTACTTCAACATCTCTGTGGGAGAAAGTACAGTTAAGGATAGGTGTAAAACAAAGATGAACACTGAAGCGTGCTTGTGATGCGTGTGAAACATGAATTTGCAGTATTTTCAATATTCTGTGATTGTGAAACTAAGGGAATGGAATTTGACATGTGTGAAACAATGTGCTTACATGTCTGTCACTGAGTGACTTCTGAAACAGACAGGTCTTCCTATGTCAGTTTACGGTTGCACCTTTAAGTTGTTGAGGAATGCGAAATAACTTGTTCTTCAAGTATATTTCTTTTTCTTTCTAGGAACCAGAGAAATGGCCACTACACAATCTGTCTTCACATTTGCTCTCTGCATTTTAATGATAACTGAATTAATACTGGCTACAGAGAGCTATTATGATATCTTAGGAGTGCCAAAAAATGCATCTGACCGCCAGATCAAGAAGGCATTTCACAAGCTGGCTATGAAATACCATCCAGACAAAAATAAGAGTCCTGGAGCAGAAGCAAAATTTAGAGAAATTGCTGAAGGTAATATACGCTAACCTTAGTCTCAATACTTTGGTACACGGCTCATATCTGTAAGCAAATGTGGTAACTTAATTATGCTCTGCTTTTACTGAATAAGAGGTAAAAAGACTCTCTTTTTTTCTTAATTCTACTTCTGTGCTGTCAAATGTCCAATATCAATATCTGACTTGTTTCTATGTCCTTGCACATAATCAAGCATTTTACACAGTTTATGCATTCCTGCTTATTAGGCTTTTTGGCTTATGCCTCTTGTCACAAAAAAATACTTGGCAGTAGGACAACTTTTGCCCTAGGAGGTTAATTCTTATCTTTTGATCTGTCTAATAAGATCCAGCTCAGGATTACTAGGACTTCAGAGGGACCTAACAGAAACCTTCTAGTTACTATGGGGAGATTATAAAAAAAAATGCAGCAAGGTGCTTCAGTGGTTCATAGTGGGAGTACAAGAGACATAGGTGCATGAGATTCAGCGTGATTATAAGGGAAAACCTTTTCATCTTGAGGACAGGCCAATGTTGGAACAAGTTCCTTAGAGAGGTTGTGCAGTCTCCAACCTTGGAGATTTTTAAGGAGTGGGTAAAGCTCTGAGTAATTTAGTCTGATCTTGTAACTGACCCTACTTTGAGCAGGAGGTTAGAGACCTTCTGAGGTCCCTTCCAACCTGAATTATTCTGTGATCCTAGGAATACACCGTTCATGAGTGTTTTGTGATAAAATGCAACGGTCGAAGCAAAAAATCCAGAATAGAAAAAGAAGTGCTGAAAAATAAGGTGTTCCCGCTTCTCCCTCCTATAGACTGTGTTATAACATCCATCTGTTTGTGTAGTTGTCCTAACTAAACTAATAAAAGATTTCTGGATTTTACCTTGCCTGCAGAAAAGTTATCTTGAAAGAAAAGTAGTTATTAATATAATGAAAGGGAGGGGCAGTCTTTTTAGATACTGCAGTTGTTGGCATCAATTACAGAAGGAACTTGGAACTCTTAAGTAAGTGTTGAAGTATATAGAATAGTTGCAAACCTTTGACAGATAAGGAAACTTAAGCGTTTAAAATACTTGTTATCAAAATGAGTATATTATCTGTCAGAGTTTCTACCTTGGAACACTAGTAGCTGAGGTTCTGGACCAAAGATCGGATGGAAACCTAATTCCATTTTAGGTATATCCAAACATAGAATCTAGGTTTATTGTTGAACTTTTGAAAAATTGAGAATTTGGATGTAGGGGAAGCTAATTTCCTTTGTTTTATCTCCTTGATGTTTATCTTGTTGCTTAGTTGTAACTGCAGTGTAGCTAGAACTGGCTGGCAAGTAGTTTTGCAGACATTGGGCTGTGTTTCTGTGATAGGAGCTCTGTCTAACAAAATTAACTGCCTGCTGCATTCCTAACTCATCCTCTCTCCTTCAGTCTTTCTGATCACCATGTTTCATTGCAATTTTCTTCAAATATAAGCACTGGTAGTTGGACTATGTTGTATTATGTGAATTTAAAATTTCAAGGATATAATCTGTCCTCATAGTATAGCTATATTTGTTACTATAAATAAATATTTATTTTGAAGCAGCTTATTTTGTGTTGGAGACAGTTAAACAACTGTTAAGCTTGATTGGGCTTGTGTGTTGAATGAAAATCTTGCTTCAAATCTGTCCTGTTGAGGGAGTGGGAGAAAGCTGTTCTCGTTTGTATTTGTGTATGGTTTTCTTTTCTTTTTTTTTTTTTTAAATGGGAATGTAAATAAACTTTTAAAACTTTTTGTTTTGCTGTTTTTAACGAAAATAGCATATGAAACATTATCGGATGAAAACAAACGAAGAGAATATGATCAGTTTGGCCGTCATGGAGGACAAGGAAACAGTGAAAGCCCATTTCATCAGTCATTTAATTTCAACTTTGATGATCTATTCAAAGACTTTGACCTCTTTAGTCAAAACTCACGGTCAAAAAAGCACTTTGAAAATCACTTCCGAAGTCATCGGGAAGCCCACAATCGGCAAAGACGTTCTTTCCAAGAGTTCTCCTTTGGAGGTGGACTGTTTGATGATGTGTTTGAAAATATGGAAAAAATGTTTTCATTTAGTGACTTTGAAAATGCCCACCGACACGCGGTGAGAACTGATAGCAGGTTTCATGGATCCAGCAAGCACTGTAGGACTGTCACTCAGAGACGAGGAAACATGGTTACGACATATACAGACTGCTCTGGACAATAATGTTTCCTTTATTTGCATCTCTTTTCTTCTTCTTTCAACATCTTCTTAATCTTTCTTGGTTTTGTGCTAACATGGAAAAAATTTTGAACTGTTTGTTCTAAAAAACACTTAACTGCTATAAAGAAATTTAGGTGATACTAATCTTCAGAATAGAAACAACATGCAGTTGGGAAGTAAATGCCTCAGTATCTACTTAGAATGGGAGAGAAATAATCTCATGTATTTCATTTTAGTAAATACTTCCCATAAATTTGAACTTCAACACAAGATATGTATTTTTAATTTCAGAAATGTAATATAATTTTTTCATGTATGCCAATTCAGGACCGTTTGAGTTACTGGTGCATATGGATTGCAGCAGAGGAGATACTTGCAATTTTTACCTGATATGGACTTACTGTGCAAATTTGATTTACACAAAATAGCAGCAGAAAGATGACTTACCTGAGTCTCTGTTAGTCTGTCCAGCATTGCAAATGTATTAATTAAAAAAACCCCACTTTTTAAAATTGGAAAATAACAAGGGGGAATCTGTTAAGATTGTGTTTCAACTAGGAGAGTGATGTAGGACTTACTTTTATTTCCAAATAACCTTTCACTGGCCTGAGAAGATTTTAGGATTTGAATGACCCTTGACTTATTTAAGGGCTATTCATGTATGTAAGTTTGTGTGTACACAAGGTCTTTTTTTTTTTTTTTCTTTCCAAAATAGAAATATCTAACAAGGTTTGGAAGAGCATACTGAAAACACTCTTGTTTTATGCTTATTATATTATCATGTGTGCAATGTAGTTTCTGTAGCTCAGTTTATTGAACTTAAATACTCCCCTGTGCTCTTGTGAACTTAAACAAGGTAAGCTTGCCTACAGATTCCTGGTGTTTCTGGAAGTTTCTAAATAAAAAAATGATAGATTGTGTTTATATTTGACAGATTTGTTACCTGTCATCAGGAATCTTTCAGCATTGTGATATGAAAGGTAAATTCTTAGCATAAATACAGAGTAAAACTGAAAGTTACAGTTGTATTCATCTAATGTCTTGTGGTGCTAGAATCTGATGGTACTAATGGGTATCAATTGAAACCCATTACCAGTCTAAACTATTTAAAACTTAAAAAAAAAAAAAAAAAAGA
Source organism: Xenus cinereus (assembly GCA_025774025.1). Classification (NCBI taxonomy): domain Eukaryota; kingdom Metazoa; phylum Chordata; class Aves; order Charadriiformes; family Scolopacidae; genus Xenus; species Xenus cinereus. The sequence goes on along the minus strand of JAOXJK010000001.1, from coordinate 30,900,057 downwards.
AAACCCCCGAATATTTTAACTGATGTCAGTCCAAAAGTTCAGTTTAATTTCTTAACTAGTAATACAGGATTAATATATTAAATTTGTTCCTCTTGAACATTGGTGTCACCTACATACTGCGATCCCTTTGGAATTGTGAAATAAGAATTTACCTTTCAGATTGATTAATGAGCAAAATGAGCATTTTAAACAGCAGTGTTCTAAATAGGCTTTGAGTTCTCAAAAACGTTATCAAAAGAGATTTAACCCTTTACTTCTCGGATGGATATTGAAAGCTGCCTGTTTGCTAAGTAACTTTAATCTTCCCCTCAAGGGTCCATATTATTGCTTGTTCAGTTTTCATTCACTAAATACTTGGAATGGATTGTTGCATTATATTAAGTGCTTTTTCTTTTCCATGTTCTTCTTTATTTATTAATAGACTAATACCTCATATATGGTCTTTATATAAAGCCAGTAATTTGTGCAACATTTTTGGAATGTGCAATATTCTCATAGTAGGAAAAGTGCTGGAGTGAGTGTTTGTGTTATTTCCACCCTTTTTCTATGTAAGTAGAGATTTTTCATTTCTTCTGTAAAATTAATATATGATTCAACCAAAAATTGTAATTCATATAGATTTCTGGATTTTTTTTTCTTTAACATACTTCATCAGTCCTATGCATGAATCAAATTATCTGCCTGATTCATATCATATGGGCATTCAAATGAACAAATTTCTAACTTAAAGTTCTGAATTACTTTCTTTTACAAATACCAAGTTTTTTAGAGGACATTTCTGTATGCATTTGAGGAGAATTGTTTACGCTGATAAGACTTTGGCAGGATGTGGCCTTTAGTATTAAATATAAGAGAGTATTAGGGATGATGACTGATGGAACTTAGTAGTGGGAGGCAATTCTAGAAAGGTAAAATGTTAATGACTCTCTTAATCCAGTGAGAATTTTCTTAATATAAAATATAAAAAATTTGGAAACATCAGAATGAGCAGTTCCTAAGGATGGGAGAAGGAATATTTAAAGTTCCTACCAGAACCAAACTATTGACTTCTCCAAAGGTAGTTTCTTCCAGTTGTGGAATTGAGCCCTTTCACTCATCCTGAATTAGAGGAATAAAAGCTAAAATGAGCATTGTAGATCGTAGGAATTGCAGCCACCCCCAAAATTTAAGTCTGTTTTAAGTGACTGTATGAGTTCACCATCTTTCAAGCTAAGCTTTTAGGTTAAAATCAAAGGTCCTTGGCTGCTTCTAGGTTAGATTTCCCTCTTTAAGGGTACTCCAAACTTTTGTATGAATCAAATGTACTTGTTTTCCTTAACTCTTTAAAGTTGAACTATGAAACTGATAATAAAATGATAGGGTTGCCAGTTTTGTAGCTGATAGTATCTTAAAAAGACATCTCCCGAGTCTATTTTTATCTCCTTCCATATTAGTTCTCTTAATTACTTGCCATCGGAAAACCAACAAATGCTTCCTATTATTCCTGTGGCTTCTCAAAGTGACCTTTCTGCTTGTTTCCGTTGTTGATCCAAGATGAAATCCAAAGGGGAGCTCCTAGCTACTATGGCAGAGTCTGGTGTGTTGCTGTCCGTATGACTTTCTGCAACGAGTGGGCTTTGAATAGACCTTACCTGGAGAAATCCAGGCGGGCTTTCCTCAGGCAGCAGCCTTCAGTTCCACGGCTATGGGAACACAGGCTTGCCAAACATGCTGTGCTACTTGCTCATTGGGAGCTCTGGCACGTTCTTTTCCTATTTATAGTGTTCGCTTCGTGGCAGGCTCTCCAGCGGAAGTCCTGGTATAACCTTATGACACCCCCGACTTCAGAAGTTTAAGTGCCATCTTTGATCTCCATATCTTGTGAAAAGACCCAGCAAAACCTATTTTTTTTTTTATGTTAGTGTGAAAATTGCAATTAACAATTCTTTGAAAGGCTTTTATGCACATGTAATTGCAAATGATTGAGTTCCTAAAACTTTGCAAAAAATATTGGGTTTTTGTTTGATTTTTTTTTCCCATTATACATTTGAAACACAGTATCGAGTGGAGATGAAAGTACTGTAAACTTAATTAGGGTGCCATTACATTAAACATGTGGAAATTGTTTGTGTGTGAAGTCTTTTTTTTTTTTTTCCTGTTCTTCAAGATGTAGATGGAAGGCAGATTCAAGTGGTTTGTGTGGCATGGCACTTTGTGTTTTTTGGAACATTTTGACCACATTTTCCCTGAATGGGATGCAGGGGTTGGCAGAGAGAAGGGAGTGGAGCTGGAATAAATTGACTTAATTTTACCTGGTCTGTTTTAATTAGTGGGCAGGTTTGAGCAACGCAGGATTAATTTCTTAATTTCTCTTTCAGTAATCTTACTTTTCAGTAAGGTCTCTTCTAATGCTTGGGAAAACTGCATATTTAGAAGACTCTGTACAGAAGATACTTGTGTAGTATCTGAATTTGTGAAAATACTTACTTTACAGCCAGCTATGGTATGTGAGTTTCAAGGTCTCAGTGTTTTCGCGCTGTGCCAGGTGCGGGCATGAGGGGGAGCGAGACCCGGGTGCTTGACCCAAACTGGCCAACAGGATTATTTCATACCGTGAAGGTCAAATTCAAAATAAATTAGAAACTTTGCTGAGGAGTTCCCTCTCTTCCTTGATGGCTGAGAGCAACAACGTGACCCTGAGAACTTCTTGCCCCGGAGCCGGACCCCTGGCCCTTCCCTTCCTCCCAAAGCCGCAGGGCTTGCAAGTGTCTGACACTTGATGTCTCCTGCTGGGAGCGCACAGCTTCCTACTGATATAATGGTCGAGTATAATCCTCGTATATTTTATATTGGTCTTGGCGTCAATATTTTTAGTATTATTAATGTTAATTATTTAGTATTATTCTGTTAACTCTGTTTATATTTCAGCCCTTAAATTTCCTTGTTTTCTCTGATTCCGCTTCCCTGGTGGGAAGAATAATTGTCTAAAGGAGAAGAAATTATTGTGGGTTCTTCATAACGCTTAGAGATACTGGGAATTGTTTGGAGTTCAGGCACTATGCCTATAAGCCAAACAGACAAAAATGCCTGTGTATAAAAGAGCCTTTTTCTCAGAGGCAGAAAGCCTCTGCCTGTGCTCTGACCATCCCGCTGAGGTGTGGGAGAGTGGTGCAGCCGGCGCTAATTGGCCTGGGTTGCCACTGAAAAGTGCAGGTCCTGAAGCCAGGGTTAGGGTGCTGTCATGGTGATTTCAAAGTTGACTGCAAGGCTGTGTGCTTGGAAGTTCTTGTTTTCGGGGTCTAATCCTTAGGACGTGGAGAACGTACAACTTTTGGGATTTGGTATGTCTTATTGAGCTATTTCTCATTAGAACAATCTTCCATGGAACCCCAGGAAATTGCCATCTTAACAACGCAAACCTGGATTTTGAGGACTAAATGTGTTAGAGACAGTGGAAGATATGTGTTATATTTTTATGCTGAGGGGTGTGGGTTGATTGTGGGGTTTTCTTTGTTTTGTTTGGGTTTGTTGTTTTTTTTTTTAAATTATTTTTGTATTGAAAACTCCCATCAGGAGTGTCTGTTGGGCTTGAAACAAAAGCCTTGTGTAGAGTACCTTGACTGTGCTGTCTACAGGGCTCGTTTCAGAATAAAATGCTGTTCAGAGGATCATTTAGCTCTCGTGGCTGAGCCTGGCTGGCCTGGTTTCACATCTAACCCTTTTGTTAGGCACCACTCGTCACTGGAATTTTATCTAGACGTGAGGAAGACAGAAAACATGTTTCACTTTAACGCCTGGCACTTGCAAGACTATATTTTTTTTTTTAGCCTTGAATATGCAGGATTTTGGGTAGTGATCTAATAAAAAGTTGTGTATTGTGCCCACAGGGCAGGAGTAACCTACGTTCCTCTTCCACCTTGCAACAATAGGTGCCGCAGAGAACTCAAATTACAAAGTCGAGCTGAAATGCCTGTCCTGGGTCAGTGTGGATCCAGCCAGGATCCACCTGGCTGAAGCAGGGGAAGCCCTTTGAGTGCCACGATCATAATGCTGAGCATGCCGAGCTCCAGCCGTGAAAGAAGATACTCTCTCCTCCATCCAAATTCCTTCATGAATCCAAATCATGGTTTTGATTCAGTCATTCTGCTTTAACATGTAAATTGGTGAAATGGAAATAATTTTAAAATAGTGTGGGTCTTTGCCTGTCAGGCAGCTGACCCGGGTCGGTGGTTCTGCTGCCTCTTGGTAGCTTGAACTTGGAGACAGGTAGGGCGGCAGGACAGGGGGTGTGTTGCAGGGATCAGCGTGCAGATGTTATCCCTTGTGTACAAATAAATGAAATAATTACTTGTGCAGATGGAGCATATACACAACTCGCTTCTATGAGGAGCTGAATGCAGAGCTCCCGGCTTGTTAGTAGAAACGTAATGAAAATGAACACACGTTCTCTCCTATTCTTCTTACACACCCTCCCCTCTTTTTTTCTTAGGCTCAACTACTCCAGCCCTTCTATTTTGGCAATGCCTATAGTTATTAGGTTTCTACTTGCTTTGCAAGTCCCTATTAATTCATTTTAGTTTGTGCATACAAAACATATTTTGCAACCCAATGACTTTTTGTGAAATGGTACAAACCATTTCAGTGCAACCCCGTTTCCTCCTGTCTGCCTTTCCCCGTGTGCAGTTGAGTTAGTCAAATACACAGCATGGGGTTTTGTACTGCTTTTCTGCTTTTATTCTGTCGGTGGGAGGACAAACGATACCCAATCTTTCACGAAGCTAGACAGCTGCTGACAAATGATATCTTACATAAAATCTGCTGATATAAATTTAACCTACAAATGTTTTTGAGAAAAAAATTTGACCTTGCAGAATGAGTTTGTGTCTGATTGGCACTTTGCACAAGAGCTTCAAGTTTAAAAATAAAAACAAAGCCCCAGAACAAACCCCACCTTGGTGACCACATACGCTAACTTGAGCAGTGTAACTTTTCTCTTACAAAATTCCTTCTGTGTTGAGGGAAACAGAACTTGTAGCACGCAATAAATAAACAGGATTTTGTAAGAGATATTGGAAGAAAGTGGCTGGAACACTTAGACCTCCAGAGTTAGTTTTATGCTTGCTGAAAAACAATGATTTATTTCGATTTATGGGCACCTAACAAAAGCAGCATATGGCACTTCATGAAGTTACTGTCTTGTCAGCTGAGTTTTATTAACTGTTTCTAAGTGCTGTCTTACGTCTGCCCAGATCCAAGGTATTTGGATCAATTTACGTGTCCTTCACTGGCTATGAGAGTGCAAGTAGTTATAGTGAGTTATCGCTGCCTAGACCCACAGTAACTTATTAGATGCTCATAATTCAGTCATACGTTTCAGCCCTGACCTGAGTTACCCGTGGTTACATAAATAATCTGAGAGAGAGCCACGAGGAGAGGCCAGGTTTCTTGGCTCCCGACGTTGTACCCTTATCATGAGGTTATTCTGACTCGACTCACTCAGGACCTGCCTGAATCTGAGTCAAATTATCAGGCTGCACCGGGTGATGTTTTTTAGCTCTGTTACAAGGCATGTCCTGTGTACGCAGTGCTTCTGTCAAAACATCTTTCTTCCGTTGTGATGAAGGTGGATCAGAAACTGCCCCTGTTTTATGTTGATAGTGATGTATTTTTTTCATAGGTGGATGTTTAGTGGAGGAGACATAGGTGGTTATTTTCACATCTGTGGATTTACCAGTAATTCAATCAGTCTGTGCATTAAAAAGGATGTGGGTGGGAAACACTGCAAATGCAACAAAAAGACTCTATGTTTGAAAAAGGGTGGATCCTGCCATAAAGAATGGGTGAGCGTGGAGAATGGGTGGTTCAACACGGAGCATCACAGCTGCCCAATAAGCGGTCTACGTGTGCCAAGCAGAGTGTGTTTGAAAGAGGGAGTATGACTGTATTATTGCATTTAACATGATGCAGGAATCATGTGGATACACGCTATTTATGTCTGTATGTACCGTTTCCAGTAGGTGCCTGACTGTCACTTCACACTGACTTAACTACTATAAAATCACAGCTGTCACAGCTCATGAGCACCACAGTCTATTCTAACAATATCATAAATCTGTTTACTTGCTGTCCATGAAGCCTAAGGGCCACAGAAATGCTACATCGCACAGCAGTATTCCCCTATGAAATAAATAACAAGCCATCTTTTAGTGCATTTTTGTAAGCGATACAGTTCTTTTCAAGGCAAATAAATACACAGTTAGGTTCAGAAAATAAATTGGTCACCTAACACAGTCTGGAAATACAGGCTTGTTTCCTCTGAACATGGTTGAAGGTTTTACTCCATTTCAATCTCAAAAAAACAGCAAGCAAGTATGTGCCCAAAATGGTGACTAGGAAATTATTCTGCCTTGGAAAGGTTGGGGTTTTGGTGCTGTTTTTTTTTTTTTTTGTCTTTTCAGAAATTGATTGGCATGCTAGTCTTTATGTAGAGCTGTTTCTTCTTGCTGGAACTGTTATAAAAAAGGGGAAAAAAAAGCCTCCAAAAAAAAAAAGCCCTCCAAAATTTTGTTGCATTAAAGATGTGAAAGAACAGCTATAAAAGTGATCTCTTCACAGTTACTCCTTGTGTAAGTAAATTAGCAATAATCAGTGAATATTGTGACTTCCTGTGAATAAAGCAGTGTCCTAGGGAAGAAAACCTGTCATATTTGCACAGCTGATCTGTAGAGCTCTGTGAAGCAAAAGTGGACATAAACCAATATTAAAATTGTGAAAGAGTAAAGAACAGGATTTGCCATTTGAGGCACATAAAATTGTGGAAAATTTATTTGAGCTAGGTATTTTCCCTGTGCAGGGTTCTCAAGTGTATCTTTTATAATACACTGAAACTAATAACATTAGTGATGCTGTGTCAGGTTTATCTTGTATTTATTACATGGCAAGTAATTCTGATGCTTCACTTCTTATGAGTGTTTTCAGGAAACTTTTGAGAAGCCTGGATGACTGAACAATAAAGTGGCAAATAGAATCCAAAGTAGATGACTGTAAGGTGATGTTCATGGGGTAAATGAAAAATAATGGGCCTAGATTTGACCATTAGTGCTAACAGGATCTTCTAGTCGAAGGGAACAGGTCCAGAAAAACATCAGCTCTGTGCTTAGGAGCAATGAACAAATGAAACCAGATTTTAGGAAGGAATAGACAACAAGGGGAACATAGTTATGCCATCATGTAAATCCATGGTTTTCCTATCACTTGACTGCTGTGGTCAGTTCTGTTCCCCTTAACTTTAAGGTGCTATATTAGAAATTGAAGGGATTTGGAAAATGACAGTAAGGATAATTAGATGGAAGGGCTTCCATATGAGGATTAATTGAGCAGATTAGCGTTCTTCAGCCTTGAGAAGAGGTGCCTTTCGGGGGATATGCCTACAGAATCATCAGTGGTAATGATAGTGGATAGGCATTGACTGTTCACTGTCTTTTTGGCTACAAGGACCAGTCAGTTCCAGGAAAATAAACAAAATAAGCAGTTCTTCATGCAAGAGATAGTGGATGTATAGAGCTTGCAAAAAAATAGAGTGGTGACAAGACTGTGAGACTGATTCAAGGTGAAACTGGGCAAATCTTGGAAGAATTTTCTGTTGGGGTTTAATGAAGAGATAAACCTCTTCAATCTCAGGAACTCCCTGAACAGAAAATATTTGGAACTGGGGAAGGGGAGGGAAGAGCACCGAATGTGCTTACCCTGTGCTTTTTGTGATCACCTTCCAGTCTGTAAGTATGTCTTCTAGCAAGTGTAGTCTTGCAGGTATATTGCTGCTCAGCTTGATGCAATGTTCTCTGTGTAGACACAGTTCTGTCTTCTGTCACTCCTAATTTGTGGTTTTTCAGGACAAGTTCTGGCTGCACACTCAGTGTTATTTATTAATGTTATTAATGTTCTTTATTAGAAGAAAGAACTTTAGTCTTATTTTCTTTTTCACCCGTATTTGTCATTTCTTATGACCTAGACTACTGTGCCTGCTCTTCTGAGACCTAGATCAAGGAATAAATGGAACTGTAAATTATATGATCTGAATTATACAGTTCAGAATTAAAGAGAGAATTAAGAGGTTAGATCAGCTAGATAAAAGAAAGGCAGATATATTTAAAGGAACAGTACAAGAAATCGAGTCTTATTTGCGTTCATCTTTTGTACAGTTTACTATGAAAATGCATATGCAGGAGTATACAAAATCAGGAACAGAGATTTGTTATAGATCATGTACCAATTTGACACCCAATCCTGGCTTATGGAGTTAGACTTTCATTGAGAAAGTTTGGTCAGTGAACTATTACTTATCTAAAGCAGCTTTAGCTTATTTGCAGAGGCCAGCAGTTAAGATGAACTGCAGCTTCCTCAGTTAGTTAATGTATTAGTAAGATTTTTTCAGAAATCTTTATCACATTTATCTTTTAGAATTACATACGTTATTACATTCTCCCTGAAAAGCCAAATATATGGGTAAAAAAGCTTCTCAGAAAATATACCCTGGTTTTAGATCCCCTTTTGTAAATGATCTTCTCTTCTATTTGATTAGGTTTATAAAGCCTGGAGATCGTTCAGGGGCATCTGAGATTGTCCCCTCTTTTTGTCTTGCTCTTATACAAACTTATATACAGACATGCATCCGCACACAGGGTACTTTGTGCTGCTGTCAGGCCTTCCAGTCCCTGTGCGACACTGTGGGTTCTGAGTCCATACCTCCCTGTGGCGCAGAACTGTGAGCACAGATACAGCCCCAGCACAGCTGTGAGGTGCAGGGAGTGCAGTCAGACCAAAGGGTGTCCTGTCCTCGCCTTCCAGAATTAGTGTTTGTTTTGGAAGAGCAGCAGAGTGACGGTGAACTGGGTTCCCAGAGACACAGATCATTCCTAACCTGGGAACGCTGGAACAGGGGTGGAGAAATCCCAAGTTCCCAGTGCAATAATGCCATGTCAGCGAGGATTTCTGACAACAGATTTTTTCCCCCCTCAAGTTTCAGTTATTTGTCACTAGCTGCAATTGTCAGAAGTTAATCCTCTAGGCATAGGAGGAAAGTCAATGCTTACCAACTCCTGTAGCTAATGATATACTGCAAGGGCTCAGAATATTTTTACTCAGTACAGAACAGCACAGTGACCACAGTACAGACCTGGAAGACAGACAGCAAACTTTGCTTTAGATATGCAGCCATCTCCAAGGGAGGGATTCTTTGGAAGTTCATTCAGGGTTGCTATTGCCTGCTTTTTACTGTCTTTTTAAAAGACCCAACCTCAAAGTCATCATCTGGACTAGGGGAGGAAAAAAATCAACAATGGCTTCTAGAAGGGTTCCCTAGCAGGGATTAGGAGGTTGGCTGGAAAGAGTTATGGTCACTAGTCTCTGCATGCTGGGGGTAGGTGTATAAACTCTTCAACTCTACTCTTCTTGAGCCTGGAGCTATTTACAAGAATGAGTAAGAGAAATGGCTGAGAAACAAAACTAGGCAGAGATCCAGGGATTCATGGTGACTGCCAGTTCTTCTAGTTGCTCAGAACAAGACTGGTACAGTTTAAGAAAAGCCCTGCAAGGTTGGTCATCACTCTTATAAGTAAATGTGGGAGCCTGGAAACTCTTCAATCAGAGGTATAGATTGTCCAACGAAGATATAGGTGGTGGCTGCCTTAATTTGTTTCTGTTTAATAGATAGAGGAAGCTTTCCATTAAAGGACTTATGTGATCTAATTTTTCTTTCCCTGGACAAAGGGTACATGAATAATTCCATGTACTGGAGGATTTAAATACAATGAATGACTTATATGAGAGTTTGGGCAGTTCAGGGCCTTTTCTCAAGGGCATTGTAAATTGGCCAGAGTTCCTTCCATGCAAGTATGGTGGAGAACTCTCAGGTCATTGCAGGCTGATGGGGCCAGAAGATTTGTGAGTCACAGGGAGCAATGTTGGGAACTGATAAATCAGCTGAATATTATAGTCAGCCCCTGTCTCATCAACAAGAGGGTATACATTTATGAACACTGTAATTGTCTGGAAATGCACGTAGATGATTACAAGTATCTCCTTCCAGCAAGGTTTTAGAATACGTCTGTTAAAAAAGATGTAAAATGGAGGTGAGGGTGGCAGTAAATTTGATGAGGAGTGGCTAGAGCCTGTCATCACCTCCCTGTCAGATACAAACTATTCAGGAAGGAGTCTGCGATCTACCTGCTGGTAGCTCTTGGGTTAATTAATGTTTAAATTACCTCCTTGGCATCATGCTTTTCTCCCTGAATGGCAAGGACAGTAATTTTTTCTCCTTTCTGATTGTTCCTTAGTGGAAAAAAAAGCATACTTTTTAGGCAGTCCAGTTCATGTGGGCTCCACCTAAATAGTAGTAGAGGCAGAACTCCCTATGTAGGGGCAGGTTTGCTCCATTAGCACTGTTGCTGGACTTACAGAATGCCTCCTGAGCAGAGGGGACTGCTCTCAGGTGACCTCATCTGCCTGTTTAAGGTATGCAGATGTCCTTCAGCTTTTTCAAAAACCCGGGAAAACCAATTCCAGCCCAGTGCTTTCCTTGACAATGGAGCCTCAGGATGGGAGTTGTATGTGGGTGTACAGCTGGCCAGGAAGAGCTATGGAAAAGTCCCAGTGACTTGGAAAAATTTTTTTAAAAGGTCATGTGTTTTTGAAGAACTGGACTGTCTATTTTGAAGAAGTCTGTGTGGAGTAAAAAGGAAGGTTGTTTAATTCTTAGTTTTATTATAAACTGGTGCTTTTCCTGAGGGAGGTAAATTTCTGTCTATAAAATTAATAGCTTTCCTTAGCACTTCAACAGTGAAAGGAGAATTATCTTCAGTACTTCCAGATTTGCACTCCAGCCTAATGGGAGATTAAAACTAGATTCCAAGCATATTTTCATAAGTAACTTTGTGTGTTCCTAGTAGCTTGCCAATGCTGTTCAGTTTAGAAGGACCATTTGAATGAATCAAGTTTCTTGCTAGGCTGTAATCTAAACCAAGGAGATCGTCCAAACACTCCTGAACTTTCTGGCAAGACTAATTTCAAAACTTTCTGGAATCAAGGGTATGACCTGGCAGCCGACGGAAATAGCAACTGAGCATTCAGCAGCAAACTCTTCAAATGTCTCAGGTGCAGCTTTACTGCCAACTCTTTTTATCGACTTCAGAGCTATGGTACCTTCAAAAGACAAGAGACCGTACATGGATTTAAAATGTTGAAAGGTAACACTAAAAAAATTGATTTCTTCCCAATCCCATACTGCAGCTTCACACACACGCAGCACATATGGTGCGTGTGAGTGTCCTCAAGAACATAAAGACCCCCAGCCTGAACTGTGCCAGCTCTGCCTTGAGGGTAGTCCAAGGAGGTGGGTTAGAAATGCAGTTGCACTGTTTTTCTGCTTCTGGTTTCTGGACATCAGCCAGGCCTTGGCATGCTTGAAAGCAATTAGGAAAAACAAAACAAAACAAGAAGCAGGTCAATATAACATTGCTGAGAGCCTGGCACAGGCCGTTTATCGTCAGTATTAACCTTTCACACCATTTTTTGATAAAATTGCTATTGCCCTACTGAGACAGCATCATTTTTTTCTCTTCTCTGTAAGGAGAATCTGGGACCAAATGCCACAAACAAAGAGAAGGGAAAATGAGAAGGTATTCCTGGAGGGCAAGGTAAGAGTCAAGCTGGGGCATCCTGTCTGTGAAAGACTTAAAGCTGCTACAGCGAGGAATGAACCTGGCATGCCTTTGGGTACGTACAGCCGACTCTGTCTGCATTTTGTTCTTTTCTGTCTGTGGCAGCTAAAATCAACATGGCATAAGAAAGGCAATGAAGCAGGAGGTTGACTAATTACTGGGTCTCTGCTGGCAAAGCCGCGTTATTTCATCTAACCCTGCACGCTCCGTAGTGGAGTTTGTCTGAAAAATGTGAACTGCCAGAAGCACTTTTCTCTTACATTAGCAAAGATGAGGTTATTGATGTAGCTGTATTAAACTGGAGGAGGAATGGGAGAGGGAGGTGGGTGAGACTCTGCTTTTTTTGTCTCTAGACACTGCTATATTGGCAGAACAATATAATCTTTCGAAGTTAAAGATGAAAACTGAAGGAAGAATTAAAACATACAGCATTTGCAGTTGAAATGTTTATAATAAAAAATACCACATTTTGTTACAGATGGAATGGGCATTTTTAGGTCTCATATATGGTCTTTCAATCTCGCTATCCATTTACTAGTTGTACAATTAAAAATCAGGACATAATGTATTTCACGTTTTGCAAGAAGTCTGAAAAGCTGAAACTCCAGGAAAGCTGCATTTTTAACATTTCACCACTGGATGGAGCCAGCACTCTAAAACTTGTGAGTAATTACTAATGGGACTGTAATGAAATCCCTTGCAACAGAGATATTGAATATATTAGTAGACACTGCAGCAACAAGCAGTGGAACTCCAGCTAGATTTATGTCAGAAAATATATTGAAGGAACATCGTGCTTGACCTATTTTTACAGTGACAAAAGAAGAGATTTAGTTTAAAAAAATTAATTCCATTTCTCTCTATATACACTCAAAGCCACGATGACACAGACTGGCAAGAAACAAGGGAAGATAAAGCGAAGCTTTCTAGGATCCTCTTTATCTTTTCCCAGGTCACAGTATCTTTCTCCTCACAGGAGGATCCTTCAGCCTTGTGGGTCTGGCCTTGAGGACTCGATGCTGCTGGCAGCAGTGGAGAAATGGTTGCTGTGGCATGTGTTTTGTCTACAGTGGAGGTGCTTCCTTTGCTCAAGGATAGTGGAGAGGAAGTCACTGGGTGGGAAGCAGCAGCAGAAGCCATTTTGACCAGCCTGCAGTTTGGTAGGAGGATCTTCAGAGATCTTCCACTACAGTTCAGGAGCAAGAGCACAGATGGGGAAGACCCTGCCCTACCAGAGTACGTTTCTCTCCTCACATATGTTAAGGCATTTTTACACATTTTCTCCCCTCTTTGCATGTGTGTATGTGTACGTGCATGAGACAGAGGGAAGGAGGGAAGGCCTGTGGTGGTTTTTAGCCCAGTCCCTTACATAATCACACTGTGCTTCTCTGTTGCCAGCAACAATTTTTGAATTTGTTGGATGAATTAAAGAAAAATTAAATGAATTCAAGGATTATATTCTTATAAATTTTGTGGAAATAGGCAGCCAGATAGATTGGAGACTCTTGAAGTGCCCTGACTAAAGGAAAGGCTGAAGCGTGAGCTCGTATATTAGAGAACCCACTCTGGAGAGAGCTCTTATAAGTGCCTCTTCCCTGGGAGAAGCTTTAATCAGAGTTTGCAATCAACCACAAGATAAAAAACCATAGGAAACCAGACTTCATCGGTCCAATAAGTACTAGGACTTTTTCTTAAAAGCAACAAACAGAAAAGTTGACCTACTCCATTACCATCTCCCCTCTGCCTCCAGGTCACAGAGTCTGTACAGAGTTTAAACGCTGAGAATTTTCACAAATAAAAGCAGCAACAAAGAAAATAATATCCACTGAGGCTGATTTTTCATGTATGTGCTTGTTATATTCAGGACATGTATTTTCAGACAGCTCTGGCATTGCACAGTGGTTAACGGAGTGAAGCTCTTTGGGGAAAGGGCACAGGAAAGGGAGGTTGAACAAAGTGTCACAGCTGGGAGTGTGTCACAGCTGCTGATGTGTGCCTGTCATTTTTGTTCCCCGAATAGAGTACCTGTTGGATCAATTATTTACGTGAAAATGTCTTCATTTTCTCTGAAATCAGGGTTTTAAACATTATTCCTTTGGCTGCAGCTAAGTTTGATATCGATCTTCAAGGCTACATTCTTAGTATTTAGGTGTCCTACTCCTGGTGAAATTCTCTGCCTAACTTCACCATCCCCAGAGGTAAGTCTGGTTCTGAGATGAGAAAGCTGGTCAGTCTGGTGCACAGAGTCCTAAACTACTGCACAGCATAGACAGTGTTTAGGCATGAGGGGGAGCTGACCTTCTGCAGGTAGGATTGTTTGCAGTGACAGAGAGCTGTTTGCAAGCATGTGCCTTGTTATTTACTGATTCGACTGCTCAGCTATTGGATATGTACTCACTTCATCTGTTATTCATCTGGTATGCTGTTGTTTGCAGAAAAAGGTGACTATAGAAAGTCTTGAAAACTAGCTTTCCCTCACTATGTTGTGGGAGCACTCTGACTTGCAGAAGGCTTAAAGGGAACTAGGCTCAGTTTTCCTGGCCACCATAGTTTTTGTTGTTTTTGAGGAAAACCCTGATGTGGGAGCTGATCAGGGAGGGGATATGCTGTTACATGGCCAGTCAGCGTGAAATTATAGACTGTGGCTTTGGTCAGGGGTAATAGACTTTGTTTCAGAGGAGAAGCCCTCTGAGGAAAGAAATACGTCAAAAGCCAAATTCTGCTCTAGGTGCTTGATATGGGACCAGAAAGATTTACTGGATGGAATTAAGAGGCTAGACTTAGACATGAGAAATGGAAGGAGAGGCAGCCTGGGAACATCAGGATTACGTGCTTATAGTGGTGATGAGCATAGATGTGCTGGAGATACATTAGAAAAATTATGTGCAGGATTGGTAGAGGTAATACCAAGGCCAGGGCTCTGAACAGTGAACAGCAGCATAGGCTCAGACCTTGGTAATGGTGAGACATGACCTGCAAAAGGCTCTGGGGAGACCTTATTGCAGCCTTTCAATGCTCAAATGGGGCTCATAAGAAAGATGGGGACAGACTTTTTAGCAGGGCCTGTTGCAATAAGAAGGGTAATGGTTTTAAACTAAAAGAAGGTAGATTCAGACTAGATAAAAGGAAGAAATTTTTTATGATGAGGGTGGTGAAACATTGGCACAGGTTTCCCAGAGAGGTGGTAGATGCCTCATCCCTGGAAACATTCAATATCAGGTTGGACGGGGCTATGAGGAACCTGATCTGATTGAAGATGTCCCTGCTTATTGCAGGGGAGGTTGGACTAGACGACCTTCAAAGGGAAGGGTCCAACCCAAAACATTCTGTGATTCTACGAAATAGCATAGGAGCCTGTGGTGATTAGTCATGATAATTAGTATGGATTTGAATGTTTGACATGTCTCTTTTTCCAAATCCATCTTCCCTAATCCCTTATTGCCTCTGTAGCTGCTTTATGGGTGTGTATGACTTTAACCACCAATCTATTAGTGCCTGCTTACACTCTGCTTCACGCAGCAACTTCTAGCTCCACAGGCACCACATAGGGTGCCAGAGTGGTCAAATACACTGGTTTTGCTATGTAGGCTTCCAGGTGACTGTGGGACAATGTCCTGGAATCTCTCTGAGTGTGCACTCCACCATTGCTCCCCAAGTGCCAGAGGCAGAACTGAATGTTCTCTCAGTTCTCTGCTGTTGGATGTCCCTTCACGCCAGGAAAGCATCAGAAACCTTCACTCCAGTTTTGCACTCAAAACTGGCTTTGCAACTTTTTAGTCAGAGCCAAGTAATAGAAGTACTTATATACAACTATGGTTTCTTTGCTGATCTGTCCCTGTCCTGTAGCACGAGTGCCACAGATAGGCCTATGAAAGTTTCCCTCCTCACAAGGAGGATCAGAGGCCATGTCTATAAAACAGTGGTAACTTGCCATTCACTGCTCTTTTTCCTGATCTAGAAATGCTAGCAAATGCTTGAAGAGAAGGAGGAATTTGTCACTAGCATCGTAATCTTCTAACCTGTAATGTGGCCTTTCAAATCAATCATATCTGGTTCCTTCTCAGCTTCTGGTCCTCCAGCATGGCACAGATCCATCAATCATGAAAAGCTTCCCAGTCTCACCAAATGACCACTCCACTTGATTAATCACTCAGACTACAGCCATAAAGAGATCTGCCAGACCCATGGTTGTCCCATACCTTCCAAACAGTCTCAACCAGGCAGCATGCCAGACTGATTAAGAGGTTTGCTATGGCAAAAAGGAAAATCTCTTTGTGCTAGGGAAAAAATACAACCCCCAACAAATTTTCATACAGAAAGCTAACCACAGGTTTTCTTAGAGCCTAGGATGCATTCACATGTATGGACAGCTGGAATATCATGAGTTTTCAGACAATATTGTAGCATATGGACACCTGCCAGAGCAGGCATACCAATTACCGTTTCTATTCACATCCTCTGTTGGATGTTAAACCCAGTTTTCCTCTCAGTACTGAAAAGGGAGAGAGGGAGACCCAGTATTAGCTAACAACTTACTGCTTAAACATTCCCAAAGAGTAGGGCACATCCTACTGATGACATCCAGGGATTTTATCCTACTTAAAGGCCCTCCTGCTTTGCCTTGCACTGGATATTCCGGTAATTTATTAAGCAATGTTATCACTTCAACAGTTTTCTGCATGATGAATGATGAAAACATTGGCCTTTCTGTGCCTAGTGGCCCGTGTGACATGGTAACAGAAGGACAAGGTTCTTCAGAACCTCCATGACACAGCAATAGTGAATCTGTGTCTCTTGAGGAGACCATCTGTTCATTTTTGTCGCCGGCCCAGCCCAAACCACAACAATCTGGATGCCCAAAGGGTAAGGTACCTATATGAATACCCCCGAGAACCCAGTTTTACTACACAGGGGTAAATATAAGTTTTTGTTTCAATTTGAATGAGGAGTATAGTTTTTAATGCACTTGTCAAACTTACACTCCTGGCTGGGTTTTAGAGCCATCCCAAAACTTCTGTAACAAATTTTGAGTTGACCACAAATCTCCAAAGCGAGATAGTCATTGTCCCTTGAATTGGACATAGATACTGGAGAGTCTCAAACTACCAAAGTATTTTTCCTAAACCTACTTTTTTCTCTGATTTGAAAGCTGTGTGAGAAAATATCATTCAGTTTTATCGGTATGTGCATGAAAAGTTCACCTTAAAAAAAGCTGATGTCAAATTATGAACAACAGCTACATTCTGAAGCAAGCTGCAGTGTTGAAGGCATATAACCCAAAGCAGCAGATGGGATCCCTCCCTCCCCCCCACCCCATCCCAGAGTGGTCACTTGCCTCTCTTAGAATAAAGGCTTTAAAATTAAAACAGAGATAAATCTTGAACTGTATCTAGAGAACAGAGTATATTAAAAAAGCATAAAGATTATTGTAAAGTGTTATAGTCTGGCTCACAGCAAATTCCCATGCTTTTTCATGAACCTATTAAATGATTTCTTTTGTTAAATGTGCTTCTACTCATATATAAAATGCTAATCACACAGGGGGGTTCCTGTACTTTATCTAAAATAATGCAAAGTGCAGGTGTAGGCACGTTGTCTTGTGCAGTGTAGGATTTCTACGGATGTCCTGTTCGCTTGCTTTGTGTTGCTACACTTTGCTGGTTGTCATTGCCTCCTGCTGTGATGTGGGCGATGCAAGGAAAAGAGCAGCCTGTGCGTGGGTCCAAGGGAAGGAACAGACCCATCCACAAAGCAGTTGCAAAGCATCTGGCCTTTTGATAATACTTATCTACTAAGAAATATTCCTGTTCAGAGAAGCTGGGTGATTAGTGGTGTACTAAGGGAAGAGTCGAGAGGGGTAGGGTGTGCTCAGCACACGCGCGCACACACACACACAGCTCTGGGACTGCCAGAAGAGAGATCAGACTGAGCACGACCTTGGCTGCCTTGAAGACCCTCTTTGTGTAGGCTTTCTGCTAACAAGAGGTAATGACAGCTGCTCCCCGGGTAAACGGCGAAGAGTACTTTAGGAATGCAACAGCTATTGAATGCTATTTTCTGATTAGTGCCATTAAATAACCCAGAGAGATTTGTAGCCGTGTTATCATTTCCACTTGTCGCTCAAAATTATGGCAGTATCATTGCAAAGGAAGAAAAGTTCCTGCTGTTTCAGAGACTCGTGTTTCTGCTGCAGGAAGAGGAATTAAACCACCAAGCTCAACAGTCATTCTGCCTCTGCCCAGGCACGTTGGTATTCAGAGAGTCCCAGGATGATAAGATGATCTTCTCAGAGACGGTGACACCCTCTCCTTTCCTGACAGAGCCCACTCGTTGTGGAGCCCACTCAGAAATGAGTCAGTGGTTAAAAACTATTTTTAAGTAATCCTCAGCTGTCATACACAAAGTAAAGCCCTCCATTCTGCTAATGTTGCAATTAGCCAAAGCCAGGTAGATAATCAATGGGGAGCTACGTACAGAAAATACAAATACATGGAAAACTTCCTGATATGCCATAGTGACAACAGAAGTAGAACAGAATAGTGCCTTAGGGAATGCTGCTGCTCCTCACCTCACCCTGCCCTCTTTTGCACTGTATTTTCCATACTTTATATTGTGATAAGAATTAATAACACAGCCTTTAATTCAGTGATTGTTCTTTACAGAACAGGAATTAAGATTCCCAACTGCAGGTGTTAGTGCTAATTTTGGAAAACATAAGTACCTTGTTAAGGATTGCAATATAAGTGGTACCAATAAATTCCCATGGTCTCTCTGGTTCCAATTCAAAAGACAAATAAATAAAATTTGTAAACCACTTGATTTCCTATTGACGGTTCTGGTATCCTATTGTGTAATATATACTGTAAAAATAGTAGTATGTGTTTATACATATGAGTGTCTGAACTGTGTGCATATATATGTGTGTGCGTGTCTATACACATTCTGTCATGCATATATAGCAGCTTCCTCTCCAGGGCTATTATACTTTAATGGGTCACAGACACACAGAATGTAATAATTAGGCATGGAAAAAACAATTAGAGAGAGTTCATTCCCTTTGCAACAGGAGGTTATAATCCTCAGTGGAGAACGTGTGTGCTATTAAGCTGATACCTTAGAACATAATGGTATGGCTTCCCATGTGAAGGTGCTGACAGGATTACTTGGTTTTATCATTCCTGTGCAGGATCTAATAATGCAGGGTGGAAGAGCTGTCTGGAGAGGAAGTCACAGTTCAGCATAGTTTACTTCTGTTCTTTATACTAATTATTTCTATTTTATTTTTGCCTTGCCTTGTCTTACCTCCTTTGCTTTTAAGAATTTAAGAATGGGGCAAGGTGACATGAACAGCACCAGAGTAGCATTGTCTTTAGAGTAATTCTGACCCAAGGGGCAGATGAGGTCACTCAATTGCACACCCGCATCCAGAAAAGGACAAGTAAGACCTCAAGGGAATAATCTCCGCCCCCACCTGTAAGCCACATATGGAGTTTCTTTCATCACAGTTCTCCAGTGTGTATAATATTTGCCATATAAGAATTTCAGTATGCCAGAATGGCCTGGTTAGGGTCAAGATAGATGGGCACTCAGATGGACACTCAGATGAAGAGCAGAGAGCTATGGCAGGCTGTGCTACAAGGCAGAGACAGTTCCCTGTGTCTCCTGGGGAGTGAGTTCCCAAGTGTTCAACTCAATGAGAGCCTCTGCTAAAAGCAAAAGAATCAAACTCGACTGAGGCCCTTCAGCTTGCAGGGACTTGAGGAAAGCTGACACACGGCGCAGAAGCAAATGGCACCAAGAGGCGAGTAAGTGGTATTTTGCCTCTGGTTGTATTGATGGTTGAATCAAAGCCCACTTTTTTCCTCCTGGTACTGTGGTACTGCACACAAATATCAATAGTCCTAGTGATTTCTCTGCAAAATGAAGTACCTCTAAAGTAATTTGTATCCAATACTCATGTATGCATTGCATTTTCCGTTAATTTATTCTCCAAAAAATTGTTTGAGAAACCCTACCATGTTTACATAGGAAAAAATGTTGAAAGCTTCAAGATTTCCATATCAAGGTTATATTATAAATTGTATTATAAATTAAGCCACAGACAAGCTATTGTATGTGTAGTATGCACATGATGAATAAAGGCTACTTTTGACAACTGTCTAAAACCCCCTGTTAGGAACAATAATGTTTTAAATCATACAGATTTAATCTTATATGAACCAACTCCCACACCCCAAATACTAAAATGAAAATTGCCCAGATTAAAATCTGATGAATAGGAGGACATAACCTCACTGATATCATTATAGCTATAAAATATGGTCTGAATTAGAAAGGATCAGTGCTATAGGCATGCTGCTGTCAGGAAATACACAATTGCCCTTACTCTGAAGTTATGGAGAATTTTATTTTTATTTTAAGTATATTGTCTCTCTTAGAATTTTCAGTCTGTGCAATACATGTTGGTACACAAATGGTATACATTGCACTGAACAACATCTGCAGTAAGACAACTGGTCCCATCTGTATTTTTCCAAAACTAGACTGCAGGGAATGCGGTTGTGCACATCTACACTGCATGTGTGTAGATTTTGATGTGTTTGGTGTTTACCTATCAGGAGCTGTTAAGTGGGGTTCTCATATTTGCCTAAAACTAAGAATTACCTTGTAAGATGGGAGACTTTGATAGAAGAATACTGTCAAACTGGAAAATGCAAATTACATTCACTGCTAAAGACCTGCACCTCTCCTGGTGTGTTAAAAAAAATGAATTGCATCCTGATTCACTTCAAGCTGTATGTCTCACATTACGATTTATTCTCTTTGGTGTCTAAGACCACAAGCTGCCTAATTAAGTGTCACTTTCTATTGAGGTCAGGTTTTGAATTTCCTGCCTTTGAATGGACAAGAAGAAGAAATAATTTTTGATTTCTGATGACAGCATTTTTGTTCATTTGCTCTCTATTGGCTGATGTAATGATCCAACATTAAGAAGAAAAATTGCCAATGGCGAGCATAACTGGAACCTTGAAACATCTTGGTGTTGTTCTTTTTTTCTTTTTTCATGTTGCTTTTCGTTTCAGTGAACAACATTTGAGATGTCCCCTTCCCTTCCCTTCCCTTCCCTTCCCTTCCCTTCCCTTCCCTTCCCTTCCCTTCCCTTCCCTTCCCTTCCCTT
>JAOXJK010000001.1:30847662-30873414 GCA_025774025.1 Xenus cinereus | reverse complement strand
ATGGCAGGGGGGTTGGAACTCGATGATCTTTAAGGTCCCTTCCAACCCAAACCATTCTATGATTCTATGATTCTAAGTCAGGGGACAGCTGGAGCGGCTGCAGGGCTGCCAGGGAAGCTACTTAGGTTGGATAACAAGGTATTAGCAAGAAAGATGTTGGGAGAAGTTTAGAATGCAGAGGACAGGCTGAATGACCCAAGCTGTCTTTTCTGACACGATCTGCTGTAATATACTGAGTAGCAATAAAAATAACCAACTAGCCAAACTTTGCAATTGCTGTTTGTGGTCAGGAGTCTCCTTTAAGGTCTGCGAGGCCAGTTCTGACTGACTCTGTTCCTCCTGAATATGCTGAACTCCCAGAAACGTTCACTTGTTCCAGTTAGATCAGATAGCAGAATTTGCTGTAAATGGTTTTATAGTAGGAAAAGGAACTAAAACCAAAATATGACATTTCTGATTTGCTTCAGGGTGATAAATTTAGCTTTTTTCATAGATAAATTTTTGCAATGTAAAGTATTAAAAGACCTCTTCAGAGGATAAAAAAGAAATATACAAGTGCTCCAATTTTATTTACCATGGAACTAATTTACACATGCCCTACCTAGCATTTTAAATATCATAGCACTGTGGATGATAGATATGTTTGCTATATTTTGGTGGCTGCACTAGAATATAGTGAATAGGGTAATCTCTGGAGTCAAGCTGCTCCTATTTCCACTAATATAATAACACTATAATTTTTTAAGTAACAGCTGAACAAAAATCTTGTCCTTGCCTCTGTTCTTTATGGATATTTTTGTAGTTGTATATTAAAGTGAGCAAATAATTTCAGAAAAAAATATGCTTCTCTCTTGTAGTGACTGGGATAAAGGAGATGAAATGAGACTGAGACAAGTGAATAAAAAAGGCAGGGGTGGCAGTCGTGTCTCACTAATCAGGAGAGAATGATTTAGTTACTCTGTTCCTTTGGATCTTTTGATTCTTATTTAGATACATTTCACCACCTTTAGCTGCCATTGCATATAGGCTTGTGTGATGAGCTCCTGTGATAAACATCCTTTAAACGTCTTTGCCTGAATCTCTGCATCAGAACACCTGAGCATCTGCTGCAGATGATGAAATAAAATTAACTCAAATTCCATTTCATTTCCTGCTTTGTAGGCTGCCCTGTCCAACTCAAAAGCTTTGCCAGAGCCAAGGCTTAGCAAAATTCAGAGCAGCTGAGTGCATTTCAGACCTCCATCATCTGTCACTCTGCTCTTATACTCTGTGCCTTCATTTAATTTCAAAGACCTTCAATCTCACTGGGTTTTCTGGGTGCAAAATTAAAAACTTGGATAAAGAAGTGCTTTACACGTTCTGCCTGAAAAGACACATTTTGCTTGTTACTGTGATCTGGTTTAGTCAGCTGCATTAGGAGGTGCGGGAGGGTTAAACGTCCTAAGTGGCCAGCAGGCAGAAGATAAAATTAAAACTCTGCTTGAGGTCTCTTACTATCATGTCAAGGATGAAATGAAGTGCCTATTAAGCTGAAGAGAGTGTCAGAAGATTGAGGCTAGCAGGCTCGGGGGCTGCTGGGTGCCCACACCCTCCCTGCACGTAGGAAGGGAGGAGAGCAGAGGTAGCTTGCCTTAGCTCTGCAAGCCCTGCGTCTCTCCTTACCCGACAAGCTGACCCCTGGCGCAGAAGACAATTCTGCAGCGGCCAGCAGGGTGGCAATCAGCTGGTCACCAACCACAGACTCGTTTCTGTCAGCCCTGACTGCAGAGTCATGGCTGATGTTGTGTTAGTTAACATATCCCCTCAGGCCTTGTTCTCATACAGCTCATTAGGCACTCTCCAGCTTGCTGTATTGACTGAGATTCGTGCTGCCAAATGCATCCGCAGTTTGTAACACGCTCTTTGTTTTTTTTTGCAGGTCGACAATGTAAAAGGTATTTATGCCGTTTTGCTGGCTTGTGCGGATATCTTGAAACCACACTAGTATACAACTTGTGAGGTATTCCTCCACAGCGTGGTACGAGTTCATAAAATAGCCAAGACCAGAAATAGAACTGCTTGGAGTATTTAACTCAAAGAAATTTCAAGCCTTTGCAAAGAAAAAAAGAAAGATATCTCCACAAGCTGAGTATTTGTCACTTCTTGCTTGGAAAGTATTTGACTGGAAAGCTACAAGAGCTTTTGGTAGAAGCTGACATTTTGCAAGGCAAACAGCTACACCCTCACCCTTTTTTTGGAAATAATTTATTTAATAAAAAAATAAATTTTTCCTTTAAAATATCCTTTCAGGATATAAAATTTTCCACTAGTCAACAGAGAAGAAAAAATTGGTACTGAATTCCCTGACAGATTGCATCAATAAAACAGCCTACTCTCAAGTCAGTATAAGGTGAAATACTTACAAGTATCCAGCCTGGCAAGGAATTAAATCCCTGCAGAGCTCATTTGCATCTGGACATTACAGCTTCAGAAAACATTTTTGATAGCAAATGACCCTTCTTTCCCTTTTGTCAAAGAAACAGTCTATGAATCCTGCTTTGATCCTAAAAGAGCTTTAAAATGATACAAGTCTACAGGTTCTCTTTGTGTTGCTTTCTAGTCAGTATGGTAAAGGACAATTTCTTTTCTCATTTGGAAGAATGAGACAGACATTTGGGCACACTTCAGGTCTGAAAGAAAAGCAGAAGACTTCAAAACCAAACCAAACACAACCTGAGAACGCCTGTTTGGAGTTCAGTTAGTTTACATAGCAGGTAGACCATCTTGGAAAGAAAAGGTAAAAGGAGAAAAATTATAAAATATTTCTATATTTGCAAGAGACACAGACAATTATCAGGATGTTGATTGCATTATTGTAGGGAGGGATCATACTATGTATGGCACAACTGCTAACTCTGACAAGTCTGTGTTTTTTGTATCCAGTGGAGTTGTAGATTTTAGCTCCCATGCTCATTTTTGGAAGGTATTTTGTGGGTTTTCCCTAAACTGCAGGGCTGAGGATTAGAGAGACATTGATTATTCTGTGAGAAATGTTCATCCACTGGCAACTGCCTAATCCTTTATAGATTGCCTGGGTGAGTTCATTCTGCTGTGAAGTGTTTGCTTAGTTTCACTGACATAATTACCCTGAGCGCATCTGAGTGCTGGTTGAAGAATATAGCACGCCTGGGTGTGCAAGAGCAAGTCTGGCAGGGTATTTAGGGTGGTACTTTGGGTTTGCTCATGGAAATCAGAATCAAGGCGCAGGTGAACGACAGCTGTACGTCCATCATCCTGCAGCCTCGCCCAGCAACGGGCTGTAACGGTGGCAATGGTCTCCTTCTGCAAAGGGAATATGAACTTTTCACGAGGTTTAAGGGAGCCATTGTGCTGAGTTTGCACACTGAGAGCTGCAGGGCTGAAGTTTGGCCCTCATGGTTTAACAGGATGGCATTTCACCAGGATGCCTGGGGCAGACAGGAGTTCTTTGCACCTGCCAAGTTGTCTTTGCAGACAGGATATGTGGGACTCTCTTCCAAGCATGAGTCTGATTTTTCTCCAGGAAACTCAATGTCAATCAATCATAAAATGGGAGCAGACTGTAGCCCCTGGTTGCCATGCTGTTTTAATCTGTCTTTTTTCTTCCAAAGGAGAGCCAAGGAGAACCGTAAAGAGGTCAAGTGGCACTGGCAAAATATGACAGCCACGGTGAGAGGGCAGGACCCGCCTGTAACTCCAAGACATTTTTATATTTAATGTTAACGAAGAATGATCCTTCAGCAGATGGAACTCTAAGTAATAGCTGCTCTGCTGTTTGGGTTAATTATTTCAGGATGACATGTTTGTGACCGTGCTAGGCAGTTTTTATTTAGAGCGTGTTTTGGCTAGAATTAGATATTAGTTGCCACAAAGATGTAAGGAATTAGAAACAAAGTTTATGAGGATTAATTAAGTTTAAATTTATCATATACCTAAGCCCTTGAAGAGGTCTTTGGCACCTGTTAAGTCATTTGATCTTGGAGGACTGTGGATGCCCTGAGAGCGCTCTGGTTACATGCACGTATCATGGCCTGTGGGATGCCTTGGCTATGCCAGGACTTCTCAGGCCCCTTGGCTACTTCCAAACATTAAGCTGTGCCCAGCTTACCTGCATCTTGCCTGCTCACCTCTACTGTCCTAAATCAGGAACAGTTATCTATCAACTCCTCTTTTTCCAGGGAACAGCTGTGGAAGGATAAGCAGAGGAAAGGAAGAAGGTTTGAAGCTGTGGCACTGTGAAATATGAACTACTGCATTTCTCCACTGTTCATACAGCAGCTCCCTCTTCCTCTACAAGGCAAAGTAAAACATGCTGGTAAACTTCTGCCCCTATCAGCTTGGCACTGTAGTATCTGAATGGAGTATACCAGCAGCCATGGATATGGCACTGGCTGGCTTGGACTTTGATCTTTAATTTTGTGTGGGGAGGTGAATTTGAATCTGTTATTTCCTGAGAATGTAGCATATCAGACACCACAGATTCCATTCGGGCAATTTGCCCCAATCATTACTGTCTAGAACTTTCCTCCTCTTTCTCATAGACACCACAATCAAAACCCCTCAAAGGACTCCTCCCTGGCTCTTTCTCTGACGTGATACAAAGCACAGTGGACACCTAATCTGTTATCCATAAACTCTCTCTATGGTCTGAAATATCTACAGGCAGAAGGGTGGTGTCCCCAAGCTAGAGTGGAATCTGCCACAAGGGGAAGGTTCCCTGGTACCTCTGACAATCCCCTTCTGTGGGAGAAATTACCTTGAAAATCCCAGAACAACAAACTTGCTCTCCAGTGACTTGGAGTGTGAGGTGTCCTGAAACTGAGGTGTCGCAAACTGTAGCTTTGAGAGGTGATCTTTTGAAGAAGAAGTAAAAGGACATACAAAAGATTGTGATTTGTGAATGAGGAAAAGTTGTGACAAAACCAGCTACAAGAAAATCTTCCATTCGTTCATTGAGGTATATTATTCTCTATGTGTCTGTATGTGTGTCTAGGGAAAGTGTGGAGTGTAGGAAAGTTTAAACAGAAGCGGGTTTACCATGCAAGAACCAGGCCGTCAAGATGTTTGCTTTGAAACTTTGGTATGAGGTGGAGTTCCTCGCTCTCTATAAGTGTAGCGGGGCCACATGTGGTTTCACATATGCCCACCACATTGTCTCAGCTGGGATCTGATTCATGGACAAGGACTGGAAACGGGCTGATGAAGTTGGGAATACTCTATAGGGGTGGATGACTCTAGGAAAGTTATGGATTCAGCTACTGAAGGGCTGAGCTGACCCAACCCCAGAAGGAGCAATCATCAAGCAGACCAAGAAGCATTTTCAGAGTAATGCCAGTGAGCTGTGACCATCTGTCTCACTAGCTTAAGATGCCTATAAGCGTCAACAGTTTTTCACTGGGAAAACATGGCATGAAAAAGAAATAAGTTGCATTTGTGCACTTCACTTGGCTTTTGATCTCCAGGAGTGCAGTAAAGGTCCCACGTAGGATTATATATAGAATATACACCAAAAAATAAAGGCAATGTGGATGGAATAGACCTATCAGTTCTGCTCACAGTTAGAAACTGCAGTGAGCTGTGACTTCTGACCCTTCCACGTGGGTGTGCTTTCCATACAGAAAATAGCATAAGGTGATATTGTTCTGTAATAAAGGTGATGGCACTCTATAGAAGTACTTGGTACTAGTGCAATAGATTGAACTGTTCAATAGATGGAGGGGCTTAACTGAATCCCAATATTTTTGACAGAACAACGTTCATGAATACCCTCTATTGTCACTCAAGGCTTCAACAATGAAAAGGATTCATTGATTCTTTATAGGACAGGGTTATTAAAAAAACCCCAACAAACAAGCAGCATCAGATGTAGATATTCCTGGGTGTGCGGACACTCAGACTCTTTGATAAGATGTTCTAGGTTGTCCTGTATGAAAGATTTGCATGGTTTTCCCTTGGCGTACTATGTCCTCTCACATGACATCTCCAACATGGTTCAAGGCCAAGAGCGTGTCAACGTCTATAAAGTTTAATTTTTGGGCCTGTGTAAAGGGGACCGTTCTTTCAAGACAAAATATTTTAGTCTTCAGAAGTCCAGGCATGAGATAGAATGAATTAGTTGATTCTGACACCAATTCTTACACTGTAGGTGAGATTATTTTTACCTGGAATTGTTTGGTCTTTCTATTTTAGAATTCTGCTAAAGAAACAAAGGCCTTGAAGTAAAAAGTTACTCCAGAGATTAGAACAAATTTGTAGGACTAACATCCTAGTTTCTTTGCAGAAATCAGTTTCCCACACAAATACATATTAAACGTTGAAGGAAAAATTTCCATTATTTTATTATTTTTTTAAATAATCATCTACTCTTATTTTTATGATCCCCTTTAAAGTTTCTGGCAACCTTCATATGCAGCACTGAGTTTTCTTGAGTGCTTTCCCTAATTAGTTTGCAGAGAACTGACAGCTGACATGCCTTCCATTAATCAGTTCTGATACTCTACATTAAATTTTCTTTTACCTTGTGTATTAATTCAATGCTGAGGGGCTGTCAGGAAGTGGTTGAGAATCCCTCTGGGATTGTACATTTGCTTGAAACTGAAGTGTAGGAAGATAATAAATCATGTGAATTTCTGGCACCTCTCCCCCTTTGTAATTAGACTTTTGGAGCAATTAAAGCTTGACAGTTCAGCCACACTGATTCTCTTGTTTTGCTTAAAAATTAAATGCAAGGATTGGTTTTGATGAAACAGAATCTTTGTTTTTCTGCATTTTCAACTGCATTTGTAAACAGCTCATTCCCCTGCTTCATCGATTGTTTTCTATGTCATGACAGGTCTTTTTAAATCTATGAATTTTTATTATATTTTAGTTTTAAGAATAATCAGGAGAATTGATAAACTACAGAAAGAGAAGAATAATATTACTCGCTACCATCAGTGAGAATTTAATGTATTCTTTTACTTTCATAATATAAAGTCTGAATGATTATATTAAAATATTTTTGTTTGCGAGTAGCATTTCCCATAGAGTTTAAGAGAACTGAGCACTCAGCTTCAGTGAGACTTAGATGTATAGCTTCTTTTGAAAATTTCCTTCTTTAGTAAATGCAGGAACTTAGAAATATGTGTATATAGTATGACTGGCTTCTGCCTCAGAGAGCTGATGCCAAAGCTTTGCTTTCTCACTTGTTATTAAGATGTGTTCTCTGATTTACCTTAAATATATCAAGTTTTCTTGGATTGAAAGAAATGCAGACATTTAGGTTCTGGACCTATATCATGACAGACTCCTTCCCCCCTGCCTTGGTTCTCTGTGCTTAGCTAAATTACTAGTAATAATAGAGAGATCTTATTAACAGAATAGTGATAAGGTGCAACATCTTTACACTTATAGAACACATTTATGGTATGTGTTTATGCAGTCATAAAGATGTGGCAACATATAATATTTTTGTAAATGATAATAGAAGACAAAGACATACATGTAATAATTCAGTTAGATTTGGATAAGGGTATCTTTGTATAGACTTGCCTCCACTTTCTCAGGGCTAAGCATCTCATCTCCACTGGCCTATAGATAGAATTTATGTTCTAGCCAGCCTATAATATACATAACTTTTTTGCCAGTCATTGCACTTTATTTTTTGCACTTCCAATGATTGTCACTTTCTTCCTCATGTTTCAGCTGAAAAAAGTCCAACATAATGTCACATAGAATTTCCAATATTAACTGGAAAGTGCCTTACCTGATGTTCCAGGACCAAGTTGAGTGTATGAGTTGAAAAGGAGCTGAACGCAGCCCAAACCCTTTAGTGGTTCATAATAAACATTTCTACTAAAACAATTTTAATTTTTTATGATTCAGAGGACAAGATGATTGAAATTATTAAGCCCTTCATGTTAACTTAATTGCAAACAAAATTGAATAATCATAGTTGAAACACAAAAAAGAATCTTTAAAAAAATACAGCAAGTTTAACATTTAATATTAATTTAAGGACTCACTGAAAACTCAGCTGCAATGCAATGCAATGCAAATTGAACCAAATATAGAAATAAGTTGCATTCGGTAGTTAAGAATTTGTCAGTTGCAGAAAGCTTTCATGAAGCACCAGTTGCATCTATAAATATTTTATGTGCATCTGAAATGCTAGCAATTTATAGGCAAATAGGAATTAGTTTATACTTGTATAGTGTATAAAAATGTCCTTATACAATAATATATAAATGTAATGTAATTGGACAACACCTCTTCTGGATATATATAATCAGATAATGAACAGCGTGCAACAGCTGATTAACAGCTAAGTCTACCGATTCAATCAGATATTGGTAAGGATATGCCTGTGTAGGCTCTGCCACATTCCCAGGAATAACTAGTCCACCACTGTGTCAGGGATGTATTTGCTCTGGGTTCACAGCACCCTTGCATAAGTTCACAGCCATGGACATCTCTCTGCAAATTCTGCCATTGGCAGGGTTAAGTGTTAACCCGAGTGAGGCAGAGTCTTTCACAAAGTTAGATCTACAGCTTGGAAGAATGAAAATAAGGACTTTTTTTGTTTACAATTGTACATTTGATTTGCATGCATCTTTGTATGCACAATGTTTTTGACAGGAACCAATAGAAAAAATGGAATATTTTTTCAAAATTTCATATATTTCATATATTTTAGCATTGTGATAAAAAAATGATAGGAGAACACTCCTGTGGCTGCTTCAAAAGCCTCAGGTTCCCTGTCTGATTAGTGAAAATGTGCACCCTGGTAGATAAAGTTATTCTGTATCACCTGCAAAGCACCTTGAATATGAAAAAACCAAAACCAAAACCAACAGAACAAAAGACTGCAACACATGAATTGAAGAACTGAATGTTAAAAATCCCTGAAACGTTAATTAAGCAAACAAACAATGAACAGCCACGTGAAATGACAAACCAACAATGAACAGCCTTAAAATGATTCATCCACAGAGCTGGTGTTATTGGAGCCCTATTGATCAACTATGTTTTATGCATGCCTCACTCCAGCACTGCTCACACAAATTTATTTAGACTACAGCACTAAATGTGATGGGAAAAGTGTTTGAACTTTTTCCCGACCACATGTAATTTGTTGGCATTCATGATATTACTTAAATAATTAAGAGTGAATTAGTCAGGTGAATAAGAAGATGAAAAACTGGAAATCAATTGCTTCAGTTGAAAGGGAAAGATCAAGATTATAAATAAGGCCTAACAATTTACAGAATAAGATGTATTTGATAATAATTTAGTGAAGCTAAAGTTACTTATTATTTTGGATGGCAATGTTAAATGCTAAAAGCAGCTTATTGGGGCGCACAAAGTTGTGTGTACAATGGAGACCAATATAACAATGGCTACTATAGTCCAATTTCAAAGCTGGTCGTTAGTCTTGATTTTACATTGACCCTGGTTTGTAAAGGCAGGCAGACAACAGTTCATCTCACTAAGAAGATACCACCTGCCAACAATATGCTAAAAGAATAGATACCAGTTTTGGTAGCTAAGTTTTGAGCTTTATCTCGAAACTAATTTTCAGCATTTTGTTGCAAACTTACTGTCTCCAGTGACTCAAAATAAAGCTTTTGATTCTCACTTCAGGTTGAGACATTTCTAAAATCAGATAGCTAAATGTGGAAGCATCTCCCACACACAGCCAGAGAGATCTTGTTGCAACAGGGAATCTGAGAACCTAAATTTATGTGCTTTTTGAAAATAGATATCTCAGTGCTAATAATTGGCAGTGGTAGAGAGATGAATTGACAGCATTGCAGGCTTGAGGATGAACAAATGCAATTTGGACTTAGCTGTGGTGATCTTTCAGTGGGGAGAGTAGGACTGCGCTGGAAGCTTGGATTGAAAATACAGCAATTTTTTTAAGAAAAAATCTGACCATTAGGATGTCAATGTTTCTGATCTGATTAATGGACGTATTAAATATGTAATTGGAAAGTTTCAGCAACATTTGTTTCAGACATTTCTGGAGCCTTCAAAACTAAATTTCAGCTCATTGATATGTTGTTAGTAATAATTCCAACCACCACAGTCCTGAGAAGCTTTTCCCTTCAGATTAATGGAATTGCTTTGTATGGCTAGGTGGCCAAAAAGGTATTAACTCTTCAAGCTGATAATATAGAACCGAACTCCGGTGCTCAAGAAGAACTCTGTTGACTTCAATGGGGCTCTGGCTTCTCAGTAGTAGGATCTAAACTGTAGAATCAGGAGCTGATGAAGTGAAACTGAATCTCCAGGGATGCTAAAAACATATGAGCCAACAAATATTGAAATGCACAAATTCCCTCTGTAGAGAAATAGTTATGATGTTTATTTTCCCTTCAATGCCTGTTCTCATTTTTAATTATTTTTAATGATTTGTTATGGCATTTACTTTTTTATTTTCCATTTTATGTCTTTGGATTGTAAATTCTAAATGTGACATTTTACTGAAATTATAATAGTTATAGAAACATTTAGCAATTTGATGATGAATCAAATGATGTATCACTGAATTATATCTGCAGATTTAGAAATGTAGATTATACACACATTTCTTAAAATGAAAAAAAAATATCCTGGAATTATTTTCCTTTGAAAAGTATACATTACTGACTGTGTTAATGTTCATTATTCCAGTTCTACTGTACTTAGGGAAATCTAGATTCTGGAAGAGAAACCCTTTGATCAAACATGATTAAACCTTTCCGTCAACTTTTTCAGCCTACAGAACAGAATTCTGAATTCCTGGAGAGACTGAACTCGTCTTCAAAAGCTTTAGAGTATAATTTGATTGAGTCACAGCCACCTCCATAGTCGTCTACAAAAATAAAGAAAACTCCAAAGTGCTCGAAAAGGGCTGAAGTTTAACTTTGCTACGGAGTCAATTGGGAAAGTGCAGGCAAGATATGCTTTCCAAAGAAGTATTGTAAAGAACAGAGTGGTTAGTGCGCATAGTTTTTCTACAGAACTAGAATATCATTCTTTTGAAAAAATCAACTTAACAGTTGAAATAGCAAAATGATGTCTGAAAGTTTTTTTTTTTCCATGTACACTCAATAATTTCTGTATAACTGGTCATCTGGGATAGTTGTATAAGAAAAAAAGATTTTGAAAGAGTTTGTGAAACAATGGCTGTTTCTCAAATGCATGTATTTTCTGTAAATTGCCAGACTGATGATCCTCTGTTAATGAGTAATTTTATGTACTCAAAAGCTATTGCTGCAAGGCAGAGTCTAAACAAATGGTTGGGGGATGTGAGCATACTTTTTCTTGTGGTTGTTTAATGTGTGACATTCTGAAGACAAGTGGTCTATGGGAGGTTGGTATAGAAGAGATTTAGATAATCACATGTTGGAATATGTGACGTAAGGAATCATCTCCTGGAACCTACAAATGTTTTATCATCCTAAAATGGCTAGTAGGTTTACCTGTCTCCTAGGAGGTGGTAAATGAGAAAATGCTTACTGTGATGGGGGTAGGTAGCTGTTTTTCATGACAAGAGGGATGAACTTATCGCAAACTTGGGTACAGTAACTAGTAGCAATTACCAAATACATAGAGTTTTTCTAAATGTATTTGTGATTTACTGTGATAACCCAGCAGTAATCAAATTTCAGACTTTTAAAGTTTCTCTTTCTCACAGGCTGCTGAGTATGGTTTATTGAGGCTCCTCAGTTGAGCTTCAAAAAAGGGAGGTAAAAGAGGGACAGGGACTAGCCTGGCTTTCTGCCAGGGCTGAGGAATTATAGAATGGTTGAAGTTTGAAGGGACCGCTGGACGTCACCTTGTTCAACCGCTTTGCTCAAGAAGTGCCACCTACAGCAGACTGTCTAGGACCATGACCAGATGGGTTTTGAGTATCTGCAAGGAAGGAGACTCCACAATCTCCCCTGGGCAACCTGTGCCAATGCTTAGTCACCCTCAAAGTGAAAGCCTGTTTCCTGATGTGTAGAGGGAAGCTTGTGTGTTTCAGTTTGTGCCCATTGCTTCTGGTCCTGTCACTGGGTACCACTGAAGAGATCCTGGCTCTGTCCTCTTTACACACTTCCTTCAAATATTTGTACACACTGATGAGATTCCCCCTGAGCCTTCTTTTCTCCAGACTAGAAGGAAAGGGAAGGGCAGGCTGTGTCTTTTCACAATGCTGTGGAAACTCTTCCTCAGCAGAGGAAAATAAAGCATGCAGTTAGAAGAGGTTTCAGGATAGACTTTGGCTTACGTTAGAGTCTGCTTGTACTTTGTGGCCAAGTAAGGGGAGTTCAAAAAGCCCTGTGAATTACATGTATAGCCACATTAGGGCTAATTTATGTTGTCTCAGCAGTATAAAGGGGGTCCGAGGTTACGGTGATGTAATAAAAATGGATTAAGTTGTCACAGTATAAGAAGATACTAGTCAATGTCTGAGCCACAGTAAGTGAAATGAGTGTGTGAGATCTGAACCCTCCACTTTCATGAAGGTGGCATCCTAGTTTATACCACCTCTGCCTTGCAGCTGCTTCTTTTCATTCCAAAATCTCTGTTGTGTAGCCTCAAAGCCAGAATAATTATCTTGTCTGGGGATATGGGAAAAAAATAATTAGAAAAGGCCTGGCTTTTTTTCTCTGCATCTGTAATTAACAATTTTGAAATGAAAAAAGATGTCAGAAGTAGAAATTGTAAACGGACCTGCTCTGCACCTTGGGGGGGTGAGGGGTGGAAAGAGAGGGAGAGAGACAGTGCAGGGTTCTGTCTGGAACTCAATGGCAAAGGCTCAATAACAAAAAGCTTAATAAAATAACTGTTTAGACAGAATAAGAATAGGACTATAGATAGTATGTCTTACACCCCTTCAGTTACTGGGAACTCTGTGTTTGTGCAGCACCAGGCAGACCCTGGATGGATTTTCCCAGGGCACGCTGTACAGATCCCATTCCTGGAGGGAAGCCTCTCCTTTTTGATTATTTGAGATTTTATATAATTTTCTTACAAGAAAAAAACTATTCATAAAGGATGCTTCAATGGGAACTTCTTTCTTCAGTTTTAGATAAAGGTAAGGCCACGCAGGTGGTTTCATCTCTGGCAGAAAGTGGGAGCTGCCTGCAGGCTTCTCTGTTACAGCGAGCTAGCCGAGCTCATCCTGCAGCCAAGGATTTGTGCAGCACAGCACAACCTGAAGTCCATGCTGAAACACACAACACAGCAAGGCACAGACCTGTGCCTCCTCAGGTTAACTGCTATGTGGGTCACTAGGTCCTCAATATACAGTGGTCTCCTGGTCTGGTTCAACACAGGACCTTCCCTACTGTATTAGGGCACGGGAAGAAAATGAAAGAGAGGGTATAGACAGTAAGACCTAGCATTGCATAGCATGAGAATGCGAGGCTGACTTTATGCTAACGTAGGAAAGCTAATAAAAAAATTGCAATCCAACTAAAACCAGGACTTGTTTGCAAAAAGGTATTAAAAGACTAATATTTATATACTGTAAAATTTATCTGATGTGCTCATTATTCCTATGTGTCTGTATTCTCTGAAAAGATGAGACTGATGATAGAAACGGTGGTGAGAAGAATAGCTGCAGCTACCTTGAAAGAAGACTAACACTAACTGCCCATTAAAAAAAATTCCTTTCAGAAGCTGGTTTCCTCTGTAGTCTCCTTCAATTAGCATGAAACCATCATGGAGATACAATTATACTTCATTAGGGGTCCATGAATTCAGGAAATGAAACAATCCATTCTCTTTACACTCTGCAGACAGCGACAAGAGATGTGCTTTGTGGAGCTAATCTGTTTTCCTTATGTCCCTGCTATGGATTGCAGGAGTTGTTATAAAGCTTGTCTAATGGTTTGTTTTAGTCATATTTTCTACTTACATGGAAATGACTCCACCACTAAAGGTGTCTTGTTGAGTTTTTTTGTTGTTTTTGTTTTCTGAAAATGTAAGTATTCCATAGGAAGATGAGAGACAATAGTGTTACAGGAATTCAGCATGTTACAGTGGCAAAAACCATTGATAAAGTTGTGATTTATGAAATTCTCAGGATAAAAAGCAAAAGGGTTTGACTTATGCTTAGCTTTCAGCAGATTGAGAAAGCCACAGACTAACTGGCAGCAAGCAAAGCCTGGAAGTAGCTCACAAAATTCGAACAGATGGTTCTAAACCTTTGCTTTTCTGCGTTCATGAAGGTCTAGTGCTTCCCTGTTTAAAAAGAAACAAATTTTTTCTCAGAAGCTGAGTCATTTAAATGAATTTTCATTGGTGTATTCAGACAGTAGTGCTTTAGAATAATGTCCTTAATTAATGACTTCTGGAAGGAAGACAAAGCAGAATGAAATTAGAGACGTTCAAGACTCTGACAGTAATAGTTTGCCTAACTTTGAAAGTCAACCGATACAGCATTTCTAAATAGCTCACGGGAAAACAAAAGCTTCTGTAGAAAGTGTCACTTTCGAAAAATCTTGAACATTTCTGTGGAAAGTAAGATACACGTTTTCACATGACTCTGTAAAGAAGTGCCAAGTATGTTATTTAGCCTGTGCCGATATGGCACATTTATGTAATTTATAGGCACTGGTTGAATTTTCAAGCTGGAGATGTCAGGCAAGCAGTCTGTATTTGGTGCAGTAGATATTGCAAACTGGGAATTTCCAGGTGAAAATCAGCCAACAAAAGGCAAGGCCAGAAACTTTGGATGGATAGGATTTCTGGATACACTGAGGACTTGCATAACCAGTGTGGCCAGTAACACAAAACCAGGGCATGATACAAGAAATCAAGACACAGGGAAAAAAATTCAGGCTGTTTTTTCTCAGATTCAGACAGATTTCTCAAACTCGTGTATCCTGAGTGAGAGATCTGACTTTGGCAATCCGACTAGTATCTTGATCTCAGTATCACTGTCCATTTGTTGGCAATATTAATTGGGCCAACGAGAGACAGAGCAGCTACTCATCTAACATTGATATTCATGTCCTTGGTGTGGGCTACATGCAGCTGGGGCTTGCATCTTGGTCTTCTCTGCTCCAGATGACTAGTTTGGCAAACAGTTCTGTGAGGGGCAGGCTGATATTCTCGCTCCCATTTCAAAAGGCTTTGGTTTTGCTAACTTCTAGAGAGAACATTTTTTCTTTTAATCCTGAAATTCCCAGTGAAAGGGAAAACACCTACTCCCCCAGGCGCAATGGTTGTATATTGCCAAGAAACAGCTGCTATAGCCCTGTTTGAAAGCTGTGGGTAGGTTCTTAGCACATCCACAGAAGGAAAGGAGCTACAAGCAAAAAAAAAAAGTATCCAATGAGAAATTTGATGTGTCACTGCGTTACAGAAATGAGAATTTTTTTTCACTACTCTGCAGGGAAAAATTACACTCTTTTTTTTCCACTGGAAAAAAACTATAAGGAAAAACTTAGGACTTTTCTTTCACACTGATGTCACTATTCATGGACCTATGTTCTGTCTCTCTTTTTGTCTCTCTCTTCCCTCCATCTCTCTCCTGTCCCTCCTCCCCCAGCCTCAGTTCCACAGAACACCTAAACATATGTATCTCTCTTCAACAGAGCAGTTTAAGCTAATATTTAGATCCCAATGATTGTTGGACAACAGCATGTTCAAATAGATAGAGCATGCTTAAATAGATAGAGCGTGCTGAACAGCTATGCTGCACTAAATCGGCCTTTTGATAAAGAGAAACAGTGAAGTCAGTGAAGTAACACTGGTGTCAGTGAGATCAAAAACTAGAGAATGGAAGTAAAAAAACATGCTCTATTATTTTCCTCAAACTGCTATTTATGCACTCCAAACTTTTCCTCTTGATAATTTTTTTAGTTTTTATTAGTTTTTAATTTTCTTTTGTAAAAGGGAAGCAGGTTGTTAAGAAACCTCTTAATGCTGCATTATTTCTACACGAGCAGACTTTTACAGCAGCACTGTGTGCTTTTCAGTTCCCTCAAAATAGGAAAAATAAAGAATTTATCAAAAAAGAAACTGAACCTGACATCTGCTTCAGAGCAGAATGACAGCTCTACTTTGTGTGGTATCTTTGTATTGTACTCCCACTGCACAAAATACAATAACAAATTTAATAAAATGCAATAGAGGGAAATATATTTTCAAATGAGATGTGAAAACAGATGTGTTCTTTAATTCTGAAGAAAATCAGGGCATCACACTCAGTAATTTTGGGCTACAATGACATACAATTTACTACTGCTTTGTAATGAAGTTCTTGTTTTTCTTCCATCATTAAGACTGCAGGACTATTCCCTTTTAGGTTCTATTTCATGTTACTTTAAAATTTAGATTTTGAAAACTAGTCAGAAAACATTTTCAGAATTACTATGAATAGTCAATATTTTTCTGAAAAAAAAATAAAGGAAAAAAGAGAGGAATTTTATATTATTACTATTTCTTTCAGATACATGTGAAAACCAGTATAAAGATGACATCTGCCAAGATTATCTTAATACCCTCTGCAGCAGTGCAGATCACCTTTCTCAGTCATTCCAGGAAGCGAGATTGTTGAAAAAATGTCAGAAGGAAAGCCGGTGGGAGAGGCAGACAGTTCTGGGTGGACATGAGCAATCTGAGAAAAAGATCAGGTGATGGTATATATGTAACTGTTTGTCCTGTGGCAGTAGATTATCTAGGTCATATTTATAAACCAAGGGCAGTTTTGGGATGGGTTTTACAGTAAATATTTGTGGTTTGTGTCTTGACATGCACACCAGTGATGGCTTATGGGGAAAATGGTGCTCAAGATGTGGTGATTCATCGTCTTGAAATTTAGGGTTGATAAAACTGAAGTTTCTGCATAAACATAGGAGAAAGCAGTGATGTTTCTGGTTCACAGTGGAGATCTGCCTGCCTGTAGGTTCCAGGGCTGGCTGTACTTTGAAGATATGTAGGACAGAACAGAAGTGAACAGACAGAAGGATGTACATTTACAGCCTGAACTTTGGGTAGAGGTTTATGATTGCTTTGTGAGACTTTTGGCTGGGGGCTTACAATTGTATTGCGTTGCACAATGCAGTTTCCTTTCTTTTAAATATTGTATGAATTTTAGAGATATAAATTTTTTTTTCTCTGAACTGGTAATTTTCATGTTTCTAATTGTTCATATTTGATTGGGTTTTTTAACTGCTGCATTCTTTGGTAAACATTTCCACTTTGATATTAAACTAGCCACTCTCACTTTAGAGATGGCTATCAAAAGTAAATGTTGTTAAGTGGCATTATTAGTAAAGAAGCCTGAATGTAATATGCTTTAAAACTAATTAATAATTTGTAATTAAGAACTCTGTCAGGTGGCAAATGTCTGCATTTATCTCAGAATTCTTAAACAACTTTGTGTTTTACTCTTTAGCAGTGGTATTAACCTAACTTGGAAGAATCTGGTATGTGCATTTCATGACACAGCAACAGAGATGTTTAAAGGGAAGGTTTTGTATGCTGAAACTCTTCAGAATTTAGTCTGCTCAAGTACCCTGGTGAATATGTCTTGTTTACAGGCAATAAAAGCATGAAGAGGCTTCTCAAAAATCAATGACAAACATTTCTATGAGATGCCAGTATTTTTGAAAGGATAATGCCTATTCTCAATAATTTACCAAACACACTGTTCAGGTTAAATTTTGGAGTCAGATTGTAGCAAGATTTTTAGCTAATGAACCTCTCATCCTCTGCATATCAATCAAACCTAAGTATACTTTGAGCTGATAGTA
Organism: Xenus cinereus; assembly: GCA_025774025.1. Taxonomy (NCBI): domain Eukaryota; kingdom Metazoa; phylum Chordata; class Aves; order Charadriiformes; family Scolopacidae; genus Xenus; species Xenus cinereus. The sequence goes on along the minus strand of JAOXJK010000001.1, from coordinate 30,855,679 downwards.
AGAAACAATCATAAGCACCTGAATTGTTATCTGGGTTGAACCAGCACAGGTGCATGGTGATCCAATTCTTTCTATACACCGCTTTTACAGCACAGCAATAAAAAAATCTGAGTTTATTTAACTGACATCAAAACCTATTTTGTATTGCTGCAGAGAAATACACATCCTTGTGATGGCTGGATCAAAGGTAGAAGGTGGTGACTGAAGAATACTACTGCAAAATGGAGCTTTTACAGACATGTGACTCTTTACTGGAAGAACAGAAATTGTCTACATAAAAAATAATAATCTTGAAATCCTAAACATTTACAATTTAATGCTACTTTTGATTGTGCTAAGTATTATGACTTATGCACTTTGATAGATGAAAATGTTGCCCTTAATTCCAAAAACTACACCTGAATCAACAGAATTTCAATAGGTTGTATGACATGATTTTTAATAAACAAAATACATGTAAAAATAAAGGCTTTTGGAAAAATGTTGCAAATTCTTGAGGTGATAGAAGTGCTTATTGTTGAAAGAATAGGAGGAACACCATACTTTTACTCTAAAATAAATCATATCATACAATTTCCCCAATCCTGAAAGTAAGGAAATTCTTTATGCTGTTACTCCATTCTACTTGTTTTCTTTTCGTAGTGGATAAATCATTTTGCATAAATTCCTTTGTGGGGTTTAAAATAGCTCCAACTACTCTGCTATTAGTTTTCCCTGTTTAGGATAGTCCAGTTCTAGTATCAATGGGGTAGCACAAGGCAATCACAACGTCTGATGGGGATTTTCTTTTATATATGTATTAATAAGCTAAACAAGACTGTCACTGGACACAACAAAATGTTTCTAATTTTCTTACATTTTATAATGCCACTATAGATTGCACAATAAGGTAGTGGGCTTGCCATAATTTTATATGCTTAAGGTGCATTTATGACAGTCAAACAGCTGGAACTTGTGTCAGGAACATTGGCCGGGTGATTTCTGACAGTTAGTGTAGACAGAAGTTAAAATAGAAATCAGGACAGATTTGTGAAAGTAAATGTGAATGAACCCTTTGGCTAATTTGTGTGGCTTGGGAGTTAAAGGAAGTGCTACGCTTCTGAAGACTGGGACGAGATGGAGATACTACTACAGTTCCTTAATAAAACGATCCTATTTACAAATCAGCAAATGCTAAATGAAACGGTCTATTTGCTTCCTTAAAACACATCAGTTTTAGATGTTTAAGGGAAATGAAACCTTTAGGTATAACATTGGTACTTTCTTTTTAAAAAAGTAATATGTTCAACACCATGTGACCCACCACAGAAACAGGATAAATCAAAAATCTTTATAATGGTGTACCCCCCTGTTCAGATCCCAATCACAGTGGCTAAGATAAAAATATAATCTAGTGAGAAATGATTTCTTGTTTTGAGTTTGGAAAATCAGAACTTAGCTGGAGAGGTTTTTTTAAGACATATTTAAGCATTGTTCAGGATTTAATTTTTTACAAAGCATACTAGGTAGTAAAATACCGCAATATAAAAGATAAAGTGATCAATTCTTTATGTAGAAAGCAAAGTGGCATTTCTTGTATTTTTCAGATACGCATGAAGTTAACTTCTACATTTACAGAGTCAAAACCTATTCAGAAATTCATTAAAAAGATTGCTAAAAGTAAAATAAACTGTTTCTCAACTCCACTGGTTGTGGATTTTGCATTTTCAAATGTCTAATGTTAGTGAAGCTGGCAATTCTTCTCTTTTGAACTTCAGAAATATTTCAAAATATTTCACTTGATATCTCTCTGGGAAAAAAAAAAAGCTCCTTATTAAGCAAAATCTTTCTGTTCTGGATACTGTTAGAACTTAGTTCTGTGGTGTATTACATTGGCAGGATATAGGCAGTGTCTAGTGTGCATGAGAAGGCTTATGATTTTCACATTTAAAAATACAAATGTCAGGAAGCAGGGGTATAGTCTGAAAAAGAGGTGAAGAAAGTGTTAATAAATTCACATTGTAACTGATTATAAGTACTTAGCAGTCCATGAAAATATTGGCAAGGACTATCTGACCAGAAAGGAATTATATTCCTGGAATAAAAAGAATGGAAGACTATGAACTGGTAAACTTGACTGGAATCAGTGAACTGATGAAAAATATTCTACAACTATTAAAAGGCTTGAGTGTCTTTGTCTTTTTGTCTTTTTACAAGCAGTATAGAAAGACAAATGTTGCACTGAACTGTTGCAAAAAACCTATTTGTGGGATGGTGATGAAAAATTATGGTGCCTGAACATAACAGTCAGGCAACATAATGTTCTCCAAGCCAGTCAAATAGCAGCATTATTAGCTAAACATATTTATTTATTTTTAAAAGACAGATGAAGAGAGCAGCTGTACTCTAATACAGAATCATTCACAGTGCCTTCACAATTGTCTGTCTTTTTTTTGTTGTTGTTGTTTAATGTTCTGTAACTTTTGGGGATTCTTGGGAAAATGTTAAGCAAGAAATTACACTTGGTTCTTGTACAGGGAAATATCCGAATTATATTTGAAAGGTATAGACCATATTTATTAGTCTGTATCATATGATTTTATGTCATGTAATTCAACTTCAAGGGCTGATTGATCATAACTTATTTATCATGACATATTCTAGGATTGGTTTATCCTGTAACTCCAATATTCAGGAAAATAATGTTACCTCTACCCATAGGAGTATTCAGTTAGTCTGAATACTTGAGAGCATATTCAGTGTTAAAATACTGTGAATCAAAACATGCAGTCCTTGCAGAGGCAAACTAAAATGGCCACTAAAATGGTGGTCTATATTTCCTTAAGAATAAAAGAAGTATGTGTGATTTTTAAAAAATATATTAAAGAAAATTTAAAGTATCAAAGGATAAATGCTATTCAGACAAAGCAATGATAAAGATTATTGTTTTAGGAAAGTTTCCAGCTGTAAAAAAAACAGATTACCCACAGAAAAGAAAACAACCCAGCATTCATGGATGAACAGTATCTGACAGTATATCTTCATGCCCGGTATTCAAACATAAATTGATACATTAAAAAAACAATTACACAACAGTTTAAAAGGCTTGAGATTAGCTGGATTTATGACAAGTCAGTAAAGCAAAACAAACTCTAAGATACATATAGCAAAGTACCAAAAGGCACCAAGGTAGATATCCCTCTAGATGAAAAGCTTGAGAGAAAATAGGTATTTTAGCAACCCCACTAGTCATGAATAGAAAATGACAAATGATAGCTAGTTCAGAAGAAATATCAGACTTTCAGACAATTTTATAGAGTATTACATACTACACGTAATAGACTTATACAATAAGATCTTTCGAGAAAGAGAAAATTCCTTTTCTTGGAAGGAGACAAAGGCTATTGCGCCTAAGGAGACTGAAAGAACTACTGATTATAGGGACCCATTACAGTGATAAGCATTGATGCAGAGGTCCTTACCAAAGTGCTGGTGGACTGGGGAGTCTGTTTAGATGAAAACAGCCAAATTACTCAAGATTTATTTGAGGCTGACAAAGAAGATCCTAAGATTTGTGACACTCCTAAGCTATGCTTGTGATCTAACAACCTTTTCACATATCCAGTGCCTAAAACAGACTGAGGATTGATCAGAAACCTCTGGTAGAAGCTGAGCTGTTGCACTCCTACTCTTTACAAGGCACTTTGGCATCTGGCACACTGGAAAGGTCCTTTCCCATATTTCTGTAGCTTAGGGAGGGGATCCAGGGAGGGATGTTCCTTGCTGCTGCTGCTGCTGGCTGTGGGCAGGGCATCTCTGGCCACCTAGGAGCCCTCAAATCAAAGGAATAAAAGTCTAAGCAGGCAAAACTCTCTGATAAAGTCATTTTTGTACACTTTCACTCTTAAAAAGATCAGTGTTCCAAGCCTGTGGGCTCTGTAGTGCCCTTGGAAATTAATAGCTAAATCTCAGTTGTTGGAAATCCCAATTTCTGAAAAGTCCAGTTGATCTATGAAACACGTTATTAGTTTAAGTGGGTTAAAAGTTAAATAAATGTTTATAAATAGGATATTAATCCCACAGAATATTGTGCTATTTAAAGCAAATTATATATTTGTCTAGTGTAAAAAAAAAAAAAGCTCTTGAAGTAGTCAGTGTGGAGAATTTTAAGTGAGGAGAAAGGCTACTATTAAAATGTATACACTCCCCAAATTTAATTTTCTATCTCCATGTTCACATGCATTTTTATCACAGACGACACTACAAAGGCTCAGCACGGTGCTTCTCTGAAAACAGAGTACAAGGATTTGCATATCAGTATTAAATAGGCTTTCCAAGATAGGCGGTCTTGCAACTTGCAACACAGTGGTATATTATCATGCAATTTGGGTGAAGGATGTTACAAAACAGTGTGAAAGCTTATTCAGAACTGTGGATTAAAATGAGGAAAAAATAGTGTGAGGAAATGGATTTCTTAAATGGCTTCTGAATAAGAAAGAAATTCTTGCCAAGAAATCCCTTTATTGAGGCTATGTTAAGATTTGTAGATAAAAGTGAAAACTTTGAACCCTCTATTTATCAGTATAATTCAAAAAAAGAAATCCCTCCTAAAGCACCCCACTGCATTTATTACTGATCAGTTCATTGGGCAAACCACCCACTTCGACCAACTTTTTGGAGACAAAAAATACTTGCTATCTTTCCAAGAAATTTGTGCTAACAGTAGTATTGTATGTTTGGTTTGAGCAAAACTAAAACAAACAGGGAGTCACTTCAGCTGGAAGGGTGATGTATAGCACAATGGCTTTTAGTCTTCCAATTATATCTTTAAGGAAATATTCTATTTTATATTTTTTTCAGTACCCTCCTATACAGTAGCCCTTGCTACCGTGCTATGGATCCAAATATACTGGGTGGGTGTGAGCACCACCGTGTGTGGCAATGTCCTTTTAGAGCCTTCAGCATTCAGCCATAGACACGGCTGCTAAGTGGTTTTCTAAAGTAAAAGTATTCTTAGGGTGGCTGTGACTGTCAAAGTATATAAACAAGTCAAGGTCTGAGATGAAAGGCAGTATCTTTTACTGATATTATGCTCCTCTTTGTATTGGTTGGTCTAATAAAAGATAGCTTCTCCCCACAAGCCTTTCCTATTAAGAGATTTTTTGCTGTGCAAGACTAATAGACTTCAATTTTAGCTGCAAGACTCTGAAGTGCTCAAATATGAAAGGAACTATTTCCCCTTACACCCAGTGTATTCTTCTCACTGGGAGAGTATGTTAAAAATTAGGACATTTTGGTACAGAGAAGCAGTGGACACAGTAATTTAATTACCTAGAGCATTGAGTCCTGGTTTATAAGGTGGGCAAAAGTTCAACACACAGTAACACTGAGACTCTAGGAGATGTCTTTGGCTGTTTTAATCAATAACCTTATACAACTTCAAGATTTTCCTTTAGAAAATTTTGATCTTCACGTAGAAGGTGGATGCTGCTAGTGAGAAACAGTTACTATTTTTTTCCATCTTAAAATTGTTGTAACTTCAGCCTTATGGAGTGCCTGTATGTTTCACATATGTTTTTTGATTGGTATTCAGTTGCCCAGGGAAAAGAGTTCAGCTTCCCAAGTGCCATCACCTTTTCTAAATAGCCTTTGTGCAATGGTCTTCCCTCTCAGTTTCTTTTCCCTGGATTGTGGAAATGCTCTTTATGGATGCTTCTTGGAATAAAATAAAAGAAAAATTATTAACTAAAAATGCAATTTTCTGTAAAAAGCAGCTTTCAAGAACATTTTTAATTGGATTTCATTGATGTAAAGTAGTAATGGTTTTAGGAATTTTCATTGTATGTTTTTCATTATAATTGACTTTTCTTTTGTTTCTTGATGTATAGTACTAAGTTTAACTGTGGGAACATGCAACGAATCATAAGCCATATAATTAAAAAGATAATAGGAAAAGTCTTTATAAACTTCATTTTGACTGTTATCTAGTGAAGCATTAATATTTTGAAGAAAATCTGACATCTTATTTTTCTTAATAAAAATTAGTATGAGAAGAGAAAATGTCCTTATTAATCTGCTCAGGTACCAATAACTGTAATTTCAGTAACAAAAGCTGACAGCATGAGATATTTCTGTGACATACAGTTTGCATAGCTGTATTAGATTTGTAACTCACAAAAACTGTTTTGCATCCCTTAAAATACTTTGGGAACTGTTTAGTTGCTCTCACTGCTACCTTTGTTTCATCAGAATCCTTGAGGAAAAGCCAAATGAGCGGTCAGAGCTGACCACGAGCACCCACAGATGAGTCTCTTGGGAAAGAGAAGTGGTTGCAGGACCGGTGGGTGCCCTCTGGGCCCTGACACCTTACCAGACCCTTACAGCACTCACCGTATCACTGAACTGGCCTGCCCTCTCCAATCCTAGCCCAACATCTACTCAAGGAGCCCAGTGGCCGGATACCAACCGTGTGGATTTTGGTATTCCCCAGTGGCCCTGCAGGCCTGTATGAGACACCTCACATTAACTGGGCTCAGCGTATGTGAATGTCTGCAGAGACAACCAACCCCTTGCGTTCAAGGCTACGTGGCTAGACAGACCTAGAAGGATCTCTCTGCCATGTTCTTGGTGGGTGATGAAAACAATCTCATCCACTCTCTCCCTGGAAGAATCCCATATGCCTGGACAAAAGGTACCCAACTGTATAGCACATGCCAGCACATCTGGAAGAAGACAAGATGACCCTCATTGAGTTAAAGATGAATAGAATTAGCTAAGGCCATTGGCTAGGACAGTAAGTTAGCAAGCAAGAGAATAGCTGTCATTCAATTTGTTTTACCTTTGCAAATCAATTGTCTTTGCTCTTTTCACTTACACAGCAAATTTAGCAAAAATTTTGAGTAAAAAATTGAGGCAAACCAAAGACCTTACTCAAAGCACAGCACTCTCATGACCTCAGTGCCTTGATGTTATGCAGAAGCTGTGCAAACTGCTTGACAGATAGTTGTCTCTTTTATGCTGCTCAATGCATTCGGTGTAGGGAGCAAACCACAGCCACCTTGGACAAGTGGTGCTGAGTGGTTCTTGACTCCAAATGGCTTTGGAGGTTACCTGTCCAAGGACGTCTCTCAAAAATTCCTCAGTCCTCCCTCATTGGACACATTTGTCTAGAAGGCTCAGGGTGGTGTAACAAAGAAGATTCCCCTCTCTCTCCTTTTCTCACACAGCAACAGGTGAAGGTGAAACCATGGACATGAAAAAGGGCAGGTTGAGAAAGGAGTCAGTGACACTGAATCTGGAAGATATCATGGCTGTTGCTTTATGAAGAAGAAGAAGGCAGCAAAGAGAGCTGAACCAGGTGTTTATTCTTGAATCATGGTCAGATGCATGCAAATATAGTACCTTCTAAAGAAATCCTCCTTTGATGGTTCCAAAACTTCCAGATGTCAATTGTGTTATGAATACTTTCTTCTATTAAATCCGAGATTTTTTTTTACAAAATAAGTTTTGAGAAGTTCTATTTTGCATGAGACCATGCAGATGGACATTAATTATGTCATCTTCCCTGAATGCACTGTTGCTTGCATCCTTTGTTAGAACTCATGAGTGGCCATGAGGTGGGCAAATTTGGGGTTAATTTATTATCTGTCCTGTTTACTTTTGTGACCTATCACTACAAAATTGTCATTTTTATAAGAACATTCTTAGTGTTTAAAGTGGTTTAAAAATATCAATAGACATTCAGACAGCTTTTTGACCTTTTCTAATGTCCTCAGTTCTTAGTTTAGCTTATCCTTCAGATTAACTACTTCTTAGTAGTTTTTTTGTTAATGATAACAAATTAGGATATATTCATTCAGTAACTGTAACTAATGAGATAAAGATACTTAATTATTTTAAGGCTGCAAGGGAATATATAATTTTGCCTCTTTATATGAAATATCTATTAAATAATTTTTCCTTTTTTCTGTGTCCAGATGATGCCATCTGTACAAAACATTGAATCTGTGTAATATTTTTTATTTATTTTATTAGGTTA
>JAOXJK010000001.1:30822870-30842087 GCA_025774025.1 Xenus cinereus | reverse complement strand
ACCTTTTTCCATTTTAATTTTTTCTGTTCACACAAAATCTATCCCAGAAAAAACTTTACTATTTCAAAATTCATTATAGCACTTCAAGTAAGGTCTGCATGCAGATTTCACTATTCTAGGTACTCAAAGAGGTGCCTTTCACTGCTTCATAATCATCTTGACAAGACGTCACTTCCATTTAAATTCTGGGACACACCTGAAGATGCTTCTCCACAGCCCCTGCTTGTGTGAAGTCTGCACAAGAAGTCACTACCATTTCTACTCAGGAGACTCCTGTATCATTTCTGTAATCATCCGAAATGCGTTGTGTCAGTTTCAAACATCTCACAAAACTGCAGAAGTTCTCCAGCTGTTCAGGACCCTATTTATTTTGCTCATGTGACAAGCTATATGGTTATATTTATTCTCATTAATGAAATTATATTCAGTCACTTGGTTATAAAAGTCTTACCTCTGAAGTTAGGCTCAAACCTTCAATTTTCCATTAAAAAAAGCAAGCTGCACTTCCAAAATTTTCACTCAGCACAAACTGGATGTAGGAAGGGAACTCAAAATGGTCAAGGGTATCCTTCAGATGTTTGTCTCCCTAGGCTTTCTGTAAAGATACTCAAAAAAGAGGATACCCTGGAGAAGAACTCTGACTGCCATACAGAGAATCCAAACAAATAAATTTGTCTTTTCACCAGTATATTTATGCTTTGTGACTACTTCTCCAGAACATAACAACAAATTATTTTTTACCTAATATTTCAATTTAATAATTTTAGGCATTAATTTTTCCCCATGCTTTTACGATCAATTTTTCAAGGGCTTTGGGAAAGTCATTCCTGTTTCCTGTTATCCTCCTTTGGTTAAGCTGAAGAACTAACCAAATTCCACTTTCTCAGAAATACAACTTTTACAGAGAATTTAATATTTTTAATATCTTTAGGTAGTTTTCACTGAAAAAAAAATTTTCCAAAAAATATCACATTTGTTGTGTGCATTTGTTCTAATGGTTAAAAGCCTAAGACAGTTCATTAATCCATTTAAACAGAATAATTAAAAAATTACATTATTTTTTATTAGCAATTAAAACTTACCACAGACTCACTATGTTAACCAATAGCCAGACATACACTTTAATCTGCTTTTACACTTCCCAGCACACACAAGCCAGCTGAATGACACTAAGTATAGTATAGCCCTGTCCAAAATTAGTTCTAAAGACAGATATCCATCATGTAAAATAAAGCCATATTTCAAATAACTAAGTACATGTTGGTTTGTAGTTCCATGTGATTGTATTACAGAGTCCAGCCTTAGGTAAGTCTTACACTAGCTTGATCATTCCTATTAAGTCACTGTCCAAAAATGTTGATTCTGCTTGGCAAGAATCACCACATAACTAGAGGAACAGTTCAGGCAGATTTGGTTTTTTTAAGTAAATCTTAAGTAATAGCATAGATCTGAAGTTCAAGATGGTTTCAGTTCTAAAGGAGGAGGAGAAAGAAGAGTGCTTATACTATTGGGATAAATTAACCTTTTACATTTCCATTTTTGAATCAGATGTCACAAGCCACACAAGTGGAGGATTGGTTAGACCTTCTGTTTCACCAGCTGAAAAGGCAAATCTCAAAATCACACCAATCAAGGAAATACACTGCTAAAATGATGGCTCTCTAACTGCCTTTCATAATTTATCTTTCACTCATGGTCTGATCTTAAATTTGTTATTCACCAGCTTTCTTCTCACAAATCACAGCAAGCTACAGTTTACAGCTCATTCAAGACCAAAAAAGGAAAAAAAATTGCATGGAACAACTAGCATCCTAGCTGAATACAACAAATTACCAGAAACATTTTTTTTTTTTAGTTTTATGCTGAGGCAATATGAATAAAGTTGTCTCTACTTCCACTAGAACCTATCAAAAACTTCAACACAAAAGTACACTGTGGTTGAAAGTACTTTCAATTCAAATAGTCTTCAATCACTGGAAGCACAGAGTCTCTCTTAGAAATATAATGTTTTTAATAAATTTCTCCTGTCACTAAAAGAGTACTAAAGTTGCCATTAGATAACTTAAAAACTAACGGACACAACATTTCATAGACAAGTGTTTAGAGCACATAATGTAGGAAGACAGAAACATCTGATGTCCTGCACAAGCCTGAAGAAAAGAATCTTGCATCTCAAGTAAGGGATGGAAGAAAGAACCCAGCACCTACAGATTTATTCTCTTCTGTTGAAGATAATCCATTGCAGCTTCTGTACAGTACTAATTACATAGCAGTGGTCACTACTCAGTCAACTGGAGAGAAAGCTTCCTTACTACCTTTATTTAGCCCATTTTTGACACAAGTTCCTCTGAAAATTTATATGACCGGTCCATCCTCAATTTCATAGTTCCTCAATAATAAAGGTCTTGCCTCAGTCTTATTTTGGAAAACTCATACTAAATGGATGTGATGAGTTAACTCTGGCTGGCTGCCAGGTGCCCACCAAGCCCCTCTCCCTCTTCCCATCCTCAGTAAGATGGGGAAGAACACAATGAAAAGCTCACAGGTTGATATAAGGACAGTGAGATAGATCACTCACTGGTTACCATCATAGGCAAAACAGACTCAACTTCAAATATAGATCTAATTTATCGCCAATAAAAATGAATTGGTTAGCGAGAAACAAAAACAAAACTAAAAACATCTTCCCACACACTCCCTTCTTTCCCGGCTCAACTTCCCTACTAACTCCTCTACCTCTTTCCCCACTGCTGAACAGTGCTGGGGGGATGGGGAGTGGTGTTGCAGTAAGCCCAAAACACTTCATCTCTGCCACTCCTTCTTCCTCACAGTTTTCCGCTGCTTCAGTACAGTGTCCCTCCCATGGGACACAGTCCTTCACAAACTGCTCTTCAGTTCTTCAAGAACTGCTTCAGCATGGGTCCTTTTGACGGGGTATGGTCCTTCAAAAACAGACTGCGCCAGTGTGGGTCCCCCACACGCTGCACCTGCCAGAAAATCTGCTCCTGCATAGCCTACTGTTCACAGGCCACAGCTCTTGCCAGGAACCTGCTTCTGAAGGGCTTTTCATGGGCTGCAGCTTCCTTCAGGGCACGTCTACCTGCTCCAGCATGGGGTTCTCCATGGGCTGCAGTGTGGATATCTGCTCCAGAGTCATCATCCATGAGCTGCAGGGGGACAACCTGCTTCACCACGTTCTTCTCCATGGGCTGCAAGGGCATGGCACTTGAAGCACCTCGTCCCCTTCCTTCTTACTGACCATGGTTTCTACAGGGCTATTTCTCTCACATTTTTCTCACTCATCCCTCTCAGAGCTACTGCACATGCTATTTTACCATTTCTTAAATATGTTATCACAGAGATGCCACCAGCACCGCTCATGGGCTCAGCTTTGGGCAGCCATAGGTCCATTTTGGAGCTGGCCAATAAAGTGACAGCTCCTGGTCTCTTCTCATAGAGGCCACCCCCCCTGCTATCAAAACCTTGCCATGTAAACCCAGTACACTGATTTAAAAACTTTATTGGCAACTACAGAATAAATTTAAGAGAGCTGAATATATGAGAAAAAAAACAACTTTCCTATAATTTTCTAGTCAGGCATTGCAATCACCAATGAGAAGGCAGATAAGTGACCCTTAGCTGATTAGAGTTGATTTAAAGACTGCACTGTTGTTGACAGTCCCACCAAACTTCCTACCTAGTTCCTTTTCCCTGCATCCTCAACAGGAATGGATCATTCACTTGGAGATAAAGAAAATGAACATGGTAATATTTGTCATACTCTCATTGAAAAACTTACTGGAAACTTCCCATTTGTATTTTTTCTGCAGCTAAAAGGGATACTTATCTATTTATCTATATTTAGCCACTTACCTGCAGCATAAATCATAGAATCATAGAATTGTCTAGGTTGAAAGGGACCTTTAAGATCACCTAGTCCAACCATCAACCTAACTCTGATAAAAACCACCACTAAACCATGTCTCTAAGCACTATGACTATCCGTCTTTTGAATACCTCCAGGGATGGTGCCTGAACAACTTCTCTGGGCAGCCCATTCCAATGCTTAATAACCCTTTAAGTGTAAAAATTTTTCCTAATATCCAATCTGAACTTCCTCTGGTGCAACTTGAGGTGCAACTTGGCCAACAATGCCAATTCAAGAAGTGCATTGAATATAAAACAGTGAGGAGATACCATATTTCAGGCTTAATATATGTAAAAAAAAATGGGGTAACATTAGAATCATGACACATTTTTTTTGACTTTTAAAATGTTCTGCTTCCTTCTCTTGCTTAATCTTTCTGACCAATAAAAATAAATTAAATTAAAGACACTTCCTACTTCGGAATGTAACAAGAGAGAATTTATGTGATTTATTTATACTTCAAATGGGAAGGGCAGTAACCTCCCTGAAATTTGACAAAATAGCATTAGGAAATTTCCACAAGCAAATCAACCTCTCTTTTACCTTTTGAAGGTACACTTGCACACCAGCAATAAACAACAAATAAAATTTACATGTTTTATTGACAGAAAAAAATCATCATTCTAATAAAATCACATCTCTAGGAGGTTGTTATAGTACTGACGGACTGTTTGGCCTCGTAGAAACAAAATAAATAATAATAGTTATGTATTTGAGAGAACAGCTCTCTCTCCATTTGCCTTCTTTGTTCATTCAAGTTCTCCCATCACAAACACATTTCTTGTGAGCTATGTGCATTTATGTGCCCCAGAATCTATTTAGAATCCCTAACTGTGTTTGTTAATATCACATTTACATTACTTTAACATTAACAGGAGCTTTATGTGTGTTTAACATTGCAAGGATGTTTTTTTTTTTAAAGTCAACAAAGCCAAGCTTCAAATTTATGCTTTGAGGGCTTGAAGTGCTAAAAGAGCTCTATTATCTATTCTGCATTTTAATCTAATTAATTAATGCATTGAAAGTTTTATTATTTCATTAAAAAAACCATTTGACCTTTTCTATGTCAAAGGTAAACCATTGCATATTATCCTATATTTCTGTTATAGAAATGGCAGATCTCAACAACAACTCACTTTCTGTTTATGTTATTGGGAGGGTTGATGCAGGCAACAATATTTTATTTAATCTTTTTACTTCTATTATGAAAATGCCTATGTGGGGTATGCAGAGCTCTTTTTTCCACATAGACATTGCCTTCTGTATAACTATCTGATAGAGGTTTGCAAACATACATTAATTAAGCATTAGAAGGACCATTTGAGGGAAACATGATAAGTAGCATTATCCTTGTTATACAAATAATAAAGAGGTTTCAAGTTGCTGAAAGTTACACAGCAATTTAATTCTAGACATGGAATTAGAAATTAATTGCCCTGTGTTCTAATGATTCTTTCACTGTTCATTTTTTCAAGTATGATGTGATAATAAATAACAAATTAAATATGCAATGGAGAATGGAGATCATGGAACAATCTGATTGTTAGTATCTGTCCTTGGTGGCTTCGTGGCAGAGAGGTTAATTCAAATGTGGTGCTTTGGGTAACAAATACCAATAAGGGATATGTTCTCTTCTCACTATGTGTTTGTAAGTCTCATTAATGATAATGGAAGTTATGTGCCTGCAGGAGAATGAAAGGAGAATGCATCTATCATGTCAATGATCCATGAAGTTAGGAGAAATTATATAGCCTACTATAAAGCACTGGAGGAGTCATTATAGCCTATTAGGTAAATAATGTGTTTTTTAAGAGTCTGTACATAGAATATGCATGTAGCTAATAAACTGTAAAGCTCAGATGGATCCTTTGTATTATTATTGAATTACTGCACTTTAAGACAGTGATCTCCAGCTGAATATGCAGGCGATGCTTTCAGGAGAAGGATGAACAGTTGGCTGCACATTTCTGATGGCTGTGCAACAGGCCTATGTGTTGGAATGTGCCTGTAACAATCTTGACGGTGACAAGGTGACAGCAGCCATACAACAACTTTTGGGGGTTGACTTACAGATCTTTTGACGGAGCCTATAAGCGGCTTGACACAAAAATTCGTCTTCAGGAAGTCAATTAAGCTTTGAAAAGGGGATAAACATTTTGTTGAACCAATAGTGTTTCAAGACTGTGAGACACTCTCAGTCTCCAGCAGAGAAGCACCAGGAGTATGCTACTTATGAGGTAACTAGAGGAGAGATTTTGGGCACATCTCTAAGGACCCTACAGCTTTTGTTTTGCAATGCTTAGAGGTGAGACACCTGGTCTCAGCAAGCTGATATAAAGCACAGAGGTTATGGTGCCTGTTCCCTAATGGAGAAAGTTAAATGTCCTTGAAGCCCTGTCTCTGAAGCCATTACATGGAGCAGTAAGCTGCTTTATAGCTAGCCAAGAGGAAATAGTAAGTCTAAAGTGTAACTAACCTCCCCTCATCCAAGAGTCACAGCGCTCTTCTGGGTGCATGTATGGCAAAGGTGATTTTTCTTTCTAGCAACCCAGGATCTCAGTCCTTCAGAATATCTGCAAAACAGTCAAGACAGATGGGAGGTGTCACAATTTGTGAGGTAACTTGGCTGAAGTTAAGCAGCCGGGTAAAGAGCAGCAGAGTCAAGAGTGAAATCCAGGTCTTTCAGCATCTGGTTTGTTGCTCCACCCCAGTGCTTTTTTAGTTCCCGAAGATTGTTCCTATGTCACATTATTTCCAAATGAAAAGTATTTTTTTTTTTTTTACTGTGCCTCATTTATTCTGTGTGTGAAATAGCGCAGTAACGCAAGAAACATTACAGGGAAGAACTTTATCTGTGCCTTTTTAATATGCTAACTATTGCAAAAATGAGATGCTTACATCTTCTTTTAGATACATAGTTGAGATTCAGCATAATTGTATCCGGGACAAGTCTTACCTCTAGGGGGAAAGGGCATGTATCTATTTAGATCTTCAAAGCTAGTGGTTTTGCAACATAAAAAAAGGTGATAGTGGAAATAGGTTCTCACCAGTTGGCACAATAGTTGTGAATAACAACAAAAGAGCTGTTTTCCAAGTGTTGTCTTCAGCTGGAAGCAAAAACTGTTAACCGATTGAAATTGTTACTGTTTACGCATTTTGACATTGAGAGAAAATACAGAGGCAGTCATTTTTACAAGGTTGGGGTGTGGGCTGCTTACACATTTTTGGTGTAGTTTGTGTAATGTCTAATTGCATTGTAAGAAATTCTTGGTAAAATAAATGTGTGGGATGAACTACCATCAAAAATATGTGCCAGTGTACTAAATGGTGGTCTGGCACTGCTATGCAATGAAAGCTTTGTCAGTACCAAGCCAAAACCAAAAGTTTGTAGCCAAATATCTCATTTGGATTCATCTGTTCTGGAAAAATAGCTAATTGTTGCAAGAAATTAAATGAGATGCTGATTAATTCTGTCATCTATATTCTTCAACGTTCAAAATTTGATACCTATTCTTGTCTCATTAAATTTTGGAGAAGATTTGGCATTAACTTTGGCTGGAGAGGGTCAGACCCTTAGATACTGTATTTCTGATTTGAGATTCTGTTAATATAATAGATTTCACTTGCTGAAACCTGCATTTCTTTTTATCATTTTATAGGAGAATTAGGCAGTTCTGCCGTATGAGGCTGTCCTGGTTTGAGATAGAACAAAACAAATTTTCTTTTCAGTAATTTTATTTTTTGGTTAAGTCTCTTCTAACTGACTGTAGTCTGAAATTAATGAGATGTTTTCAGAAAGTGTCTGCTTCTAGCAGTGATAATGTCTGATATTTATAGTTAATACTAAGGAATGATATGCAGAGAGGCTCCTGCTTTTACTTATAACAACCAACTATAACAACCCTCCTATAACAGAGGCTCATCAGGTCAATAATGGAACACATAGAAGCTTGGTAACGACTTACCTAAATAGGTATTACACCCTAATAATTCCATGTTAATAGTTGTCCAATAACAAATTGACTTCAGAAGCAGATAGAAATATGATGTACTATCTGAGAAAAATTGTTAGATTCAAACTGACATGATGAGAGGAGAAATGAAGGGCAGGCAAAGCAGCCAGAACTGTATCAGCTTGGAGGAAGGAAACAAGGATAGGAGGAAGGTGATATGGAGACAAAAGTAGAAAACCAAGGACATGAAAGAATTAATGAAGCTTGACAGCAAGAAGGCTTACAGTGAAAATAACGCATCAGTGTGTAAGGACCTTCAGAATTTAATTTCATTTTCTGGTTCTCGTGTTTAGAAAAACTTAAATTTTGACCCTACCTGGGATCTGTGACAGCAGATGAGGCAGTGGCTGGAGATGAAGTAATAGCTGCTTCTATAGAGAGATCCTGGAGTCCTCTTTGCCAAATGTAAGGGTGACATCAAGAACACTTATATCTGAGGAAAGACTGTGGATTAACTTTTAAGACAAATTTTTCAATTATATCTGAAATTTCACTTAGAAGTAATAGTTCCAAACTTGTTATGGAAGACTTCTGTTGAAGGAGTATTGCTATGTATGTGATATTTATGATCACTCAATATTAACAGTCTCCATTCGTACTGTGGGCAAGTGCAGAAATAGAGCCTTTTTCTGCATGGCTGCTCCAAATGTGGAGCCAGTAGTCAGTTTTAAAAGGAGTTATCAGGCTTTTGCAAAAAAAGCCCTGTGCTTTTGTTAGCCCATGACCTGGACATTTTGAAATGATGTTCTTACTGAGTGGAACACTTCTATGGGAGACACAGAGAATGTATTATCCTGGTCTACAGGTTGCCCATTAATTAGCACTGGAACAGTTTTTGACCAATCAATGGATAATTTTCATCCAATCTATTTTATGAAGGCGGACCCTTACAGATGAAATTACATTGACATAATTTCAATGTTAAAGTTTAATAATGTTTAGATAAAATGCAATGCAAACAGAATGCTCATCAGTTAGTCTTATTGCAATGATTGTCATTGTTCCTTGATTAGATTTTTTTTCCAAGTACAGAAGAACCATTCATAAAACCTCATATTTCTAAAAGTTGAGATTAAAATGGCAAGCAAAATATACCTGTCAATATTCTACATAGAAATCAACTCAATAACAAAAAGTAATGCATTTATGAATCTACATCTTGCTGACAGTCTTCAGCTGTACATCAGTCATGATAGCACATGCCGTATCTCCCTGAATCCCAGTCACGCATTTGGAAATTGCTGTAATTTATCAAAGCTGCAACACAAGTCAAGTTTTGGCAATAAATGAGGTTTGAGAGGATCTGATCTCTATTCACAACATTTTTCATTCAGTGTCAACTAAAGACTGTGATTTTTGCTTGTTAATACTGCAGCTTTTGGAAGGTAAAGAAGAAATTAGCAGAATATAAATTGATAAATTTACCTGTGGTTTGGCACTACATCAAATTTTCTTTTGCCTTTCCTTCTCCTGTCGGAAATGGCAGTGACCCAGTAGCCTATATTTCCAGTCATAACACAAGACCTGTCGCAGTGAATCACTGCATATTTAAGAAGAGACCACAAATAGTTTCATTAAAATAAAGCGTAATCTCCCAAAACATCAGGATTGAAGAATATCTCTTCAGTACTGTGATCTAAATTTTCAGAAGTGACCAATATCTTTGGGGGAAGTTATTCTTCACCTTGGTCATTCTTTTTTATTGTGTCATTTAAAGAATAATTTTAAAAAATCAGTAGGTGATAGTACAAAAATAACACTTTCCTCAAGTGATCTATTTAGATTTCACATTGGAGCTGGGAAAAAATGACCTTATTTTGGAAAAACTACATGAATCAGAAAACACTCCTAGTTTAAATATGGTACCTAGGCTAACTTAAAACCAACACGAATGAGCAAGAATTACAAAGAGATAGGGATTTGCTTGGACTGTTGTATGGCTTTTTTTGCATGTACAAAGACATATTTTATGCTTGTTTTTTGGTTGCAGTCATATTTGCTAGCATAGTTTAAATATTTTGTTTTGACAATGCACCCCTTTTGAATTTTATTTTCTCTCAGGTCCAGTCTTGCGTGTATACCCTTAATTTTTCTAAAGAAAGAGACTTGGTCAGTAATTACTCTGATAGATGCAAAGTGAATCACACTGATAAATGTTGCCAGGATCTATTCCATTTAATTCCATACCATTGCATCCAGATGATGGATTTCCATGCAGTGTCCTTCACTACCACTACAGAGTAGTAACTAATTTAATCTGCCACTAGATGTCATTCCTTTTTCATGCAAACATGAAAAATGCAAATTTCTACTTAAAAATTTCAGTTAAAAACATAGGTTTTAAAATCAAATAATTAATTTGCTGTATTTATACCTAAACCAATGTCTTTCGCTTCATTGTTTTCAAACATGAACAGGATGTTGTAAACCTACTGGGACTGCCAGTAGGTTTGTCTGTGCTTAAAAGATGATGTGAAAATATTTCATATGCTAATAATGTTTTGATAATTAATGAGTCAGGGTGGTAGATGTTGATTCTGTTAGGTAAAATTCATTACAGTATCAGAGGTTCAATAACATTTATTTTTGTCTTTGTTCATCCCCAAATCCTATTTCACTAAAACACAAAACTTCTTTTGCTTAGTGTACGTCACCTGTCTGCTCAGAACCGGTTTCCTTGCTGTCTGTTCTCACAGCCTCTCTGATCTTTTCAGGTTTCCTTTCATGGCTACCTAAACTTTGCAAAGCAAAAGCCAATGAAATTCTTCAACCTTTTTGGGCCTTGCAGGAGGTTTCATTCTGGATAGTGACGGGTGCCTGAAAAGGCCTTTATTCTTTTGATTATCTGTGCCCAAAAAGTGTAGTTGTTTCTTTATATTTTTTGAGATTAAGATTTCTGAAAAATCCAAACAGTTCATAAGGAGTCTGTTACATCTGATCTTCAGTACTCACATATTCACTTTGTAAAATATGTTTTCTATTTTGGGGGGGAAAAAAAGGATTTATGCATTAACATTATTTATATTTAATTTACTTATCTGTGCTTAAACATTAAGTTGAACCTACACTACAATAATAATAGAAAAAAAGTGTTGCAATCTTTATGCCAATAACTGGATAGCCTTTAGCATATATTTCACTGCTCTAGTCATAGCCTTTCATTAAGGGTTCTGGGCAAAGAGGCAGCACCAATTTTTCAAGTGTGCTCTGCAACATTTAAATAACATTAAATGTAATAAAAATGTAATCAATGAAGCATGACAATCTACATCCTCTATTTTCTGTAATCTATGATCACAGCAGGGACAATGACTTTCTGGTGCTATATGAAAGTAAAATGTATTTGAAATGAGAAATAGTCATTGTTTTAATATTTGCTGACATTTTGTGAACTGTCATAGACTTTTAGAACACAAACAATTTACTGTGATAATATCCTACTAAAATATTAAGATGCTATTTATCAAATATTGATGCAGCCTTTAAATTTCACCTCACCTTCATTTCTATCTTCTTTATCAGGCTGCAGGTCTTTTTGTTGACCTGTAAATCTCTGACATATTTATATACTATATTATTAGAAATTCCTTCCTTTTTTTTTGGAACCAAATTAGTTAGTACAAGATCCAGAATGTACCAAATTTAGTTATAATATTAAAAAGTAGATAGGTCTGTCATATGATAGAAAGATTAACATTTAAATATTGCAGAACAATTATAGAAAAATTCTGCTGGTTGTGAAATATGATTGCTCTTTTAATATTTTTTTTCCCTAGCATGGAAGAATTGCTGTTCCATTGTTGGAAAACATCTGTAAGCAGCACAGAAATTGAGTTTCCTTGAGAAAAGAGAGATTTGATGAATATCAGATTTGAGATTCCGGAAATTCTGTTTCCGCCACAGATTCCTTTCCTAATCCCTAGACCTGTTATTTTGGACTCTGCTACTTGCGAACTGAACCTCAAAGATCAGCATTCCCGTGTTTCAGTTAGAAATATGTTCTGCTAGCACAGATATACGGTGATATGCATGATAAACGGTGGTCTGGGTCACTGGCTGTGGTTTGGCTTCTCTTTCGCTACCAGAATGAACTCTTCCATTGAATTGTTTCATGTAGTAGTAGAAAATAGATAATAATGTGTAGAAGAGCCAAATAAATAAAGCTAATATAGAAGTAGTTCTGGAATGATCAGAGGTATTGCCTCTTACTGAAACATCCCTTTACAATGTGATTTCTTTTTTCTGTGTGCTAAAGCTGATAGATGTTTTATGAGTCACTCACCTATTCTCTAATTTGATTTGAGTACAGACTTTTACGTGAAATTTAGCTTGTGCTGTGTCAGCTAGATCAATAGCCCATAAACATTCAAAACCCTTGGCTGGAGTTGTCAATTACGTAGAGAAAGGAATCAGTCCTCTGATGACAGATACCATGACTTTTGCTTATTTAATCCCTGCTAGCTGGATTGCAGGACAGTTTTAAAGACTCTGGACATAAGACTATTTCTTCTAGGTACCAATATTACTACTTTCTTCCCCTTAAACATTGACACTGCCAGCATATGCCAGATGTCATCTCATTTCCTAAGATCAGGATACTGGCATTTAAAATAGTTCTTGTTGTGTACCTTACTATTTAAAGAAATTCTCTCCACACTCCCTCAGTATGAGTTAGCTTTCAAATGCCTGCTCAGTGACCATGATTTAGCAATCTTTTTATTTAGTAGTAAATGTCCTCTCCATTAATATGTGTGACACAGAGGCATTTAATAACTCATAGTATTAGTCCCTGAATGTTTCAGGAAATTTTCTATTGTGGTTTGGAGTAGCAGGAACTGGCCTGAAATATTTCATATTTTATGCATGCAGTTAACACAAAATATCATCTAGTGATTTATAGAACAGAAGAGATATTTCCTAGCATAGCTAAAGCAAAATATGGAGTTGGTTATTCCCTAAAACACTAATCCAGTTCCTCAGCTGTGGCAAATTCATCTTTTCTCTCTCACAATTAATCCATCTCATACTGAAATGGTAAGATTTCAATACCTTCAAAGAAAGATATTAGAAATAGGTTTTATTCTGTCATTACAGAAAAATATATTTGATTTGTGGAGACGAAAAGACTTGTACACATAAACTACAATGATATTCTGCTCCTAAACACTTTTTCTTTTCCAATGGTTTCTCATTTCTTCTTGGAACTATGATATAGTTGGACAAATTGCTCCTACTGGTTGTGCTTAAGTTTTCCCAAGGTTTTAGTTTTTTTACCAGTTTAATTCTAAATTAAAAACATAAACAACCCTGAGATATGATTTTCAGACTTACTGAATTAGAGATATCACCTTGTCTTCCTGCTTTTGATCCTTGTAGATGCTGGTTTTCATCTTTAGCCAACCACATTTCAGAAGGAATTTATGTCCATGTTCAGCCAATTGTTATCATGCTTGCTGAGGCATCTGTGTTTAAGAGAGCAGTGAGTGATTCAGGCTGCCTGCAGTCAAGTGGGACCCTGGTACTTTAAGGGGGCGGTAGGCAGGACACCAAAACAAGCAACCCACTGGAGATCTTCTGAATGTGATTTTTCTCCATTCAAAGTTGCCCATGGAAGGGAAACCCATGATACAGACTGTTTCCCAGAAAATCCTACTGGAGGCATTAAGATTTAAGCACCAGTGACTTCCATGGATTGTATATCCTCTTTCTAACAGTAAAGCTATTGTATTCTTACAAAAAAAAACCAAAACAAACCAAAAACCTTCATTGAGCTCTGTGCTAGGTATTTTCCTTATCAGCCCTATTTCTGCAGTTGCCACACAGGGGAACACACAGTACTACAGGTGTTTTCTCCAAAAATGTTATGAGCTTCATCATTTATAAAGGCTGAGAAAAATGTGTAATGGACCTGACAGACTGGCTGATGGGGCTATGTAAACTGCTAATCTCTGTCCTGAATGTGCACGCTATAGCAGGAGCCAGCATCCTTCCTCAGCGCTGTGGTGGCTGGTCTGAATGCGACCTCTAGATACCGAGTGCTGAGCTGTGTATCTCTATGTATGGCTGCAGACACTCCTGATTGCTGTGCTCTGAGCTGGCTGGGTGCAAGCCAGGTCTGTGCAGAAACAGTATAGTCGCATTAGTATAGTGCTGAGTTGGAACTAATTAGCCTTGGTAAATCTGAATGTGTTCCATACTCCTAAATCCCTAATTCGTTCTTAAAAATAGGATTTTTACCCTGGATCAACATACGTGCTTAACAGTTATGAAGGCCATTTTGTATTATGGTGATCCTTTCAAAATTATTTTTTTAAAAAGGACAGAAGAATAAATTACTTACCATGGTATAACTAACTCTTGATCCTGAATAATCATGGGAGTTTGCAAAATAGCTCTGTAATTAACATTATCGGATTAATACTGTTGATTTAAGTTCTTAGAAATACTGAGCATCACATTCCTAATAAATCTAGCAGTATTGGCTTTAGCCACATACATTACTCTGAGCTCTGAGATTTAAGAAAATTCATTCCTCTGCAGTTCTGAGAAAGAGCAGTGATTTTTCCTGCAGTCAATAAATACAAATAACAGACATTATTACCATTACTCCAAAACTGCACATTCTTTACTTCATTTTAACTGAAGGTCTTGCAAAAGCTTATTTTGTTTAATAAAACCGGATGAGATTGTTTTTAACATCTAGACAAGCTAAACCTAATGTGAAATGATTTTCTCAGTTTGGCAGGTTGTCCAAAAATTACGAAGATGTGAGTACACAAAGGAAGTACTGTAGTTAATTTTAACAATTTTTAAAGCAAGTCAAGTTTTTGATAACAACAGGGAGATGAAAAAGAATATTTCTTGAGCAGAATGCCACATCAGTATGCTTTTTATCTTTGGTGTAGGCCATTGACTGTAAAATCATCAATCTCATATAACATTTATAGTCAATATGTTGAAGAATTTAAAAACATTCCAGTTTAGAGAAATAGCACGTGTAGATTACCTGAACAGATGAAATGTTACAGTTGTGATTTATCTATATATCTTTTACTGTTTCATTTATACTTCTTGCAAGATACTAAATATTGTTTCAAAGCATACTGCTATCATAAGCACAAATATTTTGCAGTCTGTAAAAGATCATTTATTATGTTGTAACTTGCTACAAATCAGCAGTTTTTATGCATATTGCATTCTATGCATTTGTTATCTGTTCTTCACTGAAATAGATTTGTAGGGTTGTTTTAGCCAGTATCTTCACTGGTATGATCGTATTAAGTAATTTTATATTTATTTTTAATTTCAAAGGTTATCTGTAGCAAAAAGCATCAACTCCTATAGTTATAGATCACCTTTTGTATTTTCCATATATAGAGAATTATTACATTTATTGTGTTGCAAAGTCCTGTCAAATACAATAGCAATGCAAAGACACGTTTGAACCAAATTCAGTTACAGTCTGAAAAAAGATTCTCTGGGAGGACCACATTTCGTTTGACTTTTGATGTGTATAGTGTGGATGTGTATACCTGAGCTAAGCTTCTTTTACAGCTGATGAAAAGAAAGAGGCACTTACAGGTGTGATTCACATAACTGTTTTCAGATATCTGCTTTGGCATGAGATAAACTGTCATGAGAGTGTCTCTTTATGTTCATTAATTGTGAAGCAGTATCAGTAGCTCAGGTGTAGACATCTGCATTTGCTTTCCATGACTCCAGTGGGCTTTGGATTAGATTTTTAAAATGTGCCAGTTGTTTCCATAGTGCTCAAAACCAAAACTGCCTCAGCATACTGATACTACAGACAGGAAGAAAGCTTAATCACCCACAGCTTCTCCAGAAATTTCTGTGAGAAAAACTACGTTTTGTCTGACGTTGAGTTAGATATTTATAATGGGTCTGTTTGATATTAAGATTTGTTAATCTGAAAAGATCACGTGTAGACAATCATGAAAACTTTCTAGACTCCTTTGCATCAGCATGTGGCAGAAATGATCCTTTGTGAATCTGCCTCAGTTTTACATTTGTGAATTGTGCAGGACATTAGTGGCACAGCTGCAGTCGATCGGTCTCATGTTATGAGGCCTTTGTGTTCCTCTGACTGAATTCCTTTGTGTTGGGAACATGCCTCTTAGAAAGACTTTTAATTTTGGCTTTAAGTGTCACCAAAGGGCAAAACTCAGTCCTAAAGAGCATATCCTTTGCCTTAGCAGGGCATGGGTGCTTTCTGCCCCAACTATAAATAGACTAAGAAGCTGGAAAACAAAAAGAGGAAAGGAAGGAAACTGATCATAAAGTTTCTTGTGCTTTCCACACCCTTCCATGAGTGACAAAAGTTGTTAAAGGCTACCTCGCTGCCACTGAAGCCTGTAGTACAACTACTATAGATTAAAGGCACATAAGGCACTGAAGAACTGAGCCCAGAAGAAAATCAAAGGCATGTGCTTCTTGAGCTTTTCTCTTTCAAGTCTGTTTAAAATAAGCCTTTGATATGTCCATATTTAGGTATACAAAATTTTTTAATCAGATCACATAATTATTTTTCTAAGTAGTTAAGAACAGAGGCTATTATACTTCTCTATGTGAAAAGCATTTATTATGCAGTCACCATACGTAGGCTGTCGCTTTGAAAGAAGAGATTTAGTCTACAAAAGAAAGATAATGTTTACTGAATTGAATTCGTCATCCCTTAACTTTGCTTTATTCTGAACAAAGTTGGCATGCAATATTTCTGTCTTAGTGTAGTAGTTTTTTGTAACTTTCTTAATTATCATCATCATAACTAAATCCCACCCTTGTACCTTGTAGAGATATAGCTAGTATATAAAAGGAAAAGAATACAAGCTCTGGAGTTTTTCCTACATGACAACTAAAGTACATGGTACACTGGTTATAATTCCAGTGTGGAAGAAATGTCAGATGAAGATTTAGGGCCACATATTCCTAAAATGTCAGGCCTAGCAAATCAACAGATATTTCCCAGATATTGTTGGGAGTCGATCTAACCATGACAATATCAGATAGTAATGCCAAAATTTTTCCTTCTTCTGGCATTAACTACCAACAAATATCTCATGATACATGACAATATGTATTGCAAAGCACATATTATTCCATTATTATGCCATTCATACTATTATTCCATCCTTTCTTTACAGAATTTGGAACTCTAAAACTTAAGAAAAATAACAAAAGATGTGAAAATATAAGAATTTTTGGAGGATTCAAATTCCCTCAGAGATTAATAATTTTGTAAATAGCAATATAAGGGTCAAAAGAGCTAAAAACCAATATTGCCTGAAAAGTGCTGAGTTAGCTCAGAGGTTCTAGCAATATGCTGTATTATGTGTAACTTTTTCAGTGGTTTACAATAAGTTTGCAAAGTGAGTCACCAGAGTCTGGCATAAATAAAATGGATCAGATGCTGTTTCTTTGTGGCATGGATCACAGACTTGTGCCATTGATAGCCTTCATCATGTTAGTGTGCTACCACAGTGAAAAAAAGAAGAATATACACTTCTGAATTCACTGACAGTTGTACATCAAAATGTGGTCCTTTCAGATACCACATAGAGATATAGAGAGATAACACCAAAATGTCCTATTTTCTCAACTGCCTGTGACATTTACAGTAACTCAAGTTGATGTTTAGCTTTAATTTTCAGTTTCCGAAAATCAGGATGATTCCTTCATATGGGTATGAAAGCAGAATAAGAAATACTTTCCATTATGAAAATCTTGCCTGTACAAATATTAAATGTTGAAATGCAACTGCTAAACTGGTTCTAGGCTAAACTTATAAAGGAAACCAGGAAAGTTTGTCAGAGTCACATTTTCTCTACAGTGTTCCAGTTGCCACAGGCTGACAGGAATTATTGATCTCACCTAACTTGTAAATGTTTGTTAGGTTTATAGCACTTTTCCTGGTTTCCTCTATATTCTGAGAAGCAATGCTGGTCTCTCAGGAGGACAGTCCATCCAGTTC
This sequence comes from Xenus cinereus, assembly GCA_025774025.1. Classification (NCBI taxonomy): domain Eukaryota; kingdom Metazoa; phylum Chordata; class Aves; order Charadriiformes; family Scolopacidae; genus Xenus; species Xenus cinereus. The sequence goes on along the minus strand of JAOXJK010000001.1, from coordinate 30,824,158 downwards.
TGACTTAGATTCCTGCTTGGGTGTCAATACTCATGACTTCTTCCATCTGAATTGTTGAGCTGGCTGTCACACAACAAGGGCATCGCCAGTTCTTCTCCATTTTCTTTCAATAGGGAGAATGGTCAGTATTTCAGTGCAACTTATGAAATGGGCTTTCTTAATGTTTTGAAAAATTAAAGGTGATTTTTTGAACTTACAGTACATCCTCTTCATCTTCACTAGGTAAGATCCAAATTCAATTAAGATTAAAATGCACAGAACTAGGAGTGAAGTTGTCTAGGAAAGCCATACTAGGGCAAGTGAAAACCTACATTAAGAGAAAGCATGAAGTATGAAAACCTACATTAAGAGAAATGTTAGCTTCCTTATTTTCTAGGACTTGGGGTTCTACTTTTTGTTAGACATAGGTAGAACTTTCAACTTAAGTCAATTTTCTGGTTTTGAGGCCTAAGTGAATAAAAGGATGATGTTGCTAATTAGCACAATAAGTCTCTTCTTTTCAAAAGTTACACATTGGGACTAGTAATTTCTCCTTTTCCTCCACTCCAGCAAGAATAGTGACAATAAAAACAGTCTTGAAAATTTTAAAATCCCGTTTACCCACTCTTGAAATAAGTCTTGGACTTTTGAAGTCCAATATTAGGCATATTTGAAAATATCAACCTTCCTTCTCACACTATTTATTCTTCTTTGGTTACTCAGAATCCTCTAATTGTGAAAAAACCCACACATTTGCATTATAGCATATACAATTCTTTTACTCTCTTGTCTGTAATTCCCAGTTGTGGAGCTGAGATACATGTGTGGATAAATACAGTGCATGGATATATACAGTATATAGATACATATATACTCAGAAATTTAGTTACTGGAAGAAAAGTATTCAACCTAGTTCCAGCAGATATTGAAACAGTATATATTTAAAGGAAAATAAATTAAAATATAAATTCACAGCTCAGTGGAGAGCATCCATGTGTACAACAGATAAATATAGAGTACCCAATAAAGATTCCTAAAAGCTTTGTATTTACCCAAAATAAACGTCCTAGTGGGTCTAGGGCAGAATTTCTTGTTCCAAAAAGAGGCATATCAACAGGTATTGGTTAACTCAAGTGACACATTGGCACTAGCACAAAGACCTCACTTGTTCGATGGGCAGGTTCCATAGCATGTTAAGTCAGATTTTTCTGGTCTTAAAGATCCTCTTATGAATTGTCTGGCTGTTCATTGATGGTAAGGTTAAAGAGAGATAATACTTGTCAACTTGTGAATTACTTTGACAGTGTAT
>JAOXJK010000001.1:30795409-30816678 GCA_025774025.1 Xenus cinereus | reverse complement strand
CAGTTTCTTGAAATTTACTTTTGTAGTTACTCTTTGGCAGGCAAAGAAAGGGATGGCACGGTTACCAAATCTTTGGAGTAGAAGCAGAGAGTGGAGGAGAATGTCAATGTAGAAACTCAAGAGTAGAATCACAAAATCTGAAAGAGAAAGGAGAAATAATATGGGAAAAAATATTAAATATCTGCTGATCCTTGCCAGTGATACCAAAATAAAATATGAAACATGTAAGGGAATTTGAGAAACTGAGCTTTGGAAGATGGTAGTAAAAAAACTGTTAGGAGAAAATGGCTTGTAATTTTGAGACTAGAGAAAACTTCACAATGCAGCACTATAAGATGGAGAGCATCATACCAAAAGTAAAATTTTTCTCCTCTGAGAAAATCAATATTATGGAAAGGACATAGGTAAGATGGAGAAATGTGATGAGTTTGTCCCATCAACAGAAGGGTTAGAAGGATAACAGGTAGACTTCATTTCCCACCACACCGTATAGAACACAGTATGAAGTAACATATTCAGAGCTGAGGACAGTACTTGAGCTACATATTCTGAGTACTGGGACAGGTAAAATTTAGATTGTGATCTTAACCTTGCTTGCTGTGGCTACAAAAACCTTCCACACATTTTATCCCGTACAGTTCCGATTGATGTAAAGCATGGACCTAAACCTGAAAATGATGTGCATTCAGTGTATCACAAAATAGAACCATTAGATGAACACAGCAAAATATTATACACTTTACACTGGCTTTATAAATTAAAACATAGACTGATTAATCTCTATTTATGCCAGTGTTATTAGCGTCTAAACTACAGTGAAGTTGCATTCCTGAATCTAAAAGTAAAGATTGTCAAAACATTGACTTGATGAAATTTGGAACATGGAAAAAAGTTAATATTCTGAAGTGTCCTATAAATAACCATGATGAAAATCTGGAGTAATCCAAATTAGTGAACCTTGGTTAATATTATACTTCTACCAGAAATGTTAAAATCAAACCCTGCATCTCTAACAATGTTGCTGTTTTCAATCCAGATTTATTAAAAGGGGTTTACTTATTTTAATAAGTCAAGTAAATAAGTCAAAACCACTGCTAATATAAGTGAAAAAGTACAAAATAATTTTTAAGAAAAGGAAAAATTGAATGATTTAGAAGGATTTACAACTAGTGCAGTCTATACTTTAACAGTATCTTAGAAACAAAGAAATAATTAATTTGGTTAAAAACGAAAGCTTTCCATAAAAGAGTAAGAGGTCTTTGTAGAGATCTTTGCAGTCAGTTGCGTATTCCTATTTGTATGTTTGTCACAAGGCTGGAAATTATTAATGATATCAGGGTAGACCTAAATGATGCACTGCATTCTGGGCCAATATATGAGCTGGCATACTGACTTTGGCTTTGACTGTCTGTGGTGGGTTGATCCCAGCCAGCAACTAAGCACCCACCAGCTGCTTGCTCAGTCACCCCCACAGTAAGATGAGTGAGAATAAGAAGAGAAAACTTGAGAAAGACTCATGGGTAGAGCTTGAGCTAAAGGCAGTTTAATAGGTGAAGGAAAGAGAGGGGAAAACCCCAAAAAAAGTGGTGCAAAGACAGTCACTCATCACCTTCCACAAGCAGACCAATGCCCAGTCTGTTTCTTAGCACTGGCTAGTTTGAAAAAGCCAAACTCCCAATTTCTTTGTTGCTGAGCATGATGTTATGTCTCTTTGAATACCCCTTTGTTCCATTTGGGTCAGCTGTCCTGACTGTGTTCTCTGCTGGTCTCCTGCTCACTCCCAGCCCACTCGCCGATAGTGGGGCAGAGTGAGAAACAGAGAAAGTCTTGATGCAATTTCTCAGCAATAGCTAAAACATTGGTCTGTATCAACACTGCTTAGTAACAGATTCAGACCAGCATCATAACAAGAAAGTTAACCCCATCCCAGCCAGACCCACGATACTCTCTCATCACAGGAACTTTATACTTTGAAATGTATAATAGCAGTGGTATTCATCTGAACCATAAAAGGCATGGACACCAATCAAAGTTATTACCGATGACGGTCATTACCATAAAGAAGATATTCTCGAAATACTTAAATGCTAAATGGCACCTCTTAGGAGAATTGGATAGTAAAAGTCGTATCAACATAGCCCTTTGAGCGTTTTTAATATTCTGCTCAAACTTCATTTTGTCCCTTTCATCCTTTCTTCCGTGGAAGGTATGTCTTGCTGACATAAGTAGTCTGACATACCACATACAGGAAGATAAGGGATTAGCATGAGAGATCTAACCAATCTTCCAGAAATACCTATGCTTGACTGCCTGCTCCTTCCTCCTGCTGGAGCTTACTGCTCCCCAAGGAGGGGAGACAGAACAAAGTGCTTGCTCGTGACTTAGCCATGGGTTGCAGAGTCTGTCATCTATCTTAAAACCATCTCCGCATGCCACTTAAGTTAAGCTGCAGGTTGCTGTACAGACACACCTCAAGCACAAGCACAAAATCCATCCAGCAGACTCTACTGCAGGGGGAGTAATTTCTGAGAGAAGGAGCCAGAGACTCCTTGGACTGACACCTTAGGTTTCACAAGTGCTTTTCTGTCTGTGCCCCTGTATAATACATTAGAGTAAGCATTAAGTTATCCTCACTTTCTTGGTGATCAAAATGGTTTGGAAAGCATTACTGCTGCTTAATACAGGCTGATTTTCAATGCTTATGACATTTATTAATTTGTAAAACAAATGATGCATCTCTTATAACTTTGAATCTCTTCATTCATCAGCTGAATGATTAAAGTTCGTGTCAATTCTACTATGGTAAACAGACAAATCAAATCTTTACCTATACTGGAATAAACAAGACAACTTTTGTCCTTGCCTGAAGGGACAATGTCATTGCATTGAGCTTACATCTATCATTACCATCAGTTAATTAGAATGAAGAAAAGCTTTAAATGCCCTCACTCTGATTTATCATTCAGGACTTCTTCAAGCATTAATACAACTGTCAATCATTTCAGTCCTTCAAAAATGTTTATTAAAACTATTTTAAGTATTTTTTCTGTCAGGTTCAACTGCAGGAGGTAGTGTGTCCATTCTGTGTGTTGACATTTGAGCTTTATCTCAAAAATGCCTTCTTAAGCTCCTTCTAATCTCATTTTATCTGTTGAAATAATGTCATCTTTCTCTTGGAGAGGCAGTGCTCTGGTGCTTCAGTTAAAGATATTCCTAAAAAGTTCTAATAAACAAAGAAATAAGAGCATAGAAATATTTTATCTAAAACAATTATTTTAAAAGTGTATTGACTAAACAGCGGTGTTATTTAATGTAGTAAAGTATTTAGTTTTGATATTATTTGTCAAAATTAACTGAATTCAAAGTTTCTAATCCTTAAAGTCTAAAAAACAAACCATGACTTTGGGTCAGCTAAGTCCAAAGAGCAAAGGTGTGAGCTTTCTCTAATCACAAAAGAAAAGAGCATACTTTCATTGGCATTTTTCCACTGCCATTGACTTGTTGTGGATAAATATTTTCTTTCTTTTGGGATGTAAAAGAAGGCTGCTGAAAGAATAATGTGATGGGAAACTATGGGTGAGTGAAACAGCAACCAGCTGTGGAAATGCTAGCTGCTGGGAAAAGGCAGTTACCGTGCAAAATTAATTCCCATTCTACACAGGCCAAAAATCACCTCTGGAAATTATATCTTGTGTGTAAACTCTGTGGGTGTTCACATATACACATAAAATTGGGCAAACAAGAGACTTGCTTACAAATGCCAAATCATCCTACTGTAACCTTAGTGGTTTATAAATAAATGCTTGATTATAATCCTGGAGTGGATTTCTAAGAACAGAGAACACTAAAAACTGTTTTGAACAACCTTTAGCCTCTATTTGTAGTATTCCAAAAATGAAATGTCATACACATCAACATCAAATATAGTACTTCAACAGGAACCCGCGTTACCATAAAATCCACCACAACAATCTCTGTGATTTTTCTGTATTTTATTTGAACTTTAAAAATGTGGAATAACTGCATTTTGCAATAGTGGTGTTAATGATAAGTTTCAAGATATAGAGAAAGAATGAGCTGTATAAAGCAGTATTCTTTACTAGACCCATGGCTGTAACTAGAAGAAAGAAGAACAGGGTTTCAGGCACATAAGTCCTCCAGATGTAAGCTAGGTGTAGAAGCAACATATTTCAGACTAAGTATAGGCTGGGAACAATTACTCTCAGTTTAATGTTAATAAGACAATCCAAGAGGAAAAGTAGGTGTTTGGTATCTATGAGACATAAGGACATGACAGCAAAGGGAAGAAACAGTGCTTGGGTCACTGTGAGACAGAGACACACACCATGACTTCCTGCAGCTGGAAGCAGTGAGAATTATAACATGCCATGAAACCAGTGTTTCTACTAAATCCACTGGTTTTGGTGTCCAGTGGAATAAAGAATTGTAGTTCCCAGCCTCTTCTTCTGAGGCTGAAGTTGTTTTGAACTTATTGCTCTTCCTTGAAAGTCAGAATTGAGAGGTCAGAGACGGTGTGGTTCTTTAGTGGAAAGTGTTCCCTCTTGCTAACCAGATGTTTCTGTCCTTTATTGCCTGTCTGTCAGTTTCTTATGCTTTGCTGCAGTTGTTTGGTTTCATCCACAAAATACATTTGATGCATCAGATGAAGCATTTCTAAAGTGTGAACACAGGGGCTCTAAGTGCTCCTTTAGGGTTAGAGTGGACACCCTAATGGCACCGGATATGTTTTGAACTAAATTGAGACAAAGAATTTTAACTGTCCTTTTTTTTTCAGCCTACTGGTATTAAATTCAAAATAGCTTGTATAAAGTATCCTAGTTCCAGCATACGCCACTCTTTCTGGTAAGTAGAAGTACTTTACTCATTATGTATTTCTGCAAAAAAGGATGACAGGTTTTGTATACAATTTTTTCATTTGAGTTATGTGGTATTTTGCTTCTTGTATAGTGTTCTATATTCATCCCAAATTTGCTTTGAACATTTTCTCCATTGGTTGGTCTATAACATTAAATTTTGAGGAAAATCCTTGATATTTAGTAAGCCATAAAGCCAAAGGGAGACTGGTTTATGATCGCTGATGTTAGGCTTAGAGCATTTCTGTAAATGGGGTTATTCTTCATTGGGAATGCCACAACCAGCACTTTTTTCAAAAGATCAATTAGAATAAAAAATGTTATAATTCCACCATTTATAAATACTAAAAAATAACGAACTTGCTGCACATGAACTTTCTGATTGCTGTGCTAAGCCAAATAAGTGCCATTTTCTCTTTCAGAATCACACTTCATGCTGACTATTAAAAAATCATATCAATATTGCAAAGAAATAACATAGGTGTGTGAAGAATTATTTAAATGCAGTAAAACAGGAGTTTTGCTCTGAAGTAAATGAGAGAAAGCATGACAGAGACATAACATTTCCTAAAAAGATATACTATCTAATCATATTGACTTAATGTTTAAATCAATATAGCAATTGAATGTCTTTCTAAGAGAATGAAAGAGAACACCTAAAAAAGAAGTATTGCAAAGGAGAACCTTAGGAGATTTGATAGAATAGAATAGAATAGAATAGAATAGAATAGAATAGAATAGAATAGAATAGAATAATTGGAAGGGACCTACAGCTATCATTTAGTCCAACTGCCTGATCAATTGAGGGCTGATCAAAACATTAAAGCATGTTATTAAAGGCAATGTCCAAATGCCTCAAGTACTGACAAGCTTGGAGCACCCACCACCTCTCTAGGAAGCCTGTTGCAGTGTTTGACCACCCTCTCATTAAAGAAATGCTTCCTAATGTCCAATCTAAACCTCCCTTGATACAGCTTTGAACCATTCCCATGCGTCCTATCACTGGATACCAGGAAGAAGAGCTCAGCACCTCCCTCTCCCTTTCCGTTCCTCAGGAAGATGTATAGATCAACGAGTTCACCCCTCAGCCTCCTTTTCTCCGAATGAGGCAAGCACAAAGTCCTCAGCCACTCTTCATAGAACATTCCTTCCAGCCCTTTCACCAGCTTTGTTGCTCTCCTTTGGATGCACTCAAGGACCTTTACATCGCATTATGGTGCCCAGAGCTGCATGCAATACCCCAGGTGAGACCTCACCAACGCTGAATACAGTGGGATCATCACCTCTTTTGACCAGCTGGTTATACCATGTTTGATGCACCCCAGGATGTAGGTTGCCCTCTTGGCTGCCAGGGCACACTGCTGGCTCATAGTGAGCCTGCTGTCAACCAACACTCCCAGATGCCTTTCTGCATGGATACTCTGCAGCCACTTCTCTCCCAACTTATACTTGTGTCCAGCACTACTCTATCCCATGCACAGAATCTAGCATTTGGTCTTGTTAAATTTCATTGCATTAATCATAGCCCAATGCTCCAATCTATCTCGATTCCTCTGCAAGGCCTCCTGTCCCTCAACAGCACCTCTCAGTTTGGTATCATCAGCAAACTTGCTAATGGTGAATTCAACTCCTGCATCCAGATTGCTGATGAATATATTGAACAGAACTGGCCCTAGAATTGAGCCATGAGGAGCACTCTTAGTCACTAGTCGCCGGCCAGATGTAGTCACATTTACTACAACCCTTTGAGCCCTGGTGTTCATCCAGTTCTTCACCCAGCTTACCATGTACCTGCTCAACTCAGAGCTGGACAACTTGTCCAGAAGGATGCTATGAGGAACAGTATCAAAAACCTAACTAAAATACAGAAAAAAAACTACATCCACTGCCACCTGTTCATCCACTGGGCAGGTGACCTTATTCTAGAAGGATATCAAATTGGTTAGACAAGACTTTCTTTTGTGAACCCATGTTGGCTGTGCCTGACAACTGCGTTGTCCTTTGAATGTCTTTCAGTAGCACCCAGTATCTTCTCCATATTTTTTCCAGGAACTGAGGTTAGACTAACAGGTCTGTAGTTTCCTGGGTCTTCCCTCCTGCCCTTCTTGTTAATTGGACAAACATTGGCTAGCTTTCAGTCAGCGGGGACCTCCCCATACTCCCAAGACCTTTGGTAAATGATTGAGAGGCATCCTTCTCTCACAAGTGCTAGGTCCTTCAGTACTCTGGGATGAATCAGACCCCACGAACTTGAAAACATTTAGCTGATACGGCCGGTCCCTTACATTTTCAGTGTCCACAAATGGAAAGTCACTGCCTCTGCAGTCATGGTCCTTCAACTCAAAGGACCAGGCAGCCCAAGGTATATTGTTAAGGCTAAAGACCAGGACAAAAAAGCATTGAATGCTTCCTCTTTTTCTTAGTCTCTATTTGTCAGGTGACCATCTTCATCAAGTATTGGTCCAATATTTTCCTCAGACCTTCTCTTACTATTAAAATACTTCAAAAAGAAGAAAATTAATCACGGACAATTAATCTTTCTGGATCAGAATTAGATCCTGTACTTCCATCGCTGGCAAAACTTCTCTAGAAAAGCTGTCAGACTTGGAAGTAAGAGGACATAGAAATATGGAGTTAGACCCTTCTCGGCTAACCTATCCGATAAAATCCCATTTTATCAGATTTTTTTCTCAAGTGACTGCACAGAAGTATTTTCATGAGCCGAGTTCTCAAGATATGTGATGTACTCAGTGCTCTCCTTGTGAGAAGGATGAAGTACCTGGAGGCACATCCTGATCATCCTGTTCATGCTGAACAGCATCGTAGTCCTCAATTGTTCCATTATACTAAGTGCGTGCATTCATAAAGTGAAGATCAGTTTAAGATAAGTGGCATAGTTTCGCCTTTACTACTCATATTCCTTTATGACCTGAAAGAATTCAAATTTCTTTTCAGTTTATCTCTGAAGTGAACACCTCTGTTGTAGCAGGGTGTTTATTTATTATGTGGATTTCTGTAAATAATAAAAAAATTAAATTTATAAACTATCAATTCATGGTAAAAATAATTTGTAAACTTTCATGACATTTCTTGTTAAAAGTATCATGCAGGTAAAGGTCAGCTTCCAAACATTGCCATTAAAAATCCTTTAGAAGATTAAATTGAATAATCTACAACAAGTAGTTGTAGTAATTGCATTTTTTTATTATATCTTAAATGTCATGATCACACACAAGAAATCTGCCTTAGCAATTCCATTGTGTAAATCAACTAATGCCTGCACTGTCTCTTATATTTTCATTATCAAATACAAATTTCACTCAAGGAATAAATGTAGACTAGTAAATTTTTGAATATCATAAACATATTCATGAGTTCTACTCTAAATATTTTAGTACACCATAAAGGGACTAGATACACCTCTTATCCATAAAATACAGATTTATGTCACAGCAAAATCCCCAGTTTTATAACCCTACTAATAGTATTTTAAATCCAAGCTGGGCTATGATACATAATAAATTGTTAGTCGTGCCATTAGATCATGCCAGCTGCAACACAGTGTTAAGGCCCAATAAGAGATGACTGCAATTAGTGTAATTTAAACACATTAGCTAAAATCTGCAATAAATATTTTAGAAGTTGTGCACTTGACATTTTTAACTTAAATAACACAAATATGCCATTTAGAGTTGTGTTTGTATTGCCTATTGTACATTATTTTAGATTTTAGATCTTTTTACTTTCCTAGTAGTGCACGTGAGAGAGTCATCAACCATTATTTTATGAAGTTTGCCTTGAACTTCAGTGATTAAATTAAATTCCCTGTGGAGACCTACCGTATACAGACCTTAAGCCTGATTTAAGGGCAGTCTGTAAATGCAGATAAGCAAATGAGTGTATACATCATTTCTGAAGCGGATTCATAGGATAGTCTTTAACAATTACGTGAGATGATTAACAGGCTACCAAGCATTCTGGACAGAATGTACCACATGCATATAGTCACTGGTATCCTGCCAAAACAGCATGCACTAAAGGAAGTCCCATTAGCTGGGAGAAATGAAATAGAAACTGAACTTGTCCAGATGATTAAAAAAGATTATATTGAATAAATTCAGAGACCAGCTGACTGGTCTAACTGTATGGCTACTGTTGCAAAACGAAATTGTCTTGAAGAATAAAATAAAATCATCAAACATGGTCTCAGTTAAAAGTTCACATCATGCTTCAGAATGCAGACTATCTTCAGCATTTTATATGAATCAAGAGTCCCAGCAATCCCAATTTTGTGGAAAGAACCCAAATTACCATATCTGCAGGGACACTATTAAGACTTTGGGGTTTTTTTAAATTTTATTTTATTTTATTTATTTTATTAAATTTTATTTTATAATTTAATTTAACTTCATTTCATCTCATCTCCCATTTCATTTATTTTATTTCTATGCTGGTTCTCTGGAGAGGATTAGGATTCAAACAATTAATATCTACTGACAATAATCAGAAAAAATCAGAAAAAACATGGATTATTTTTACCTTTATATTATCTGGAAACATTCCACTGTGATGTGGGTACAAATGATTTAGTCTGACATTGACAGAGCTCTGCTAAGTCCAAGGACTGGTAAAGTTTCTGACCTTGTGCACCAGGCAATAGGAGGATGCACTCAAATTCCTCTGGCAGGGCTATATGTTTAACAAACAAGTCAGCAATGGTCAAAGAGTTGCTTCTCATTGTGAGACCTTTTAGCTTGCAGCACTTCTGGTTGATTGTGGAGTGCTGCTGTAGAGATGACATGAAGTAACCCCGAAAGTCATTGAGAGACACACTAAATACCTCTGAGTCAGAGAAGGATTGGATATCAAATCTGGGCATATCTGTTCTAATTTCTCATAAAACTCAGAAACTCTCACAGGTGTAAAAGGGTGAATAGATTTTTTTATATTATTTATTCTATTCCATTTATTCTATTATTTCTAGGTTTATGATGAGATGGACCACAGCTACAAGATTTGGTATCAGCAGCTCTTCTTATTATTTAAGAAAAGAAAAATATTTACCATGTCTACCCTCAGTAACCTGGTTTCATATTTGTAGTGAGTAAGTTTTTGGGCAGCACCCATCCAAATACTACTGCTGTCTCTTCAATAGCTGGAGACAAAATTTTATGAACTATCTGTGGTTTGTATGTGAAGGAGAGACAATATAGTTTTAACAGCATCCAGAGTAGGTCTGTGCATATTGAACACATTAAAGAAATCACCTTACCTTCTATATTCTAAATGAAAACTATCTAGATGTAGAGTGAAGCAATTCCTCACAGCATTGAAAATCAGACTGAAATTAATAAAATCTTCCATTTTAATTGAGAAAAATTCTTGCTTGATACTTAATAATTCACGCTGCACAGTATCCACATATTTTATTTTGGCTATTGTGTCTACACAAGTCAACAAAGTTCACAGGAAGAGGAGAACTGTGTAATCTTTGTAATTGTTCGTGCAGTCAGATGTTCTGTCATTAAGAAGGAAACATTTCAGAAATACTCAAAAATATGTGGAGGTGCTTAAATTTTCATTACGTTTTTCTGATATATCCAATATTTTCAAGCCATTTTCTTCTATAAAGAGGAAATTATCCATCAGCAATTTTTCATATAAATTATTTCATTTGTGATATAACAAGAGGTGTCTTTTAAAATTAAACTTGTTTTTAATGAGGCCATTAATATCTCTTTGATAAAAGGATTACCTAATAATTTTGCTGCTACCATGTAAATTATTACAGGTGCCACTGTACAACTTCAGTATTAAAAATTCATACTGACAAGAGGGTTTGAAAGTACTCATTCTCTAGTATTGTGATAATTCATACAAAATTAACTGAAATAATTCAAAGATGAAATTGCTGTCACTGTATACTTAGGACAAAAGGAGTGGTAGTGTTGAATCTTTAAATACAGAGTTATGTATATTTCTGCATTTGGGCTGATAGAAGAACACCTGGAAATAGTACTTCCAGACATGACTGGAAAATTATTTTTGTATACTTACCAATTTGGACATGAGGAACAGAGTTTTGTAAGTAAATATTCAAGCGTGTATCTTTATGAATAGCTTTGTGTTGAGTTGGATCTACACCTAAAAGGGAACTATTTTCTATTTCAGAACGTTTTTAAACATTACCTCACTGAAAAATACTTTATTGGTGGATGAAAGACAGCCACATATTCTGGCCTGTAAACCAAGAACTTGATCGTGATCCTTCTGAATTTGGATGACCTTTTTTTTCAGGTTATGATATAGTAGAAAGTCAATGTTTTATTTCAAGTCGAGACCATGCATTTTAAGAACATGTATGTTACCTTATAGTTGGATGCTTCTGGTTTAATCTGTTCTTTACCTTGATTAAACAACTTGAGAGAAAGTGGGTGATCAGCACTAGTGGAGCAGAGCCAGGTACCAGCAGGGATGAGTCTGTCAGAGTTGTATGACAGAGGGAAAATGGGTTGTTAGCATCTGTGTTAGAGAGGTCAGTGGGGATTGAAGTCACCGTCATCAGTGCTCTTCCAGAACAGGACCACTAACATCCATAAGTCTTATGCAGATTTATCTCTATGTACGATACATGCCATCCACTATACTGAATACCCTCATGGAAAATTTGAGTGTGAAATCATACAGCCTCTTTGCATCAGAAAGGATCTGACACACACAGTCAATAAAGGACAGGAGAATATTTGTCAAAAATAACCGCTAACCTATCAGTCTTGATCCTCAGGGATTCTGCAAAAGACCTTCACGAGAAGATTCTGGGGACTAAAAGTCATAACTCTGATGAGTACTAAAATGTATGAACACAAGACACACACCAGTTTTACAATATACTCTTTTTCGCCTTCCAACTCAGAGTCAGTTTTGATGCTTCTCATCAGTACAGGCAAAATTTAAAGTTATCATGACAGCATAAGGAGTCAGGTCCAGACTAGAGTGGTTCTGCTCTGGCTGTGGGAAAGGAAGTGACTAGAAGGGCAAACGTAGGACAGAAGGTTAATGTGCAGTCACAGAAGTATCTGCAAAGAAAGTCATGTGTAGCCTAGGCTGCATCAGCAACTATATCCAAGATGTCAAGAGAAGTAGCACTTGGGAGGCTCTATCTGGCACTTGTAAGTCTGCATCTGGAGTATTGTCATTGGTTTTGGACTCCCCAGGGCAAGAAACATATATTGTGGAGGGCCATCAATATCAGGGGATGGAGCACAGACACACAAAGAGAAGTTGGAAGAAATGGGTTTGTCTAGCTGAAAGAAAAGAAGGCTAAAATGTAATCTTTTTGCTTCTTCAGCTACTTAATTGGACTTTTCTCAGAGTGAAAAGGTGAGAGACAGTCAACACAAGTTGGAGCATGGGAAATTCTGAGCAGAAATAAAGAAGAACTTTTTCACCATGAGGGTGGTCACACACTGGAAGAGGCTGCCCAGCGGTTAAGATCTCCATACAAGATCTTCATACATAATCAAAACAAGACTGGGCCAGGCTCTGAGAAACCTTATTGAGACTGGCCATAAGCAGAAGGTCAAACTAAATGACCTCCAGAGGTCCTTTCCAAGATAAATTATTCTGTTTCTATGATCCGTAGGAACTCAGGATGGTATTCCTATTGATAGGAAAGGCAAGCTCTAAGGTGTCCCTTCACAACAGCAGTAGTAACCATTTTCTATCATTTTAGCAAGCCCTGGTGTGGGCAAGATAGAGCACCTGGGCTTTAAATAGGTATCTTTTCTGCCTTCACAATCTACTTTTCCAGCCAATGCTATTCTTATTAAACTGCCAGGCCAAAACCAATGATTTGTTTTCACTGAGCCTTAAGTTTCCAGCTATGTCAAATGCCATGAAAAGACAGTATTTCTGAAAGATTTTGCTGATTTTCAACTAAATAAGCTGCTCAAAACCTTGCACCTCATACTTTTTAGACCTTTATGATTTTAGTAAAGTTTCTGCTATTTAAAATAAGAAGAATTGAATCAGGGAATTATTATCTGCTCTGTTTTGCAAAAATTACAGTACATGTAGGTACATATATAGTATCATAGACAGTTTGGTTTGGAAGGGACCTTAATGATCATCGAGTTTCAAACCCCTTGCCATGGGCAGGGACATCTCCCATGAGACCAGGTTACTCAAAGCCCCATCCAACCTGACCTTGTACGCTTCCAGAGATGTGGCACCCGTGACTTCTCTAGGCAACCTGTTCCAGTGTCTCACCACCCTGACAGTAAAGAATTTCTTCCTAATATCTAATTTAGAGTGTGGATTTAGAAATCTACACTCTTTCAGCTTAAAACCGTTATCCCCCACTATACTCTGTGATAAAGCGTCCCTCCCCATCTTTCCTGGTGGCCACTTTTAGGCACTGAAAGGCCACTGTAAGGTCTCCCCGGAGCCTTCTCTTCTCTAGGTTGAACAATCCCAACTCTGTCAGACACTTCATAGGGTGGTGCTCCAGTCCTCCGATCTTCTTTGTGGCCTTCCACTGGACTTGCTCCAGGAGGTCTATGTCCTTCTTATGTTGGGGTCCCCACAGCTGGATGCAGTGCTCCAGGTGGGGTCTCATGAGAGCTGAGTAGAGGAAAAGAATAATTTCCCTCAACCTGCTGGCCATGGTTCTTTTGATGCACCCCAGAATACGGTTGGCTTTTTGGGCTGCATATATATACCTATTTGAAGATACATTTTTGTAAATATACCTATTTGTAAAACATTTTCAAGGCTTGAGATGGAAAGTGCTAAAGAGTATTTCAGCTATTGTTGAGTTAATATTTGTAAATCTGATGTTGTCCAAGCAAAAGGTCATCTACTTAGAAACCAATGTGCAACTTACACATCCTTTTATTATTGTTTTTATAGCATTTATCTAAAAATGCACAGCATAATAAGCATTAGGTTATAATAAATCAGTCCACTAAAGATATCATTATTAATATATTCAAATCTAAAATGAAAAGAAACAGAAGCTTTCAACTCAGCATAATAAGAGATTCCACAGAGAGTGGATGAAAGAAAGAGACAAAGTATTGCCAGAGACATAGCAGTAGAAACAGTAGTATGTTACCTTCTAAAACAAGCAGATAACAATTAGGTGAAGTAGTTCCTGGTTATTGACAGGTTTCACAGCAAGTACTTGCTTCACAGTTTTTTTTTTTTAGACCAGATGAGGATTTCACCAAAATGTGTCTGGTAGTACTGCTACTACTGGTCACATTTGGATATTTTTGTATTAGTTTCTGAACATATAGACTGCTGAGTTTTGTGTTCAGTGCAACCTACATAGTGAACAGTCTGGGAGAGCTGCCAACAATAAATTGCAATAATCCAACCTTGTTGTTATAAAGGCATGAATCAAAAGTTCAGCATCTTGCTGACACAGCAATCTTCTTAACCTTGTTATACTCCTGAGATGCTAATATGAAGTCTTATCAATACTGTTGATATGGCTCTCTAAGGAAAGCTAAGGGTCAAAAATGACTGGAATTTATCATGAAGAGCATTTCTTTGCAGGATGTCCTGCAGCAGAACTGTGATTTCATATTAAATTGTCACTGAAATGAGAAAGATATAGCTGCTTACCTGTGGAAGCACAGCAGGATGCAGGTAGCAGCCAATAAATTATATAAAACCCAGTGAAATGAAATAAAAGCTGGTATTTACATTTTCACTAATGATTATCTGATTTTAAGGTTGCACTGTAGGACTTTACAGACCAAATAGAGTTCCCTAATCTGCTCCACATTCTCTGAAATTAAAAGATTCCAGAAAGACCACATCTGGGTTTTTACAGTTAATTCACAGTAACAATTGGGGGAGGAGTTTGTTTTTGTTTCTTAAGAAATAGTCTGTGATAAAATCAAATCAGATGAACCTAGAGCATTTTCAGTAAGAGACTCTTATCCAGTTGAAGAATCAATGCTTCTTAATTTACATTTTGTTTTTATTAGAATAGTAGTATTTTGTATTTACATATTATTTGAAATAACCTTACAGCTATGCATTTGCTGTTTGCCTTTTTCATCCCCATAGTGATGGGTAATAACTTGAAGGCTAGGGAGGCCATCATCTTTGCTCAGGTTCCTCTTAACCTATGTGGCAGTAGGAGCAAATGGGAGCCAGCCAGTTCTTAGCTCAATTTCTTCAGTCACTTCATTAGGCCTTCCAAACTTTTTGATTCGCTGAGAGGTGGCTGCCTTGAATGGTAACGAACTGTCTGGAGAGAATATTTATGTTTACAGGATCACAATCCCCCCCAGTGACCCCAATTCTCTTGGGTTTCAAGACACAAGACAGCCAAAGCCTCGAAACTCCCAGCAATGGCCTGTCCATGATAGATTAATTTGTGTTGGAGGTGAGACACTGGGTGACATCTCTATTGGAAGGTGACTGGATAATTCTATTTAGGGAATGATGAGGTGTTTATTCTGCTTTTCGTTTTCTATAAAAACTCTAGGTCTGGTAGATATTATTTTTTTAGGAAGTCTAGTGTGGTCTCACCAGACTTGAAGAGACTTGCTCCAGGCAAGACAGATTCATTCAGGTTCTGCAGCAGACAAGCAATGTGGAAACTAGCAAAGAAAAAATGATGCTGGCAAGAGATCAGACCCCAGCACTGACCTTGGCACAGACATAGATAGCTATTTCAACTAATACTGTAAAGACCTTCAGCCATGATCAGATAACAGATATGTTGATTATAAACATTCTCATTAGAGAATGACACAACTTCTCTCAAGAAAAAGGTTCAAAAGTCATTTAGGATAACACCAGAGCACATTATTTGAATGAAAAGGCCATGTAGTAACATTGTATTTTCCACATCAAATAACTGTCTTCCCTTGAGATCTGGTCTAAGGTTTTCAATATGGAGTTGAAAGTACTGTCAGTTTTCCTCATATAGAGAGGAACAAACTGTGCTCTGGTATGGGGATCAGAACTGTACTAAAAAGGCATTTGTTAAAATTTTTCCAACCACTGACTACAAAAATTATTTTTTTCAAGGGATACTCAGCTTGAACCCTACTGACTGTCTTCCAGAGGTCTTCTCAGGATGGGAAAGATGTAGGAAGAATTTGTCTGGCTCAAAATATTTTGCTTCATGATGAGTGCTACTCACTTCTGGGCCATGTATGAGAAAGCCACCAGATCTCTGTAGAGGAAAGGAGGTGACTTTGTATTTGCAAAAAAAAAAAAAGGGCTCCCTCAGGTAGCTTTTCTTACTACAGATGTCCTTCACCTCTGCCCCACTGCACTAATTTAGTCCACAGGCGGCAGAACTCCTTGCTAACAAGAGAGAGCTTTTCACTAGTAAAACAGTTCAGGACAGAAAGTGAGTTATAAAAGAAATGAACTTGAGTTTAGATAGCACAAAACAAGATTTCAACTGCTGTTGGAAACCATACTATAGAGACATCTATATGAAAGACTTAATCTATGTGGAAAAAAAGGTCTTTTGGAGATTTCTTTTTATAAAAAGAACATAGTTTTGCACTGGATAAAAGAGCTTATAAAGAATTTATTCAATATCACTTTCTAGGGAACCTGTAAAATATTCTTGTTTATCCTTTAATTTGAATTGCAATGGCATACTGGTCACAGATAAGTTTAGAATACCATTTGTAAAGGAATAGTCTATCTGTAACCTTTTATTCTTAGAGTCTATCATGTCCTCGTGTGTTTTGGTGAATAGAAATGGACCTAAGCTTGTGTTTAAGAACTTTGTTCAACTGTAAACTCACCCTATGTCTTGGTTACTTGTTGTTAAATAATATGAATAGTTTCTTGAACGAAGCCTGAAGGAGCAATATTCACCTACATAAGAAAGCCAGATTGAAGGATGAAATGAGTCCTTTAACTATTTTTGGCTTTTTGGAAAAAATTCGCAACCAGATACAATTGGTAGGAAAAAAAAGAGCTGCAATTCATAGATCAGAAGGACCAAAGAACTTTTTAAAAAAAAACATACAAAACTTTTTCCCCAGGAACTATTAGACATGGACACAGGGGAAAGAATGGATAATCTCTCATCTTTGAAAGGGCAGTTGATTGACCTGAGCTAATGCTGGATAAAGTTGAGAATTCTGCATTGCAGCTACTTACTTTGAATCCAGCCTACAGATACAGGTTTCAGCTCTGAAAAAAGTAATTTTATAATTTTCTTAATAAACATCCACACTGGTTCAAAAAATACATGCCTATTCTCATCAGTCCTTTTTAGGATCAATAAAACATATGTATTGAATGCTTTAATACTTGCATTGGATTTTTTCACATATCTTTTGAATGATAGTGGTAGGTAGGAAATAGCAATTTTGCAGCCTAATATTTCTTTTAATTCATTCTGAGAACTGGGAGAAGAGGGTGAGTAGAATGACAATGAAGAGCAACCTATGTTCTAAATATAGCTTTTTTCCATCACTATTATTAAGACATGTTTGCAAATTATAACTGATCTTGGATGAAAGGGGATAAAATCTATGGTCTGTTAGATTTTGTGATGCCAGTAAACATCCTGCCAATTCCCACTCCGTGAATGTGTTATAGCAGCACAATATCCCCAGATGCTGGCTGGAAAAGTCAAACTACAATTACTTACCAAGCAGAGAAACTGCTGAGATACAGTGTAGCATTCTCTTTGATTTTTGCAGTAAATTACTAAAGACCACAATAGAAGTAAAGCCCTGTTAATAACAAAGCTATCGAAGGACTGCATATAATTCTTCCAGTCTCCCCTTCTGGAAAATGTTTTTCATATTTAGTTTGACTTTTATAACATTGTTTATAAAACAGTATCCCTTCTAAAATAGTATTCCAACAATCAATTATCTCTTTCCAGTAAAACCAGGCTTCCCTAAAGATAGTAATAACTGTAAAGACTGTAAGCAAGAAGTCTGCTCTGCACACACATGGATTATATACTGTCTTGGCTTTTATAGGGAACAGAAGACCTGGTGGTGTGTATTGAGCTAATGAGGTCCCCAGGGTCTCCTGATACTGACTGAATAATGTTTCAGTATCTAGAGTCTCTTTCTCATCTGGAAACTATGGAACAAGGCAAGCACTGAAAACTATTGCTGGGTTTTCTATAAATTTCCTGATGGGTTTAATAAATCTGTGCTACTGTGCTAAACTTTTAATTAAGCTGATATATATTTTTCAAATATTTGTGCAGCATTTTTCTTTCCATTAAAATATTCTGCAGTGACTCTCCATTCAAAAAAGATATTCACAGCAGGCCCACACTATTGTAGTAAGATCAGATGGGATAATGAAGGGAATATGTACTCTTGGAAAGATCTGGTAACACTGGATTTTTGCAGGAAAAGGCTAAGCAATGTTACACGAAACTCAGTGTAATTTACTTATTAGCACATAATCCGCCTGAATAGCTTATTTAAGATCCTGCAGAGTGCTTAGATACATTTGCTAAACAGAACTTGATGCTTAAGGCTTTTGTTCCTCCTGCCTTTGATCAAGTGCATTAGGCTCAAGAAGTAACGTCGGCTTTCTTCTCCAATCTAATTTAACGAAGGGGAGACCCTCATTGTCCTTTTATCATAGAATCACAGACTCATAGAATCATAGAATGGTTAGAGTTGGAAGGCACCTTAAATATCATCGAGTTCCAACCCCCCTGCCATGGGCAGGGACACCTCCCGCTAGAGCAGGTTGCTCAAAGCCCCTGGTCCTGAACATTTCCAAGGAAGGGGCATCCACAACTTCCCTGGGCAACCTGTTCCAGTGCCTCATCACCCTCACAGTAAAAATTTCTTCCTCATATCTAATCTAAATCTCTTCTCTTCCAATTTAAAACCGTTACCCCTTGTTCTACCACTACACTTCCTGACAAAGAGTACATCTCCAGCTCTCCTGTAGGCTCCCTTCAGATATTGGAAGGCTGCTATGAGGTCTCCCCAGAGCCTTTCCTTCTCCAGGCTGAACAACCCCAGCTCTCTCAGCCTGTCTTCATAGGAGAGGTGCTCCAGCCCTCTGATCATCTTTGTGGCCCTCCTCTGCACTCGCTCCAACAGGTCGGTGTTCTTATGTTGAGTGTACACATACACACTTTATCCCTATTTTTTTGTGTGTAACTGCAGCTGATACATGTGTGCATGTATCCGTGTAAGCATTTAGAGTAGGTGCTATGCATTCAAGCGGCATTATGTGGCTTTTATCTAACTGTAGTTGAAGTAATGCAGCTTATCTGTGAGCTGAGGCTTTAGTAACCAACATTCAATCTGAAAAGTTTGAAAGCCCTACAGATAGCTAAGGCTGCTAGCTCACGTAACCACTTCAGAAAATTTAACCTCTTCTCCTCTTTTATGTGTCTAATGTGCCAAAAAGTGCAATTTGGGCAGCTGCAAAATACTGTTTGAATCCACTAAGCAGTTTTGATATGGGGAGGGCGCGGGCGGGGAGGGAAGTAGTTCTAATCTCTGACATGATTTGGGGAGGAAGGGAGAGCTGGTGTTGTGGTGTCCCATTTCTCTCTTCTTCTTGCACCCAACCTATTGAAATGCAAAATTCGGTTCTTCTCAGGTGAATGGGGAAGCAGGCAAGAGGACTGGGACCCTTGCATCCCCCTGGAGAAACTTGCTTTAGGGCAAGTTACAGCTAATTTATCCTGTTGCCTTGGCTCTACTGGGCAAGAACAAACACTTTGCCGAGAGGTGACTAAAACCCAGCGTGGCCTTTCTCCTGCCTGATCAGATTAGGGAGGCTTGCTCTTTATCTTAGCAGATGCTCAAATGCTTTATTCAGAGCTCAACAGCTTCAGCAGTAGAACTGGGGAGAGAGCCTTCCTTGCCACAAGATCTTTTAGCTTGCTGTTTAGGGCTGGCCTTTCGGTGAAAGTCTGGCCTTTTGTTGCTGCAGCATAAATGAATTATTTACAGTGCTCTACGTCTACACACCTAGGCTGATTTGGGGGCTACCTTCACGCATCGAGCATGCTGGCAGGAGAGGATACGGAGGGGAAAAAAGCCTCAACCACGCTGTAATTTTCTTCAGATTTCCCAGCAGCGCTCCGCCTGGTTGCTGGGTTTGTGTACAACAGCTGTGTTATATAAATGTGCTAAATAAAAGGGACTTAAAAAGTGTCAGGGAACATGGGAGATAGGAAGATGAAGGTTTTCAGGGGCCGGGGGGAGTCTGTAAACAGCGCTGGAGTTGTTACTGTTAATAGTCCAGAAAGGAATCTTGCCACGTTTTAAATGTTCAGGCTAAAACAAGTAGTTGCCAAAGAAGATAGAAGATACTTGTTGAAAATGTGACTTTTTTTTTTTTTTTGGTGACAGCAAAGAGCAGCTTGTTGCTTACGTTTGTGCTTTCTGCTCTCTTTGGAGTAAACATATGCTTTTATATGAGATTTAGGGAAGGGGAGGTTTCATTTAACTTGCTTTGTATTGACTGAATTGTGTGTCTATTCTTTTTACTTTTATGCCTGTTTATATTTAACAGATGAACCCTCTTACTCTCTGTCCTCCTTGCTGTATATGCACTGAGACCCTGCGGTGACGCAGGCTGGTTTCTAGCCTGGCTGCAAAACAGGGGTTTATTGATACCGATGATTTCTTTGTCCTTAACGAAGGCTCTGCGAAGGTCACTCTGTTGACTTTCATTATGTCAGCTGCTTTTTGCACGGTTTCCCCCGGGCAGTTGCGGATGCTTTCGGAAGATTTCAGACTGTTCCTTATGTTGTTTCTTTCCTTCCTCGTTGATACCCTCTTACCATGTTGTTTTCCTATCTCCTTTAATTCGTGTGAGCTTTTGAAATACTGAGCCTTCAGAAACTTCTTTTGCCGAGTAACATATATTAACATGTTCTTCTTGCTTGTTATTTTGCTGACTACCGATGCCCTGTGTCTGAGGACATGGTTCAAAGCTCCTGTTTTGTGCAATTTCTTAATATTGCTGAATAGGAATAATCAATCTGTGAAGAATGCCAGAGCAACTATATTGCTAGCATTTATGTTCAGTGTGAACCATCCATAAAGAAGATCATCACGGGTTTAGGATTTCTGCATTACGAGAACAGTGATATCATTCAGCTTTTCCTCCCTTTTGAAGAAAACCAGACTCTATGATATATTTCTTGCAGAGCATCTTAAAAAGATGTGACTTTGCAGAGAGTGGACTGGCTCTGGCTTGATCCATCCTTGACCCATCCTTAGCCTCCACTGGTAGAAGGGAGTTAGAAACTTGAGTGAAGTGCTCCTTGCGTTTCACCTCACCCAGGATGGTTTTCAGTCCTTCAGTCTAAAATTTCCAGATGACGTCTTTATTCTTCTCTTTCCTCTTGTTCATAGAATCATAGAATGGTTCACTCCCCTCTTCCAGCAGCAT
>JAOXJK010000001.1:30784643-30795309 GCA_025774025.1 Xenus cinereus | reverse complement strand
CAGCCATTCTCCACCCAACCTGTATTTGTGCCTGGGATTGCCACGTCCCAGGTGCAGGACCCTGCACTTGGCCTGGTTGAACTTCATGCAGTTTGCACAAGCCCACCTCTCAAGCCTGTCCAGGTCCCTCTGGATGGCATCCCTTCCCTCCAGCATGTCGACCATGCCACCAAGCTTGGTGTCATCAGCAACAAAGATATTGAACAGCACTGGTCCCAGTACTGACCCCTGAGGAACACCACTTGTCACTGGCCACCAATTGGACATTGAACCATTGACCACAACCCTTTGAGTGCAGCCATCCAGCCAGTTCCTTATCCACCAAGTGGATCCATCCATTGAACCCATGACTTTCCAATTATTCTTAAATTGAAATCTACATCTTTATTTTCCTGACAGTCTTGGGTTTTGGCGCTTGGAAGATTTTGGTATCTCAGAAGACTTCTTATGAGACATGCTCTTGGCCCATTGAAAGCTCTCCCTGCATCTCCCCACCTGGCCCTTGCCAGAGGCTCCCTTGGCTCTTGTCCTGCCCAGCTGCTCCCTTCCCTTTTGCTGCACCGTGCAGGTAGGAGAGGGGGTATGTGAGACATTCCTTCCTCCTCATTTCTTCATAACCTTCTTTTCAGTGTAGAAAGAAGCTCCCTTTCTACTAATTATTTTGAGGTTGCTGCAGGGAGAACCGGGGCTGACAATGTTTCCCTCACCCATCGTGTGCTATCCTGCAGAATCTGCAAGTAACATCTGCTTGGGCAAGGCAGCTTTACCTTCTGCAGACCTGCCTTTCAGATGATGTAAAGGTACATAAAACCCTTAAAATTAATTAAATTTAAATTGACTTACACAACCGAGAATTTGGCTGCCTGCTGAATTTGCAACGAGTCCCTCACTTTCATGTGACCCTAATGGATGCCCAGGATCTAATAAGTAGCTGCTCTTTGCACAGCAATTTGAAGCAAAGAGCCTCTGCTGAAAGGCAGCTCCTGCTGTCAGGCTCCAGAAGTGACTACCAGCAGTGCAGCCAGCCCCCCCTGTCACCCCTGCATGCCTCTGTCTCCCTCATGGCTCCTGTTGCTGGCTCAGCAGAGCCCCGGAGCTGTGCTAGCCTGCAAGAGGAGAGGAGAGCTGGAGATGGGCAGGAGGAGGAGTTGACCCTTCCCAGAGGAGACAGATAACACCAGTAATCAAAAGCACTGAGAGGTTATATGGGTTGATACACCTTCTTCCTTCCTTCCAGGCAGCGATTAACTAGGTATTTAGTCTTTCCCAGAACCACAGCGTTTCCTCTGCGGATTTAGGAAGTAGAAGATGGGGACCAATAGCTAGAAGATATTTCTCATGCTACATAAAATAAAGCTGTTATCTTTGTTCATTTCTACCACTTTTCTGGTGTCATAAATGTGTGCTCAGCACCGAGGATGGATTAGAATATGGCTCTGAAGGCAGAAATTGATTTGACGGCACACTGACTGGATTTTGGCAGTAGAGCCCTTAGTGCGTCATTGCCAATTTCTCTGTGTCGCTTTGCAATAAGTGACACTTCCTCCAGCTCGTCTCTGGTTAAAATTCACAGATGCTTCCAAGGAAAGCTTTCCAAAGATCAGTGTTCCACTTTGCATTGTGGACTTTGTGAGAAACATCCCTGCGCAGATTGGTGGAACAGCTGATCCCTACATGGCAGAACATTTAAGCGTGCAGTTATAGACATGTTTAAGTGTATTTCCAAATGCTTTGATGAATCTGGCCTGTTGTTTGGTCCTAAGGGCTGCTGAAGGAAATGACTCATCCAAGCCTGGTCTTTGGCTGGAAAACATTTGGTGAAATTTTATTTTTCTGAATAGATGTAGAAAGCTAGCAAAACAGTGGCGTGATCTGAGTATTTAAACCTCAGAGGGTAGGATTTGACCTGTAACATGCACACTTATAATTCTCTGTCATAAGAACAAAAAAATATCCAGCTAGTGAGCTGCTGTTTTGGGGAGGTAAACAAGCTATGTGGATTTGGGTAATACGGTGCATGCCTGTAAGTATATTTGTTTGTTTCCTCTTAAGAATGGATTATTCTGCTAACAATAAAGCTGTTAAGAATAAACTTTGATTTTTGCTGTTTTCCTTCACTGTACCCATACTGAGATATTAGAAAATCTATGGAAATGGCCATAATTATTTACTTATTATTAATAAAACTAGCTTTTACATCCAAATGTACTGCACGGTAGATATTATGATGGCTTTGTGTATTCCTTCAAAAATCTCAGAGAACAATCCTATCCCACTCCAATCTACCACAATACTGTTAATAAAGAACATATAATGGGTCATTTCTACAGTTCTTTTAATTTTCTTTCTCATTTTCATTTTCAAAGAGTCTAATGACAGCAGAGAGAAAGGGACTAGGATTCAAAAGAGTTTGAATTTTTTTTCTTATTTTTTTGTGTAGGTTTTTTTTGCTTTTTATGTTTTTTTATAAAGATATTTGTGGATTTTTTGTTTGGGTTTTTTTTTTTTATTTTTTTTTTTTATAAAGATATTCCAAAAGTTTAACAGCCTGGGAAAGAAACACCGGCTATTATACAGTGCCCACATTTCTCTGTTATATTGTCTCTGGCTGGGAGCAAAGATGATAAGTAAACCTAATGTCAGCTCTATTGCACCCCTGGAATCCCTGTGTGTTTTGAATATTTTCTGTACCACTTCAGCAAGCAGCTAGAAGCTAAATACTATGCAATCGAAAATTAAATGGTATACTTTCACATGGAGAAAAAACCCAAGTACTTCTGCAACAAAGAATTGTGAACTTTCCTTTCTGAGCACTCTGAGCAGCTGAAGTAGGAAAGATAGTTTATACTCTAGGCTTTGACACTAGAATATTTCATATTTAATTTCCTGAAACATGTATTCCTGCTCTTGGCTGCTTAGACTGACAACAAAATGAAGTACAAAGGCCTTGGATATAATATACTGCTCCCATAGTCCTGGACTGGTCTCTGCAGGCTCCAGGTAAGTGCCAAAACCTGCCAGGATATCAGCTATACCACAATTAATTTATTCCATATTGCTCCCTTTAATGATCTTTCAGCAGTACTGAACTGATTTCATTTCTACAGCTACTGTTCTTCCCTATCTCGTCTTCATTCTCCCTCGCAGCTTGAATTAAATAACAGAGATGAGAGATTTATTTTTGATAGCTCATTGTTATAAAGGAGATAGCTCTGTGGCATTGTAAAATATAAAAATCTTCATTACACAGATAGGTTTGAGTGCATTCTTCTCGAAAGAAAGCCATGTAGTTGAATTAACTCTTAGTATACTCCACACATAAAGCATTGCTTTGATTGTGGTACAGCTCAAAAAGTACTGCTGAATTGCAACAGGGAGGGAAAAGTTGCCAGCGCTTTCAAAAAGGTAGCAGACTATAAGGTTGCTACCCACAGTCATCCCAACATGCTGTAATAAAACTCAGCAATCCCAGTTCTGATTTATATTTGAGTGACCACACAGCTGTACAAAGACATTTCAATATGCAATCACTTGACTGCACATTGAACTTGCATTGAGAATGCTTGTGTATGGTGTCCTACAGAGCTTTTGACTCAGAGGTGCCAGAAACTCACCGCTAGACCATTAAAGCTGCTGGATCTTTTCTGATGCCATCTTCAAAGAAAGATAAAGTGCTTTTGGAAAGCTGTAGGGAGTAATTGGTTTTTGGCATATTAGATGGATTGAGACAGCTAGGGAGTTGTATTTTTCTGGAGATAATTTTATGATTTAGTTGTGTATATACATCCAAATTCTAATTAATATTCTAATTCTGTGCAATCAATAAGGAAAGTACCCTGTGCGCGTTCTGCTCATTACACTGAGTTACTAATAGCTTTGGGCAAACTTGCACCCAGCAGAGGAGAGATATACATGAGGATGGTAGAACTCCAGGAAGCAAGAGCCAGGAACAGGCATAACTAAAATTACTGCTTTGTCCCAGCTACTTAAACTGCTGTGAAGAGTGGCATTGCACTGACAGCAAAAGGTGGGAAATACCTTACTCCTTTTCATATTGTGTAAAGGAGGTGGAAAAACACAATGCATTTGCACTGCTGAAACAGTAGTCTCAATCCCCCGTTTTGGTTTACAGGTGGCACCATACCTGTGTTCTGCCCTGGGTGCTCCTGCTGGGATAGCATGGTCATATCATGTTTCCTACCCTAAAAGGTACTTCAAGACTGCCATAAAATCCTTTACTTGGTTTTAATTGAAGTAAAAACTTCCTGAGCGCTTTTTTCTTTTATTAGAACTATTTGTATTATCCCAGTGGTCAGAAGCTCATTCAAGGTGCTATGTAAGTAAAGGATGTAAGGTTATGATGATAGATCTTATTTCAAATAACTTGCAATTGAAATGCAACACAAGATTCAGATGATGCGGACAGATGGGTGTAGGATGAAACAAAGAGTTCAACAGCCAGGCTGTTGTCCATTTTTATTTCTGAATAGTGCACTAAAAGAAAGTTTAAGGAAAATTTGAGAAAAACAATGACACATCTATATGGATAGCTTTCCACATGTGAAGAGAAACATTTAAAATCACAGAAGTATCTGTTCCAAAATGTAATAAAACTGTTAGATGGGTGGGGGAGGAGGGGGGAGGGGAGACGACAATGCTGTTATTTCAAACCAGAGTTGATAGGGTGAGTGTACAGCAAAATGGCTTTGACAGTGAGGACTATAAGCTTGTATTTGACAAGAAGAAGGGGCAACTATTAGTAGGACTCAAAGGGAGAGATGAATCTATTAATCATCTTTGTAGAAGCATTGCTCCACATACTATTAAGAGAATATGGGCTGTATGGCAAGATGGGTGGCTGCGTAGAAAAGACTGATCTTAGAGATGAAAGAATGTGTGTGGCTTATAGTCTGAAAGCTAGAACTGTCAGTGAAGCCGGAGTCAAAGACTATAGACCTGAATGACAGGCAGAAGGACAGCCATGTGCAACAGATCTGAAAAATTACGATAGCAAAACTGAAGGAGGACAAAATGAACTCATCTGGTCTCAGAATTTCTGCCACAGATATTTCCTAATATAGGAGTAGGAATGGAGAAAGTAATGTCAGAGGTGAGCCACATCTAAAACTATCAAAAGAAAAACTGTAATAGGAAAGATAAGGAAAAGAATCAAGGGGGAGACTTAAAGCAGAAAAGGAATCAACAACTCCATCAGTGGACAAAAGAGGAGAGGAGAGGAGAGGAGAGGAGAGGAGAGGAGAGGAGAGGAGAGGAGAGGAGAGGAGAGGAGAGGAGGAAAATTTGAGATAAGGAAACATAATGTGGCAAGGCATGAAGGAGGGTCTGATGTCACAGTAAGAGAGCTGAAATCATCAGCAAAAAAAACCTAAAATGGAGAAGACCAAGGGAAC
The DNA here is from genome assembly GCA_025774025.1 of Xenus cinereus. Taxonomy (NCBI): domain Eukaryota; kingdom Metazoa; phylum Chordata; class Aves; order Charadriiformes; family Scolopacidae; genus Xenus; species Xenus cinereus. The sequence goes on along the minus strand of JAOXJK010000001.1, from coordinate 30,789,898 downwards.
AACTCTTTGTGGTTAGTAGGAAAGCTTCAGGCTGAATGACAGAATTAGACTGAGAGAAATGAAGTTATGGGCTGAAACGGTTTATTGACTGAATTCACCAAGGCTAGTACTGAAGGAAAGTTTTGATTCCTACCCCAAGGATCATTTTAATTTTTTTTTAATCCAAAATTGATTTAAGTGTAAAATGCATACACACCCCAGGCATCTTTACCAGGAACTCGGTTTCTCAGTTGACCTTAGTCATACTCTCCACTCCTTTTTCTCCTTCTGATCTCTTCCTTTTGAAAATTTGAGTTTTAGCAAAAGGACTGAAAATGGTACTTATTCAGACCAATTAGCCAAAAGCCCAGAATTAATATCTCAATAGTCTGCTGCACCAGAGGTGTTGGCCTCTGGTCCTCCCACAGCTCTTTTTAAAGTTCTCAAGGCAATTCAGTGATCCTGCCTAGGTTTGGATCATATTTGAACTTTAGGAGTTAGTATTCCCAGAATAAGTATTTCTGTACATGAGTGGTCAAATGAAATTATGCAAAGCCCAGCAAAGTTGGGGACAAAATAGAATGGTATCTAAATAACTTATCTGCCTGGATAATGTGGCAGTCCCAGGAAGCAGGCAAGTAGATAGATGACACAGATGGCTAAGACTGATTCCCATTCAAAATACTTGACGTGCAATTCTGATTAACTGATACTCAGTTACTCACCAGTGAGGCTACTTAGCATGTGATCTCTGATTGCTTTGCATGACTCATCATTTTAAAACGTTGTGAAGTGGGATTTTGAAAGTTTCTGATTCATATATTTTGATAGTTTTAATTATTTAAACAGAGGAAGAAAAGGATCATTGTCATCGAACTTCACAAGCTAGGAAAGTAATGCAATGTAATTAAACTTTATAGCTTATAATATAAGTAAATTGCTTGTGCAGAGCAGGAAGATTTTTCCCCTCTATTATTCTGAACATTAAATACTGGCTGCTGCCCAAGAAAAGATAATAAGCAAGACGGGACAGTGACTTTATCTGATATGTCAAATTCAGGTTTCCTTTGAAGGAGGGAGTTCTAATCTGTGTCTCACATCTCCCATAAATACAAGGAGCCGTATATTTAAGCACCAAGCTGTTATTTTTCTCTCCTTGTGTCTACAGCTTGGCATCCTTTTGACATTTTGTCTAAATACTTAAATCAAAATGGTTGTCATTACGTATCTGGTACACCCTGCAGCACAGAGGGAGGTGTACTCTTCTCTGATGTGATAAAGCTGTTTAAGAATCTCTTTTTAGTCTAAGTGTATTTAGCCATATGGTATATCAAATAAAGTTTTAAAAAATGCCTTGAGTCTTTATCCAAGTGAACAAAAACAAGACATTCGGTAAACTGACATATCAGGTATATATATACAAACCATGGTAGGCGATTTTTTTCTGAAGACTATCTACATGAATGGGGTTTTTGTCTCACTCCTGGGAAAACTGAAGTAGCTAAGATGCTTCAATGGATGCTTAAACCTATCTCAGTTTATTTTTTTAAACTGAAATTCTGATTTTCCCTGTGCCACTTCATTTTTTTTGTCTCTTACAGTTATCTACATTATCTTTCCTGATAGTGACTATCAGTTTATACTCACTTATACTATGATCTTCATTGCTTCATATTCTTTAGATTATAGCTACGAAGGAAAGTATCAATTCTTTTAACTTCCTTTTTTTCTATTTTTGGATCATTACTTCATCTCCTCTAAATTTTTTAAACTCAGAGATGGAGGTATGAAAAAACATAGTCCTAACCTGCATTTAGATTATTAACATGCAATAAAATATTGTATACTTGGCAGTACTTAAATTTACGTAGTTTTAAAGTATAGATCAGATATGACTCGTGTCTATAATAGCTTTCCGTCTTCTTATAAGCTCTTCTAATTACACTATTCCCAAAACAAAGACTGACATATTCTTTAGTTCTTTTTAAAAATACAGCAAATTCCTAAGTAAAAATAGGACAATTTTTTTGCCCTAATTTATTTGACCCTCATCCTCCAACTATTAGATCCTTCATTACTTCCTTCCAGGCTGACTGTTCCAAGGATAACTGTTTTGAACAGGAGCAGTCTCATAGAAGTTTCTGCTCCCATGGAGGCACTCTCTTCCTACGTCACCCTCCAGTGCAATGGCAAATATAATTATTTTTAGCAAAAAGTGATAACTTGTGCCAAGTTATTGAACAAGTTAGTACTACTTATAGACAAATGAGCTGGATTTTGACAACTCCTAACCCCTGTGCTGGAAGTTAATCAATCTAGTTACAAAGCATACTCAGAAGGGACCTCTGCAGATATGGAAGAGGCTCTGCTTCTCATAATACCTGGTCATTATGTCTTTGGATATCTGAAATACATAAAGTTTGGCCCAATTTATGTCCTGGGTAGTTTATCTTTTTCACTGAATGCAATAAAACAAATTTCCTGTGAAGTGTTAGTATCTTGAACTTGCTTAATATCTTGAATATGGAACACTTGAACTAGAGTGTTGCAAAATGATCTGCTTTCACAATACCAAAACATGTCACACCAAAATAGCTGACCTAGTTTGCTGAAGTAGAAAAAGAAATAAACCACTTTTATTCTGAGATCACAGCTGAACATGAACCTATTTGTGAAACTGAGCCTATGTCTATATATTTACTTGTTCTTGTGTAGAACTCAATTCTCATTCTCAATTACAGCTTTCACTATTTGTTAAAGCAATAGTTATGAGTTTTATCTATCTGTTTATCGTTCAAGACAGAAGGCCCTTGTGGCAGAATGTAGATAATTATTGGCAGAGGAAAGGGAAGAATTTCTAAACAAAGAAAAATAATGCCCCAGGCTTTATCATGCCATCCCGTCAAATTCTGTTATGCTACAAAGATCTTCAGACGTGTGTGATATTCCTGCAGACAGTACTGAGTGTTTATACACAGGCAGATTACTCCCCAGTGTCCTCTGAAGACGATAGTGACAACATAGAATGAACTGACTTTTTTCAGCATTAGTTTAAGCCTCAGTCAATGTTACATTCCATCCTTTGAGATCAATGAATCAAAACTGAATGCTAATAATTATTGTACGTGCAATCCCAGAGGCTTTACAACCCTTGAGACAGAGAAGCAGCATTCAATTAAAGAGGGATGAAACTCAGAGAGCTGCCTTGTTAATTGGCCCAAATATCATGCAGTCAATGAAGTGTTTTTAAGGTTTCTGTAAGCTCATGAGATGTCTCACTGATATCATTGCTGTGAACTCCATTAAGAAGGGGAGAATCTTCATCAATACCAATGAAGGCAAATAGTGTAGGTGAAAAGGCTGACACACATTCCCAGCATGGAAATGAACATAGCCTTGATTCTCTTTTTCTCTGTGTCTTCATAACTTTTTATATGACCTCTTCTTTGTAAACCTTTTTAATGCAGTGGAGAAAGTGAGTGGCAGTTAAACCTTCCCATGGTAGGGAACTAAATGTTTGAGGACCCTCTCACAGTTCCTTATACCCCAGCATCACCTACAAAGACCATGTATCAGTATCGATAACTGAAGAAGTTTCTCCAACTTTGCTCTCTAGAAGACTAGCTGCAACAGATCAGTGTTGTGGGGTAAGAATTTGCTTTTGAAGAAGGGGAAGAGATGAGATAGAAGGTTTGTCAAGGGAAATTCAAAAAGACCTGCTTTTAATGAACAGCAGAGCACGCACTTCAAGAGGAAGCTTAGACAAGGGACAAAGCTTGAGAAAGATGGTGTGTTTTTGTGCTCTTTCTGGCACAGGGTTTTTAAAAATGTCCAACAGTACAAAAACAATCAAACAGCCCCTAGTGATAAACATTTACTAATATTATTTCTGGTTTTCTTTGCCAGGCAAACTGTATAAGCCCATTTGCTGATATTGAGAATATAGCCATCAGTTTAAGAGCAATGGGAAATGTGTTTAAAAGAGTATTACTTTTTTTAAACGTTTGGTTAAGGATTTATGATACAGTAGAAAGAAGTATGAGTTTTAGGTACTGAAATGTACAGCTTCCCCCCTTTAACAAAAAACTTCCCTTTCTTAACTGGATACAGCTGTTAGCATGTGTAAATACTGGTTTTAATCTCCAATTTTCCTTTACTAAAGGATGTAATGTGGTCAAAACTTGTCATTGCATTTGTAGTTTGTATCTGCCCCAAAAATCTGTGGATTTCTGGTCACCTCACCTTATTTTTGTAGGATTTGTATGTATGAAACAAAACTTATATGTGAAAGCAGCATTGGTATAAACAAGCAAAACCATCAGACTGGCAGTATATTCCTAATTTTGTAAGCCTAATTTTGCAAGCCTAATTTTGCTCCCATGAAATCAGTTATAAAACTCTTAAAGCCTCGGCTTAGGGGAAGAGGTAATCCATCACTGAAAACTTTTGAAAATCCCATCGTTGGTGCTTTGAAATCTCATTATACTAGTGAAGGGCAGAAGTAATTGCTCTTAGTATAAAGCAAAGTTAAAACAGAGTTGTATGAAAATGTGGAATTGCAAAAATGTGGAACATGATCAAAACAGTCTCTAGAAGAAAAGGTAGAACTACTCTGTGAGCCAAGGATGTAAATTCCCAGTTTCTCAGTGAATTAATGGACTATGCCTGGAAAAAGAATAGCAGTTAAAAAGGCAAAACAAAAACCAAACCTAAAGTCCACCTAAGTCTATCTGTACGTAATTAAAAGTTTTTTACATAGATTGTTTTTTTAAAACAATGTTATTTTGAACTTTGGATCTCTGTGCTTGTGACAAGCATTCATCTGGAGTAATGAAACACTTTGAAATGCAATTAAAATAAATGTCTTTGACACGAGCCCATTTTATACATTGCTTTTAGTTTCTCTTAAAAACACAGAACTTTGTAAGGAGCCTCAAACCAGCATCTGCAGGCAATGAACAGTGTTTGAAATGTCTTGACAGCAATAGCAGAATGACTGTTTTCCCTCCTCTAGGAGAAGATATTTGACTGGTGTGGCAGTTTTTGTGTTTTTTCATATTTTATTTTGATTCCTTTTAATTATTTTATTTATTTTTGCACTTACTTTATAGCTACTTATTGTATGTTACAATTTAAATCACAATCTGCCTAGTTGACTGCTCAGTGTAAGTAGTTATTCAATCTAAATAACAGTCTCACTTATTCCAAGAGAATAAGGCTTTATTGAGTAGAATTTTTTTAATTAAAAGTGCTCTAACTTGTACAATCGGAGCAGC
>JAOXJK010000001.1:30765631-30784543 GCA_025774025.1 Xenus cinereus | reverse complement strand
AATTTTTTTAATTAAAAGTGCTCTAACTTGTCCAATCGGAGCAGCCATTTTTAGGTATTGCTTGTTATAGAGAGCAGTCATTATTTGAACTTGCAATTAAATTAAATTTTTTAATTTGAGGGAAACGTCTATCCATGGATAGATACTTTATATCAGCCCCAAATATGAAGAAAATTCAATGAAGAATGCAAGACTGTGTGGATAAACCGTGCTTAGTAAAGTCAGAATCATGTTCTTCCTCCCCCCCATACCATGTGGCAACCTCTACTCCACATGGCAAAGACTGAACTAGATGGGCACAAACTGTGCAGTTGCATAGTAGAAGAAAATGCTTACATTGCTTAGCTTTAGCATTTCAGTCAGGCAAACTGTCACCTCATCAAAGTCTTTTACAAAGCTGTCAGCATAGCAGTCTGCTTGAATGTTAGTCTTCCAGCCATTTTGGGATCAAATGTGTCCTCCTTTATGCCACTTTGTGTATCGTTCCTTCACACATCATGTTCCTATCCTGTTAGCACTTGTGATGGACTCTTGACATTTTTGTTTTGCCATGTGGTTTGAAAAGTCATTGTTCCCCTGTTCCATGGGGCATGCTGAGACCTTCTTCCTGCAAATCTTTTGTTTAATGCTTGAACTGCATCCACTGAAAGAGAGAGGCTAAGTTCTAGAGGTTCTTCAGCCCGTGGCTTTGGAGGTCAAGATTGTATATATCAAAAGGAGAAGGAAGAAATCCCTGAGGACAAATACAGGTTCACCTTCTACAGGAGGACTTTCTTATTCCTATTGCATCTAATGCATACACTTAAAAATGAAATCCATATCCCAGCTTTTTTTTCTTTTTTCTTTTCTTTTTTTTAATAAATGCTATCTATTGTAATCTGTGTAACCAGAGACTGGATATTCTTATAATGCATCTAGGCTTTGAGCTATTTTAGTCCCTTGGCCTCCTTTCTATTTTGATATCTTATTCTGTTCTTTTAGAGAGCTCATTATACAGCTTAATCATTTGTGCACCTGGGTATTTTAAATGTTTTACTCCACTGGTTCTCACAGAATAACTGAATGTCTAAGATAGTATGAAATTGGTATTTGCATTAGGACCAAGTTGTTTTATTTATTGAAATTCATCAGAAAGTGAGATCTATCAGAAGAATCCACAAATAAACATTAAAATAAGCAGTTAGTAAATCAATAGGAATTTTTCCCTGGCAAGGAGTGGTACTGTTCACCCAGGTATAATTTCGTCTGAAAACACAAAGGTTCATTATCATTAACACAGTGAAATTTGACAGCCTCCTAAAAAAGGAAGTGGGGGCAATTTGCTTCCTCCTCTTTCTCCTAGTCCTCTCCAGTTATGTTCAGGAAGAAAATTGTTAGGGTTTATCAAAGAGTTGTTTGTTAAGTAGGGTATTTTTAAGTTTGTTTTTTTTTTTTCTAAGCAGGAGCTATTGCACTCACTGGGAATTAAAAATTTAGGAGAACTTTTGACCATTTACACAAAAAAAAAAAAGACCTTAGTTGACTTAACTGATCATCATGCAAATCTAAGTGTTTCAAGCCCAACAAAGAAATAAAATTTGTTTATTTTTCCAGGACATCTGTTGCTTGCTGAGATAAAGCTGAAGCTGGAAAAAAAGGAGACAAGGAGAACCAGACTGGGTTATTGTTGCCTGAGAGAAGATGTCCTGACAAGCAGCATCTTAAGTAGTTGGAAAAATATCTTCTAGTGATTGTAGACAGTTCAGAGACATTTCTTTAGAGAACAAGTGAAACAGAAACTCCTTTCAGCAAAGGACAGATAGATGTTGCTCAGTCAGAAACTGGATTATGCAATAAAAGAAGCAAAGCAGCAACTAAAGCTACTATCACTGAGTAAGATGAAGAGACAAAAGCAGAAGCTCAGAGGGACCATATTGAAAGGATACAGAACAGAGGGACAAAAAGCAAACTTTCCCCCACCCCTGACAAGGAAAGAAACTGAAAATTGAGTGGAAATGATAGAATCACAAAAACAGCAAATAAAATGGAAAATAAAATGGAAGATAAGAAGGACGAGGTCTCTCAAACAAGAGGCAGTACAGCAGAGACTTATCATGAGCTGACAGTCCCATCTTTGGGCGATGATAGCTGGAATCATTTTTAGTACATCTGAACATCTTCTTGTATGTGATGTTTCATTGTTGCTCTTCAGGATGCTAAGAAATGTTACAGCATGAGAGGCTTCTCCTTGTTCACTTCTTAACAGCTCTTTTCTTACTCAGAATCCTTCTGGGAATTGACAGCCATGTCTGGCAGCAATTCAGTCTTTCCACTGCTGTGTACAGCAGGGGTAATGCACTTGTGTTCTGGGCTATTAGACAAGCTCATGAAGTTGTGGAGGGTGGCTGCTGTTTTGTGTGTGAACGTTTCACACAAGCTTCCTAGGTAATAATTTAATTCTGCTGATTTTCAAAAGTGGAAATCAGTGATTTCTAATGGAAAATCTTCTCTGCCAATCCAATCAGCTAAATTAAGGCACCTATTTAATTTCAAATTGCTTTTATAGAGTGTTATTTTTTTGCCACCATGCTTATCAAAGTTTGCCATGGGCAAGAAGCTTAAGGCCTGCGTTCTCAGAAAAATCTGTGCAAAACTGTTAGAGTGCTTTTGGGATCTTTAATGCTCCCCTACTGAAATACCAGTTTTAGTGGGGTGGGGCAGTGGGGACTGGAAAGAAAAAGAGAGGAAGATCTGCACTCACACCTACAGGCTTATACATAACCCTTCCTCTCTCCCATAGAAATGTACTTGTTCTTTTTGCCTCACTGTTGTATAAAGCTTCAAGTTTTCTTATGACAGAGATATTTTCTTGCTATCGCAGTGAAAAATTTAAAATGTATTCACATCAGTAGTTCACTCCAGTGATTTGACATAGATGACATAGGTATCATGGTTTGCCATGCATCAATGCAGCTTGCGTATTCTTCATTGCTCCTCCACTGCTGTCTTTTCAAACGACAGCATGGCTGGGAGGGAGCTTGCAGAGATTGAGGTGGTCTCAAAACCTTTGTGCTCCTGGAGCTCTGCTTTGTTACTGTGGGGTGTGGGGAAGGAAGAAAATTCAAGTCAGTTAGCAAGTTACGTGGCTTAATTGTTCAATTGATATTTTTTATGGTCTGGAAGGATTCTTGAAGAGTATCGAGGATTAATTTTGTTTTCATGCATCCCTTTTTAAATTATGGGAAAGTATACCTAAGTTTCTGAACTGCCTTCCCTCTCTTATGAAGTCTTCGCTAATCTTCTCTGACATGCTGAGGTTGCATTGTTTAATTGGTTAATTTTTGTTTCCTTGACCGAACTGTTGTTACACTCTTCAACAGCTTTTGGCTGATTACATTAATTAAAGCTTTTTCCTCCTTTTGTATTAGGAGTTCTGAGTTTTCAGCTGGTGCTGAATAAGTGTGTGCATCAGTGCAAGGCCAAGTTCGTGTTCTGAGCAAAGGCGTGTACTTGGAAAATATGCCGTGAAACTGCTTTCTCATTGCTAATGAGGTGCTGGGGTAAAGCAGGCTGCATCTGGCTGGATAACATCTCACTCCAGGGCAGTGTACGAGAGGTTGACCATAAGCTTGCAGTCACAAATACAGACCCGCAATTGTCTCACTCCCTCTCTTCCTCGTGCTTACCAGCCCACTTTGCATCAGGCTCACCTCCCCGTTTTATAACTGAAGAGGTCTCCAGATCTGGCACCAAGACCAAGGGAGCCACCTTGCAGGGCTCCCAGCCATTGACACTTAGCTCTTTCACAACCCCTTCTCGTGGGGTCGCTGGGAAGGGAGGTTTCCCAGAGGAAATTGTGGCCTGAAAGTTAAAAAGTAGCAAGGCATTGGGAGGGAGGCTGTTTGGATAGCCTGAGTGTAGCAAACTCCATCTTGTCCTGTGGTTACAGACCTAAAAGAAATAACATGAACTTTTCTTCTGTGTGGACACAGTCCCACAGTGCTCCAGCAGTCTGCCAGGTGGAGAGAGAGATTACTCTGTAGGACATAAAACGGCTTCTATGAGACTAGTGGGAGCAGGAAGAGTGGCTGGAGCCCCATGCCGTCCAAGGAAAGGGAACTGAGTAGCATCCTCTGAGACATCAACTTGGCCCTAACTGCAGCCAGAAGCAGAGCTGTTGAGGTTGTCTTTGAGACCGCTCTTATTGCTGGTGTTGGATGCTAGTGAGCGAGGCTGGCTTGGTGTTAACCTGAGCTTCTGTGGAGGCTGGTAGGGAAAATGAGTAATGAGGTTAATGTGGTCTCCAGGAAACAGCAAGTTTCCTCAGCACTAGGTGGGGAAATAGAAGTGAGGACTGTATCACTTGTCCATGGGTAGATTTCTTTTTTTTTTTTTTGCACAGAGTGACTTTTATTCTATTTGGAGAACACGACTGGTCTCTGTTCTACACTCACCCTCACTTTCACTGCTGAAATTATTATTACTCAGCTCTCAAAAATTTTAATTAAAGAAAATAATGTCACTGTACGGCTTTGTTTTAAGATAGTCTACCAAGCATAACTACAGAAAACAAAGGAAAGTAGAAAAACAAATGGGTCTGACAAAATGAACATATATTAATAAAAAAGAGTAAAAGGCACATCTACTGTTTAACATGCTGAGTAACACAGGCACTGGTAGGAATTGGCTCTCCTAAAAAGCAATTAGGCACTGTCCCTTACAATGCTAAAGAAATAAGAATGGCTGGACAATTAGAAAAAACAAAGATGGGGGCTGTGGTTACCTGGCCTTTCCTGCTCATTCTATTTTGAACTCTGGCATGTATGCGCAGCCTAAGTGGTGAGTGACTGTGTCCCATGTGGAGCCAATAGAGCATCTCTTTGATGTGGCCTCAAGGGGTGTCTACATGTTCTTTACACTGGATGTTCCTGGCTGTTCACCAAGCATTAAAGGCAGCTGAATTAGGCAACCTAGAAGCAGGGACAGAAGAAAGAGGTAAATCTCGGGCTTTGGCAGATAGTCACATCAGTCATGTAGACTTTAAACTCTCAGTGGAGAGAAATAAGCACTTTCAGACATATTTACTGATGTGCAAAGTAGGTTGTACAGGTTGTGCTGTAGCTACGGCTAGTTTGTTTTGTTAATTATGGAGGAACCCTAAGGGAAAGATAGCTATTTGGACTGCAAATCTATTACAATAAGTGAATATAATCCTATCCCTATCATTTTTGAGGAAAAGAAATGGGGGCCATTGGAGGATCTCACCTGGGTTAGCCTGTGTCAAGGGCTGGGAGATTAGATTGATTTGGCATCTTCTTAAGGCAGATTGTTCAGGAAGAAAATATAAAGATGGCAGAAGAAAGAAGGCATGCCCTATGAGGAGCAGCAGAGGACTTTGGGCTTGTCCCAAGTCCTTGGGAAGGGGAGAGGGAGGGAAGAGGGAAGGAGGCTGGGAAGGAGGCTGATGAGTGACTTCATTACTCTCTACAGCTTCCTGAGGAAGGGAAGGGGAGAGGGAGGTGCTGAGCTTTTCTTCCTAGTATCCAGTGATAGGACGCATGGGAATGGTTCAAAGCTGTATCAAGGGAGGTTTAGATTGGACATTAGGAAGCATTTCTTTAATGAGAGGGCGGTCAAACACTGGAACACACTTCCTAGAGAGAAGTGGTGGATGCCCCAAGCCTGTCAGTGTTTGAGAGGCATTTGGGCAGTACCCTTAATAACATGCTTTAGCTTTTGGTCAGCACTGAATGAGTCAGGCAGTTGGACTAGATGATCATTCTAGGTCCCTTCCAACTAGAACTATTCTATTCTATTCTATTCTATTCTATTCTATTCTATTCTATTCTATTCTATTTTAAAACAGCAAGATATTTGGGGAACGGGAATGATTTAAGTGCAGAGAATGATTTAAAAGACTGAGGATTGTTTTCCACATGCTAACAGACATCACATGCATGGTACAACTCTTTGGGTTTCTGTTGGGGGAAACAGGAAACCATCTGAAAAGATAGCCCTAAATAGCCAGTTCTGACCACTTAATGGGAGGAATCAGAAGTGGCCAGATCCCAGACAGCAATAATTATCAACTTGAGCACGGCGGTAGTGAGCTTTCATATTGTAGGCTGGTGTTGGAAGGCAGGCACCAGGTGCTGTCACAGAGTGAGCTCTGTGCTCATCACTGACTGTGATGTGTGACGAATATTGTTGCAGTCGGAGGCAGTAGGTCTTGTTCCCTGGAACTTCTGCCCCATGGACAAGTGGGAAGGGAGAAGGAGCAGGACACAGCTAACCTTGTCTACGCTATGATTTTCATGAAGAAGGGCAGACTCTCCCAGCCAGAAGATTAGAGACTGGTGCCAAGGGTAGATTATACACCAAGGAAATACTCGGCTCGCTGTCTACTTTGCACCTCACACTCACATGGTGTCTTGACAGGTCTTTGCTCCTGGTTATGCCTTTGTCTGGTGTCCCAGCAGCTGAAGGAGGTCTGCTTCTGCAGCACATTCATTGTGTTAGGTGAGAAACTGACCTTAATTGGGAACTTGCCTTAGGGCATGCTTGATTCAGGGTGTCCATGGGAGAGACAGGTCTGATGAAATGCTGTCATGATGGGGAATGAAAACACATGGGATAAAAAGGTGGTGAGCCTGAGTTCACTTCTGCTCAACTCAGAAATACTGAAGAGACTGAAGATATAGCCATAATCAAGTAAAGATTGCTCTGGAACTTTTAGATCTCAAAGCTGCTTAATTTGTTTCAAACAATCATAGTCAGTGGAATAATGTCAGGTGGTTTAGATTGCTTTGCTTCAAAGACTGCTTGTAATTTTTTTTTAAAATGTGCTCCTCTGTTTCAATAGCTGTATGGACTATTATCCTGGTTTGAGGTAAGACAGAACCAATTTTCTGTTTGGTAAGTTTACTTTTCATCTAAACCTCTTCTAACTAACTGAACTCCCTGAAAATAATGGTGTATTTTTAATACAGTAGTCCACTTCCAGAGTGATAAGACTTGATTTTTTATAATTTATGCCAAGGAATGGTATGCAGAGAAGCTCTTGCTTATACTTATTGCTATAACAACCAAGGTCAGCTAACTTTGTTATGCACTCCATTGGAGGGTCAGAAGAGGAAAGGCGTAGAGGGATCGCACCTGCAGGGAGGAGCAGACAGCACAGGTGACCTAAAAGTGACCAACAGGGTTTTCCATCCCATCTGCATCATGCTCAGTATAAAAAGTGAGGGATCAAAGGGTCGGCTCACTTTCTTCAATGGCCAGCATCCAAGAAACACTCTGTTCGTCTGCCTTTGATCCCGATCTGTGCATTCCTGAATCCAAATCTGGAATCCAGTTCCCATCTGTCACTGAGTCCAGTCTGGCACTTTCCCAATGCCTGCTGGTAATGTGATTGTCATCCTGTGAGCTCAATATGGTTTTGTATATATTGTATGTATTTTCTTATTTTCTTTTTATTATTTTATTAATATTTTAATTAAAGCAGTGTCGTTCCTTTTTAAACTCATAAGTCTCTTTTCTCAATCATCCTTCTCTCCCTGAAGGGAGATGGTCTCCCTTCTCTGAAGGGGAGAGAAGTAAAAGAGAATGTGTGTCATTCATTTTAGTGGCCAGCCTAGCCCAAACCACAACAACTATACCTAAGTCCATTTAGAATAGTTTGTGCTTTTTAGCAGCAAATAAAACTAATCATTGACTTAATAACATCCTTCTGAAAATTGACTCTGAGATGCTGCAGAAACTTCATGAGTATAGAAAGAAACAGGTTATAAAATTTGTTTCAGCTGAGCATGTTTACATCTCTGAGAATGGCTCCCCTGACAGAATGAGCCTCTTTTCTTGATAAAACTGTTTAAAAATTGTTAAAATAAAAATATCCTGGCAAGTGTTTTGCGGAAAAAAAAAAGAAAAAAAAAAGTATTGAAAATGTGTAATCCCGTTGCTTCCAGAAACCCAGAGGCCTAGTAATGCTCCTTCACTGAGCTAGGAAATGAGCAGCTACCTACGAGAGAGGAAATTGATCCGGGAACAGGACAAGTGAGGTAACTCACCTACAATTAAATGACACATCTTACCTTATCTCACACTATGAATACCAGTGGCTGCTGGCTTGCATCCCCCAGAGCAGTTACTGCTCTAGTCCTCTCAAAATGTTATGGGTCATTCTGAATTGTGCTGTAAAAAAGTTATTTATACAAATCTGATCTCTTTGGTTGCTTAAGCTAGTACTTTTTATGCAAATAAAGCAGTCTCCTTCCCCATTCAGCCTGAACCTCCTTTTGTTCTACTTTGCCCTAATTCACTGCAGGGGGTGAAGGTAAGGTGGGTGTAAGTAATTTTCAAAGATCATCTTACAGTTTTGTTGCAACCCCTGGAGGAGATGTTTTGTGAACATGATACAGAGTTCTAGTGCTGCCCATCATGATTTACTCCAGGTCTACTTCCAGCCTAATTTATACCCATGACACAGATGAAAACATCTCACAAATGACACCTACCTTGGATGGAGTTAGATGCAGTGCTCTATTTCAGTTGTACAGCTGATGTTCAGAGCTACATTGCAGTAGCCCTTGGTGCTTGTGAGAAAAACAGCCTTTGCATTGCTGTAGGGATGTTTTCTTTTATGTTCCTGCGCTCTTCCACTATATTTTCTTAGTACAGTAGGGAACATGTGAGACTTTGCGGTCCCCTAGAGCCTAGAGTGTTTCATGCAAGGACCACATATACCAGTCAGAAATATGTAAGACATTAAAATTCGTATTCTTTTACCATTTGTAACATAAAGAAACCATGTTAAATGCAGTGATATTTACACTTTCCTTCAATTACTTGTAAGTTTGCCTAAGCAGTAAAAATGTAGTTGTAGACACATGTTAACATAACAGTTATACCCTTGAGAATATTTCAAGCAAAACTGCATTCAAATAGGCTGTTTATTTGTTTTAAGAACTTTTTAAAAAATCAACAATTAAATAGTCCATCTGTTCCCCAAACACTTCTAGTTAAACATTTGACTATACAGTTTTGAAAAGGCAATTTTGCTAAATTGAACATTCTGTGTTGCATGTGTATAAATTCTTGACTGCTACAGGGAAGCAACAGATTAGACAAAAGCTTGGATTTGCCAAATTTAAATATGGTGTAAATCAATGGAGTTACACCCACTTAAAGTACATTAGGTTACTCTTTTCCTCTTCCTTTGTAGAAAAGTAGAAGTTATAAATATTGCATTCTGAAAGCTGAGTTAATCTTACAATTAGAGATCACAACGAATGGCTCTAAAATCCCTAGAATACTTTCAGCATGCATTTGTGGAAATCACTTTTCAAAGTGGGTGTATATCCCATAGATTTCTTTTTTCTCGCATTTTAGTGTTGGGCTAGAAACAACTGATAGTCCTACTAAAATGAGGCTCCACTCTAAAACCAGGGCAAAGACTTGCTAATGTTATAAATGCATACAGACAAAAAAAAAAGGGTGATTAAGGATAATTTATAGTTTTCATTAAGCAAACCTACATTATTCTCAGAACAAAGTGCTTTATTATTAATGGAAATTCATGATTATTATTAATTACACATTTTTAAATGCTTTCATTTTAACATGTCATCAATTTCCTATAGCAAAATGATATGTTCCAACTTTGAACATTCTGAACTTTACTTTGCTCTTAAATTGTGTCAAGATTTTCCTTTGGGCAATTGGGTTTTTGGCAAGCATTTCTTCCATTTAACACTAACTATCCTTTCAGTCTTCACATTACTTCTTCAAACTACTACTTTTAACCTTGTTTTATCTTTTTCTAGGGTAGAAATACCCTGAGGATACTGAACCAAATTTTAAACTGTTTCATTGCCCATATTACTATTGATGCTAATTTGTGCAACAGTGCAATCAGGAATATGAGATGAATACAATATCCTCATACTTTTTGTTTGTGCACAAGTTAATTAATTAATTAATTAACTCTTCCTTTGGGAATTTTTTTTTTACATGGGCTGGCAACACTTCAAGAAATAATTCCTTGAAAATATTGTATTGTATCTGACTTGTCAGAATATATCTACAGAAATTAATCTCTATATGCAAAACAGACATGGAGGCTGAACCACTTTGCAATCACAGATGGCAGGACAGATGTTACAAATGTATTACAGTTATAGAGAAACATCAGCACTCTGAGGAATTAATATATTATCTTCAACTCATCCTGAAGATGCCAAATAGAATTGCATGAGATAAGGTAAATTGTGCTTTACTGTTATTTTAGAGGTGTTTCATCACATCCATGTATTTGTCTTATCCCTTGCTTCTGCCTCAGTGAAAATTGTCCAAATCTTAGCATAATTCTTCTGAAACTTCTCTAATTTCCTCTTATGATTTTTCTTCTTGTATTTTTACCTTTTCTCTTTTGACCACTCTTTTTCTGGCACGTTGCCTCTGACTTTCACTAATTGCATTTACTCATTTAAACTGATTAGGTTCTCAGTGTTTGTTTAACTTGTGTTAAGCTGTAATTCCCTTTGCAAACATACGGCAGAGCAATCTTCCTTCCTTCCTTCCTTCCTTCCTTCCTTCCTTCCTTCCTTCCTGCCTTCCTGCCTTCCTTCCTTCCTTCCTTCCTTCTCTCTTTAATCCTATTGCATTTTATATAATTTTTATATATTTTGAACTCCAGCATTCATTCACAATCAACACCTTTCACTTCCCGCCCACTTTAGCAATGACTCTTCAATCTCTGTGTATCTTGCTTTTTTAGTTTAGTGTTGTGTCAGAGTAGGACAACTGGATGGTAGATGAAGGTTGGTGATTGAAGGGTGACTGCAAAAAGACCAAAAGGAATCAAATATACTTAGTGAAAAGTAGATTTGGGACTGGTGCTGGCGTGTAACTCACAAAGGGTTATGTAGAAGAGGACATAAAGGGAAACGTAAAGAAAAAAGAAAGGAGTAGCTAGTCTGTTCTGAAAGGTAGATTAGAAGGGTCTGAAAACTGAGAGGCTGGCAGGGGAAAAATTTGAAGAGATACACATCGAGGTCAATGGATTGGAAATTCAAAATGAACTGATGGGCAAAAGGGTATGGCATCATGGCCAAAACTGCAGGGTAGAGTAATGGCTCAGTGGCAGTAATGGGAGAGTTTGAAGTGTAGACAAGATAATTTAGATTTAGCTGGGAGTTACAGAGGAAAACATGCATTTTAGCCAGGCTGTAAAGAAAGAAAAGGTGATTTAATGGCAGGTTGCTGGCTAGGGAAGGAGGACAGAAATGAGACCATGGAAAATCAGGAGACACTCCAAACTAAATTAAGCCTATGGAACACGGAAGCTGTAGGAGGAAACATGATGTCTCATATACTGTGATGACTTCACCTGTTGTCACAGAACTGGATTTAAGGATGAGTCACCAGGGATGAATATTACCTTATTAACTTGAAGAGGATAAAAAGTTAATACTAAACTTGAATGGACAAACAGAACAAGTTAAAAAATTAGTTTCAAGGACTTCATAGATATGGCATTAAAGGATTTGCTGCTGTTGTGTCTTAGGAGAATTGAACAAAGGAAAACAGAAGGTAAATAAGACTTTTTAGGTCTCTTTTTTCTCATTTCTGTCTGTGTGGATTATGGCTGTTGTAGAATGCTGCTCTACTCTTCTTCCATTTATTTTATTTTTTTGCTTCTTTTGAAGCAATAGCAAAATGAAACGGACTGTTTGCCAAATAGAAAGAACCAGCTAGCTTTGAAAAGTCAGTGTCCTGCTTCTTTTACTTTACCACGATGATAGCAGAGTTGAGCCCAAACATCAAAATCTAAACCCCAACTCATGACAAAATACCTGATAACAGGCAAACTCTGCAGATAAAAAAGTGGATATATTCTGATTCCTTGCATAACCTACATTTATTTATCCATTACATTTTACTGTTACATATGCTTTTGTTATTATTTAGGAAGTTCTCAAAATGGTGTAAATCCTTTACGGAACAGATGAGAAGTACAAGGTTCCTCCCCTGAGAGACTGCGTCTCAGATTCAGATGTGAAGAAGCAAGTGAAGAAGCAAGTGAAGAAGTGTGAGGAGGAAGAGCTAACAAAGAGTAGTCAAGTTGCTTGGCTGCATTTTACCTCCAGGGCCAGCTGGCTAAATTCACGTGAGAGAAGAAAGAGTTCACAACTGTCCTAGACTCAAACCAAAATCACACAGGGATAAACTGTGCATTTTATTTTCTTCCTCCACTTGGATTTAACTTTTTTAAAAATGTACTGAGAGTGTTAATGTTATGCAAGCCTTCCAGAATGTGTTAACTTGGCTAGCAGGGGTTAAAGTTAGTGTTTGAACTTTTTACTGTCCAGTTCTATTAAATAATTAATTGAGGAAAAATAATAGAGGTGCTCTCTGGTGGGCAGATTACAGGGTGTGTTAAGGTCTAAATGTCATCCCCAACATTAAGAGAACTGTAGCTATGCTACCTCTGTTTTTGAGCTAAGAATGAAGGGAACAGTCACAAAAATACAATTTAATTGTGGGTTTTAAGATAAGGATTTTCTTGGGCATTTAACAGTCAAAGAGGAAGACGTTGGTCCTGGTCACTATAAAGACCACAAGCTCTTCCATAAGAACAGATAAAAGCAAGTAAGAATTTTTTATGTTTCTTATCTTGTCTCAGCTGAGAGAGTTAAAAGGAATGGTACCGGAAAAATGCAGAAAAAAAGACATGAAATGAGTGTCTCGGAAAGATGTTTCTGCTCAAAAAAAATATTCTGCCAAAGTGAGATTGCCAATGCTGCATACAGACAAGTTTTATATTAATTATCTGTGTTCATAAAGTAAGAATGATTACATCAATAAAGGGTGACTCATAGTTAAATGGTGCCTTTCAACCGTACGACATCTATTGAGAACAAACACTGTGCTCCAGATTGAAGCCAACTAATGCACTAACAACATAATTACAATGATTGCAGCTGTGACAAGGGGTATGAGTGGCTTTCAACCACAGCATATAACAGCTTACAAGAAATGTATTTCTCTTAGTTAAGTATGTTGCAGTTTTGGTTATGAGAGCAACTAGAATGGAATTGGACCTATTGGCTTAAACTAGACACTGCAGAAATTGGTAAGAGTGGAAACTATTAAAACTGTAAGCAAAAAAATATTCATCTAAAACCAGGATAGCATTCTGCTGTTATTTTTATGATATTGCTGTGCTGGCTGTGAGCGTTCATGTGCATACACATACTGAAAAAAAGGATAGTCCCTGTTTTCAGCTG
Organism: Xenus cinereus; assembly: GCA_025774025.1. NCBI lineage: Eukaryota > Metazoa > Chordata > Aves > Charadriiformes > Scolopacidae > Xenus > Xenus cinereus. The sequence goes on along the minus strand of JAOXJK010000001.1, from coordinate 30,771,275 downwards.
CTCACCCATGACAAAAGAGATGTAGGGATGGGATTCTTTTCACTGGACTCGTGAAAGCCTGAGTTAGTGACTCTGGGCCCCCTGTACAGTTATTTGAAATGAGCAGACACTTTCGGAGTGTTATTAATTTTACCATATTTTAAACTTTCATTTTTGGGTGGGATTATTTTTGAGGTAGCTGATTTGCCCCACTGAGTAAAGGGAACTAGGAAGACATACTCACATACACACATACACATTGTAAAGCCTTTATCAGACCAGCTGGATTATAACTTTGGATGAATACAGACAGACAGATGAAACAGTGCTAACATAAATAAGACAACAAATCCAAGGTAGGAATAGTCATAATACCCCAACATAGGGTACCTTGTGGATATCACAGCAAAAATGAGCTTTGAGGAATGCAAGACTGCTGAATATTTAAAGATTACTCTTCCCAGAAACAAGGCAACATGTGGGAAGAGGTGGTAAACAGTGTTTTCCTGAAGATTTAGCAACACTGAATGTTGCAGGTATCTTGTGCATGGAACTCTGCAAATGAAGTGACAGTCTGTGAAGGGCTTCAAATCAGAGGAAAATGTGGTGCTATATGGGTTTGCAGAAAGATTGCTGTTCTGTAAATGCAAGAGCAAAAATTATCCTAAAACACAGCACCCTGAAGTATGTGACCACACAGGTCTTCGCAGTTTGACATGACCCATACATAAGCCCTTCCCTCTCTCAAACCCACCCAAGACACATATCCCTGTTTCTGGGGAGACAGTTCACCCACACTCTGACATCTTCATTCCACTCCATATACTGCAACATCACTGAGCAGGCTGAATGGTGAAAAGGACAGCATTTATTAAGTACAACTTTAGGTCAGATATTTTATTAAAGAGATGGGAAAAGGTTGCATAAAGCTAAACATTCTCTTCTGGTAACATTCTGGATTTTTTTTCTTAAAAATCTGGAACCTCAGAGTTCAAAGTATAGCCCTCTTTCCTCCCAGCAGATAACCCCATCAGACCCCAGTCCTTCACCCAGTTAAAGAGAGGTGGGACTAGGGTCCCCATAGGCAAGTCCTTTCTAGTCATCCCCTCTAAATTAATTTTACACCTTCTAGGTTCAAGATAAATTCCCCTTCCTTTCGCTCTCCACGCCCTATTCTCACATCTGAGTGCAATGCTGCTCGATCTAAACAGAGCACTGATACCTTATCAAGCAGCAGAGGCAAAAATTAGCTTTGCTATTTAAAGCACTTTCTGGGTTATTACAGTTGGGAACCTTTTTCAATCTTCTGCAAATTACATATCATGTCAAGTATTAGCTATACATATGTTCTATTAAATCAGTAATCTTCATTGTGGCCTTAGCTTTTGGCAGGGACAACTACTCACTACCCATTATTACTTACTGACATGGGCCTGAGGAGTGTTTTGTCCAAATGATCTTCTTCCTCCTTTCCCCCGTTCTGTTACTTTCAGAGGTATCTAGCACCAATAGGTAGATAAAAAAAAGCTAAATGGAGTTTTAGGTATTGTTTGGAAAAGAACAGAATAAATCAGAAAGCAACATTATAAGGTTGCATGCATCCAGGATGTCCCTACTGCTTAGGTGCTATTTGCAGTTCCATCCATCATATCTCAAAGGGAGAGAGGAGAAATAGAAAAAGTACTAAGAGAGGCAGCAAAAGTCACTAGAAGCACGAAAAAAACTTCTGTACAGAAGCTGAGTAGACAAAGAGTTTTGAGATTGGGGAAAAAACATCCAAATATCAATAAAAATGAAATTTATACAAAGACGGAGAGGTGATTTATTGAGTAATTACCACAGCGAAAGAAAAGAAGGGCATACTAAATCAGTTGGCTCACTTCACCTTCACCAGCAGTTTTAGGTGAGCCATCTGGCTTTGCCTTGAACTGAAAACATTTTGCTTTGAATATTCAAGTATATTTGGCCCAGATGAGTTAATTCAAGCGGTTTGTAGATGACTCCATTGTAACCACTTCAGCTTTTTGTAATAAGAATGTAGAGGCTACTTTGAATTAGAAGTTAGTTTAAGAAACTGTGCATGGTGATTTAGTCAGTTGATAAAGTTTTTGAAACTCATTTTAGTAAGTAGGCAAGTCCTGTGAAAATGTGACCTCATCGATGTCATTACAATATTTTTTACAGGGTCACATTTATGTCAAGTGCATAAATGAGCTAGAAAAAGCAGAAAATTATTAGAAAAAGCAGTACAGGCAGATTTTATTGGAGCATTCATAACGATAAGAAAGTCTTTCTCTTCCTGTATAATATTTGCTGGTGAGGAAGCTTCAAAGCATAGAATGAAGCATAGCAAAAACCTTTTCAAGAAAGTTTTGGTGTTCCTTAGGAATATAGTAAAACATAATTTTCCATATAATTTAAATCCATGATCCAGAACTAAAAGAAACCTTGACACTTCATTAATAGCTACCCAAATATGACTATGCCACTAATACTTTGAGGTCGCACTGATGATGAATTAATTTCTGTGCTGTACTTTAATCGTACCTGGCTACATCAAAGTTTTGAGTTGGAGATACACATGGCTAAACTGAATTTGATGAATAGGTTCATTACCTTTGGAGTTGCTTGTAAGTAATTATTTTTATTGGAAGCAAGTTGACATTTTACTGCTTATGGAGTTTTCATGCTTTTACCTGAATTTATAAGCAACATCTTGGCCAAAAAGCTTGCAAATGTGATTTTTCCCTAATGTCTGCATGAATTAGATCAGGTGCCTGTGTTCCAGAAGAGAATTTAAACATCAGTTCCAATGGCAGTCATAATACACAAAAGTGCAGGCATTTAACAGAGTTGAAAACCATGAAAATTCTGTCAGACATTGGTTATGTGGCTGTTGCTAATTTGCTGCTTTGGCTTTCGGAGCAGTCAAACCTGACCTCAGAGCTCGGATCATCTACAGTCAGGGTGAAATGCCCATGGTTTTAAAGTTAGTGGTAAAGTTAGTGGTTTTTGGGGTCAGGAAAGGCAGCTTTTCAGGATAGTTTTCCATAGAAAGATGAATCATTCTGAAGTTATATTAGTCTTGCTATTGCATAATTTTGTTATCTGTAGAGTTCATATACTTAACATTTTTTTCAGCAGAGCTTTGTATTTTCTTTTTTCTTATTTTGACTTGTGCTTTATCCCTTTTGAAACACTTACCTGTTGGGAAATAAATCACACTTTCATTTGAGGTCACACTTTCATTTGATATTGGTAAATGTGGGAATTGTTCCCATTCTTTTTCCCTGATAAATCTCTTTTAGTCTCCTTGTACCCTTGCTTTTTAACTAAAAACAACCTGTGTAACAGCAATGTGTTTAGGGAATGCACATTTCTGGGTAATCTTTCTGGTACTTTTTACTATAGCCTGGCTTGTAGTTCATAATACTGTTAGCATTTATAAGGCACAGTACAAAAACACTGTTACTGAGGTAGACTATACGTGTTATGTATTTTATCAGTAGCTAATAGAGTTGTCTTACCAAGTTTATTCCCTCCCCTCACTGCTTCTTCTGATTTGGGCCTATGCAGAATGAAATTCCATATAAAACATACCTCAGATGTTTTATCCGAGTTGTTTGGTTTTTTTGGTTTTTTCATAATTTTAAGAAACAATAGAATTTATGCTGGATCCCCATTATGCAAGTGGTTACGATTCGACCTATCACCTATACCAAAAACAAGCATGATATATCAAATGCCAAAGACTATGACTCACCATAGTCTGTATTAAGTGAAGGATCAATTTGTTGATATGTCTGCAATGAAACAACAGCAACAAAAAAATGCATGGCTTGTTTCAAGTGAACCTCTGGTAATTCAAAAGTTTCATTCAGATAAGCTTGATGAAATTTGGATCCCTATCTGAAGGTTATGCAATTACTTTGTGGATTTAATTATTCATTAAAATGAGAAACAAAAGTAAGGAAAAGTGACTACTTTTATATTCAGAAACTACAGGAGCAATTTCAGCCAGAGCAAGGTGCTGGGAGACGAAAAATGAGAACTAATTTCCTTCTATTTAAGAACGGCTTTGTGATTTTTAAAGTATGTTCATTTTTTGTTATTAAAACTGGAAGGAGGCTCCAGCTGTCCTTAGAGCCCTTGTCCAATAGCAAGTGTTCTGGTAATGTGGTTTTGCTGCACACTTATTGTAAAAAATAACTGTAGTGTCTCTGATACGATTAACTTCATTGGAACAGCTGGCAAATTCTAGTTTTTAAAAAGAGAATGCCTGTTGAGCATTGCAGTTGCAAAGAGGATATAAATTATAATAAAAAAATCATGGCATATAAGAGACAAGACATATACAATCAGTGGCAGCATACAGAGGGCTAGACCACACCTTTCACAATATTTCATCAATGCTAATAAGTATGTATTTGCATCTGTCTCCATTTAGGAAAGCTCTTAAGGATACACTTAATCTTAAGCTGAAGTTTACATGTTGGCTTGCTGAGACCTCCTTGGTTACATAAAAATAATTTTTAGTATAAGATGGGAAGCATGGAACAATGTTTTACTTTATTAACAGGTGAATTTGAAACCCAGGTTCTGAGGAGAAATATAATTTTTAGAATTTGTTCTAGTGAATTTTCAGAGAAAATGTCTGCTATGTTAGGATAGAAATCAAAGTAGAATTCTCACATTCCCTCAGAGAAACAGGCCTAGATAGAAATAGATACTGAGCAACAAGGAACCATGTGAAATTTGAAAAATGAATCCCTTGTGCTTCTCCATTTTGAATTCTGCTCAGCTTTGGTGAAAGTCTTGGGTTTGATGCTCGCCATGGCAAGGAACAGTCTGCAAGTAGTGACATGTGAATGCAGCTCTGTTAACATTAGAGGGACTTGGCGTCCTGGAAAGGAATACACAGGCACAATCCCCAAATTTCCTTGGGGGCCACAAACTGGAGGATGGAGGGGAACTGGAGAATATTCACTGACATCCCTTTTCTCAGGGACCATTTTACTGGAGAAGAAACACTGTGATATTCCAAAGGGACAATACTAATCCCAGGTGTCTTCTGACAAATAACAAATACTACAAGAACATCACAAAGACCTTTCTAATCCTCATGCAGATCCAGCTGAGCAGCCCCCGTGACTGGTGAAGGTCCACAGAGTGTGGCTCTGAGTTCATGATCCAAAAGACAATGTTCCAAGGGCATTCCTGAATTTCTGTGGGATCCTGGAGGTCTTGCACTGGCACACATGAGCAGCTCTGTGCCACACACTGGAAGGAAACGAGTGAGTACTGTGACTTTAAATCTGCCTTGATCGAGACGGAGAGGGGGCTTCCCGGAGACGGAGAAGCCGAGGGAGAGCAGAGAGACCCGAAACGAGTAGGGAATCTTGCGAGGGAGCCGAGAGGTGATGTGCCTGGGGGTGGGCCGGGCGAGCCGTGGAAAATTTAAAAGCGGGTAGCCGCAGCAGGGTCAGAGTGCGTGCCGGGCACGCGGGAGTGCAAGAGCGGGTATATTAGTGCACAGGCGCGCATGCGCAGAGCCTGAGGGTAGCGCCACAGTTGTTCCCCTCCTGGCACTAGATAAGAACATGGCCCCGGCACGTGCCAGATCCCCCACAAAGAAGAATGTGGAAACTCAAACCGAGTTCCCAAA
>JAOXJK010000001.1:30754746-30765531 GCA_025774025.1 Xenus cinereus | reverse complement strand
AGGCTGTAGAGAGGCGGGGGTCGGTCTCTTCTCCCAGGTCACAGACGATAGGACAAGGGGTAATGGCTTAAAGTTGCACCAGGGGAGGTTCAGGTTAGATATTAAGAAATATTTCTTTACTGAAAGGGCTGTCAGGCATTGGAATGGGCTGCCCAGGGAGGTGGTTGAGGCAGCATCCCTGGAGGTATTCAAGAGACGAGTTGACATGGTGCTCGGGGATATGGATTAGTAGTGGATTGGTGGTGTTTTTGGGTGTGGTGGGGTGTGTGGTTTGTGGTGGTTTTTTTGGTTGTGGGTTTTTTGTTTTTTTTTCCCTCCATTGGTTGGACTAGATGATCTTAAAAGGTCCCTTCCAACCTTGGTGATTCTGTGAAATAGTAGCTGGGATGCTGAGGGCAGCACCAATCCACAGGAATGGTGGTGTTATAATACACATGATCACCAGTCAGGCCCAAAGCAGAGAGGCCATGGCATCAGCATTGTGACCATACTGTTTCCTACTGTTGTCCACTCCATTTAGGTCTGCATCTTGGGACAAACACGCATGGGGAAGATAGTCAGTGGGGAGAAGCAGGGGATAATTCTCAGTATAGGAAAAAAGATTGTTTTGTCTCTGAGAGAGAGAAAAAAAGGACCATGTCTAGGGAAAGTGTCCTTCTGGCACCTGTCAATGTCCCTTTGTTGGACAACTGTCAGCACTTCAGATGAAGGCAAAAATTACACTGAGAATACACTTGGGAAACAGCATAGGTAGAAAATGTCTTTCTGACCATTTCAAGTCATGAGCCAAGAGACCTGGAACTCAGTTTGAACACTCTGTTAATGTACAGCTGCCAATATTATCAGCTTTCTGAGGCAATGCAGGGAATCTGGCTCTTCCTGTGGGCCAGGAAAGAAACAGAAACATCTATGTATACGTACACCCCGTGGGGACCACTATGACGAGCCGAATGAATCTCAGACACTGAGACTGAAAAAGTATTAAAGAGTACAAGCACACTGAACCCACTAGCTCTCTTGGTAAAGCTGTTATAATGTTAAATTGCCTCACATCCCTCAAATTGTTTTTTGCTGCAAGACTGAAATTGTCTGGCTTTCAGCTGTATTCTGCTGGACTGCATACAGCTTTGTTAGCAAGGTGGAAAAATATCCCATCTCTGCAAGCCTTTCTGTATGCAAGTGCAGTCACCTAGCTGTGCCTTCACAGTCTCTCTGTTAAGCTGGTTGAGTTCTTTAATCCTCCCATTTAAAAGGTTGGTTTCCTGCTTGGGTCATTTTTGTGTCTCTCTTTTGGATTCTTTCTTGTATTTCTATGTCCTTATTCATTCCTAGTGCAGACCAGCTGCTTCCTATTCTGTGTATGGCACCAAACCACTTTTTACTTTTCTGCAGTGCTCTTCGGGAGTGTGCTAGTGTTGCAGGATCATGTTATTCAGGACAGAACCTGGGCAGGATGCTGATAAGTTGGGTATCTTTTCTTCCCTCTATCTCATATGTATAGAAGTGGGAGTTTCCGGACAGGAATCGGAGCAAGTGCTTCTGCTTTCCTTGTGAAGAAAGTTGAGGTATGGCCGGGGAAAAGTTTTCTGACAAGTCAAACAGGAGGATATCGCTCAGTCAGCTGTAGTGAGAGGAAGGAAGGAACAGAAACAGGCAGTCAGGTCTGTGGCTGCAAGAATAGAGGTGGGAGGTGAGCATCCCAGAACCCCTGAGCTGCTCTGCCGAAACAACACAAAAATCAGAAATCTGTGAACTGGACCACACCACCTCCAGCACAGTCCTGGATATGGTCCTTTTTTTTTTTTTTTTTTCCGATCTGAAAGGCCTTCCTAGCTCTTTTTGACCCAATTACACTCAGATGTCACATTGAAGTGGTGATGTGATATCTCTAAGTTTACTGTCACAACTTTCTAAAAAAGTAGCAGCCTCTTAGCTAGATAATTCTAGTCTTAATGCCAACTGTTAAACTAAAATTTTCAGTGGCTTGTAAGCATTTAACATTACCCTGACGCAGTAGATTGGATTCCTTATTATTTACTGTTCCACCAAACTTTGTGTCATTTGCAAAGTTATCAGCAAAGATTTTATGTCAACCTTTAGCTTTCATATCTGCTGTATTTTATAGTACAATGCAATTATGAGACAATATTCTGTTGTGGGCTATATAAAGACATTTGCTTTGATTACTTAAAATAAAATGTCCAAATTGTCATGGTAGCTTTTACAAATAATGCAAAAGAAAGGAAAAATAACGCCATAAAAAAATGAAACCTGAAATCTGCTCCAAACTGTGGCCAATCAGTTCTGCACTGCTGTAAAAAACATGCTACACAATTCTCTTTTGTCTCATAACCTTCTCAAGAAGCGAAAGAATATAGCTCTTGAGTGTTTTTCTGCCCTTCAGATCAGCAAGTGCAGGGCTCTTTCAGATCAGCCGAGGGCAAAGTCCAAGACTGCTTTGCCACAAGGACTCATTAAAACAGGTAGTGTTTAGTCTGAGTGCTTCTGCCACTCTGTATGTGGCATGAACCAGCTCCCGCTAACTTTCCTGAAAAAGGCTCAAAGCCCGTAAGCACCAAGAAATGACTCTGCAGCACACACTCTAATGATCATTCTTAAAGAGAAGTTATAATTTTCATGCAAAAGAAACTGCAGGCAATTCAGAACTGCTGCAGTGCTTTCAGAGAGGCCTCTGCCTGGTTGCCCTGTGCTCCACAAACTTTGATTAAGTGGTGTTTGGGATGCTGTTATGATCATAATTCCAGATGCATTGTGACAGCAAGCAGCATTTCCTGTGAAAGCAGCTGAGGTTACCAGGTTACTTTGCATCTATGAGTGTTCTGCTAGTTGAAACACAGCAGTTTTCTCATTCTGATGCTGAATAGCTCTCCTTCGATATGTCCAAACTGTACCCTTTCAAAAACTCCACATATTTTATGCTAGGATTTGTCTACAATCCAGAACTTTTCTTAATTCCTGTTTTATTACTAATGGCTGCTTAAAAGTTACGCACTATCAGTTAAGCTATCAAAGGACAAACCTTAAGAGCCATTGTATAGCTGGTTCCATTTCCTGAGATTTTCAAGGATGTCAGTTGCATAGATAAGTAAACTGGAGAACTATTTTGATTTATAAAGTGTTGTTTGTTTTTTTAAAATATATTTTACTTTTTGAAATATGACTGGACTATATAGGATTTTAAATAATTCAGCCACTGCTGTGTTGAAAATTAATGATTAAACATACAGATACATAAGAAAGGCTGTTTCAAGGCTGTTGATCAGTCAGCTAGACAGCTTACTATACTGAATAACCAGTGCTGTTCCCCTGGCATTATGCTCTAGTGCAGTTTAAAGCGTGCTATATATCCTTTAAGACATTATTTATACAATGTTAAGCAATGACCTCTATTACATGGCTATACTGAATTGTTATGAAACCGAATGGGAACTGCAGCGGATTTCATTTATTTCTAAAGGTAAAGTGCAAAATCAGAATTAAGTTAATGTTAAGTTGCCTATCACTTGGGTGCCACTACCAAAACAGTTTATTTGGGTATGCTGCATTAAAGAAGTGTTTCATATGTTGAAAAAGCATTTTTCCCTGTAAGTCTGAATGTCTAACACAGAAATCATTCTGCTGCTCAGTACTCAGATTGAGATGACTATGTAGCTCTTCCCTAGAAATCTTTTTATTATAAGACCTTGTACTTATGTGGAGTCAGATTTTTGTATCTGTGGGGAAACTTGGTGGCTCTGCTTGTCAAAAGCTTTGTTGGCATGGATTCAGCTGCAAGAATTAGTGATTCCTAGAGGGCCACAATTCCAGATGGAATTGAGAGCCCTGGTTGCACAACTGTCAGCCATGTGCTTGTTCCTCTTACTGCTCTAAAGGGACTCCTGGCATGATTAAGGATTAATCAACAGAATAAAACTTTGCTGGGTCAGGTTCCAATTCTGGAATGTGATTAATTCATTGCTTGTAAAAACATGCTGCAATTTTCAATATTACAAAATATAGTAATAAATAAACAAGGCTGATGCAGCGGCTCTGAGGTTGGTTGAGGATTAATCATGAATTCCAGTTTTTGAATTAGAACTGGCAGGCTGTGCAAGAGTTTCAAATCTAGTGCAATGGATCTCCTGGGAGCTATTTCAGCTTTTCTAGTTATGCGGCAGCACTGATGTTGATTGCGTAAGAAACCAACAGATTTAGGAGGAAAAGAACTGGGAGGACAGGTATAGTAAATCAGAAAAGTTATTCTATGTTACAGAAAACATTTGGGAACATTGTTGTGTACTTTAGTCTGTGAAAATTTAACCTTTAGTCAGCTAATGATCATAATACCTGATTATCTTCTTTGAAGTAAAAAAAAATATCCCATCAATAAACCATAAAAGCTATTAAATACATTGGTCCGCTCTCCTAGCTGTCATGAATCTGATCACTTCTTGACCATGTACTAATTTTTATTTGTATGGTCTTTTTCCTTGCATTTTTCTTCTGTTCAGACTGACTGTGTTTCCCCAATTAAATCTATTCCCACCTGAAATCAACACATATTCATTGATAATATTTTGGGCTTCACATTTAAAAGTATTTCTATTTTCTGAAGAGGCGAGCTGCTTAGAAATGCATGTGTTCATTAAAGTTTGGTTACTGAGGAAGTGTCACGAAGAGGTTTCACTCTGCTGGCTGAATCACTAGAGGGAGCTCCGGGTGCATGGGAAGGGAAGGCTTTGTTCTCAAACATCATACAAAGCTCAAGGAAACAGGAAAAAATACCTTTCCCAATAGACAATGATTGCTAAATGTCTAAACGAGTGGGAAAAAAAAAGTCCTTTTTTCTTCTTAATTAGAGTATTTTATATGCATTTGTTTGCCGATAATACAAGCCTCACAAGCTAATAACAAGCATTTAAAGACTGGTAACAAATAATGTCCAGTTAAAACCCTTGCAAATAGGAAGCTTGAAAAATGCATAATACTGATGCCTGTGAGCCCTTTTAAGCAATAACAATCAAGATACGTGTCTTTTTCAAGTGGCTGGTTTGTCAGAGCTGATGAGCTAGATATCCAGTAAGTTGGAACTAAACCTTTCTTCTGATGCAATGCAATGATGCTAAACCAGCATAATGTCTCTGTAAATCCACTGATCTGATGTCTGATATTCATGTAAAACAATGGGTCTTAAAGTCCTAAAAGAAGGACAATTTTTGATGGGTATCGGGACATTCATTTAAGCAAACTGAAAGTGGAGGGAGTATAAAATACACTGATGATCACCAGTGTTTATTTTTTGCAAAATTGCTTCCAAGGTCCAGAAACTAAGAGGGTATTTTGGTCTGGCCTGTATTTGAAATCTTGTTGATTTATTTTCTTTGTTTTTAAGAAGATGCCTTATCTTTAGATATAGACATGAGAAGCAGTCAAATGGTCTAATATCTATTAACTAGTAGCATTGTTATCTCTGTTGCACAAATGAAGATGTTGTCTAATGTTAAGAGGGGATGAGATTCTTACAGCTCAATGCTTCCATACTTCTATGCAAGGCCTTCTGTATTTGCATTTTCAGCAGAGACTATATTGTCACATATACTGAATCCATGGACATCTTGGGGAAACAGACTCTGACACTGACCGTGCCAGCTGCTGCTCATTGCAGTGCCAGGGCATGGTAGGATTCTGAGACAAAGGTACTTTATTGTCTTGGGACACATTTATGTTCATAGCTAGAGGATTTACCATACCTAATCGTTCAAAGAAGACATACTGATATGTCCACATTTGTACAACACACTTCATTATATTAAGCTATTGTAGCCCAATTTGGAGAAAAACTCAGTTTACTCACTGAAGCTACAAATACACATAGATGTTCTTATTTTGTTGCTCAGAATAATTTGAATTAAGTTAATGGAAGATCTATAAATATGCACACATAAACATAAACAGCACTAGGATGGAACCAGGGTCATTCCATTCTCAGTTAGTCAAACAACGTATAAAAGCAGCCTTTTAGTATCAGCTATACATATCTACTTTCCTAGTACAGTGGGGGTTTTTTATATGTTAGTCTTCTCTGGACATTTGTTCCCGCAGATAAAGTAATCTTCTTTAACATATGTATCTTGGAAATACTACATTTTACATTATGCTCTAATAACATACTGTGTCATCAAGATTTCTGAAATTTTATCAAATATACCTGTTACATGTATATTACATTATATTATGTTTAGAGAAGATTGCAATAAACTATTATTTCAGCATCAATCAGTGATTTGTAATGGGAGTGAAATTGGTAAGATATTCCATTCATCTCTGCTGTTTCTTCATATTGGAGGCCACATATGAACAGTGCTGCAGTAAATAGAAAAATTAGCTGTGTATTTTCATACAGTGATTGAGGATATAGAAATTTATGGCTCATTTGAATAAACTAGAGCACCTTAGAACTTATGGATATGTTTGTCTTTGACAAACACAGTATTCATACAGTATTCATACAGTATTCACTGATACTGTGAGGAAGAAGGAGAGCATCTCTATTGTCGAGGCAGTTGTTATCTGATGAGCACTGCTATAAAAGTGTATGTATTGTGAGGTATGTATCTCTGTTATATGATTGTTTAGTGAGTGGCATTGTAGGCAGAGTGAAGCACTGTTCAGTTTTGGAACCCCTCCTTGAACTACTTCCATGTGATCATACAATTTTTGGATCTCACCTTTTGTGAGCTTTGGTTAAAGAAAACGCGCTTGTACTTCAAGGTCATTTTAATCTAATGTTATGTTTGGATATGAAAATTGTAGGAAAAGAGAAAGAGGCTTTCTACTCTTCCCTACTTTGTAAGGCTAGAGGTTAAAAAGAAGTTTTTTTTCCTCTCTACAGTGTTTTTAATGGAATAGGAATATGAAATACTGCAAAGCATTTTCTCTAAGAGTTTTGCATACTGGTTTCAGAATGATCTATTTAAAGCTACTCAACAAGTGTAAACCAGCAGATCAGGTCAGTAGAGAGAACCAGATGAAATAAGTGAAAGAAAATCTCACAAAATCTTCTTTTTTGTAGCATTAGGATGAATCTTCTACAATTTTGAATAAGGCTAAAATTCTCTTTTTTATCTGTTGCAGTCCAAATGTTTATCCACAGTAACATAATAAAACACAAATAAAACCCTCCGGGCATATGGCCATATATGTTTTTCTTAACAAGAGCAAAATAAAAAAAAGGTTGCAATGTGCATATTGTACAACACTAGAGAAGCTCAAAGAGGAATAAAAACCACATAATTCTGTGGTGTTCAGTTTCTCAAAAAAGATTTTTTTTTTTTTAGTCCTGCTTCTGTTTTTACCACTTCTTTCTAAAATGTATAGTACAGAGACAGGAGAATTTATATGATGCTGTTACTTCTCAGATTTTCACTCGCACCTTAAAATAGGCTGTTCAACAGCTTAAGCAGTAAATTGTAAAAAAATTTTAGCCAGAATTTGGCAGGAAGCATCCATGCCAAGTCCAGCCTCTGTCCCAGCCCATGTTTTCTGTGTACTTCATACAATGATGGGAGGAGGATTTCCAGCTTTGTTATACAGGCCAAGCCACAATATAGTTCATGGTGCTTTACATCTTCCAAGCACTCTAACATTAGCAGGTCTTCATGACACCTCAGTGAGGTAGGTGAGGATTAGAAACTTAATTTTACAGGAGGGGAGACTTAGCTAGGGAAGAAGTGAATTGTGTGAGCTTATATAGGGAAGCAGTGATAAAACTACTTTTAGAACTGAGAAGTCACATCCCACTAAAACACAGTGTCTTGGCCTCAAAACCCACAAAACTCAAGCTGTACAATTACTACCATAGAAACGGTAGGAAACAGGGTAATTAACACAGGTGTGGAACACCAAGACATAATGATGCTGTCATTAAGTCTATCATAAGGCCTTGAAATACACAGAGTTCAAGAAATTGTAATTATCTCACTAACATTTTTGTGGTCATTTTGATCAATAGCACATCATAGAGTTGATTTGACAAGTTGGAGATTTGTTTCATTTAGTAGAAACAAATGTACAGAACTCATGGTTATGTGTGCACTGTGTCTAGGCACCCGGGCAATTATAAGGAAAATTACATTTTCATTTCTATTGCAAACTGTCTTGTTAATCTGCGCAATACTTCCTTGCCTAATCATTTTGTCCAGCAGTTCTCTTCTTTAAAGAAGGTCAAACAAGCTCTTTTCTATGTTACTGTCTGCTGTAGCTATAATATAGGTAATAATAATCATAGTTTATTACTATCATGCAAAAAACCCACACCACCCAAATCTTTTTATCTTTTTTTTTTTTTTTTTGTAGTGGATCTAGCTGGTATTTTAGTATGTACTGGTTTACTTCTAAAGTTCTAACGTTTTATCTGGGGTGCATTTGTTTCTCCTGGTTTTATTTCTAACATAAAAAAGAATAAACATATCAGGGAGCAAGATGTGTTGAGTTCACCTTCCCTACAAAGTCATGTTGGCCTTTGTGCTCACTGCTTTTCTAGTACCCACAAGAACTGTAAAAGGTGACTAACCGTTTCCTTCTCCTTTCTACTCCAGCTGTGGAGGAGATAAAGAGAGAATTTTGCTTCCCAGGACCAAATGGAAATTCCCACTGCCAATATGGCATATCATGCTCCTGATTTCAACATTGATAGAAAGCTTAATGGCTTGGGAACAGTAAAAGTGCTTTTGAATCTCCTCTGACTGGGGAAGCAATTGAACCCCAGGTATCTGACCTCCTAGAATGCAATATAGGTCATATCATCATTATGATGAAATCACCAACACAGTCATCTGGAGGAATAAAAGCAAGTGTGCAATTGTCATTACCAAACCACACTGTTTAAGAACCTAGGTACGGAAAATTGTTTTTTGTCTTGAACACAGCTTTCAAGAAGGTGCTTCACTTGAGCTTTCAGACAAGTGACCAGGTCCAGGAACAAGACGTTGCTTCTGGTTGGATGGTTTAGGCATTTCCTGTAGGCTGTTTTAGATGTCCCTTTGTATAGCTGACTGTGAAGCCCGTTTGTAAGTGCCTAAATCCCATGTGATAATAATGAACTTTATCACCTTAGAAGGAATTGCCTCAGCACTTCTGGAGCTGAGTCCATCTGCACACTGCAGCGTTGACCATCACAGCCCTGATGTGTCTCTGTGTGTACAATGACTGAGAAGAAGCTTCTAGATTTTCCCACCTGAGCCTAGGTATCTACTACTTTTGCATAAATTTGCAAAATTAACATTATTTGTTCTAAATTCTTACAGCAACTAATAATAACCTTTTTAAAAAACTTTGTTGTGACTTATGAAATGAGAAGCTGCCTGTGAGTGAATAAAAATGAGGAAATGACCACTGAAAAAAATAGGACAACAGTGGGAAGGGAATGATTCAGCATGACAATTATGTAAAAAAATAATAATGTAAACTACTCAGAAGGTATTCTACCACAGCAAATTGCTAGCATTGTCAACAGTTTCTTGAAATTACAAGCTGTTTGCTGAATTTCTGAATTGTTTCTACTAGTGTGCATATTTCTATGTAAATGAATGCCATTAAACAAATGTTCCTGCGGTGATGACACAAGTTCTTTTCCACATTATCACAAGTTCTTCCCTTAGGCATACTGTAGGGAGGAAAAAAATAAAAAGCCGTTCAGATTATTCAATGTCCTATTTGCTTTGAAAATGCAGCAAATTTCAAAACCAGTATATGTATCCATGTGGGTGTGTATAACTCTTCTACAGGGCACTTGGCTTTTCCTAATTCTTAAAGAATCTGGGAAAACGAAATGCCCATGTCTATACTGATTCTTGTCAACCTTGTCATGGTAGTCCCTTGTGCTTGTTCTGTGTCGTGCAACTCAGGGACTCTGTTACCCTTCAAATCAACCCAAACCTGCAAAGATGTGGTTCTGAATATTTCAAGACATTTTTAAAACCATGTTAGAAGTTAAACAGAGCTTAAAATTTCTCTTTCAGATTTCCCTATGCTATTTTAAACTGAACAGTGCTCATTCAGGAATTCCTGAAACAGAGTACACAAAGGGTGAATCGTTTAGCTTATGCTGTTCACACATAGTGATTATGTTGGGTTCATGACCAAATACTATTAATCAAGTAAAAGAAATTTACCATCTCCAGGGAACTCCTGATTTGCCTTTAGATAGTTGGGCTTGAATTCTGAAGTGCTCCATGCTGGCTCTTCCAAACATTTCTCAAACCTAGTGATCACATGATGGACATGCTCATTTTCAGCATGGTAGCTTAGAAGTTTCTGGTAGCTTCTGAGCTTAGAAGAAAGTGAGAATAGGGACAGGCAGGAGGAAGTGGGCTAACAGAAATGTTTCTGATCTTGTCTGTGAATAAATATCTTACACCAAATAATTAATGATATGTACAGGAGAGAATACCCTGCCCACATTACCAGCCTGTTTGGCCCATATGCCTCACTTTCCTCCTTGTTCATGTATTTTGCGAAAAAATATGTCTGTTATACAATTTTGCTTCTTTTTGACTCAAACAATCTCATGAATTTACAAAACGTCTTGATTAAGTCAAACCTACATTTTTTACTAAAACAAAATTACAGTCTGGATTGATGGGCTGAGCCCAATGGGATGAGTTTCAATAAGGCCAAGTGCCAGGTCCTGCACTTGGGTCACAACAAGCCCAGGCAGCGCTACAGGCTTGGGGCAGAGTGGCTGGAGAGCTGCCTGGCAGAAAAGGACCTGGGGGTGTTGGTCGA
>JAOXJK010000001.1:30722422-30754646 GCA_025774025.1 Xenus cinereus | reverse complement strand
TCCTCTGGGCCATTTTGGTGAGGTTCTTGCCTGCTGCTTTTGCACCTCCAGGGCGCTACATGTGCCCTGTCTCATCCTGGCTCTCTTTGTCATTGCCAGTTCATAGCAGGAGCAAGCTCACTTCTTCCTGGCTCTGTTTTTCCAGGGGTTCTTGCTTGTGAAAAACAGCCTGTGCTTGCAAAGTGGAGAATAGATTAGGTTATGGTATTTTATATGTATGGTTCTGCACGACAAGCTATGACCAGGTCTGAGGGGTCCACCCAGGAGAGCAGGTCTCTGCAGTGCAGGTCCCAGGCCCTGCGCATCCAGCAGACAGTCAGAGATGGGCACACCTACAATATTGCTCAGGCAGGGACCAAAGGCCCCTGGCTGAGCTGAGACACCACGTCCCCTGGGCACTTGGTGGAGACGGTGGGGGTCTGAGGGGAGGCCCATTCCAGCCATTGAAGCTCATGAGCATCCCCCTGGCAGAAGTAGACTTGCACTGCTCATATGCTCTTCTTCAGATATTTATGGTTGGCAACTCTGGAGTATTGAGCCAGATGGTCTTTTGCTCTGATGGAGTACTGTTGTTCTCTGGCTCCTTTGTTTTAAATTTAGCATGTTTTTTCCAAGCAAAACAGCTCAGGCATTTCTCAAATTAAGTACATGGAGACAAAAAAAATTCATGGGGAAATGAACAGGTATTGCTCACCTCAAAAAGGTTTGCAACCATTTAGTTCCAGAGCACTTCCTGCTTCAAACTGAGGGCTTGATCTTTGACCCTCACTAGTGTCAGAGATGTGGGAGTTTTGCCATCCTTTGGAAACCCAGCTAAACTGGATGAACACAGAAGACCTTCAGAAACTGTAGTTCACACATGCTTTTTGCAAATCTGGTCAGGTGGTCAAATGATCTTGAGATGTTCCACAGCTCTCACCCCCATCAGAAGGTAGATGCCTCCTTCCCACAAAGTGACTGAGCCAATGCCTAGGATGGGACATGATAATGCATTCAATCCCTTCTGCTAGCACAAGGCTGGGAAGAAATGTCACCAAAGATTTCCTCAGCATGTACTGATAAGGAAATAAGGAGGAAAGAAGAGAATCTGATCGAATGAAAGAGTTGAGCTGGAAGTAACCTACAACAATGATGGAGTCCAACTGCCTGGACTCCAGAGGGTGACTTCAGGGATGACCAGAGGTTAAGGCATGTTATTAAGGGAGTTGTCCAAGTGCCTCTTCAACACTGACCGGTATAGGTCAATGGATGTTGACCAGTATCAACATTGACCACCTCTCTAGGAAGCCTGTTCCAGGGTTTGTACCCTCTCGATAAAGAAATGTTTCCTCACATCAAGTCTGAACCTCCTCTGAGGGACGTCATTTTGAGCCATTTCCACATGTTCTGGTACTGGATCCCACGAAGAAGCGATCAGCACCTCCCTCTCCCCTTCCCCTCCTCAGGAAGCTGGAGAGCAATGAGGAAAAAAGCTAGACACCAATAATTTAATTTAACTGCTGCTGCATTTCTAAAGTAAAATTTAATATTATGCAAAGACACCTTCTATGCAAACAGAGACACTGAAGACAACAGAAACAACTGTAACATATTGGTTAACTTGACAGTATAAAAGAAAGGCATACCAAAAATATGATAGGGAGTTTCCTTCTGAGTCAAGAGGAAAGCTCACTAAACTTCTAATTTTTTTTTGTACTCAAATGAAGTTTGAAAATATCTACGGTAGTGTAATTTATTACTGAAAAGGCATCTTTTTATCCTTTTAAATATCTCTTTGCTATATGATTTTAGTTATGTGTGTTTAAATATCTGTTACACAGCAGTTTTTACATACCTAAAGACATTGCTTCTAATCACTACTGATGAAATATAATTATACCTTTTTCTTTCAGTATTATTAGGAAAGATTACATGGGGCCATGAAAAGCCAGTTCATTTTCTATCCCATAGAAATGACAGGCTGGTACCAAAATATTTATCTTGGCCTACGTATTCTGTGCATTAGCAAAGTCAGCAGGAAAAACTTAAAACATTCATAAGGCAGAAAAGACAATACAGAAAGAATTTTAATAAACCTAATAACAACAACAAAAACCTAGCTCTTTAGCTACAGCCAAAAAGCACAAAAGAATGAAGAGAAGTTATCAAAGGGTCTCAAATACAGCAGCCCAAGCTCCCCGGAATGCAACTTTAAATTATTCTTCAGAAACAATATTAGAATAAAGCCTACTTTTCCTAGAAGTCAGTAGAACAACTGACAGAAGAGATTTATCTTAGAAAAACACTGTCATCCTTCTCCTCCTTCCCTCCAAAGTAAATAAATAAATAAAAAAAAATACAAGAAAACACTATTCATAGCAAAGCTGGGTATGAACCAAGTTTGTGTGATATGGAAAAAATTCAACTGGAAAGGATTTTAAAAATGGAATGGGGGTTGGGTTTGGGTTTTTTTAAGGCTAAGGAGTATTTCTTAGACATGATTTCCATATAAAATTTTCCTGTCTTACACGTTCTAATCTGGACATCACAAAATTTTGATTCCATAAATCAGAAAATACAGAGGTAAAAGCATTTGGAAAAGAAGACCCAAGCATTACATTATACAATGCTAAATGGAACACATTTAGCTTTTTCTCTGACTTTTGCTGTTGAATTCAATATATTCCTGTCAAAAATTCAGCATTTTGAGAATTTGATATTCTGATAGAAAATAATTCCATAAGAAAGCTTAAAACTAATTGTACTGGACATGGACTTCATATTCTTACAAGGGCATTCTTGCTAAGAAAAGAGAGTAACTCAAAGACAGTATATGCTACACCGTCAACATACCATTTTTGTGTTAGATATTAAGTATGGGGTTTTTTCCTTCTGAGGTTTTTATAGGATAATGTATAGTGTGATTTAAGTAAGGGAGAGCTCAAGAAACAGCAAACCATCAGCAGATTTTATGCTTCTTCCTTACATTTACCTTAAAGAGAATTTTGTTTGCCTTTTGCAACCCCTTTTGGAGATGTTTACAATGTACTAATATTCACTTTCTCACTCTCAAGCTTTCTTTAGAGTGGCCAAAGAAGTAAAAAAGGAACAAGATATGGTTTGCATTTACAGGTATAATCTGCCTTTATCTTTGCTTCCATTTTGCTATCAAGGACACAGCATGAAAAAGTGCCTTAAGCTCAACTTTCTTAACTTATGCTCAACTTTTTGTTATGCTGCCCTGGGCAATGACTGGTAAATAATACTAAAAATTTTACTTTTCTAAAGCTTTTTTTTTTGCTGAACAGAAACAGACGCTTGCCAAACTTGCGCTCACAGCTTTTGGGGAACAAGCATAATTTCTGTATTGAAACCATCAAACTTTCAAAAGGAAATAAAATTTTAAAAATTTAACAAAATTTCAAAATCATGGAATATTTCACTTAGACTGAGAGTGACATGTTTCAGCATTAACATTTTCTACAGTAAACCATTCCCTTTAAAAAAAATATATATAAAAAAGTCACCCCATTCACAAATGTTATATTTGGTTTCAGAACTGACCTATATTTTGAAAGCCAAGGGATACTTTGCAAACCAAACAAAACATTTAAGTTGATCTAAATATTTAATTCAATCCAAAATGAAACAAACCCTTTTATTCTGATAAAAACCAAGCAAACATATTTTAGTTCTGTACAAAGCAGATTTCCCAATCTTGCCAAATGACCACTGAATTTCAAGAAAACCCCAAAACAACAAAACAACACTTCTGAAAGACATATCCATCTAATTCAACTAATTGATTAGTTGTCTGCATTGATATGATATAGTTTAGTTTTTCTTGGTATTTAACAATATATATAATAAAGAGGTTTTCTTCCCCTTTCCCACACAAAGCAGACTCCAATCTGTCCTTATAACAGTCATAGTCTTTGACTATGTGTTTGACCCATACAGCACAGACTCAATTTCAAGGAGTTTCCAAGAATTTTCAAGCATAACTCCAACAGAAAATAATAAACAGCCACAAAATCAACATCAAGTATAATTTTTCACATTGGCAAGATTTGAGCTTATATGAACAATGGAAAACCAGTTCCCAGCTACCAACAGGTAACATCAGTGCACTTTTTTTTTAATGTAGCTTGTTATCCAATAGGTTTCTCAATAGTCTCTTCATCACATCTCTGGTATGGAAGAAGAGTTAGGTTTCTTCTGGGACTCTTGCAGAAATTGGTGAATAAAATTTAGGACAAAGAAGCACGAGAAAATGCTTGACTTCTGATAATGCTGCTAGGCTAAGGAGGAAAATTATCACTGTGGGTGTAATAGATGCGTATACTTATTTGACAGAACATTTACACTAGGAAGGCAAAAATATTAGTAAGCAAGGAATTAAGATCAGTTGAGAAAGCTTTCCTGAAGCATGCTTAAGATCATTAACAAAGGCTGTATTGAAACCAGCAGGACAGCTTATTCACTCCTGGGTCTGTGTCCAGGCTCCGTGTATTTATGTCACATCAAGGTGAGACCCGCACATACAACAAGTCCTCTCTCTTTTAGTTTCTTCCCTAGAAGGACCCTGAGTACACAGCCCAGGTCTCCATCTGGAAGCATCCCTCACAGCACGTTCAAAGACCAAATCCGCTACCAAGAAGACATAGCCTAAGCATCCTAATTTGGTACTGCTTCTGCCAACTCAAGGGAATAAAAACATTGCCGATACTTAACATCTGTCCTTTCCTGAACAGCAGCTGCTTTGAACACACACACACACACACACAGAGCTTCCTGGTAGTGGTGCAGGACGAAACCCAGTTACCAATGAACAAAGCAGAAAGTCTTCACAGCACCTCATCAGACCACAGATCCTTAGCAAAGCTCCCAGTGATCTGAAAAGCTCTGGAAACCAGTCACATTATATAAAAATCAATCCTTATCATTATACATAAACATCTGTTTACAGTAAT
Organism: Xenus cinereus; assembly: GCA_025774025.1. Lineage (NCBI taxonomy): Eukaryota > Metazoa > Chordata > Aves > Charadriiformes > Scolopacidae > Xenus > Xenus cinereus. The sequence goes on along the minus strand of JAOXJK010000001.1, from coordinate 30,749,694 downwards.
ACTTGTAGAGAGAGAGAAACATTTAACATTAATCTCCTTTAAACTCTCAACACTTCAAGATCTACAAGATTAGGGATAATTGCTAAAGACGACTAATGAAAGACAAGACTCAGAATGTTCATTTAGATAGCTCCTCTGCTTTGAAATGCTACACTTTGTCCAAGATTTCCTAAACAGAAGTGTTATTCAGAATTCAACACCATGCATGCCAGTGAACCATCATGCAAATAATGGAATAAAAATAAATTATATTTTGCCACTGCAATTATTCATCGAGAAGCAATTGTTCCACATAGCTTGAGGATACAAGAACAATGTTTCCCAACAGGACTTAACTTTCATTTGAGCTCCCTCGTTGCTACCATAAAACAAGCTAATATAGTAGCAATTATACAGTGTATATTCTAATAGCAGTATATTCCCTGCCTTCTGCAACAGGCATGCAATGCTAAAGAAGAATAATTTTGTACTGGTGCATCCAGAAGATCTTAATTCTAGTTTAGAATGAAATAACAGCTAATTTCATAAAACTATTTATATTTTTAACTTAGCTTGCTGAAGCAGCAAAAATTGTCGGCAATATAAAGCACTATGTCGGCCCAGAAAGTCTCCCACAATATGTAGCATTTATAAATCACCAGGTAGCATTATCAGTTATATATCTTTTTATGGTCACTAAAAATATATTTAAAAAAAAATTTAAAAAAATTTCCATTTAAAGTCTTGCAATTTAGCCAAAGCTATCCCAGGACACCACTCCACTCAACATTCAAAGCACAGGCTTGTTTAACTCCTGTATCTCCTTGGAACACTGTTCATCAATGGCAGCTACCCCAGTCTTCCACTTCATAGACTAAGCAAAACCACATTGTTTAACGTGAAGTAGCTTTTGGAAGGGAAGAAAGAGCTCTCTCATAACTGCCAACACGATTCCCTAAAATACAGCACTGAACATGATACAGCAAATTTTGAGAAAAACATACTACTAAATTGATGACACAATGAAAGTGCTGTACTATCAGCCGTAGAAAACCTCTTTGCATAAACACCCTCACAGTGGACTGTTGTTCTCTACTCAAAGACCACTTTACTATATTCCCAAGAGTTTTACTCGCTGTCTTATACAAGTCTGCTATATAGTGGGATTTGACAAGGCTGTCCATGTAAAAAAAAAAAAAAATAACACAACTACTTACTAAAAGTTGAAATTCACAGAAAAGTTAAAACGTTAAAAAGGGAGAACATCAATAGTCTACTTTCAACTTCATACAGATTATTTTGCTAAAGAAATTTATTGAAGTTGATGTCAGTCATAACTTTGAAACTACTGTGGAGCACATACAAAGCATGTGAAAAAACTCCATTTCAATACACTTTAACACTTAGTCCAATGCATTATGAAAGTATGAAGCATGTACTAGAAACCTGCAACACACTTAGTCTGTGTGGACATTGTATTGAATTTAAGAAACTAAAATAAAATACAAAAAGAAAAAAAGTGTATTTCAGAGGTTGGAAGAGTCCAATAGACAGGCTGATATCTGTCCAGTCATGATGATTTCAGCCATCTCATTTTAATCAGTTGATTTAAATCAAGTTTATGCTTATACAAATCATCTGAACATGCATGTAAATTACTGCAGCTTTGTTATCTGCTGTTGTCTAGTTACCACTCTCAGCAGAATATTAAATTTTGCTTTTACAGAGCTGACCAAAAAGAAAGGTTTGGACCCCAAAGTAAATGCCTACTTACCTACATGAAGTATGCAAAACACAGAGCTAAATTTTGACTAAAAAGCCCGAGAGTTTCAAAAATCTGAAGTCATCTTGGAGACAAACATCAGAGACTGATGACTGTGAGACACCACTTTACATCTGCTGTCACAGAGATATCATATTATCATATATTATTTTATTAGCAGTCCCAGACTGGTCCACTGACTACTTGAAATGGGTTGCAGCCGAGTAACACAGCATATACTACAGCTTGGAAATACTTCCTACGTGGAGACATCCTACCCAGAGGCTGCAGTACAGAAGTGCCTGAAGAGAAGTTCTTCAGTGCTGAAGGTAAATTCATTACTGTGAGGGTGGTGAGACACTGGAACAGGTTGCCCAAAGAAACTGTGGATGCCCCATTCCTGGAGGTGTTCAAGGCCAGGCTGGATGGGGCTTTGAGCAACCTGGTCTGGTGGGAGGTGTCCCTGCCCATGGTAGGGGGGTTGGAACTTGATGATCTTTAAGGTCCCTTCCAACCCAAACCATTCCATGATAGTCCACCTGCTGTATCAGGGCAAAGGGAAGGCCCGGGATGAGTCTCACATTTCTGAGACGTCTGTGACAGCTCTTGCAGCAGGATGGAGAGAGAAAAGGTTGGACGTTCCCAACGTGAAAGTCAAAACAGTGTTTGTTTACGATGCGCAGGAGGTGCCTCCAAGTTATCCACATCCAGCCGTTCTCACTCCTTCTCCTGCAGCTGTCACCTTCAAAGGGGACTAGTTGGACCCCCAAAGCAGTAGGGTTCAGCGGTACTTCTGGGCCTTGCTAATGAGCAAGTAGGGCACCTGGAGTGAGGCAGAAGGGCCTGTCAGGATTAAAAGGAGGGGGGGAACAACAAAGGGTGGGGGGCAGAATGAGGATGGGAGAGGCTGGAAACGCTGGCAGAAAGATGGATGGCATAACCTGGGGGTGGGAGTGCATTAGCTACACACAAGTAGCATAGAAAATTAAAGGGGTTTGTCTGTTGCACATTCAGTTTTCCATGTTTGAAAATTTATCACGCAAATAAGAGCCATTAAAGCTGGCAGGAATTTTGTCCTTAAATGTTTTTGTCAGTAGCCCTGAAGCTGTGTGCACCTTTCACTGCGCTTTTTTAAAGCATTATAGAATACCGAGGAAATAACCTTGTGGCTATATTTGTAAACAGTAAATGAAATTATATCCACAGCTGTAAACTAGTTAAATTGACATTAAGTCAAGATAAGAGATCAAACGTAATAAATTTGAAAATAAAAATGGATGGACATGCTTTTACAATTTTCTCAATCTTACTTTCTTGAAATTGTTCCTGTCCAACAGCTGTAATATTTTCTGATTAAATCATGGGTTGGGTTAATAAAGTCACTACAGCAATCTAAAGTTAAAGGTTACAGCAGCACAAGGGATCTTACTCAGCCACACAAGACTATTCCTTGATTTAAAAAAAAAAAAAATTATTAAAACAACAAAAGGGCCAATATTATAAATTTAAGTTCACTGATAGATTTCAAGTAATGAGGGGGAAAAGAGACCCCAGAATATTAAATTATTTCTACTAGGATGCTGTTCTGAAATGAATGCTCATTAAGAAGGTGATTAACGATCTGAAAGAAGATATTAAACCAGTGGTGATGAAGCTTTCAGAGGACCCAGGGAACAATGAAGGTGATAAATGATGGACAAAGATGAGATGTGCGGAGGAGTCCGTATCTATTGCTGTCATGTTCATTTACAAACAGTATTTTTGGCTGCAGCGAAAGCAGAAACATATTCATCCAGGAACATGAACGTAATCCGTGGTCTTTCAAGATGGAGGACTGGGTTTCTGGAAATTCTGGAGGGACTCTGAAAAGAATTAGAGGATTGGGAGATCACCAAGTAAATGAATATTACTTGCCTTAATTCCCCAGCTGTGGAAATGGGTTACACCTGGAGGCATCAGCCCGTGTTCACCAAGAAGGGAGGTCAAGTTTCTCTCATGTATCACAATAGTGAACCCATAGTGTAAAATCTAAGGATACCACACTAAGGAGGACACCAGAGATTAGAAGGACTCAAGAAGGGAGTAACAGGGAAGACCTAAAGCCTGGGAACACTGACTGCCACTGAGGTTCACACTGTGAACCCAAGACTCTTGTGTCTGAGCTCATTCCACTTGACTTCAGGCTGGCGTTACCTGTATGGGAATGAGGTTTCTGACAGCAGAGGGCTCTTTAACCTAGCAGAAAACCTGCAGCTTCCTCCTGATGGAACTGGAAATGAGATGCAGACCTTCACGGGAGAGCGTGATCATTAGAGCATACCTGGGTTTTCCAGCTCCTGCTACTCCAAACCTAGATGGGGCATCTCAAAGAGAAGTTGGAGAGCGGGCGCAGGAATGGGGTGAGGTTATTCTTAGCCACTCGAGAAGCCAAACGACGTGATTATACCTGTCCCTTCAAGCTTTAAAAATCTATGAATCAGAGAGGAAAGCAGGCTGGCACAGGGGTAGGCTGCAGGGGAGGGGGGGAAGGGGAAGAAGAGACCTGGTGGCTTGACAGGGACTTCAAAGCTCATGGAAGCACAGTGCGAGCTGCAGGAAATGGAGCTTCCCGTGGGCACAATGGATTGTGTGGGAAACAAACGTGCACTTCCATGGGGCGAGAGTGTAAAATCCCACAGGCAAATGCCATTCCTGGGGCACCAACTCCAGTGCTGGAGAACAACAGGGGCTGTTCAACTGCTGGAGTCGGTGAGTTGGTGTATTTAAAATAGACTTCAAGACAGGGTTTGGGTTAAAATCACTTGTTTCATTTTGCAACATTTTTCTACTTTACAAAACACTCTAAAAGAAATGAACTGATTTTATTTTTCAGACCTGTCTTAAATGTAGCTTTTTTTTTTTTCCTCCCAGGACTTTTCTTTTTCAAACACTTCAAAAACAATGTCCCCGTGGGGAAACTCCACTCAGGTTATTATTGCTTCCACTATCTCCTCTGTTTGGCTGGCTGGGTTTGTAAATATCCTGAGGGCACTTAATACAAACTTAGGGGAGGAAAAAAAAAAGAGATATAAAGGAAGGGGAATAGAATAGACCCTACCTACCTCCAACTGCTGGTGCCATAATGACCAGAGGTAAGCTGGAAGTAGAGATACTGGCCTCAGCACACCATGTCCTCCCCTTACTAATAAGAGAAGAGGAGAACAAAGACTGCAAAAAATAAATACATGACTAAATAAATAAAACCCAGACACATTGCCAAATTGGATGAGGGTATCACACCAGAGGACGTAGGTGGCCTTAAAGATGTCAGTAACAGCAAAGGGACTAAAGTTAGTAGCATGAAGTAAAAGGCAAAAGGCACATATGACCTAAAAATCAATACTTTCTTAGCTGGAAACTGGAGCCTCTTTGAATATAAGCAGCAGAAAAGAAGAAAGACTCAGGATTACCAGTGAATCATCTAATAACTGTACGCACCTACTGAGGCACCGAGGAGAAGACACACGCAATCCGGGAGGTGTTTCGAGTAGCCAGAGGTGCGTGTCAGTGTTGCTGTGCAAGATGCTGATCGGACTTCACCTGTGGAAAAGAACTGTGCCCGTTTCTCGCCAAGAGAGCTTAGTTTGACGTGCAAGTAAGAGCGAGCTGGTAGGACAGCCTACAAGGCACGGAGAGCTCACAGCGTACGAGGGGCTGGTTTGGTTAGTTAAGCAAAGTGAAGTCCCTACTCGAGGGAAGTAAACACTAGGGAGGAAGAAACAGCTTCAGCTAAAGCCACGCTGGCACAGGCACGGGAGACCATAAACTAGCTGTGAATCCATTTAAGGTGGAAATCTTAAAAAAAAAACTTCCTAGCCGCTGCAGCGGTCAGGTTCTGGGGCAGCCTGCCAAGGGGACTAGTGGGGACAATAAATTTTACCAGTTTTCGGTTGGCACTTGAGAGGATTTGACAAGGGATTATGAGATGGTACCGGTAAGAGATCACACTCGGTTACCGGGAGCCTCCTTCTCGCTTCTGCTCCCACCAAAGAGATCGTCCATCTTCCCGTGTCCTGAAGCCAGCGCTAAATGCTTCAGGGACAGATGCAGGGAAACATGCAGGAGACAGGGCAAAGCCTCGAGTACTGTGTCCAGTTTTGGGCCCCTTACCACAAAAAAGACATTGAGGTGCTGGAGCAGGTCCAGAGAAGGGCAACGAAGCTCGTGAGGGGTCTGGCGAATAGGTCTTATGAGGAAAGGCTGAGGGAGCTGGGAATGTTCAGCCTGGAGAAAAGGAGGCTGAGGGGAGACCTTATCACTCTCTACAATTACCTGAAAGGAGTCACAGGTGACCCAAGTCACAGGTGATAGGAAAAGAGAAAATGGCCTCAAGTTGCATCAGGGGAGGTTCAGATTGGGTATTAGGAAAATTTTTTACACTGGAAGGGTTATTAAGCATTGGAATGAGCTGCCCGAGGAAGTGGTTGAGGCACTATCTCTGGAGGTATTTAAAAGATGGATAGACATAGTGCTTAGTGACATGGTTTAGTGATGTTCTTTTTTTTTTTTTATCAGAGTTAGGTTGATGGTTGGACTTAAAGGTCCCTTCCAACCTAGACAATTTTATGATTCTAGGATTCTGTGAAAATTAATGCCAAAAAAATTTGTTCATTCTAACTGAAAGAACAGCTGTGAAATGTTTTAGCTTAATCAGAATAAAGCAGAGAAACTTGGGGACTTGTTACACTGTAGTACTCAGCATATTACAGTATTTCTGCAAAGTTTTTGTTGTGAATTCTGAGGTGAATGCAATGGCTACAGTGATAATACAAAGAGTAAAAAGGAATGGTAGATCATCAAGAATTCTGCAATTTTCACAATGTAGCAGAAAATAGGCAGAAAATACAGAGTTTTCTCTTGTATCTGACTGGCATTTGGTGCAAATATTGAAAGCGGAGAGTAAAACTATTGTAGTCAGGTATACAATGCTGTTTCAACAGACAATTTTTTTAAAGTGATTTTTATAAGATGGTAATTTGATTGTTTTCAGGTATGTGCTGATTTTTTGAGATTTTTACTTTCAGACTGGTTTTAATGGGACAGAATAGGATATGTGGAGGAAAGAATAAACCCTGTGTATTGTACTTTCTTGACTCCTTCCCTTTCTGCTTTGATTCCTAAATAAAAGCTTGCATTTTCAGCTTTACAAGCCACCTTTGATTGAATTCAGTAGGAATAGAAAAGTTCTGCGGTTCTGCAAAAGCATGTGAAGTGGTCAGTAATAAAAGGAACCAATGTCCAAATGGTATGTGAATATTTATGGAGATTTGTTCTTTATAGAAGATCATGCTGTTCTAATTTCCAGCTATAGAAATCTTAGATAAACTTCCACTCAGATTCTTTTACATTAGAAAGTTAAATACAATTATACAGTTTTTGTTTACTCAGTTGGAGGTATGGTGTTTAGCATGTAGAAGAGGTGTCAGGTGGTCTTAGAATCTGCTGAACTCTGATTGACGTATACTGAAATTACACCTTGCCGTACATACTGCTCTTTTCTGACAAATGGGTGTTTGACTCCTTCTATATACTTTGTCTTTCTAGAAAGCACTAAAGAGCATATACCTATGCAAGGTATACGCAAGCAAGGCATATACCTAACTTTGGTATATTTTAAATGGAAATGGTGAAAAAGTTTGCTTTTCTGTCTTTACCCTATTCTTTCCACCACGTAGTATCCTGACAGAATCAGTAAGGGTTTGTTTATTTGATAGATAAATAAATATTTACGATTGTATCTAATAGTTTAAGAAAAAGTAGTCATCTTCCATTATTTCTGTACACTAGAGGAGTTTTATAGGCTACTCTTTCTGACTGTCCTGAAGTTTTTAGAGAAGTTTCTCAGCAGGAAGTGTAGAGGTTTGAAAACTCGGTGGAAATGGCAATGATGAATAGCAGTTTCTAGTGAAGATGTAAAGGCCACATGAATAAAAGAAACAGAGAAAGACCCGGAGAAAGAAATAGATCTGCTCTAAGAATGTTAGAATATAATTCTGGCCTTCGCTCAGATAATGGTTTGCTGTCTCAGTTTTCCTTACATTTGTTCAGGATACATTAAGACTGAGCTATTTCTCTTGAAAGAAAAAGTGTGCTTATGTAATTGTTTCCTTCAAGAATAGAGACACAGTTTTACAAAAACTGATGAGCTGAAGTAGATTCTAACTTAAAACACAAATAGACCTTTCCTCTTGTTGTAGTGAGTCAGCATTTAAAATTGGAAGTGCAACAAATTATTGTTTTTGCTTTTTCCTTTGTCTCTGTGCCTTAAATTCTTGTGCTATTTGTTCAGGTGAGATGTAATAAAACTTAGAAAAACAAGGAAATGTGGAGATAAATAAAGTACTACCTAGATAGTTCTTTTCCTTCATTTTAGTTTAGATTACTTAAGCTGTAGTTCATTCCTGATTTTGGCTTCATAACAAATGAAATGTTCCCCTTTTGAGACCAAGAATCACACGCATTGTTAGCTTGAATTTGTCCCTAGATTTAAATTGAACAAAAAGAAAGATTTAATTAAATCTACCAGTTGCAGGAAAGCTTTTGTAATTAAAAAGACCTGAACTGTCCCGTGTTGGTAGACACAAAGATTCTCTTGCAGTCTTTGAATCCCCAATGATGCAACACCAAGAGTATGACTTTAAAAGGCAATTACTTTAAATCACATTAAACCAAAAATAAATTGATTTTTGCTTTCCACTGCCTCAGTTGTATAAAATCTAAATCAATATTAAACAAAAAGTAAAAACAAAATAAAACTATTTTTCTGTGTCTTTAAAAATCGATGATCATAGCAGATATATAAATGGGTTTATAAAGTATTTAATCTAAATAGCAGAAATTTTGGGTAATAAAGGTGAGGAAATGTTTCTTGCCAATGCTTGTTGATCCAGAAAAACATTACCAGGGTTAATTGGCTAGTGCTTTTTCCAAAGACTCTTAGCCTTGTTTAAACATACTGCATAAAACGTACGTCTTCATTTGAAGTTACTGTTGCCTGCTGATAAAGTGTCATTTTCCATTTTACACTGAGCACATGTCTAGTTTAGCCTTCTTTCGTTGTGCTATATAAATGTTATAAAGACATTTTATGTACACTTCTTTCCGTTCTGCCTTTTTAGTAATTACATAGAGGTTGACTTCACTACCGTGATGCTTTTGGTACAAATAGGTACAAAATAGGTACAAGATGTGGCTGTCTAATACTTTGATGGTGCTGAGTCTTAGGTATCTTGAATGGAAAGAGCAGATAAAATGTTAGAAATAACTGCATAATGTGCATTGTTAACGAATATAATCTAATAAAGCTTTGTTTTAAATTTTAAAATTGGCCTGACTTACCAGTCTTCTAGGAAGTCTAAACACAGTGGTCTCTAATTCCCTAAATTCCCCTCTAACTCTGCTCATTTCCTAAATTCCTGATTTCCTAAAGGGCATCTCCTAATCCCTATATAGCTATGTATACAAATATTTTCAGTTACACCCCATTCTGCCCAGGACATTCAGAAGGAAGACACTACCCAGCAGGACGGAGGATCTTTCTCTTCCCTTAATCAGCCTCTTGAGGCTGAAGAAGGAGTATCCTGTAAGGCTTGAGCTATGAATGGTTCTTTGAACTTTCATCACTTGGAGAACCAAGGACATCTTGGAGATTAATTTCCATTTTCCTCAAGAATGTGATATGCAAAGACAATTTTAATTTTGACCTTGCTTATAATTGTTAAGATATTCTTTCTTTTCATTGAGCAAATACACAGTGACTTCAAATAGTCAATCTGGAACACCCCCTGAGGAAATAAAGCTCCCTCCAGAAAATCCACTCTCAGAATCGAAGGTGTCAAATGTGGGGTACTGTTTTGATACTTCTCTCACATTCTTTTCTCTCTCCTCACAACAGGTTTTTTTTCTATTGCACTAGGAAAACAAATGAACACACAATGGCTAGAGAGAATGCTTTATGAACTTTGAATTGGAAGGGAAATTCTTGAAGCCAGAAAGTCAGAACAATGATGTGTATGACAGTGAGTATATCACTAAAGTATGAAACAGAAAAATTTATTGAAAGTCATATATAACTGCAATTGACTCTTTTGATAAATAACATCTGATTTTTATTTTTTTTTTAGTGACCGGGCCATTCATTGTCTTAGGAATTCGGACTTTTCTGATAATATGTGTGCATTTCACATTACTATGACAATGGAGACAAGTAAAATTCTTCCTCGGTTTTTAAGGCCAAAAACACGTAAAATCATTGGTCTCCCAGGGAATTCTCCAATTGCTAGTGTAGCCTGAAGCTCCCTCTGCTCCCCATCTGGGCCAGGGATCCCTCATTCCTAATTGTCAGTGAACCAGTAGATGAGGCCCTTCTCTTCAGTGAAGGAGGTGCAGGTTCAGCGCCTCTTGCTTGGAGGAGAATCTAAGCTCTAGTTTTCTGCTTTGAGGATAGAAACCGTGTTTGGCATTTTCATAAATACATATTTATAAGGTTTTAATTTTGGAAAAGCTTATATATCTATATATATAAATCTCCTTAGGAACCTACTTACACTTTTCTCCTAAAGCAAAGGTTTGGAGAAGTGAGGCTGGTGCTGATTCATCTTTCATATTTCCCTTTCATCCTAAGATATTAAAAGCATTTTACAAGATATATATAAATGTAAATATGTATATTGAATGCCAGGGAGTACACCTTGCAGGCTTCTTTTCTCTTTCTGGAAAAGCTGTGGGGAGTTCTGACCCAGTATCCTTTGGAGCTGTTGTGGCTTCCTGTTCCTCACCTTGACACGTCTCTCTTTGATAAATATGTGTTTTCTTTTAGTGATCTGATATACGATGATTCTATCTGCAAGTTGGAACCTTGATTTTAGGACTATATCATAAAAAATATCCAGATTAAAACCTGTTTCTGGTTTACAGATTTTTGAAATAAAAAAATGACTCAGTGTCTGAAGACAACAAGCAAGCCACTGGCCCATGTCCACGAGGTTTGATATAGCAACTCTGCCAGGAGTCCTCTGAGTTTGATGGATTACACTTTTACTACGAAGATGAAAATACATCTGTGTTTGGTACATATCTTTGAAGAAATTATGAGACCGTGCAATAACTTTTTTTTTTCTGACAAAACTTTAAAGAATTCAGGTTTTATAGAATGAGTATTGAGTTACTGAATGAATCATTAGCATAACATGGACATTTTCATCAGCCTAGAGGTGGATTGGCAGATGATTTACCTACAAAAAAAAGATAGCTGACCCATTTCATTGCTTAAGAACTTTGCTTGCACATCAGATATATTGAGTTTAGCAATTGTAATTATCAGACAGTTTACCTTTGCCTGGCAAGTACCAGCATCCTACTTACAACATTTATAATAGTTTCTTTCAAAACTACTTCTAATAACTCGGTTTAATATCTAATTAGCTCATAATTGCAGTACACATTCAGAAAAGTAAAATATACAACAGTAGAAGTTCTACTTTGAAAATGGTGAGAATTATGAAGTAATAGGAACAAATAGAAGTGATATATATTTTTAATTTGCTCATTGAAATTGAGGGGATGAAGGTCACAAGATTATTTTTTTTTCTCAGTGATAATTCAGATCACAGCTCCAAAGGGGTTGGAAGCCTCAGCCCTAAATTATAATATTTTAAAGAATAAGAGGCAGGGGTGAGTCTCAAACTAAAAAAATCACAGCAAACTTTACTATAAGTATTCCATCAAACCCACATATATGTGATGTCAAATTAAATGAAGTCATAAGAGTCCTCACTGACTTAAGCAGGTTCAGGATCAAGCCCTTTGTGAACCAAGTACACTGTTCCATATGCTGGAGATGTAACTGGAGAACGAGACTCCTTGGTACCAGTCAATTCAGAGCAGTACTGGAGCTGTTTCATTTTTAATAATATGTGTGCTCAGGAATGGGATACAGATATTTCCCATCCCCTAGGAGATGACTTTTACATCCTGTAGTCATTCTGCTTGTGCCTCCCACAATATGATTTTCCAAAGGCAGAAAGAGGCATTGTGGAAAGCATGTTGGTGGTATACCCGAGACAAAAGAAGTCTTTCTGTTTGACTGCTCTTCGCCTTCTTGACACCATATTTCCATGAATTGTCAAGGCATGGCATTCTCACCTTCTCTTACAGCTCTTTCCCCTATGGATCAGCCCAAGGAGAGCAACTATGCTCTCAGCAGATTCAGGTCTTAGTTTTGTTCTTCAGAATGTTTCCCCCCCCACCCCTTGCCCCAATTTGTTTACAACAAAAACCTTTGGTCCCAAATACTGAGAGGTACATGATCAAAGGAAAAAGACATAGTTTCTGTGGTGATGTCACTAGTAGCATGATATGAGAAGATATATTCACAGTGGGAATGACCATAAAGACAACAAAATTGTGTTATTTGATATAACTGTCAAATATATCATATCTTTTGTCCTTTTGTTGCCTGTTCCTTCATAGTAAGGAGATAAAGAAACAGAATTGTTGGGAGAAGGTTGTTTTATGAACTTGCTTACTAAGTTTTTCCCCGGTACTGCAGTTATAATGACAATAATCGTCACCTAACAGCAACTAATGTTGGCTCCACAGTCATACTCAGTTATATGGGCTTTTGTTAGGGTTTCTGCTCTTTTAATGTAATTTAATATTGGTCACAATCTGGCAACAATAACACTAAGTTACTGGCCAGGCTTGTGACTAAATTTTTCATTAGTGAATATAAAAATTTAATACTATAGTGCATAATCATAAAAATGTGCTTTCATGTTTTGGAGGCTAAAGACCTTAGCTGTATACATTAATATCATATATTTTTTATAATCCATAAATTAGGAAGCTCATCTGAACATATGGGCCAGGGGCTACCCATTCTTCCACTAGGATGCAAACCTTTTTATATTCCTTAGACATGTCCACTTCGATTCAGAATTTAGGCATCCTATATTGCTTTCTGGAGGCGCGTAGCTATTTCCATTCATTATAGCGAGATCTTAAAAAGACTACTTTTTTTTATTTTATTTTTTTTCCTAATGCATTAGCTTGTGTGAATTTGAATTTTAATCATATGCTACAAGTTTATTCTGTTATCTATTTTCCCTGGTTTATTTGACAACAGTCTCATTTTTGGTGGGATCTTGGATGTTGTCTGTGTGGATGCCCCAAAAAGTAAACTCTTCAAGTCTATGAATGTTTTTCTCTAATACAATGATCATCCTTCATGTTGTGAATGAATCTGTCTTCAAGCAAGAAGGAAAATACGTGCCATTAGCTGCAGACAATTATAAGTCTCCTACAAGTGGGGATTATGCAAAATGGTAGACTAGAAAATAAACACTTTCTCTGTCCATCTTCTTTCAGATTTTCTTCAGATCTTTAGGTTGGACCACCAAGCATAGGCAAAGGCTAAAGGATCATGCTGTCAGGCAACATTTGCAGATACATAAAGAAAAAGATGAAAACCAAGGATATTTTATCCTTATCTTCTTCATCATAAGCACACTTTCTAAAGTAGAATAAGTGCTATCTTACTTCTACAGAAGAGTCAGCATTGCCCCTCAAAGTAACAATAGTGTGGATACGCTTGGGAGGAGAATTGTGCTCTGAGTCAGGATACCCTTTTAGTGCTCTTCCTGTCTAGAGTTCAAGATGGAAATTAAAGCTGCTTTCCTGACAGAACTAGAGTTAGTTTCTTTCTTCATGTGACAAGCCTTATTAGTGGAAAGCAGTGCAGTTTTCACCTTGTTGTGCCAGGAGGAGTGATTCTACCACGTAGAGGAAGTAATATCACTTTCTCTAGACAGCTCATAAGCTGCCTTGTTTGGAACATTCTGGGGTGATGCTCATGTTCAAATAACAGCAAAGACAGACAAGTGCAGTTATGGTAATGCTTGTTTCTTTCTCATTTATTTTGTGTTACAAAGGAGATAAAGGCAATCCCTTAGGACTTTTCAGAGAGACGATGCATTTAAAATAATGCCTGTTCTGATGGTTCCGAATTTCAGTTTAAACCACAACTGCAACAGCAGGAGTTTCTAAGTCAGCAGGAAAAAAATGCAACCTGCAACAACTTTACAGAGGTAAGATAAAGAAGTTTGTGTCATACCGTGAAAAAAATGAGAAAAGCTTTCTATGAATATAATTTAGATCAATGAGGCATGACAGATGTATGGAAACTTGCAGATAACTCTATTTTATATTAAAAACACAGATCTGATGACAAATATTGATTAATCTTAATTTTTACATTAGCAATATGAGTTTTGTAAGTCTTATGTGAATACAGCATGTTTATTACAATGGATAATATTTTTCAATAATTGTCAAAAGGGTATGGAAGATATGAAAAAAGGTAAAATACAGAAATTGCCATTTTGATGCAGACCAATGATTTCTCCAGTCTAATAGCCTATCTCTTGCAGTGAGCAGGGCAATGTACTTCAAAAGGATGTATACACAATCCTGAGGTAGATGGCCATTTAATACTCTAGATTATTCTATTTGATCCTCTCAGAAAGTTTGGATTACTCATACAGCACAGTCTTTAACATTTTTCCTGATACAATTATGGATGTTTTCAATGTATCATACGTATATATGCATAAGTGTGTATGCAACCTTTTAAACTTTTTCCATTATTGGACACCCTTTTAAGACTTTCAGCTGTTGGTTTTACAACATAAACTACGCTTTCCTCTAATTCATTTACTTTTATTATTTTGTTGCTTATTTTATTTTCCTGTTCCTCTGTTTTATAAAAGAGATTTATTGAGGGCATTTACCTTCTCTAGATTGTATTCGTTATTCCTTCTATCTTTGCTATGTTCTTGTTTAGTCAATCTAAACCAGAACTCTTCAAATAAACTACATAATAATCATGGGGCAACTTCTAAGTTAACTGTGATTTCTGTTTTCTGTATAGCAGCCAACTGTTAAGATTGCTTTTCCAAAAGAAGGAAGTTTTGATTTTGAGACCATGCCAGTCTTAGGTAGGCTGAGCCTTGTGTAGAAGCCTCTACTGGGCTTTAGAATACTCTGGCAGGTGCACCTTTCATTTTCGTATTGAAACTGAGCTACATGCAGTTAAGGATGCAGGAATTACAGGAACAGAAGAAGAGCAGATAAGACAGAACTTTACATTCAGTGTTTGAGACAATCAACCAGGAATGTGGAAGACCTGTATTTCTGATCTGTGATCCCACAAATATTTCTAGAGTTTTAAGCACTTACTGCAGTGAAGGTCTAATGTGAAATCCTCAAACTCCAAAAATCTCTTACCCCTTCCCTTTGCCCAAGAACATGGCTTTCTCCTACCTAAGCATTCTTGGATACTTAGGGCAGTCTTGGAGATTGACCCATCTGCTCTGAGGAAGGTCCAAGCCCCCTCAGACCACAGATACACATCTTACACCAGTTTTGCCTAGGCTATAATACAAAATGTAGGGAATTACAGATTCATAGAACAGCCCAGGTTGGAAAGGACCTTAATAGATTATCTGTTGCAAGCTTTTGTTGGAAGGCGACACTAGATGAGATTATCTAGAGCCCTATCTAATTGCATCTTGAAACCTATAATGTTAAGAACTCTACCACATCCCTGGGGAGATTGTTCCATTGGACTATGACTGTTTTCATTGTAAAACATTTTCCAGGTGCAGTACCTTGCACTTGTCTTTGTTCACCTTCATACAGTTCATACAGTTCTTGCCCAGTCTTTCAGCCTGACTAGGTCTCTCTCTAAAACGGCTTTCCATTCTGACATGTCAGTCTCACCACCCAGTTTAGTGTCATCTGCACGCTTAGGAGGGTGCTTTGAATCCGGTTGTGCAGATCATTTATGAAGATGTTGAATAGTGTGGGGCCTGGCATCAATCCCTGAGGGGGGACACCACTTCTGATAGACTGCCAACCTGTGTGAAAAACAGTGATCACCACCATCTGAGTGTGGCCTGTTAACTGGTTTCCTACCCGTCTCGCAGACCACCCATTCAGTCTGTATCTTGCTTGTTTGTGCAGGAGGAGGCTTTAAGAAACGGTGTCAATCTCTTTGCTGAAGTCCAGGTAAACAATATCCACTACTCTTTCGATATTGACAGAAGATGCTATTTTGTTGTAAAAGTTATCAGATTAGTGAAGCATGATTTGCCTTTGGTAAATCTGTGCTGGCTTTTCCCAAACACCTGCTTCATTTGGCTTCTAATGGTTTCTGGAAGGACTTTTTCCATTGCTTTCCCAAGGACTGAAGTAAGAGAAGGACAGACTTTACCACCAACATCAACTGCTCAAGAGAGATTTACCAGAACAGGCTCTTGTTCGATGAACTCGATATTCCCTCCGGTATGGTCCTTTATACACTCAATTCAGCAATAAATATCTAGACTCTGACTAAGTCATTCACTGGAGATCTTCAGTTTGTCTTTCTCATTTGGCTACACTGGGAATGTCTATGATTGCAAAGGAAGACCCTCAAGACTAGATAGATAAAATTTACACACTTTTCTCAGGGTCTTTATATTTGTTCATCTTTTTCTCTTATTTTAATATGTTTTGGTGAGAAGACATGACGTGAACTAAATGCAGAATTCCAGAAACATGCTGCTATTCATCTATATTACTATGT
Organism: Xenus cinereus; assembly: GCA_025774025.1. Taxonomy (NCBI): domain Eukaryota; kingdom Metazoa; phylum Chordata; class Aves; order Charadriiformes; family Scolopacidae; genus Xenus; species Xenus cinereus. The sequence goes on along the minus strand of JAOXJK010000001.1, from coordinate 30,733,288 downwards.
GCTAATATTTTGAGGATGTTTTATCTTGCTCTGTTTACCACTTAATATTTATTTCTTTAGAAAGCTAAAGATTTATTTTTTCACTGAACTATTGACAGTGATGATAGAGTTCTCTTTCTGTATGCCTGCCAGTTACATTAGAGCCCTTTAGCATGTATGAACTCCATATTTTATCCCCTTTCAGTGTGCATTACCTTGCATTTGGGAGTAATTGAAGCCCAGCTGGCAAACTTTTCTGTGTTGTCATGATGTTAAATAGTATGAGCTAAATGCATACACAAAAGACCAAAGCTTTGATACTCAAGAGGTTTTTCTCTTCGGTTTCTATTTGTTTGGAAGGGGGGATGTTGTGGCTCTGTACCTTGTATGCGTGAATAATGACCACATTCTAGCTTTGGATGCACATAATCAGAGAGTGTATAACTAATACTTTTATAAACCATTACAAATATTAACTCTTTGTCAGGGTTGTTTTTAAAGTGGTTACAATGGATGCTACATCTTGTACTCTGTAACTCCACAAAGCCCTGATTGTCTTGCTGGATTTCATTCTATTTACAGGTCTCCGTGCCCTGCTTGGCAATGGATGCAGTGAGGAACTCTTTTTCATTAAAACACACAAGCAAATAGTTTTAACCTTCTTTTACCTATATATATATAAAGATCATCTTGCACCTGGGGCCTAACATCAGCAAAACATTCTTCACCTTGCTTTAATCTAGCCTGGGGCATTTCAGATCTTTCACCTGATGCAAGATTATCAGATTAGAAATTGTCAGATTTCTTCTTCTCAGTGTCAGGTTTCATGCACTTACATAATAAGATGTATATTTGTGCAGGTTTCTCAACTGCAGAACTGTCTTTCCCACCCTTTCTAGAATCATAGAATGGTTTGGGTTGGAAGGGGCCTTAAAGATCATCGACTTCCAACCCCCCTGCCATGGGCAGGGACACCTCCCACTAGACCACGTTGCTCAAAGCCTCATCCAGCCTGGCCTTGAACACCTCCAGGGAAACAGAAGGAGCTCTCTGCCTGACCCACTGTCTGTGCAGTGGCCCTTTTCAGGTAGCCATGAAAATCAAGATTTGGGATGATGGCTTAGATGTTTTGCTTCTGCATGTGTTGTCCTTGAAAACATGGACTCCTTTGGAAACCTTAGATACTGGATGGCTCTATTCAGGGCAAGTGCCTGGAATGTCTTTCTCATCACGGATTCCCCTGGAGTCAATTGGCAAAAGGACTTCCTGAGTGAGGTATTATTGGCTCTAATTGTGCAATCATTTTCTAGAAAATCATGTTATTTCTAGCACATGAATAAATCACAGTACTTCCTGGAAGATTTATCTCCATCAAATGGACTTTTCTTTTATTGCATATATATTAATCTATTATTTTTTGATGGTCTGTTGTCTTTTTTTTCTTTTAAAAATATGGAAGAGATTTTGTATGACTTAATCACTCTTCTGAAGACATACTAGAGAGTTTTATGAGTTATGCTTTAAAACATAACATATCAAATCATTTAAGTGGTTGTGAATAAGTGTTTAAATTTGAGGTATAATGCCATAGAAGTGATGATGATTTTATCATCCTCTTGGACTAGTTAGGAGGATTTTGAGCTTTCTTTGTGAATTAATGAATCTATCAATTTTCTCCTCCCTGAAGCAATGGTTGATCTTTACGGCATAACCTGTCTAGCACCTTGGAACCACTACAAAATTCAATTGATCTTGAGAGAGAAAAAAAATCGCCTTCCTTTATTCTAATTCCTCCCAACACTCACTTTAATTTTCACCCAAGGGCAAACCATTTTTATTTAATTCCACTTGTCTTTTCTAATAAATGGACACGTTAACAATGTCCACTAATAGAGATGATAATTTTTCCATTTTAATCTTGAAACTTTCTTGCCAATTCATGATTCAATCAGAGATACATTTAAATAGGCCATACAGTAATTTCTTTGTAAGCCTGGTAGTTTCTTTTTACCTCAAAGCAATAAATATTTTGTATAAATGGTGAACAACAAACACTGTAGAAGTCAAGGTGAAACACACATTTTTAATGTTATAATTCCTGATAAAAATGGTGATAGGTTTTACTTTTATTCTAAGTAGTTTTAAAAGGTCCTTAATACTACTAATTTTTTTTCCACTGGCTCTCAGTGACGATGGAGACATTAGCAAGTAATGCACCTTTATAGGGGTGGATTAAAGCAGGTGCTGCTGAGGTCTTTACATTTACAGTGTGTATATTTCAGAAGGTGTGCTTTGTATGGAGTTGTCTGCTTACACTGACTGCATGTTGTTACTGCATATGTTGTTCAAAGATGCTTGAAGGAAAGCTGTCCAAAAACATTTGTCTTTTGGAGAATGGGTTGCTCAGCTGGGAAGTACTCTGAAGATGATGGTCATGCGTCATTTTTCCTAGCTTATATAAAGTTCACATTTAGAAGCATTTTTATTTTTGTTTCTGCTTATTTTGTTGATCATTGTTTATTAGTGACCTCCTGGTGCTTGTTGCCCCAACTTTCCCTGGCTGAACAAAATTTCAGTATGAATAAAATTGTGTGTTATTTGTCCTTTAAGGCAGCTACTCTGGGAGGATACTCTGAAAGGTCTGACTCCCGCCTCCTGAAAAAAAAATGTGGCTTTTGAGAAACTTCAGTGTTGTGATAGCTTTGCCTCTGGTAAGCCACAGCTTTTGTGCCCAGAAGATCAGCTACGGCTGGTGGGACAGCATCATGCTTGGGAAAAAGAACAGCCAGCAATGGACAATGAACTTTGGGAAGTGGAGACTCAACAAGGACCTCTGCTACCATTGACACCGTGACTTGCCAGGCAAAATTTCAGAAACCCACAACAGCCAAAAACCAGAGAGTGGCTAATGGTTTCTGGAACCTCCAGATTTACCACTGGCTAACCATTCCAGGGTGCAAAAAGTTGTGACTGGTGTTTCAAAAAATATCCACTGTACCCTCACTTTTGGCCAGTACAGGCAGCAGATGCTGAAAAGCATCTGGACCTTCATTCTCTGTGGCTTCTGCAGAGGAGGCTCTTGTGGGATGAAGACTCCAGTCAATAACATTATTGTGTGGTTTTTGTAGAGATAAAAGGGAATAGGTAAAAGGGGGTTTGCTTGATCCCTGTTTTGCTAGATGGAAGAAGGGACAGAAACGTAACGCTGTGTTAACAGCTACTGAGGCTCAGGTGTTACCTTCCCTCACTGGTCATTTCATCTGGCATCTTTAGTTGGGCACAAAAAGACTGTAATTGTAAGCACAAAGCAGTTAGCAGTTGTTCAGTACATGCAGATGATAGCTAGGATTAATGAGCTTGTGAGCAAGGGTTTGCTTCTGCTGCTCCCTGGAACAGAGCCTTGATAATGCAGAGTTGCCATCTTCTGACTCTTCTTTTTTCCTTTCAGTATTTGTGTGTTTCCACATTGCAGCTTCTCTTTCTAAATCCTGGTTCTCCTGATGATCTCTGTCTTGGCAGTCTTGCCTCTGCCTTATCTTGCCTGGCTGTAATCTGGAGACTTTCTTACAGCTCCTTCCCTTTCTTGAGACTTGTGCGGTGGCTATGCCCAAGGTGTCCTCTTGCCAAGGAAAAAAACCCCTTTCTCTTTCCCAGTAGACAGGAATTCCTGTCCCCTTCATGTCCTTCCCCCTCCTCAACCCTGGTCATCTTTCTTTTCACTAAAGGCCTAACATCCAAGTGAAAGCAAAAGCGTTCAAACAACAAAACTTGTTTCCTGGAGATGATCAATATTACCCACCACTTGCAGGAACATGAAAAGTGTTGGAATTTGAGCTAATGCTAATATGGAAAGAGTGAGTACCAGTATGACACAAATCTCTTAAACACTTTTGTGTACCAGCAAGTCCACTGAGGACCAATGATGACCAAAGTTGCAAATTTCCTCTAACTAGATGAGCTGGATGGTTCTTAACACAGTCTACTCACTTGTTTTTTGCTTGCTTGTTTGCAATTCAATGTTATAACTAAATTTACTATATATGACATCTCTTACTTACAATGGATACATGAGATTTGCTCTCTGTTATCCCTAAAATCAGTTTTACCCAGCAACAGTTTTCTGTTCCTTTAATGAACAATAAAAGACCACTTGAGCTTTTTATTTCTGGCCCTGTTATTGTTCTGTGCCTGCAGTTTGAAACCCACTTTCTTATTGATTTATTTGCACTTTTTCTCTAGCAGTCACCTATTTTTCTTCCACAGACTTCAAGCTTATGGTTTCCTCACACCACACATCCTTGTTTGAGGGTTATTAATGTAACATACTCTAAATACAAAGTTGGACCAGATGATCCTTGAGGTCCCTTCCAACCTGGTATTCTATAATTCTATGACAGAGTGATGAGTTAGAAAGCCCATGTGCACATAGGTAATGCTTTGGTAACCAATTGCTACCAGTATTTCCAATTATGACAACATCACTGGTATATTATTAAAATTGCCCCACAAGTGTATACTGCCAGTGAGGATAAACTGGTGAAATATGTCAATCCTGATAAAAATCTACATGATTTAGATGTCAGCTGAAGTGCTTCTTCAGTGCTAGAAATAGAAAGAAACTTTGGGTACTTGAGAAACTTTCATTCTGGAAACAGATTAGGAAGTATATGGGGGGGGAGGACATTGAGAATTAATTTTCTGCATTTAAACACTTCATTCTTGGCTATATCCCTTTCTGGATCTGATTCCAGAAATACAGAAAAGCTACTGATAATCAAAACACTGAATTGATCTGTCCTGATATGTAGTTCTCTGCCTTAAAAGGTGGCATAGGTATGAGTATAAGCTCTCCTAACAGCACAATAAGAAATACCAGACACCGTCCTTCCATCCTCACACACTTCTGTAAGGCTGGCTCCTTGTCTTTACATACAGTGACAAAAAGCAGGATGTGATTATAAGCTGGGTGCGCCATGCTCTAGCTGTAGTCAGCAGAAGTTGCAAATCTGTAGTTGCTGTGTAGGCAATGGCTCCAAAAAGGAAAGGCTTCTACATGTTGGATAAGATTTCCCAGAGCCAGCTGAGCTCAGGGGAAAAAAGGGAAAAAACAGGAAGCTGTGACTCAGAGTCACAGTATACCGGAGGCAGTATAGCAGTGATCAGGGGCATATTGCTGCTATGGAGACAACGGTGTTTGGAGACAGCTTAGTTTGTGGTGGTTATCTAGAGAAGCAGCTCCTCTTGAATTTCTGAAGGCATCTCCAGCTACTTTCCCCAGAAATAGCTGTTTGCCAACATAAAAGTGAATGATGGCAGGATGGCCAGTCACTAGACTGTTAGCAGGACAATCTTAGATACACACCTCTACTAGGCATCTTGTCCTTTTCCACTCTGTGGGATGCCAGTGGTTCAGTTTCTCCTTTGCTCCGTGACTTATGTGTTCCCTCTGGCATGCATCCATTTCTTCCTGACCCTTCTCTGTATTTACAGGCTTCTGGTGGAAAATATAGTGAACAACTGCAAGACTTGTTATCAGACTTTTATGCAGATGTATGATTTCTTCAGCTGCACTTTATGGTTTTAGAGTAAAAAGTTGTGCAGGAGTCTTGCCGGCTCCTGAATGTACAGATGCAGAAGGCAGCACAGACCACTTTTGTTTCCTATCAGTACAGCACATTCCTTTAACAGAATGTCTGCATTAAAAAAAAAAAAAAAAAAAGCATGATTGAATCAACAATCTCTCAAAATTCCAGACTCTCAGCAAAACCAGACATGATAGGATTAGAGACAGACAGCAGAACATCATCTGCTTATAAGGCCAAGCAAAATCTCCCTTCTGCTCATGATACCTTCAAGAACCGTAGGATACGTTCTCAAACTTGCCGGTGCTTCTCTTGCCACGAATTAATGAAGATGAGGTAAAGCATTTGTATCCCATTCCATTTTGTAATGGAAAACAAACACATTCAGAATTAAACTCACTGACCCATTCTTTGTGATAGTAGTGATTTGCAATAGTGAAACTACTCATTATATTTCAAGGTGTAGCTTTCTTTTCTGAGTTAATAGACAATGGGATCTTAACAATTTATTTTCTGTAGGTATGAAAAGATTTTTCAAAAACCGTATTGCAATTGTCATGACATATTTTTCTCTTACTTAGATATATTTCAAATGTTATTCTTTTTTTTCCTCTAATTTTTTGACCAGTTTATGGCCTCTACCTAATCACAAAGTTTTTCTCAAAACAAAAAGGTGTCAGACCCTTATACTTAGGTGACTATTCTACCAATATTTATGTGGGATAAAATTGTTGTTTGGTTTGTCTTTTGGAACTTTTTTGGCTCAAGCATTGCTTTGTTGTTTCTATTTTTTTGTATATAGATACATGCATAAATGGAATTAAGTGTATAGTTATATGCTTCATAAAGAACAAAAGTTTTTCAAAACAAGGATTGAAGTGAACAGAGAACCGTTTGAGAGGTCTGAATCTTTTGAGAGGACTGACTTGGGAAATAAACAGTACGCTATTCAGTCATTATTTTCCCCTAGACATCCTATAAGACGAAAAGGACTCATTCAACCAGACCAGAATGAATAAAAAGAAGATAATGTCTCTAACGGAAAAATCAGGAAAAACCAAACATGCAAAGACGCTTTTGAGGGACTTTTATACTGACAGTCTATTCAATGATGTATTGCTAGGTAGAATAAATCACTTTGAAAACTCCTGAAGAGCCTTCCTAAGTTACAGGCCCCTAATTTGAATATTTCTGTATGAATGACAAAAAATGGCAAAAGTTAGGAAAACCGTTTAACAATACTTGCTTTATAATGAAAAGAAAGGACAGATATTGGAAAGCCAAGAAACATGCTGCTTCATTTCATGCAGAGGCTAAGACATAACAGGATACTTGTCCTTTGTGTGAAATTGTATATTTCATTAGTGATACCTCTTTTTTTCAGTTTCTCTCTATATTTTAGACTCTCTCAGAACACTTTCAGAATTCAACCCTATTCTTAAGCAGTACCCATCCAGTCAATGAATTCACTTATCCCTGTAGAGAACTTATCTTCATTTTATATTCCTTCAGTTTAATATGCTGAGTTCTTATTGTTTATATAGAAAATAATTAATTTCTAAATTAGCTATTACAGAGTTTATATGGAAAAGACTGAAATCTCTATGGCTCATGTGAAGGTCACATTCAGGTCTAGGCTCTGTACAGTGTTTGAGATTTTAGGACTATATTTTAGTACTCTCTTTTTCTGCTTTCTAGCTGTCCATCAGCTTTGCTGTAATGATGACAACAAATAGTCTTTCCACTCCGTTTACTGTTTTGTGGGAACCTATGAAAGTTTTTGTGCTAAAATTCTGTTCCTTTCAGTGTAAGAACAACTTCAAGAGAAGATACAGCTTATTTTCCAAGTCTTCTATCCATGAAGACATTCAAGCAGTGACCTGAAGACACTGTGTAGTTCTCCTTGAGGCCATACCATTCTGTGTCTGGGGCAGGATCTTCTGGCTTGGTAGGGTTGTCTTTACCTTACTCAGTTCTTCCTCCTTTAAAAAACATTCCTGTTACATTTGTTAAATCCATCCAGTGCTCCTGAATGTTTGCTAGCTGCTCTAACAAGGAGCTACCATATCAGCCCAGGAGTTTGCCTGGGTTGTCATGAGGGACAGACTAGAATCTCTTCTTTGTAAGGATTTGCACATGCAGAATTTTGAACTTAAATCCATTTTGAATACTACCTTCAACTGCCTAAGTACTTCTGGGTTACAGTAATATACTGTAGCAGCACTGTATAGAGCAGATGTATATAGTTATTCAAACATAATACAGTTCCATACAACTGAGCTGAGAAAGACCACCTCCAGAGGCTCTAAAGGCTTCTTATTTCTTTATACAATCACAGGTAAGAATCTACTCCGTGAAGGTGATTCAAAAAATAAAATAATAATGAAAAATAATCTTGCAGTTGCTAGGCTTTCTAGCAGTTGCTAGGAGATAGGTAGCAGTGGTTTGTGGTTTTGAAAAATCAGGTCCCACCTTAAGGGAACAAGGACTGATTTTCAAACCCCTAGCAGGTTTGTTGTCCAGGTACTCTATGTGCTAATATACTTCCCTAATGAAGTATCTGTACACTTACATAATGAACATATTAAAACAAACTTAAATATTTTTGAGCTCTTGATGTTTTTGAAATTTTAAAAAGTTTTACTTTTTTCTTTCTTTTTTTTTTTTAATGCAGTCTAGGCTTTTAGGAATATCAGAACCAGAAACAGCAGGAGGACCTAGATACATCAGAAATAGTGTATTTGACATTTCAGTTCAAGCAAGCCAGAAAGGTTTTTTACATCATGTTGTATGCCTTTTCTCTTTGGCACATCCTTTCCCTTTAATTGCCTTTTTATTCCTCTGAGTTCTTCATTATCTCTCCAGTATGAAATATTAGACCACCGTGCTACATAATAGAAATGAAATATTTAAGGGGTACTGAATGCTGTGGTCTCACTGCAGATCAGAAAAAAACATTTGTCATAACTCTGTCTGCAATTGTGATACATGTAAGTTTAACATCTTTGAAACTTACACTTCTATTTGTATGATGTCTGAGAGTAGCAGCACCATACTGGGTTCTAAATTAAATGTGTAGGATTAATGACTTGCTCAAGACTCGTTGAGAGTTTTCTATTACACTGACTGGGTTTTGAGTTTATCTGAATTTGTTTCTGGCTTCTTGGGGAAAAATATTAAATTAGTCAAAAGGTCTTCTGAGGTGCACTTTGAACTGCAATGATCTACTTCCATTAATATATTGGATTTCTATGGCTTTCAGAACCTTTATCAAGTTCCATTTATTCCGCTGAACATCAGATCTGGCTATGTGTCCACAACACAATTGACCAAAGAAAACTAAGTATTGATTAAATGTTTTTCTTTTTAATTGATTTAATGCTTTCATTACATATTTTGAGAATACCGATTTTTACTTTTTTTTATGTGATAGAACAAGTTGAAAAAGAGTAGAATGTGAGGGCTAAATTCATTAACTCTGGGGGAGTTATGGAGAACTGGAGGAGAGAAATAAATGACCCTAAGAGTCACGAAAGTACGAACGCTATCTAAAATCAGAAAGTTGCTTGCTAGTGCCTTTAGCCCTTAGTTTGGTTAACTTACAAATATTTAATACTAATGGAAAAAAGAAAACCTAAATGAACATAATATAAGCTTGTATCAGGCCGGAGCAGACTGGTTTTGATCAACTTGCAATTAAGTTTCAATTTACTTCACAAAGGCCATGGATTTGTGTTCCTGACCTTGGCCAAAATTCCTTCTTTCATAATCATAATTTGTGGTCTTCCATCCATTGCCCTGCCTTAAGAGAAAGGGACTTGAGCTCTGGTTTCCATCTGAAAACTTGGCACTTTGCAGCTGAAGGAGGGTGAATCTCCTACACATCTGGGACTACTGAATGACAGGATTTTTGAAAAGAAATTGGTACTCTTACAAGAAATCATAACTCCCTGGAGTATGGGATGCTGGAAATTTGTTATTAACCCTGAAATCACTCTTAATGCTGGATGGTTTATGAGTTCAAAGTAAACTTGAGTTTATTATATTACAGTTAAGCATTAAGAGGCTTAAAGAAAGAAAATAATAGTACTAATACCTCTAATTAAGTTTGACTTTAAGGTAGTATTACGAAGTCTCTGTAACACCCCGGACAATTCCTGCCTCTCCCAAAGCTAGGATCCAGTTTTCACCTCAAGACCCTTCCCTACATGTTGCTTTTCATGAACTGGATTTGGATGGAAAAAAATGTTCTTAAATTCCTTTCTCATTGTGTTTCTTCTGACTGTAACTTCACTCCTAGGCACCCCACTGTGATGTCTCTTTCATTCAGAGTATCAGCTGTATCAGACTGCTTCTGCCACCATCTCAATCCTTGTCACATGGGGAAATTTTTGTAGCACAGCCTCACACTACAGGACCTGGACAAACTCATGAAACAGCGGGGTTCTCCAAAAGTCCATTTCTATAATGTAGATATATTATCTCTCAAAAGCCAGTTACTGAGGGAGGCTTACACCACCCTAATTTTACATATGTTCATACACATAGTTTCTGGTATACCTATGTGGAACTAATCCTTAACCAACATATTAGTAAGAGTAAAGAATACAACTCATTACTGGAGTAATGAGTACTCATTACTGGAGTCCCTACTCAGTCCCTGGTAGGGACTAGGCGTCATGGGATGTATACCATTTCTGGAAACAAAATGTTTAAATCAAGGGAAACCTAGATGTGACTTGCTGGATCTGCAGTCTCTTCAGCTCCACGTCCTACCTTCATCTAGACACCTTCACTCTATAGCCTGCTTTTATTTGGCATATATGAGTCCTTGAAATGCTAAGCACACTATATGTAAAAGATACTCTAAGTTACACATGATAATGAATTACAGTTATGACCGTGATGATAAAAACAAACAAAAGTAGTGTATAAATGGCTCTTTTGGAGAATGGACAGACAAGGGAGATTCTTACTTCTTAGATGATCCATAGACATTGTTCATTGAAACAGAACATGTGTAACTAGTTAACCTCAATGTGATTTTTGCTGTATTAAAAATCATGGCATTTCTTCTGGGTGGGTAGGTTGAATGTATTTTGTCCCAAACAGCATCTATCACCTCCGTAGAATTAATTAAAATGATAAAATGCTTCTAAAATCCATCCCAATAATTTTCTTCAAATCTTTCATTTTCCACACTGAATGCATATGAAATCATAGCTCTCTAGTCTGATTTCCAGTCCTTGTTGATTTACCTTTTTGTTTCTCTGCTTTTGATTCTTGTGCACAGCACTTAGGTCTT
>JAOXJK010000001.1:30699967-30722322 GCA_025774025.1 Xenus cinereus | reverse complement strand
TGTCTCTTACAGATAATCAGTGAAATTGATCTCCCTGTACAAAAGCAGGGGTGATTCTTGTGCACAGCACTTAGTTCTTCCCCCTCCCCTACTTTTGTCAGTGTCAAACAGAGATTACGAAATGAAACTATGTAAGGAGTAAAGTGAAATATCTGCACATTTGGAAATGCAGAACAGATTTTTACAAAGTAAAAATGGTAATTCCCTAATTTAAAATTTTAGACTCATTTAAGGAAAAAAAATCTTTAACAAATTATACACAATGTTATTCTGTTTAAAAAAGCAGCTCAGAGTAATCCTTCTTAACTTGGTTAAAACCACTAGCTGTTCCAAGGTTGAATCATCCAGGATAAAGAAGAAAATCATGTTACAAATATCATAGGCTGGGCAAAACTTTGTAATGTCATGTGCTCTGACATGAAATGCAACTTTCACTTTTACAGTCTGTTTTTATAGCACATATCCCAACAGGAATCAAATCCCTTATCCTGATCCTCAAACATCAGTGAAGTGAATGAGGCACATTGATTTACCCTGTTAGCAAGAAAAAGTTTAAGCACTTTGTGCAGTATTACCAATCCCTTGAGGTATCCAGTAACCTTGTGTATTTAATTGTGATGTCTAGCTCCAGTGTTTTGCATTGGACTGTGTATTTGTGAAAAGGAGCATTCAGCGTTTTCTCATCTACTGACTTGGTGAGTCATGTGACATAATCAATTAAAACCCATTGTTCCTGTATTTAAATATTACTGCTTTAGCAGGTTAATTCAGTAAACAGTACATCTATTATTCAAACACACAAAAAACATTTACACTTTCATGAGCAGGAACAATCAAATATAATAAGATTGAGGTTGTTTATGCTTCAATAAAAACCTTTACAAGATGATTGATAGTTGCTTTGCCCTCCTATCCAAAGGTATTACAATTAAGAATGAATTTTTCTCTATTGTCATTACAAGCAAATTGTAATGTTCGCCAAATTTGCAGAACACATTTGTAGAATATTATTCAGTGTAACACTTAATACTAACATGTAATGAACCACATTTGCATTTTTTTCATTAGCTACAGTTCCTGTATTTCTTCGGTGATATCTTAATTATTCTTGGAGTATAATGTCCTGCTTCTGTGTAAGCTCCAATGTGAGTTTGGAGTTGGAGTGGTTTTTAAAGAAACTTTTATTTCTACATGTAGTTTTGGAATTGTGCCCAGCCAGTTTCGCTAGCTCTGTAGTTTTAAGAGAAGATGTAGTTGGAAGATTTTAAATGCTTGACTACATAGTTTCTAATCTGGCTGTTAGAAATCAGACTAGAACTAAAGCCTGAAACCAAGTATAGGCAAAACTTAGTAGGTGTTTAAAACTGAAGCTCGGGATATGGCTGAGTTCCTTTAGTCTTGTTTGTTTATATATATTGCATTAAATTATCAATATGCCTATCAATTTCATGGAGCACTTCCTAATCAGGCATTATCCAACTCCTCCTGCTTCTGAGCTCGCCCTCCAAAATTGTTCAGTCTCTCATCTTGCAACTCAGGAAGAGGCAAGGACTAACACAGTTCTCACCAAATGTTTAAGGAGTGATGAGACAATCATCTCTGGTCCCATCTAATCTGCCCGTTCTGTTGTGGTAAGCACTTATCCTGCAAATATTCAACCAGTTCTTGATGGTTTTTTCTTTCTTTTCAGCAGAGAGGGGTTGGGGGCAGTGGACTGACCAAATGTTAGTCCTTTGTTCCTCCTCATGACTCAAGATTGTATCTTCCCCAATCTATAAATAATTTGTTTTCTGATCCTGCAGTCAGGTGATGTTTCCCTCCTTACAGTACCATGCACCTATGGTTTTCTTTGAAAGTCTTTATAGAGGAAGAAGGTAATTTTTCTGTGCTTACAACACTTTCCTGAGGATGAGACACTGTCTGCAGTTCCAACCTACTTGTACCAGTGTTGCTAGCCTACTCTGAGCAGACTGCAATTTTCTGGCATCTGGGAAAATAGTCTAGGGAAGTACCACTTGTACTTTGCATGTCTTGGTTTTATATGGTTTCTGAGGCATTTGCTATTCTCTGCTGTCAGACACAAGATACAGGTTTAGGTGGGTGTGTGGTCTTAGATGGTGCTATTCTTCTGTGGTTCCAACAGGAAGAGTCAGAGATTTATTATTATAATATGGCATTAGGTTGATGTATCTTTAGCTTGCTGTTTAGCCCTTGTACGTTGCAGCGGGGAAAGAAAAGGGGTCTTTCTAAAAGACCTTCTGGTGATGTGATTTGAGGTAGGAGAGACCAGCTGAGAACTCCTTTTTCTCCACATTAATGTAAGGAGGAGAGAGTGGGAAACACCAGGCAGAGAAAGCATTTTGTGCAGGTCTTTGTATGTCTTAACCAGAAGATGAGGCTCCTCAGACACTTGTACTTCTCCTCTGTCTGTGAACAGTCTTTTGAAGCAGTCTCTTTTCTCTCCCACCTTGGGTCCTGTCACTTGCTCCGTGTGTCTTGCTTTACCTTAAACATGGGATTTTGAGTGGGTAAAGCTCCTTCGTTAATGCTCTTGCCTCTCTGCCTGGGGGATCAACTTGTACTATCTAACTGAGATGAATCTTTAAGAAGGGGTACTTTACCTCCTCTAGTCATAAAGAAATTAACCTCCTAGGACAGATTTTCTTCAGTCACAGTGAGAGAAGGCTTCTTCAGCTTCTGCTTTGCAGCAAGAAGTGAAAAAAAAAAAAGATTCTAAAGGGAAAAGCAAAGATAAGCACATGTCCCATCAAATCTCAGAAATATCTGAGAGAATCATCAAGGTATTTCCCTCCTCAAAAGGCAGCTGTAGATCTCTAGCCTAGTGCTGGGTTGTGTATTCAGATGATAAGATGAGGAATCTGTGTGTTTCTTCTGAATATATCCTATATACAGGCTTTGAAGCCTCCAGGGTATTTCAGAAATGTTAAGGATAGAAATTTATGAATTGCTACACAACGCTGAGAACATGAAGCTTTCTAGCCTCCATATGTATATTTGGTACAGGAAAGATTCCTGCTCAGGATAACTGCATTTTTAAAATTCTTTTTCCTGGAATGCACTGGAGGTATATCTTTCCCCAAAGAGCATATCAAATATATGTAAAAAGAAATGAAACAAACTAATCTAAAGGTGCTATGTCAGTATATAAGAAAGAATTGCTCAACTTTGTTAACAGGCAGACCCTCAAAAAACTGCAAAGCAGAGAAGCTAATGAGCCATGTTACTTAAAGATCCAGAACTACTCAAGGTTCATGCACAGACTCTTCAAGGCTAGACTGATACATGGAATGGGATTTGTAGACATAGATATATCCTGAGGTGAACGTCTTTAGGATGAATTAATCTAAAAGGGCTATTTCACTGCATTCACATACAGGGAATCTAAATAATCTGTACAGATATAAACACGTATTTTTGGTCAGATGAATCCCAGCAGTGGTGTTCATGTATGCCTTTGGTACCACAGCAGGATATCCAGAACAGAGTGGGTTGTTCCCCCCGTTCCCATCCCCGTCCCTTGTTCCAGGGAGCCTTCCAGGAGGATTATATTCTCTTCATCTCAGACACTGGCAGTTAAACACACAGGGTCTTTCATTTTTCTTCAGAAATACTCCTATGGCTAGGTTCTAAATGATTGCATCTCACAGAAAGAAATTCAGATTCCACAGAAATTTTGCTACAGCAGATTAACCCGGCTTTCTTTCTATAACCCTGCAGTGTTGTGATGTAAAATATATACATTTCTCAAACTGCTGGATTCAATGATTATCATTATAACCAGACAGTTATTTCAAGTAAAATCTGAGTTTAATCATTGAATTATACCCCATTTTGATCAAGACTTAGTTTACTGGGAAATTTAAACAAATAAAAATAACAGTTGTGCCATGATGTATTGACTAATTGGCTTATCTTAAATCTAGGAATGGCACTGAATTTTAGTTGACATGAGTAATTTCAAAGCCATATTAACACAGATAACAAGAAACAAACTAATTATGACAGCAAGACAGCTCAAAATTTAACTCACTGATAACTTTCCTACTTATGGAAATGCTCCTAGATTTTCATAGAATTATGTCCTTTGTACAGTAAAATTTGTTTTCCAATTTATTTGTAATTGCTTTTGGAAAACAAATAATGATAAAAAACCCTGTACTATCAGGTCTAGCTGGTACACTTTAGTCCCAGAATAAGAAACATAGTGGAGGTAAAAAATGTCTTGTCAAAGTTGACAGGTTAAAGAGATAAGCCAGTGCCATTAAAGAGAAAGTAGGTAAGATTTTGTATTATAACGCAATATCACCTCATGAGCTAAGATTTTCGAGTTTGTACTCAAGGATGAAAAGATGGAAGATGATATGCAACTGAGGGACCTGCTCACACCTGAGTGTAATTGGGATTGGAACAAGATAAACCATCGCACAAACATAACAAATATCTGCTCTGTTAGTATTCTATAATTTGTACGATTTGTCAAATATTATACTGAAATCTTATTTCTTTCATGATTTTTCATGAGTTATAATTTTGAATATTTAATGGAGGGCAAGGTAGGCTGTCACAGTCACTGACTTGTTTCTAGTTCGATTTTTATCTTGTTTCTAGTTCAATTTTTATCTTGTTTCTTCTGCTGGCCACTATTTAATTCAGATCCAAGCAACGTGAAAATGTCTTCGCTGCCATTAGTTAGACAAATATCTCTACTCAATTGCTAACAAGCACCAACCAGAGTTCAAAACACCAAGAACTTCCTGGTATTATGCTGCTGCCCAGTTTGCATGCTGAACTAACATAGGTGTCCATATGGACCAGGGGGATTTGGTGGCCCTGTAGGGACCCCAACAGATGGCCTCAAGAACTGACATGAAAGATCAGGTTCTTGGTGAGATGCATTAATATGAAGAAAATACCAAGGCACTTCGAAAATGACATGCTCAATATGAACACTGCTCTCAGCGCTATGGTCCTTGGAAACATAACGCTGTTGATTTAAAACTCAATACCGAAATCACAGCTATATAAGTTAAATGTCAGATACTAAAACAATAGTTCAAACAAGTGTCAACATCTTTCCCTTGCTTTATTTTCAGGTTATAACACCTCATCTCAAAAGGCAAGGAAAAATATTCTTCCCCTTATGCAGTAACCCAGAGCAGCGATATGACCAAAATGCAGTAGTAAGTCTATACCTGTATTTCGGGAATTTCTTATGAAGCCCTCAGTCTTATAACGTCAATTTGCAGTGCGTAAGTAACATCCAGCCTTAGTGTTTTGGGCACTTAAACTGGCTTTCCATGTTTTGGCATACTGAAATCTAAACTGAGCTCCTTGGCTCAACTCCAAAGAGCATGCAGCGGAGGAGCTAAACGCTAGCAGCTGTGTGAGCACACAATGGGAGTTGCTTCCATGGTGCTTCATGTGGCACAATAGACTTCCTCCTCTTCTTGTGTGTGGATTGCACAGCCAGTAGCAGAAGTTCTGTTTCAGGTTATAACTGATAAAAATCAAAGCCTCTACTCTCACACATTTTCAGTTGTCTGCCTTGCACAAGCTATTTATTCCACATTAGGAAGCCAACATATTTCTTTTGCTATGGAAGGTCTCCATTAAAAATATAGTTGTACAGTAGGTACAGCTAAGAGATAATAGAATACTGGTGAAATAAGACCAGGAGTGGACACAAGCTGCAACATTCAGATAAGACTTTTCTCAGTGTTTGGGAGATGGTATGACTAAAATTTTGGGGTTTAATCTATTTACATTTTAAGCTCACTGACAAAAGTCACTACAGCTGTGGACTATTTAAGTGAGCTAGGAAATAGAAGAGAAAATATTTAAAGGTAACTTAAAGATAATCAAAGTATCATTTTCAAACCTGGAGTTGCCAGTATGCCAGAGACTTGGCATGTTTCTTTTCATAGCTGTGTCTTTTTCCCACTAGACAGGATAAATCAGTCACTCAACAGCTTATTCACATTTGAGTGTTAGCTATAGAGGGTATGGATTTATTTACTTAGGCTGAAAATATCTATTCATAAACATTATTAGTCACTCAAAGCACCAACTTACTACACAATAATGTAAATTAGGATAAAGAAGCAGTTCAGAAAAAAAGAAATACCAAAAGAAAGTATTAAGGTTGGATCAAATGAACCTGTTGACTGCATTTTGTTTCTTTTGTCCTTCACCCTGTGCTTCCTCTCAGGCAGAGACAAACTATGACTTTTGAACTAGTATATCTAATGGTTTGTTCCATCTCTGCGTGCTGGCTTAGCCCCAGGCAGCAGACAAGCACCCATGCAGCTGCTTACTCACTCGCACTCTCCACCTGCAGCAGGACAGCAGAAAAAACAGCATGAACAAGAGCAAGAAAATTAATGGGTGAAAATAAAGACCACTTAATAGGTGAAAGAGAGGTGGGAGAGAAAAAAAGATATCACTCATCTCCACTTCAGTCAGACAATCAGCATCCAAACACCAGTCACTTCAGAAGCCACTACCATAATTCTCTATCTCCCTTTGTAATGTTGAGCATAACATTACATGGCATGGAGTATCCCTCTGGTCAATTTAAATCAGCTGTCTCGACTGTCTCCTCTCCCAGCCTGCTAATGGTTTCACAGGTGTACTGCCTCAGTCAAACTTTCCACCTGATGTCATTTAACCACCAAAAGAAATTTATCTCCAACCCAGCTAGACTTAGGACACTCTAGTATGAGTCCAAATGTTTTGCACATGGCTTCATTATCCTTTAAACAGTAGCATTGCTGACATCTCAGAAAAGGTTATCAGCACACGATATGAGGGTACAGCTCATATGTAGCACTAGCTACATATAACTGCCTATACAGGCAATGATGCCAGAAGAGGAGCCTACAGAGCACAACTCAGCTGGCTGGCTTTAGGGACTTCGTTCAGCTGCTTAAATAGAAGCAGCTCATGCTGTTTGGGTCTGGAAAGTCAGACATGGGGCCTATGAAGTGCATGAGGTCTGAAGCATTAGACTGCTATTAGAGTCTATCAAACCCTGCAGCAGCTGTAACTCAAATGGGAACCAGTTATAACTATCCCCTGCAAATAAAGAAGCTGTCCAAACAACCTGCTCCTTAACCTCTCGGTTCTGCAAAGGTACATATCTGGAGTTTACTGCCATGCTAACAACCAGCTCCACAAACTGAGTTTGGGGAAGGAAACAGAACGATGGAACGATACCTCTGAACCTGAGCAAGCAATAGGAGAAAAATTCATCCTCCTGACTACAGGTAACCAAGGTAATGGGATGTCTTAGTGGGTGCCTGAGACCTTGCAATACAGTGAGTACTACCTGGGGCTTGTGTGTCCTCAGGCTGATTTATCAGCCTCTGTCAGCAGCAGATGTCCTTTTAGGAGCCTGCAGAGACTGAAACACAGCTGTGAGTCCCTTGGCCTTGAGAAAACTTGAAGGGCAGCAGAGGACGTGGCGTAAACCTTATGAGTGATGGATAACAGCTGGTTTGGGAACCAGTTATGAACCTCTACCAAATCAGATAGAAATTTTTCCAGGGCAGCCTTAAGCCTATGATTAGCCATCCTCTAGCTGGCTAAAAATATGTTTGCTCTTTATTTATTTATTTATTTTTATCCTGAGAACCAATTATGTGATGTAAGGTACAGCAGACAGTCTGGAAAGAATGTAAGGGATGAAGGAGGAGTGAGTAAGCAGCAATGAAAAAAGAAAAATAGTTCAGAAAGGACTGAGGATTCAGTGCAAACTGCCTGCCTGCCAGGCAGAGATGCTGTCATACAGTTGTGCTTGGGTTGTTTCCTCAATGCACAAGTCCTGGACTTTGCTGCTGAAGAATACAATTGCTATTTCTTTATGATGAGTTTCAACTATGGAATAGGGTTCTTTTTCCGCTTACGTTTCTAGACATTACTTGAGGAAAATGGAAGCTCTTCAATTTAAATTTTTCTTTTGCTTTGTTTGTTCTATGAGTAGTTTGGTACAAAGTTGTTTATGGGAGGAATACATCTGGTATAGCAACAGGATAATGATTTTTTTCGTGCCTTTTAAACTCTAAATAGCAAAATACTGGTTTTTTAATAAAAACAATGGCATAAACTGTAAATTCAATAAGGGTGTCATAAATATATCCAAACCCCCATAATAGGCAGAGAGACTTTCCATGGTTTCTGAAAAATAATAGTAAAGCTTAGCATTACAAAGCAATATCTGACTTACTGTATTCAAGGCATGAACTAAATACAACAAGTATTAAAAATGCTAATTGTTCTACCACAGGAGAAGCTAATTTGTTTTAGAAATAAATGCTCCTTTTTCCCCTTGAGAAAATTTCTTATTAGAGTTTAAAATAGTAGTGGACCAGAGGGAGTGCAAAGTATATTTTAAGTAACAATTTCCATACAAATAAAGCAAAAGCTTATTTGGCTATGCATTTCTATGCATCTATCACCAATGTATCTGACTACACTCTATGGCCAACATCGCATTTTCATTGATTAGTGGAATTTAAAACAAACCTGTTCTAAACGCACTAGTGGAATTATTTTCCACTTGAAGTATAAAAGTGTTGGAATATAAATTCAGTTGTCTTTCCCTCAAGACAACTAAAGATTTGCCTGTGCAGCCTGTGTTGCCTTGCATGCAGTAGTTGAGAATAGAGATGTTTCTGAGATCTGGCAAGGGTCTTCAGTTTTCTGTCCCAAAAACATGAAAAGGGGATTCTGGTTACGGAGGGAAAAGGAGAGACTGACGAAAGAGATACTAAGGTATTTTAAGCTGACTCATGCTGTGACTTTACTGAGAGCTGATTGTGCCCATTTCAGAAGTGTCTCTAAAATTCAGTGCTATTTTTATTTTAAGACTCTAAATGCTAACATCATTAGGCAGAGAAGATATTTCAGGGGCAAACCAGTGTTTTGTAGGAATTTTAAGAGACAGCCCACCTGCCCCTGAACAAAACTAAACCCTAATGGCATTTTGGGTAATGAAACCATTTAATCTGGAAGCTGAGCTGGAGATAACTCATGAAAGGGTCTTTCTTGAGATGTTTTCAGTTCCGTGTTTTGCTTCTGCTTTTTGTTTAGAAAAGTAACTGAATGTCCTAACATTTCCTGGGTTTAGTCCTGTTTGAACTGGAGAATATAGAGAGGGGTTTGAATAATTCAAATATCAGTGTCTTCTTTTCTGACTGCATTGTATGTGTGAAGTTAGAGCTGAGTTCCTAGACTGACAGGCTGTTGCCAGTTCTGTAGGTATGATCGGAGAATAGAGAACTGCCATCTTCAGGGCTGTCAGTTCAGCATTTGAATAGAAACAGGACTCACACGTTATTTAAAGGACTGTACTCTGCATAAATTTTAAATACACTTTACCATTATGGAGTCTAAAGGGCAAGCTATCAATCATTTTAGCAGTTCTCACCCTACGAGCTGGAGTTGGAGTCAGGGTTTCACAACTGCTGTTCTCTTTCTCAGTATCGCTCAGTGTCTGGGTGGGAAGAAGTGCCAAGGGCAGATATCCCGGGTTGGAAAAGTTCAAGAACAAAATATTTTTATTATAAGTAATCTTAGTATTTATTTGTAGCAATTAAAATATAAGATTTCTAGCAAACCTGTGCTCATCACCAAAGAAAACATGATCTGCACCACTTCAATTTTCTCTTAACTGGAAAAGTTATAGTGTCATCCCAATTCAAAACCAAATTTTATGCATATTATTCCGATGTAATTCATACACATTTCTTGTCAAAGGGAAACATCAATCTGAAGTTAAAACATCTTAATAATTCCCAGTGCTAGTAATGTGATTCAGTTAATTAACAGGGATGAAACTTGTGCTTAGGTGTTCTCAAAGCTAATAGCAAATGATTATTTGGAACTTTCAAAGCCAGGCATCCTTTTGAAAGCATTGTGCGTATCAGTCATCAAACCCATCAGGCAAATAAAGGCTGTGGTGTTTTTATTTTCTGCTTGACGTTTTAAAGATGTATCTCATTATCTAAATATCCATTAAAGTTGCCTCTTTTATTGCTCTGAAATAACGCAGTTGCAGCCAATATGTTAAAATAATATTAGAGATACAAATTACAAACAAAACGAGGACATTTCTAGTGTAGGTTGTCACTTCAAGTGAGTGGAATGACAATTTAAGCTAGAATGTCTTTGCTTTTGTCAGTTCTTGTTAGACCCTTAACATTAAATTAATGTACTGTGAAGTCATTTTTTTAACTTTGATTGCCTGAATAAAATATAACTAGAATGGCTACCATGAAAACTGAAATGGACAGAAAAAGCAACATAATTTTTCTAGTGACTTTTACTCATAAAAACGAGCAAATGAAGACTTGTACCCCAACTACTATGTCTTTTGTAGAAAGAGAGACATGAGTCTTCCAAGCAAAATGACTTTGGACATCCCTGTTCTCTGTTACTGTAGTAGCTGATTTTTCTGCTGAAACAGAGGCCTACAATAGCGTCAATTGTTGCAGATGGTTTTGAAGAACAAAATCCAAAAATAAATTTAAAATATATGTTAATGTGGTAAGTGCTGTGGTCATGGTTACTGTCAGCCAAGTTATTAATCTTATTTCAATAGAATTTATAAAAAAAACCCTATATTTTATGAATTTGATATAACATTGCCCTGGAGAAGTGCTAGTTGGTGGTGCTCACATTACTTCTGATAAGAATGCAAAGCAGTTAAGACACATGCTGGAGAAATGCCTCACATTTAATGAGGTGAAATTAGTATGAGACGAACATTTTACCAATACAGCTGGTTTTTGCAAAGTAATCACCCATCTCCTACAAGTTTTAAGCATGTATTTAAAGAACTTACTGCACAATGTCAAAAATGTCAACCTTCTCCATGGTTGAGAATAATAAAGGTAAGATATCTTCCTTTTGTCGTTCTGATCATATCAGACAACCCACTTTGTTATTTCCTTCTTTAGCCTTCATCTTCTACTCCACAGCTGAGATCTTCTTCTCATTTAAAAAGCCTTGCACAACCAGAGGGTTATCCTGTAACAGTCTCAAAGTCCATTCTTCTTACTTTGCCCTCTTTTTCCTTCTTTTCCCATCCCCTCCTGATTATGAATTGTCTTTCATATTATCGTGTATGTCAATATTCAACTAATTTGGTGTCCCTCAGCTCAGGAAGTTCTGATAGCGCTTGGGACCATAAGAAACTGGTAGGAACCAAGCCCAGGCTCCAGCAAAGAGCATTATGTGTGATGAATTCACTAGTTTCCTTTGAACGTTGTCTGGCTTGTAACAGTTTTTAAATGGTACAGAAATGGTATGGAAAGATTCATGTTGCAAAAAGCTAAATATATTTGTATCTATTTATATGGACTATATGATTTCCTGAAGTGCATCCAGCCTGATTCATCCCACGATATCCCATGTATTAAACTATTAATCATCATCATTAATTAAACACTAGAATGGATCAAACAATTATTTTATCTTTATTCATTAATTTCACATAGTTTAAATGAATTATCTTAGATTAGGAATTTCAAAGCAGTTAATGACTGCATCTTATGGCTCAAGCATTGGGCCTTCAGTTCTCCTAAGTTGTCATTAAATGACTGTAAATACCCTGATTGTCACTTATTATTGCTTTATTTTTGCATAAGCCAGTGTGTAAAACATTTGAACAACAATTGACATGATTTGAAACTGTGCACCAGCTTAATTTAGGATAAATCTACACTGAACTAAGTGTAAATTTACTGAACTTATCTACACAGACAAGTGGTGGTGTTGCTAAAATATTGATTGGCATTTTTGTGTTTCTACTGTTTAAAAAGATTTTTCTCATTCCAACCAGATGTACACAGCCAACTGAAAAACTTGCAGGGTGGTTCTGATCAGGATCAGTGCTAATGATGTCAGTGGAGAAACACCAGCGGAAAAGTAGAAAAGCGTCTGACTGGTAATGTTTTTCAAGTTTTAATTAATTAATTAATCAATTTTTCCCAGATTGGTCCATTGGGAACCTGAAGCAAGAAGCCACCCGCTGCACTCTTCGCAGATTTGAATAGCATTTAACCTGAAAAATGAGCATTAGAAAATATTACTCTGGTAAGATTTGAAATGACTGAAGTCTTCAAAAAAGTCCATATAAAAACATATCTGCATGTATCTGTGATATCAGGTATGGTATAACAGTGTGACTGAATTGCAATATGATGCTAAATCTAGATGACATTGAAGTTCATATTCTATTGAAAATTACTATTTTTATAGCACATAGGACCATGATGTCTAGTGTCCAGACAGAAAAAGACAAATGCATATATTTTTATTTATTCAGCAAAATTTCATACTTGAAATCTATATAGCACAGATATCATGCCTGATCAACATTAAACATTAAATGCTTGTTTCTGCTGCTATAAATCAATAGAAAGTTTTCGATATATACTGCTGCAGAGCAGAAGAAATCTGGACAGAGTTTCTGTACACAAAAGAGAAACTGTTTCTTTACAGAGTTTGTCCTTCCCAAATCAAGGATTATGGATTTTTTTCATGGTTGCTCTCTGCAGTCTGCTTATGAAAAAAAGATTGCTGTTGCTTCTGGAGAAATAATTTCCTTTGTGCTTTTAAACACGAATATAGTTAAAGAAGAAAATACTTCTATTTTAGCAAAATATAGGCTTAAATTCTTGACTATGAAATTGGAAATAAAATTGCAAGTCAAAATAAATACAAAACAAAACACCAAAACCAACCCAAACCAGCAGTGAACAGTTCTAGACCAGTTTTAACAGCAACAATCTTCTTTAACTGCTCCAGGGTATGAACTTGGTTAAGCATGCAAAAGATGAGAACTACAATCAGTTCTCCTCCTGCTTCTTTCCCCATGAGCTACCTTATGCTGGAGCACTTTCCAAGGCCATCTTGGCTCCTTCAGTAGTAGGGATATGATGAAACTGCCCAGTTTGCCTTTCAGACCCATTTCTCCTATATTCCAAATCCACATAGATATAAAGGTGGCAGAAGCTGGAAGCTGGTTCTGGGTCTTTTGATCCTCAGCCGCCCAGTTTCAATAAGGCATTATTCCTCTGTGATTCGTCCTTTCTTATGTACAGTCCTGGAACATGATTTCAAACCATTCAGCCCTCATTTGCAGAGGATTTGGGGCCATGAGCATAGTAAGAGGCAGAGCTATTTGCAATAACTTTCTGATAGTAAACACTTCCCTTAAATAAGGATAATTATTCTCTGATTGCTTTGCCTGATGCAGAAGCAGTTGCACCAAAGCTACATTTTTAGAGACTCCAACCAAGTGACTGTACTTTGTTTAACATTCCTGTGAGGCTGCCGATGTAAATATCTTTCTTCATTTTCAGTAGTATCACATTTTTAAACAAAAAAAAAAAAAGAGTCTAAGTTAATGTAGCCATATGCATTCTTAATAACAATATTCTGTCATTTACACTGCTGGTTGAACACAGAGGCTGATTTTTCCTGCTTAGTTTCTGCTACAGTACACAGATTTCAATGATGAGTTAAAGGGAATATTTTACAGTCAACTGCAAGAATTTATTTTTTTTAAACAATTCTGGTACTGTCAGGTAATTATAACGTGTCTTCCCTAGCAGTAATGGGCACCACAGGAAATAAAACTGCAGTACAGACTTAATCGAACCTGAATGACAAGGTCATTGGAAAGTTAAATGCTTTTTTTCATATTGACAACATGTTCCATAAAAAAAATCAGGTTCAAATGTAAGCCCAATTATTTGCTCATAATTTTAATTTCATTAGAGGCATCTAATTACTTATTACTTACTTAAGAGTAGTAGCCATTCTAAAATGTTAATTGCTGAGATCTCCAGTATTTTTCAGAGTAAAACCCTGTAGTGTCTGCAGCTCAGTATCTGGTTGTTTATTTTCAATTTTTATCCATTCATGCTGCACATTTAATATATGAAAAGGACAACTTCAATCACAACTGTTTCATTATTAGGGTCCCAAAATTTAAATAACTGACAGAATTTTCATTCTGTGTGCCTTCAACTTGCCTCATATCTTCATTTTCGCAAACAAAAAGTGAAACCAGTGCAGCTCAAAGGCCCAGAGTCTTTGTTTGAACTAAAGGAATAAAAGAGAGAGCAACTTCATCAAAGGTCAGCTCTCCCCTCCTACCCTTTTGAGTCAGGGAAAAGGGAGACTTGAAGGAAAATCTCTATTTGGTTGCTGCGAACTGCTTTTGAGGGGAAAGTATTGCTCGACTCTATGGGTTGCCCCAAAAGACTCCAGGACTGTGTTTTTGTTCTTCAGTCCTTGTTCTAAAGCCCTGAAGATGAAGGGAAGGGAAATTTACCCATGTTTCAGGAAGGCTGGGCCTGTCTAGGCAGTATAGCCTAGAAACAAGTGTATTTAATTTATTCTCTTTCAGAGGCATTGTAGATCATGAGAGACTGTCTTATAAACTACAATATTCTTGTCTATGAATCCCTGCTTTTTAACTAGGCATGCAAAATTGCTCTCACTGCTCAGTGGTAGATATTTATAAATATTTTCAGTCAGTAGAGGCCTCATTTAATGTCACAATGTTCACAGACAGAATTTTTGACAGACAGGTGACCCGCCATCTGAATGAAAATTTTTTTACAGCAGGGGTGGAATCCACCAGTCTGACCTTCTTGAATATGGTTGAAAAGCTACAAACTGCCTGAAGGTTTTGCTCTGATTTGCTTTGGTTTTAGGGGTATTTTTGTTTGTTTTCTTTGAGAAGGGTTGGTTTTCCTTTGGTAATGCCAAATCAAATTGATTACAAAGTTTTCACTGAAAGAAAACATCAGAGGAATAGTTTCTCAAAACTGGGAGTTAGGTTGTAGGAGTGACACCATATTATACAGACCAGAAGGTCGAACAGGCTGTATACTTCCCTTTCTCTCCATAATGTAGTAGCAAGAATGTATACAGAGGAAATGTGGAATGTGTTTCTCTGCATGAGCTGCAGTTAAATGCTATGATACTGGGAAAGATCCACTCTGGATTCTTCTTCTTTGCAGTATTTCATCTTCTGTGAACTACCCGTGTATTTCTTGATTATGTGAAAAAAAAAAAAAAAAGAAAAGAATGATGCATGATAAGCAACAGTTGCTTCTATTCAAATCCCCTTCCTATCTGATCCAAAGCAAGCAGTCCTGGATCTTCTGAATGCTACCAGATTTTAGCACAAATACTTTACAAATTTTGCAAATACCTGACATAGGATTGCAGCATATTTTTCTATTACATTGACAGTAAGAATTGGTTAATAATTCAAAAGTAGTCTTATTTATTTTACTTTTCTCCTTTGTTTTTATTTGATGTAACTAAAACAATCCATCGTGTGCTCTTAATACCTAGAATTTGTGGCACAAAATTTGAAGAATATAAAATTTGTTGAAATTTTACAGACTAGACTCAATTCCCAAACATTTGTAAATAAGGTTGCACCATTTTTCATGTCTTCCTAATCATAACTTAGTGGGCACTGAATAAATAGCAGATTCTGCTGTTTAGAATAAATAAATAGCAATAAATAGCAGATGCTGTAGTTGCACTATTTATTCCTTCCTTGTATTTCTAGTTGTTTTTCACTCATGTACTGATGAAATTTGTTCAGCTGTCTGCAAATCTACCAAAATGAGGCCTCCTGAGTGTTTTGGAAGGAAGAGTTGCTTCTTTTCACTTTGTGATTCAAGCGTGTGACAGAGTTACACATCAGTAACGAAGATGTAACCTTGGGAAGATATGTGTGCTGTGGTAATAATCTCTTCCTGTGTTCCAAAGTATTTGCTCCTTTTGTACCCTGTCTGAAGTGGATTGCTAGGGGACATGTCTGAGTAGGGATACATGATTCAGACGAAGTTGATGGAAAAAGCTGCAAATCAAATTAGAAAAAAAGATAAGTATTTGAAGGTGTTATTTTTGCAGGAAGTTTCTTCCCATCATATAGTCTTTCTGGTAGTATCAAAGCCAAAACCTGTAATTATGTTCTAACGGTCTAAGGACACAGATAAAGATAGCTGATATGTAGGATCAAAAGGTATATGGAACAGAGCAGGCAAATTTTCTGTGGTGCAAGCCCTTTTTATGGCTTCCCATTAGTCCTGCATTTTTCTGGTGTTCTGAAATAATTCTAAGTTCCTCGACCCATTTACAAGAATACAGAATTACAAGAATTACATTTACAAGAATCTCACTTCAAAAGATTTTGTCTTCATTATTTCCTTCAAGTGGAGAATCACTTTCATCTCAAACACTAAAGCCTCATATGACACGATTCTGTTGTCTCTCAGTGTAATATATATATATATAAATGTATATACATTTATCTTTATTCAAATCTGTAACTAATGCAGAAACAAATGTACAGATGAATATTATACTCAATTTTACTGAGAATTCTCATTAAAAAAAATTTTAGCCCAACTTCCAAAGGAAATGAAGTGTACATGAAAGCATGGTGTAGATGTCTCTCTGTCTTCCCTACTAGTATTTGAACCTATTTGATAGCTTCAACAACCTTAACGTTTTAATGAGGACAGGTTTACAGGTAAAGAAAAGATATCCTATTAACATGGAAAGGTGACTTGTGTGTTTAACCCTTATCAATTCACCAGAAAATCCACATGAAGGAGAACTGTGTCCCCCAAATAACAAGAAAGTTTCAGCTAGAGCTTGAATATACTTAGAAGCCAGAAAAGAAATCCACAGGAAAAGACTGCTGAATTTTTTTTCATGTACTCACAAGGCTACTTGTCAATAGCAGTCATTAATTTGAATAAAAGTTACTGTGCACTGTTTTTATCTTCTGGTTAATAAATTTTCTGTGTAAAGAAAATATTCAGGATTAACAGTGCTATGTTTCCGTATCTTATGTTAGGCAGTATTAAATGAACTAATATTCTGACAATAATCTGTAAAGTTTAAATAACACAAATAATGTACTCTGACACCTGAAAAAGTAAATTCTGAAAACCTATGACTGTTATGTATTTCACATGCTTATTTCTCTTTGCAATTTTAAAAGGGTAAATATATCACTTGACTCAGAATGAGGAAAAAAAAAGTTGGAAATATGGAGACTACTAATCAAACATTAATAATTATTTATTTTGTTCATTATTACATTTGAGCAGTACATCAACTGGTTATCAATCCATCTGATTTAAATTAAAAGAATTCCTGATCAAGCTTCTAAATTCTCAGCTAGCCTGTCACAGTCATCATTGTTGCAATAAAATGAGAAAGCATACCACATTTATGACAGTAGGGAGCTCAATGTCTTGTTGTGGTGTTTTGACTGTTAACATCTCCACCTGTATTTCAGGTAGTGTATTCCAGTTTTCCAGGTAGTGTATTTCATTTTGCTTATTGAATTGTCAGTCCTTAAGAAGAACAGGCAATCGGTTTTCATGCTGAGACCTCTACTGCTTAAAATAAAAGTACAACCCAACAAAAGACACGTTCGAGTTCCAAGTGTGAACAGTTTGGCCTCAACCCTATTAATATATTTAATATAAGGGTTCTGGTGCACATTGTTTAAATATGCAGAGGCAGATGGTGGTGCCTTGCATTAAAGGCTGCTTCTAAGCTCTCCTTGATTTGCTTCCTATTTGGGAATAGTTTGAACGTGGGGAGGTCCATGAAAGTCTGAGTTCACAGCGAGCCATAGAGCCAGACTGCAGGATGCTACCTGTTTCAGCAGTGATGGCACAGAAAATGGAAAAGGCTTAATAAGGCACAACCAGGCTCCCCAATCTACAAATGGAGAAATGCAGCAGAGAAGTGGGTCATCCTGTACCATTGTTAGAAAAATAATGAAGCATGATAATTTAAAATCAGCTGCCGCCAAGGCTGGAGTATGTATGTCTCACGTTATGACTGTGAACTATCTCAGCAAGTTTATTGTGAGACACATCCTTAGGAGTGTTTTATAGGTAATTTAGTGAAAGTGAGTCTTGGTTAGGAATGCCCGTGGGAATAAGGGGTAAAAGGGTCGTATTCACAGGGTGTCAGCAATAGACTGCCCAACAAAGCTTTTCCTGTCATGCTTGTTTATTTGTTTGGGTAACACACCAGGACTTGTGAACACCAGTGCTCCAGGTGATAAGTCATTACTCCCTCACAGTTATAGCTGTGAGAGACTCATCAAGCGTTGTCAGTTAAATCTCACTTCTCCGTGCCCACAGAGGAAAAGGGGCCTATATTTCACATTGCGAATCGTGTAAAATAAGAATCAAAGCCAGGGCTTATCAAACCTTGCTAGAAGAGGTTATAATCTTATATATGTATACATATATCATGCAAATAGGACCTAGGAGTTCAAATCAAGCTCTTATCAGCTCTCCTCTATGTGACATATTTACAAGAAAAGATGTGTGAATGTCTAACTTTCCTTCTTAGTTACACTTGCAGAATGAATTAGAAAAAGACCTTGTCAAAGGGAAGAGGACCTCTAAGTGGTTCCACTTGCTCTTGCAGAGTCCTTCACCTGCTTTTATGTACAGCATGTATGAAATCCAAAACAAGGGAAGCACCCAGCAGTTTGTGTCTTTGCTACAGACACGATGCTATGTTTTTCTTTGGTGCACTGCTTCTCCAAGCAGAGTGGAAGTGCTGAGGGGCCCAGTACAGGTAGGTCTCTGACCCAGCTCGATGACTCCTGTGCAGGCTCAGAGTCCAGCTCTGCACAATCCAATGCAGGGTTGGGACACAAACGTGCTCTTTTGGGGGGTTGTGTGCACAACACTTGCTGGTTTTACAATACTTAAAGTCAGCTTTCATAGTTCCAAAAATTTAGAATTTGTTTGGAGAGTGAAAAGTATTTATTAATATTTACACTAACACCTTCGTGTAGGTTATTTTATTTATTTTTGTTGCTTTTTTTTACAATCAAGCTCAACTATTTGTATAGCTTTTAAAATGAGAAAAAAGGCAACAAACAGAAGCAGCTTGGTTACTTTTTGAAAAAGTTACAAGGAATAAAGGCACATGACATAAAAGGATTTGTTAGTAGTAGTTTTTACGCTTTTAACCTGATACACTTGTACATTTCTGCTCCATTTTTTTATTGTTGTTTCCAAGAATATGAAAAGATTTTCCTTAAGAATAACCGTAAGTTGAAGTAGATGAAATAGCATAACTAGTTGAATGGAGTATTTTAGATGACTTCTTTGTTCATATAAATCTAGACATGAATTTATGTGATGCTTTTGCTGGTGTCTGTTCTAGGGCAGGATCTTGCAAATAAAATACACTTTAAAGACTTTTTTTTCTAGTTGCATTAACAATGCTGAAAGACAGCACATCTGAAACTAGAGAGTGGAAATTTCAATTTGCCATTACTCAGATGGAAATACCAGGAGGAAGGAAGAGAGCCAAGCAGTGTGGTAAATAATAAACTAAAATGGCTGAAATCTATCAATATTAGAATCAGGAGAACATCTTCAAGTTTATAAGTAAGTCAGTAATGTGTGGAGAGTCTGTAAATTGTGGATCATACAGTGATCAGTTCTACAGATATGCTAGTCAAGGAGCACACGGTGATAAAAAGGAGATATAGAAGCAGCAGGCATGTATAGAAGTGTATATAAATTACAGAAAAAGTAATGATGGAAACAACTAACATAAGATACATAGTAAACATCTAGGAGAATAATGAAGTAAATCAATGCGATTACTGCAAGATAAATGGCCAACACAGATAAAGATAATAGAAAGGTTTAAAAAGGCAAAGAAAAAAACCCCACACCCTCTTCTCAGTCTTAGCTGAGTAAGAAGGGGAAAACCAAGGGATGCAGACAAGATGTGACTTCATTTCATCAACCTGTAGCCTCAGGAAGCTGATACGTCTGTTGCTGATGGATGGCAGGGGCATTGGGAATTGTTACTCACTGGTTACTCCTGACACATGGAGGGTATGAGGCTCAGCCAATGCAAGTAGGAGGCAGAAGTTTTAGGGAGAGGAAAGGGAAATACTGTTTCCATACAAGTAATTTCTACGCTGTGGGCCTCCTTAGCTCAGAGTATTGAGAAAACCAAAGGTCTAAATGGCTTAAAACTGTAATAGATAATTATTTTCAGCAAACAC
Source organism: Xenus cinereus (assembly GCA_025774025.1). Classification (NCBI taxonomy): domain Eukaryota; kingdom Metazoa; phylum Chordata; class Aves; order Charadriiformes; family Scolopacidae; genus Xenus; species Xenus cinereus. Next base: position 30,702,191 of record JAOXJK010000001.1, on the reverse strand, counting down.
CTGGAGTTTGACTACTAACACTTACCCACTGATCACTGGAAACTTTCACCAGATGGAAGAGCATTCTCTACTTGTGCTGTTTTTCATAGCTTTTTTTTTTTCTAAATCTTTTCTATTGACCACTGTGGGATACTGTGCTACACCAGTCTTTGGCTTGACTGCTTATGGAAGGTGCGATTAAGGAAATATTTCAGGCAAGAAAAAAGGCACCAGCAAACTGGTTTCATCATCACTCTAGTTTTTCCCAGGATTCAGATAACCCCTCAAAGTATAATTTTAAACAGATGAAAAAGAATTTCTTGGTTTTTTTTAAAACATAAAGTTAGGAATTTGTTATCAATCAATCAACATTTGAGTAATAATAGAAAAACTAGTGCTTTACATTTAAGGTATTTGCCTAACTAGTAGAAAGAAGAAAATTTTGTGCCGTAATAAAAAGCCAAGATGATTGGTAATCTGAGGTGTAGGAGCCAGACAACAGGCTCCCTGTTTATCCCTCCCTTGAGGTGGGTATCAGCACAGTACAGCAATGTGGGCATTCTTCTACAGCATGACAAAGGGATAACAAGCACTGTTCATGTCAGGAGTGGTATTTGAGTAAGTAAAAAGGCTTCAGATTCAACAATGATCTAAATCACTGTAAAGTTTTGGACATTCTTCTCTAGGAGATGAAAATACATTCAAATTACTAAGCAATAATACAATATTTCTGAATAAATTACATTAACAAAATAGGAAGAACTACAGTCTTCTGAAATGAAAAATAATGTTTATGCTCCAGGTTTAATTTTAACCAAATATTTGAACTTAATCTCTGAACAAATCAGCAATTCTATAAGGAAATCCAATTTTATTCCTATTCCAACAACCAAATGAATAATGGAACAGAATAAAATCATTCTTCTCAAGACAAATGGTCTTCTACATCTGGTTAATAAGAAATACGGGTTAATTCCACTGTGTGTTTGGCCTATAAACTTTTGACCTGTTTATTCATCTTGTTAAGTAAAAATAACTGAATTTTTGCATTACTGCATAAATGGTTGCTAAATAAGCTTAATTCCTTCTGATTTTGGTCATTCATGTCATTAATATACTTGCTTAATGAAACCTGAGTCAAGAAGGCAAGCAATTTAGTTTTAGATTGGATTTTATTCAGAACTAAGGAGTCAAAACAAGCAACAAATCAAACTTCAAACACTTGAGTCATTGAAAATAACTATCACAACTAGCACCAAACTTTTACTGATTAACTGGAGATTTCATAATGACTGTAGGTGAATAGTGTTCCTTACGGACGCTAACAGTGGATACCTTTTATGAGCACACATTTCTGTATTCAGACTATGCCCATATGTTTATCTGCTGCCCTCAAGGTGCTCTTAAAACTGAGATACTGCATCTCATGGGGATATCATGGAAGCACAACTTAAGGTACAATAACTACATGCCATCACATCCAGTCATGTGATGCAAAAGGTATTAGTTTGTCTGCACTGTGTGTGTAATTCCATAGCAAGCTTCTATAGCCTAGATTGGATCTCCTCTGGGACTTTTAGTTTGTTGTCAAGTAATGACTCTTTCCCTACCAATAAAGATAAATAATGGGATACATAACTGAAGTAATTTTCAGGGTCTAACATTTTCCAGCACTTCTAATCAAAGCTGTCATTCACAAAGACATTTCTGCTATGCTTTGGCCATTGAACACTAGTAAAAGTTTATCTATACAGGTATACACAAATAATTTTTCGACAAGTACCCTCTATAGCAGTCTCAAATAGGTGTTTTTTTGGCAAGTACCCCTGATATCCATTGAGGATTAAAAAAACCCTACTGCAATGATGTAATATTATGTTTCTTATTTTCCCAGTAATTTCATACCCGTATGAATGTGTGCCTGCATCCACATTTGTGTGCAAGTGTGTATGTATTTAATTACTTGTATATATGCAACTTACATGTATATATGCATACGTATATTTATGTACATATGTGTGCATATATGTATACATATATATATGTACGTGCTACTGAAAGCAGTTGTTCAATGTCAGTTCACTACCTAATTATGGAAACGTAACCGTCCTTGGTAGTCGTCTTCGTATTCACTGCAGACTGTCAGGCTGATTGAAAGGGTATAGAGAGCAACCATCCTGTACCCCTTGGAGGTAGTTCATGTAAATCTTAGCTGAGACATATTGGGAGAAATTTTACACTATGC
>JAOXJK010000001.1:30675499-30695661 GCA_025774025.1 Xenus cinereus | reverse complement strand
ATGATGTCATGCTCAGTATATAAAGCTGAGGGAAGAAGAAGGAAGGGGGGGGCACGTTTGGAGTTAAGGCATTTGTTTTTTGAAGTAACCATTATGCACAATGGAGCCCTGCTTTCCTGGAAGTGGATGAACACCTGCCTGATGATGGGAAGCAGCAAATGAATTCCTTGTTTTGCTTTGCTTGCAGGCGTGGGTGTTGCTCCACCTATTAAGCTGTCTATATCTCAAGCCATGAGTTTTCTCACATTCACTTTTCTGGTTCTCTTCTCCATCTCAAGCAGGGGAAGTGAGTGAGCAGCTGCATGGTCGTTGTCGCCAGCTGAGGCTAATCCATGACACACTCTCAAGCCCCATCACCTTGATGTCCATGTCTAAGACTATCAAGGCCTGTATACATTAGTGCTAGATACATGGTATCAGCTCAGTGATATTGTATACTCACACCTACTTTAGTTAGCAGTTTTAAGAACTAGCAGTTTTGTACATGTATTGAGGATGCTTAATACTGCATAAGAACTGACCGTTATCATGATGGATGAATGAATAAATTTAGCAAAGTTCAGCTCTCAAGTTTAAAGCTGGTCTGATTTATGGGTCTTCTAAAGACTTCTTTCACAGAGATCTCTAGTTCTCCAATTAACTGGGTCTCAGTTGCAACACTACTCAAGCTGTGTATTATCTATCTCCAAGTCTTTAATTCTCCATGCTCTAACTTGAGTTTTAATTGTGAAATTGTCTTTGTGAAGCAGAATAGCGGAAGTGGCATTTAGCTAAAACGGTGAATTAAGGATCCTTAATTGAGATTGAGAAGCTAAACTTAGAATTACTTTGGTTTTTTTCTTTTGTTTGCTAAGACTAACTTTTTAATATGATAACTCCTTTATTTGTGTGTATTTTTGTGATGTTATATATGAAATACCTATTTAATTAATCCCTATGTATTGGAAAATTTCATGCAGTTATGAAAATTAAACACCAACATTGTGATTTATATAAAAAATTGGAAGGCTTAAGAAATCCTGAATCTGTAGAAGAATAATTATTTGTTTGAATACATTATCAGACACAGAATAAGGTAAGGTGATTAATATTTCAAAAAGAAAAAAATTAAACCGGGACAAAAACCAGGAATGTCATGCTATTCACAGACTCCTGAATCGAATGATTTTATTTCCATTCAAAACAGCCAGAAAGATGTACTTTCCTGAAAATACAGTCCAGGTTGTATATTATGGAAGTATTTGTGATAAACAGGAGACATTAGCACCTATTTATTTTAAAACGTGTGGAGAATCTCTAAATTCGGTATGGTTTTCACATTTCTCTGATAAAGGTTTGTAATCTAAGTCCTGAGAACTTCTAAGATCCAGTCCTTCATATTCTAAAAAGGAAAAGAAAAAAAAAAGCAGCAGCTTAAGGAGCTTAAAATCATTGATAACTATATTAGAACAGAAATTCACAGCATAATTGGTGCTAAATTTAATTACTTGGAGTATGCAGGGTGAAGAAGATCAGTGCAAACAAAGAATGGGTGTAGGGGGTTAAGCTAAGGTCACCAGAGAAACTGCAACTGCACAGTGAGGAAAAAATGGCATGAAAATGTGTCTGCAGCATATAAATGGTGGAATGACTGTCTGTCTCCACAAACACTTCAAAGACATGAGACATAAAATGGCAAAGGTATTTACTGAAGCTGAGGTACCAATATGATATTGGCATCTTATAGTTGAACTTATCAAAAGGGATCACAGGTCTGACTGATCCCAGCAGTTAAAATTTCAGCCAGACTCTGAAGAGAACAAACGCAATTTCCTGGCAATTCAGATGGGTGAGGAGAGGTTTAGCAAATCAGGAATCCCAAACCTAATAGCCACAAGCACTTTAGGTTTCCATTGGCAAAACAGTTAAACTGCAGAACAATGCTTAATGATCAATTAATGTTAATAAACTACAGAACAATGTTGTATTCATTTTGCAGGTCTCCCATCTAAACCATGTCACTTGGATTTCTTGGAGAACAAGAGAGTTTTACATACTTTGGCAGTTTTCAGAAAATTGGGGAATGGAGAATATTAGAATAGATGAATATCACATAATGGACTTTTAATGAAGCACAGCAGTGGAAAACTACAGCAAAAGAGCCAGTACTGAAGATAAATGTACTAAACTGTGAAGAAAGCTCCTTGAATATCTGGCAGGGGCTGAGACAATGCCAGATCTGCAAAGGAAAGACAATAGCATTACAGTTAGACTTTGATTTAGGGTTCAAATAACAGCCTGAACTGTTGAGTCTTAATGAAGTCTATGAAGTAACTGCATGTGCTTTTAGCCATTGCAAACAGAATAAAAATCACAGTAGTTTACAGAGCTGAATGCATTTTGCTTCATTTTTGCAAAGGCCTCCATTTAAATGCAAAGGCAACTGCTGCAGCTCAGCTGACACAGGGTGTAACACTGTCACAGCAGTGCATTGCATTGCCTTCACTATTTCAAATACGTTCTCTAGGTATTATGCTTAAAAACTTCTTAGTTGCTTTTGCAACTAATTACCATTAATTTCTATTTCCATGCTGTGGGACGTCTCCCATGTTGCATATGTGGAACTACATGTAATATTTCAGTATTGGTGCAAAAGTATCCTCAGAACATATAACAAGAAGTTATTGAAGGGAACCCTTTTCTGCATTGAAAAAAGAGTGTTCAAACAAATAAATTATTTATAAAATAGCACAATTAAATATTTCCGGAAAGTAGAATGAAGTGACTACTTTGAAAGCAAACAAGGTACGAAACCAAAGCACAACCTGCAAATTAAAGCTAGGACTGGAGGTCAGGAGGTTTCATCCTTTGTTTCTGTTACGGCGAAGCCCTACATATGAACTTTGACAGGTGCCCTTTCTCCCACCATTTCCTGTATGCGAGTCATTCACATCCTAAAGATCTGTGAGGTTAATTCCTCCACACTTTCAAATTTGCAAAGATTTAATTAGCTTGAGTGAGCACCATGCAGTCATACCTAAAATCCAGTCTAATATGGAACTGAAAACACATAACATGAAATAATGCTGCAAAGCAAGATTTATGGGAAAAACAATCACTAGAGATTTTTGGCACAGCTTGCCTGGGTAACATACACAAGTGCCATTTCGCTGGTATCGCTGAAGTGGCATGCATGTATACAAACACTAGAGCAGACTCCAGCTTTTCATTTAAGCTGAGGGTCTTTCTGTGCTGCTAGAAATGCTGTAGAACAACTAAGGCTAATCATTCAGAGCAATACCAGAGGAGGCCTGCAGCACCTAAACAGCTGAAGGAAAGAAGATTAAATTTTTCTCTCACACACACATGCACACGCACGCTCTCACACACTCTCATTTAATCAGTGGCAAAATTCTCTTGAGTTAGAAAATGGGTCAAGCTAGATGGTGTTAAAGCTTATCTACATAATGCTTCTGTTCTTGGGTCTTAGATTTTCTGACAGGAATCAAAACCAGGAAATTTTTTCCTGCTGCTCAGGTGGAGCCAGTGTTCAAACCGCCTGTGAGGAGCTGGTCCCTCCTGCTGACCCGTTCACTAGGTGAACAAAGGCAGCGGCTGGCTACGCTTGCTTCATTACTTAAAATTAGACAGAACAGAGTCTTGCTTTCCCTCTTGGCAACAAGCATTCTTAACAAGCTGCTTCTTTACATCACCTCACACTTTATTTCCTCTGAAGCTGAGGGTTGCTATTACAATTATAAACTCCAGTTAAAATTAATGCACACAAGTTTGGGCATGTAGATGTTAAAAACTACTTTAAATGTCAACAGTAATATGAAATTTAGGGGATGCTTTTCACCTTCCCAGTGCTCTCTGGGACAATTTTCAAGGTTTTTATTCAAATGTGCTTCAATGAAAATACTGAAGATATTTTCTTAAAGATTTTTTTTCTCTGCTTTTGAAAAGAGAAAGTGTGAAAGAAGCAACATGATGCCTCTTTCATTGTCACAGAGCTTGCACACTTCGCAGGATCAATGGTTCAACACAGCATCACAAAGCCATTAGTACATGACTGCCAAAATGGGCTTTGAAGCACAACCGCCAACTCAGAAAGGCAGAAAAAGCCCACATACGGTGTTATGAAAGCCACATCTCTGTAAAAATCTCTTAATGTAGACTAACCAATTGACAGTCTCCACAGGTCTAGAGATGTTTTCGTCTTTGTGATCTTTTGTATTTGTCTTGATGAGACAAACCTGTTTATATTGTAAACATGAACCCATGAGTGCATCTATACTTCATCTCATGCATTCTGAGTAGACCACTCAAGTCAATAGGGGCTCATGGTGTGTCAAAATAAACTCATTCTGTAAATCTTTGCAGTAGAGGTGCATGCACTAATCAGGCTTTGAGTTATAACTCTTTCTCTATTAACAACACTGATGTTGAAATGTATTTTGCAGAAATCCAGCTTTATTGATTTCAGTTTATATTGGCTAGAAGAAAAGGCTCAACTCACCTCTTAAAAATGATAAATAAAAAAACCATCCAGACTTTGGAGAACTAAAAGGTTATCTAAACTGTATTTCTCAGGTTTCTTAGTGACTGCTAATGAAACATTGCACATTTGATACTTCTGCAGCATGAACCTGGAGGATTAAAAAAAACATAAGAAATAGTAAGATCCTGCATTTTCCTTTTTTTTCCCAACTACTGATTTGTGGTGTCCCATGATCATTTTAAAAGTGATCTGTGCAATTCTTATCTGCCATGGAAACAAATTCATTCACTGGGTGGCTGAACAACATGAGGTGAAATAAATTTCTCAGAAGCCTATCCCTGGAAGGCTGCTATCCATTACTGTTACAAGTTTGCAATGGAAATGGCTTTACTGCTATGCAGACAGTATGATAAAATTTAAAGCTCTGTGAAAGATACATTAGAACAATAAATATAATTCAAACAATATATTAGTGACAAAATATTGCTGGACATGATATGTTTATTTATTCTGACAATTTTTTGAGTTCATCAAAGTAAATGCAGAACTCCTTAAATCTGAAGTTAACCCAAGGAGTAATAAAAGTGAAAAATGATGCACAAATTGATGTATTCACATAGCAGGGGGATTAACACTTTCTCATTTTACCTATATATAGTACCTAGGTTTGCAGACTCTCTGGCAGATGTGATCATCATAAATCAAAAGATTCATCATAGTCAGCTACCTGATTTCATCTTAACTCTTCCAGATGTTCACTGTCTATACTTTAAAAGCACATTATTGATCATTATCCTCTTTTCAACCAGGAGTATCAAAGCCTGTATATCCACTGCAATTACAATTAAAGCCTGATCACACAAGGCACTGAATAGCCTCAGCACACAAGCTAATTTACAAAAAAACCCACTTAATTGTATGTCTAACTCTAAAGACATGCTAAAATACTGTTGCTTTAAGTGGGACTTTGCTTTAAACCTGTAATAAGCTGTGGGTTGATGGCAGTCACATTGCAAGTTTGTGGTCATTGTTCTTCTCCCACATAATTCCAGCTTAATAATATTTGCCACTGACATATTATATCCAAACAGATGGATTGAACGCCAAAGGTATAATATAACAAATGCTCCAGCGAAGCAACAACTTACCCTTTAAAAGTTTTGCCAGATTCTCCAAATTCCAATTCAAGGATTTTTGATTTTTAATTATGAAATGAAAGGAAGGTGCCATTTGGCTGAATAAGTAAAAATAACAATATTTAATCCATAAAAAAGCCTTTAGTCTTTCCCATTTTCAGCAAAAAGCTGGAGGAAAGGTACTTAGACACACATTTAATCTAAATAATTAAAATCTCTGCATAAGAAATGGGTTCTTGCAAGGTAGCTTCTCTGGATAACAGTCTCTGGGATCCATTACACAGCCTCAGGCTCTACAGAGTTTTGGACTGTTTTGTTCCCACTGGTCAAGCACTCTCACTGCATGATCCACCTCTCTTTTGTAAGGAAGCCAGATATTAGATACCACACACTCCTAACATAACAACGTCCACACAGTCTACTTTTATGCTCCAGGGTGTGTTCCTGGGGTTCATCTCAGCTGGGGAGTACTTTGTATATGCACACTGCCATCCAGCTGCTCTGTGTCATGAGATCAATGGCTGAAACTTCTGACTGCCACAGTCACTTCCCCTTTACGCTCCAGGCAAGCCTGTTGGTTGTCTGATACACTAATTTAAACTCTCTAGTGACTATGTTCTGAGGAAAAGAAAAGTAAGCCTAACAAAAAATTTTCCTACAACTGTCACTTTATGGTCTAAGTCCTCAGAAATTACGGCTTCACAACCAGATATCAGACTTTCTGTGATGTTTTCCCTGCCCATTCTGGTCTCACCTTTGGTGAGTTTGAGAACTCTCAACATGTCAGACTGGAGAGCTCATCCTGCCCTCATGCCTCTTGCATGATATGTTTATTTTGTTGTCTTCTGTCTTATTCCCACCTCTGTGTAGCAATGTCCATTCAAAATTGGTTCCGACCTTTTCAACCATATCTTTTGTACAGCAAGTTTTCCCTCTCTTCTGGAAAGGCTGCTTGAACCAAAGATTCAGTGTTCCATGGAACACCGTACCAAAAAGGCAAACAGCCTTGACTGTAGCATTGACAATTTCTCAACAAGAGCCTTTATTGAAGTTTTAAACCCTTTTCTTGGTCAGACTAGTTTGAAGTGCAATTCAATAAGCTATCCAGTGCAAATTAGACAGGTGCTAACAAATAATATGAAATGGAGTTCCTACTCCATCTTACAATTTTAAAAATGGCCAACAGTCATGTTTAACTTTACAGGACATTAACAGCATTAATTGTGAAGGAAACACTGTCCGCACACAGCTCTGGTTGTTTTTTCATACCCTTATTAGTGAAACAGCAAAATAAGACGAGCCTGTATTTGTGTCTGATGCAAAGCCAGTGAAATACAGTCTCCTTGACTTCAGCAAGCTGTGTGTGCATCATACACTTCAGATTAATCCTCTGTGAGCTTCAGAATAAAACCTGTAGTTGCATTAGAGTTTACAAAGATAGGATATTATTTTCTAACTGGCTTATGTTCATGGGTTACTGGAAGAATGGCTGGGAATGACATGTTCGGGGGGAACTTCCTACTTTCTGAAATAACACAACTTTTACACGGTAACTTTCTCAAAGTTAACATTCAACTCTAAGTTATGGCTACACAGCTTAGGGTTTCAGCAGGATCACGTACTGTAGAGATAATAGGATGGAATCACAGGTCTGCTAACTCTCTACTAAGGAATACAGTTCTTTATGTTCATATTTGATTTTTCTAGCCTTGCTTGACCTCTCTTACACTTCCATTTGAGTCAATTGAATATTTTACCCTAACCTACCTTTTAGCTCCAATAAAAGAAAAATTAAACAATATTGGCTTACATTGATCTTTTCTCTTTCCATAATCCCTTTCTCAACGTCAAAAGGACTAAAGAGTTACAGTAGCCTTTTTGTAGGGTACCGGCATATCTCAGGTGAATGAAAGATAAAGTAACTAAAAGTTTCCATCATGAATGAAAAGTAGACAGGGAGTACTTGCTAGTGATTAATTTTTAAATACTATGATCCACCTTACAGGATTTTATTATAAGTTTACACTTAATTTGAATGGAAAGCCGATTCTGCCATTAAAAAGTGCAGAATAACATATTTCAACTGTTTCTCCCCCCCGTTTAATAGATAAAAATGTCCAAGTTGGTGCTTATCAGTTAATTTTGGCTTTACAAGTGGCACTAAACCTTTCTGAGAGCTACATAAAGGAAGACTTCCTCTTTCCTCTGCAATGGCTAAATATTTTTTATCAAGAAGTTTAGAAGAGTGTCTTTTACACAATTGCAATTTAAACAACCATGACTTAGTAACATGTCAGAATATCACGGTCATATTAGAATTAATGAAGATGGCTATAAAAATAGAGAATATAAAAGTGGGTCGTTCTTGCAAAGGTTATTTTGGGATAGTACTTATAATTGAATGTAGAAGCAGCCAGTGATATTTGTTGCATACCTTTTCATGAAGATTTTTCAATACAGTTTGAAAATAACAATGAGGGAATGATGTTTGTATAGAATATTCCTCCCAGAAGGATACAAAGATATCTAATGTATCAGCAGGGCCATATGGTATGGCAACCTGCATGCTTTAAAGCACTCCTACACGGTGATCTGTCTTGTAGGATATTGATATCTAAATACCTCTGGGAATATGGACCCAAAATTATTTTTTGTTGACTGGTTGGGTAAATTAATTTCACTTTCATTTAAATCCTCTCATGCTGATGTATAAATGGTGCAAAGTGTCATGCTTTTGGGTTTTGGGTTTTTTTCTTTTCCTTCTTTCTTTCATAATATAAACTGAAATCTGTTCACCTTCTTGCAGGATATTCAGCTTGACATTACAGTTGAAAACAGTGTTCTGGATGAGTGCCATAGGCAGCTTAGGCACAGTCAGCTGGAGGATCAGCATCTTGTGTTGCGTTCATGGATTCCTCTATTGGTATAAATAGGGAATAAAGCATAGTTGACAGTCAGAGGCTGCATAAACCCATTTCATTACATTATCATACTAGGATAGTAGGGTGATTACCAAGCTTATTGCCTGCGCCTAAAATAATGTCTCTTGTGAAATAGTGCATGTAGGAAATAGAGAAAGTGCTCTAAAAATCACTGAGAAACTGTTGTCTAAATTAAGTCGGACAAATACCTCAGAATTACATTGATGCTACTGAGACAGATTTCTGATATTAACAATATGTAGAATCACCCTCCAACATAAATTCCATGCCTATTTTCCATTATAATGTATTATTACTCCCTCAATAATTTTTATTCAGAATTCTGAGCTATAAACTCTGACACAATTTGTCAGTTACCTATAAAAAATGAGAAAATCAAATCTCTAATGGATTCTAGATCAGAAGAAAACAAAGACTGCTTTAAAAAAATGTCATCTTTGTCTCCTTTCATCTCAGTACCGACTTCTCTGTAGAACAAGTACTACTTACTTTCAAATATCCATGAAAAACGTAAGTTTCAACAATGTGATGAAACAATCAAAACATAATAAATTCCCATGTGTCACCTGAGCTGTGCAAGCTCATTGCAAATTTGAGCTAAAGTGTATTTTCATTAATTTCTCTCACTGATTTGCCCGATGTTACATTTGCTGTGAACTTAAAATACCTGTCTGGTCAGTAAGAAGGGCTCAGCTCATGCCACCTGGAATGTTGAACTTGTCTCAGCTTTTATGCACTGCCCATAAGAAACAGATTAAGTTGTAGATAGGTTATTAATTATTATTGTTTGTGTTGTTTGTCATTCTGGAGTGAAGTCATCCTTTTTTTTTTTTTTTTCTTTTTAAATGAGTGTGATTCCCTTCACTCCATCAAGTCTATTCACTAGCAAGGGAAAACATGATTTTAAATGAAAAACTCATTCTAGGTAATTAGAAATACCAAGAAAAATATTAATGTAAACCCCACACAAGTGCCTCCTCATCTGACTTTATGTATCTGTACAACAGGATGTGTCTAGCTTGCTAGGATGTAAGTACTATCACTCGATTCTTACACTTTACCTTTGGTCCTGTAGGGACAGCCGCCTGTCTGCGGGGTGGCATTTAGATACTTTCTAACCCATACAGAGTCCCTGTTGTTTCACTGGTAGTGAATACACAAATTCCGGTGTGTATTTTAGATGTTTATATAAAATAGGGAGAAAAGTTATATTGATATGTATCTTAGCTACAGCCTGCTGGCACTAATGGATGTTTAAAGAAGCTGACATTGCTTGAAGCATCTTTTACTGTTGCAGAAAGTCATTTGACAAAGCTTGGGTTCCTGGCAGTTGTGCAACTGCTCAACTTGCCCTAGTAAATTGCCCATCCAAAATCAACCCCACAGCTTTAAACACTCTACTATGCTCCCTCAGTCATCAGAATCTAATCTGTATCTGCTTTCAGGCATACTTTCCATTCCTCTTCTGGATTATGAGATGTTCCCAGCAGTGATCATCATTTACTACATATTTCTACAGATTTAAGCACAATGAGACCCGGATAGGTCAAGTACTGTCTCATAAAATGTTCAATAAAATTATTGGTAATTTCAAGATGCCCATTTTAATCAAAACTGCATCTGAGGTAAAATTTAAGCCTTACTTAGAATAAATAGAAAATAAAAAGGCTTTGGATACCTTGGTTTTCCCTTCCTCTTCTTGTCTTGAATTTAGATATCCAAACTGCACTCAGATGGTTCTTCAATAATTTGGATGCATTTTCTTGAAATGTATTTCTCTTAGGTCAGACTATCAATTGACATATATATCTCTGGCCTTAAATGATTTAGAAATACTCTTCTTCACTCTGTGTGATCTGGTTTTCTACAGTATGACAAGGACTGGCAAAGGCTTGCAAGGTGCTGTCAAATTATGACAAATCCAATACTTGCCCAGCCTACAAACACCTTGTCTTGCCCCATCGCTTACTCACCATAACAGCTGCTATTCTTTTCGAATGAACTAGGGTGCATAGATGTTTGATCTGTGCCTGATGACCCTCATGTATTATGAGGTCCTAGGAAAAAAACACATGGACAGCAAGAAGTATCTCCCATAAGGCAATGCTGTAACTCAAGGCCAGGACTGAGACCAAAGAGTCAAAAGACCTCTTTCTCTCCAGCTACCACTGTTATTCCAGGCCTGGCACTGAGAACAGTGGTCACTTACTGTTGGATGCCCTTCCAGACTGTACATCAACACCACAATGGTGAATACTAACTGCACAGCTGTCACTGTCACCCTTCATAATTCTTCCCATTCTTTCTGTCTCATTCTTCTGCCAGTGTAGAGACAAAGCTGCCTGTCTAGACCTCCCACCTCATGTGGAGTGAGCACGTTCGTCCAGCTGCCAGTCACTGAATTAAGCCCTGAGGAGTTCTGTCTCTGTCCCACTCAGAAAGGCACCCAACAAAAGGCAACTACAAGCTACTTGTATGTGAAAGGCTCTGCTGAAGAGCAAATCTCATAGAAAATGTTTATGCTTTCCATTTTAATCTAGCACAGGGAACCTTCATCAGTCTGTCAACCCAGGGGTCAGCTCTTGGGACTGGCCGTTCTCCCCAGGAGCCCAATCCTACCAGTCAACAGCAAAGCCAGCACACCATCTGCCTTTCTCAAGCCCCTGCCTTCGCACTGCAGCAGCAAGCAGAAAAGGTTTTCTCAGCTGAACAGGCTGAGCAACTCAACAGATAAAATGGGAGCATTGCCAGCCTATTCAGCATCCCAAGCAAGAGCTGGATTTGGGAGCCTGTCTTGCCTTAATCAAGACGTTGCTTGGAAGGCCTGCAGGTTACCAAAACTCACCCAGGGGAACAGAAGATGAGAGGTTCCTGGCTGCTACTAATAAGCCACTGTTCTGACTAGTCACAACCATGAATGAAATGAAATATTCTGGCAGAAGGAGACTTGACTGCCTAAAACATCCAGAATAGGTGAATTCCAGCCTGTGCTTTTTTTGCTGTATGTAAATACTATCTCTCCTTGCAGGGGGAGGCAGTGAGTGGAAGAGTTTTGAGGAAAAAAATTATTATTTTTTGTGTAATACTCAGTGCAGTGCAGTGATCAGTGCAGCGGTCCTTTAGGAAAGCTCTAGAGAAAATGAATAATCCTACATTTAGAATAAAAATTGAATGGGTTCCTGGAAATGAGATATGGTATCCTGCGATGAAAAAAAAGGGGGGAAAAATGAGTAGTGATCCATTCAGTAAGTGCTGTCTATTTTGTGCACTGAAAATCGAATAAATCCAAGGAAAATATGGTAGGATGGGACAGGATAAATTTTCTGTACTTACCTATTGAAAAAAAATAAAAATCTCTATTTTGGAAATACTAAGCTTTTGTAAAATCCAAAATACTATTTCATTTGGATATAAGTGACTTAGACCTGGTGAAGTAATTTTTAAGAGTTGTTAGATTCTTGATATATCAATACTATCTGCTATGGTGACAGGAAAATTAGACAGCTGCTATGATAGTTTATGTGCAGGTTTCATTTCTCCCCTTGCATGTTCAGTCTCTACGTAGACAAGCTGTGAGAATTTATTAGCTGTGTGGGGTGAATTGTTGTTTTCTTATAAATCAGTTAATGGTCTAAAACACAGCAAACAAGGCATTCTTAGATAAAAAGGAAAACTAAATATTTCATTATCACTGAAAATCTAATAGAGACATAAAGAACACATCTTTCTGATGAAATTCTCCTAATAATTGAAATATGCTTTGATAAACAGGAGAACAGATTTTTAGTCCCTCCTGCCCTTAGGGAGGGCCCCCTTACTGACAGAGGCGTTTAACCATCAAAATTGCTTTCTGCTTTGGTCGAAACTAGGCAAAATATATAAGGATAATGTAGCTTAAGTAAGAAGTTACAAAAAGACTGATTTTAGGTTAGTGGTTAGTTTTCCTAACTAGCTAAAGGAAAGCTTCACATGTCTCCAGGAGCTTTTTTTCTTAACCTATTAATTATTGTAAAATAGAGACTCTTTCCAGCAGATCTAGCACACAACCTATGAATGGACCTGTAGCCAAAACCAAAGGTATGTGTAGTCCAATGGCCTGTCTCCAACTGTAATTGTGGATGCCTAATGTAGGGGAAACATATTGTGGTATATTCCTTAAACATTGTCGCAACCTCCCGCAATTTGCAGTACATGGACTTTCTGATCCAGTGGTGATTTCTGTACGGTTAGTGAGCCTCAGTACATTGTTTTGCATTGAACCATACAACTTCCCCTTTAATTAATGGAAAATTTTGTCATCCAGAATGTTGTATGGCAAGGAGCTCTACAGCGTAACTGTCCACCATGTGAACAGCTGCTTCTTTTTGCTTTCTTCAAATCCTGGTCATCTGCTTTCTGGGTGGATCCTGTTATGTGAAAGAGCTGTTCATTCTTCTCCTCTACATTTTCAAAGAAAAAGTGGCCATAGCTATTCTGTGCTGTTTTGAGCTCAGTGTTTTCAGCTTCTTTCAGGCAAACCCTTACATAGAGGCTCAACCACAGAAAGGTCTGAGCTCCCAGACTGTGGTAGACTATATGCTGGAGATAAGTTGTTTCTCCAGAACACAGCTCTTTTGGCCAAACATTCTTTTGAGGCTCATCAGGGAGATTCAGCTAGTCACAGTTTAGGTGATGTGGAGTCTGTGTAAGGTTACCAGCTCTGTAGCCTTCCATACAAAATCCCAAGCTTTTAATTTATCCACTAGGATATTGTACTCTAAAATGGAGATGCTGGTGGCCAGGCAGGTTTCTGCAAACCCTGGAGTTGTATTGAATAGACTTTTCTTTTCCAAAATAGAAAATCTCTCTGAAGACTGTCAGATTTTGACAGTCTCTATTTATAAAAAGCGCTATGACATGCATGTCAAAGTGCTGATGGAATTTGCTGAAAGTTTGTGTGAGAATTGAAATGTTTTGTCATTTACTGTAACCTGCATTTTAGTGTAGTCTTTCTGATGGCAAAGGATTGTGTCTAGCCTTCTGTTCCTTTGGCTGATACCCAGCTTATTGAGAAAGCTTTAATAATAGCATTTAGCTTTTACAGCATTTTTTATCTGAAGCTTTAAAGTACTTAACAGGAGTGGGTACTATTATCGCGATTTTTATAGGCAGAGGAACAGATTGGGTTATACGGTAAATACACAGAATTATGAGTAGAGATCAGGCTTCTTGATCTTTAGGCGAGTGTGCTAATCACCAGCCAAATTTATCCTCTGGGAAAACAGTGGGAGATGGGAGGATCTAACAAAATGGGGATATAATTTTTGAAGTTATCTTTCCAGTGGTAGAAGTCCTCCTGTTGCGATGCAAAGATGAACTATAGGCAAATAATAACTGATCTTTTTTCAGAAAAGATCTTTTTTCAGAAAAGATCAGTGCAAATGAATGTTCAGCATGATGCATTGAATGCTTCCTGCCCTAATGAGGAGTTCTGCACCACTGTTCTTAATGATGAGCAAGACAGAGGCTTAGCGAATGTTGAAAGGGTTGGTTACCCTTTCCAGTTACAGGAGGGAGATGGGCTTCAAAGAGCATAAAGCAGAACTTGAACAAAGCAAGAACAGCATTCTCAAACTCAAATTTGTTCAGCATTTACAGCACTCGATGAAGCGGAAACTTTTTGTTGTTAGATTAAGTCAGAGCAGATACTTATATCCAACAGGTGGAAGAAGAGCAATGAAATCATCAAGCATAGCTTCCTGCATAGGATCACATTGATGAAAAGCTGAAAGGTCTTCCATGTGATATTCAGTACCAAATGAAATTATAGTGCGTTATAATTGATAACTGTGTGTTGGGTCCTGACAAAACCAAAATCAAGCCCTTCTTTTAATAGTAAAATGAGACAGAATAAATTAACTATTGATGGCAAATTAAAATTATGGTCTAATGTATTTATTTTCCTTCTTTTCATGCTAACTTTACTTATCTTTTTGTACCTCTTGTCTACTAACTGACTTTAATTTAGTGTTTTATTATATATCTTTAAAATCACTTCTTTTCACACAAAGGTTTTTCCTTTCAGACAAGTGGTGCACAATCTATTATATGTATTTTCCTAAGGAAGTCAACAGCAACAATAATAAGGGGTATATTTTGTGGCTTAGAGTAGGGATCTTGTCTCCACTAAAGGCATAGAAAATTAGAAAGGAAATTGAAAAGACATGTTTTTTAAACCCAAGAGGAATGTGCTATTCTTGTGTTAAAAACATGTTAACCAAAAAGCAAAAAATTCTATTCCATTCTAAAGAATACTGAGATTTTACTGAGATTATATTTGTATTATATTATATTATATATGTGAACAGGAGGGGGGGGTTGTGTGTTAATGAAAAGAATGTAAACTCTGGCAAGTTAAATGTAAAATCATAGTAAACCAGCCAGGAATTTTTTTCAATACAACTTGCTACAGATGTTAAAACTAACCGTAAGGCTTTTTGCTTGAGCGTGATGGAGAGTATGCAAAGGTTCATAGCTAACTGGGATGTTCCTGGGGAAGCACTCAGAGAAGATAAAGATTCATTCGCCACAGAGACTCATTGAGACTTTCACACAGTAGAGCATTTATTTTCTGTGGAAAAATTGGAGGAACAGTCTCAAATAAAAGTGTCAGAAGAACATATTTCTGAGAAAGTCACTTAAGTGAATAACAATTGCCAAAACTGATATTAGTAATGGCTGAAACCAGATGAAATTTACACAGGGTTCCTACAGGAATTCTAATGGAAAATTACCAAAGTATTAACCAAGATATGTAACCTATTCCTTAATTTGCTAAGGCAGTAAGTGTTCCTATACCTTTTCCCTAAGCCTCCACTTATGGAAGTTTTCAGAGAAAATACATTGGGTTATGTAGCTCTTTTTGGTTTCAACTGGTATGAATATTTTTGTGTTCTTACACAACACCAGTTATTTAGAAACTAGTGAAGGAAACTGAAAGAACAGAAATGCCTGTCTTCTGTTCTTTATACATAACTTTCAAATATTGATGACAGTAAATGAGGTCGTCTTCCTAAGGAATGGAACATTTTCCAAAGGATGGACATTTCTGATATAGAAGAAAAGTCCCAGTTGCAAAATGATTAAATTAAAATATTTGCATGCTTCTGGTGACTAAACCAAAGATTAAGATAGTCAGTTACCTTTACTTCACTTTTCACATTCCTGCTCTCAAGATGTTTCTCTTTAAAGTCCTTCAGCACTGCTACATTCTTGAAGAACTGTGGGTTGTTGTTTTTTTCAAACTAAAGGTAATTTTTGAATAGGAAAGTGAGATTAATTTTGTGAATTGGTTTGATTTGAGTGACTCAGGAGGAATTTTAAATGCAAGTTGATTACATATATTTTTGAGTTTTAAAAAATAAACCAAAACAAACAAATACTTAGTAGGAGCCAGACCTGGTAATTAAAAATTTTCAGCTTTAACAGCGGAAACAAGACAAAATTATCCAGAAGATAATTAAATAGAATTGCAGCACATCTGTTCTCAGGGTAGACTTGTGAGACTAAAACCTAAATTAATAGCTCTTTATTGCAAGAATTCCTTTCCTTATCTAGATACAGAGATTGTATACACCTGACCAGCTGTAGCTCTTTATTTTTGGCCAAATAAATCTTGTTCTGTAAACATCAATTGCTTTCCATTAATTGCAAGGAGACACTTCTTCCCTTGAGTTATTTTTTAGCACAATGATTTTTATATCAGAAACATACTATGTAGCTTATATTTTCTGTGGCTGGACACATATGCTTCCATGATTTAAAGTGAGAATAAGCCTCTAGCAATTTAGCACAGTGGGCCTTGAATTGATAAAGGATAGGTTCATATTTTAGGTGAAAATGATGAAAACATAAAATTAAGGTAAAGATGTCCAGTGGTTTTCCCTTCTGTTTTCAACTCAAATAAACAGGTTTTGAGGAGTTTATCCAAGGATAAGTTACAGACAGTATGACAGGAGTTTTGAAAATTATCATCTGATGATGTCTCCCACAGTCATTGCATGTAGCTAGCCCATTTGAAATATAGTGATATGGAACACAGTGTTTTTCCCTACATCTTTTTAAGCAGTAAGTAGTCTGATGTCAAACAATACAGAAAATGCCAAAAAATCTGTTTTAGATTGATTTGCATGCTAATATCAGAAAATGTAAAAGTCATTGCATCTGGTACTTAAAAACCTGTTGTTTGTAACAACTGTCATTACAGAATAATTAAAAGCTGACATACACTGAGCGGGCAGTAAAAAAAGTCCTGTCAGCTAGAAATTACTGCATCCAGACTTCAGATTGAATCTAAGAATGAAGTGAATTATAATTGTTAACCTATTTGAGAAGCTCTTGCTAGTTTCATTTGTTCCCAGTTAAATTTTTGTAACTAATTTATATTTTAAAGTTTGACTAATTAGAAAGTCTGGCATTTTGATTATGGGAGATATTACATAGAAAGCAAAGGATAGTTGAGAAAACTGTAAAGGAACTTCAGAGTTGCTCTAAAATTTAAAGGTCATCAGTAGAGAAAAAATTGACTGCAATCAGAGATTAAGAAAATCAATCCTTGAAGAATTACAGTGTTACAATCACAATGTGCTGGTGGTCAACAAGTCAGTTCTGTTTGATCCACTCTGAATGATGCAGCTCCTTTGTGTTTGGAAAACTGAATGTCAGGCTTAGAGGAACCTGCAGTGAGAACTGCACAGGCTATATATTGAGGAAATTGTGCCGGAGTAAGGGGAGTAACAGTAGCTTTCTGTATTTTCTGCTCAGGTATTCTTTCCCAACATGCCCTAGTATTTCGAAATGACCAAAGATTGTGTCATACCAAATTCTGATACCAGTAGTTCTTCTACCAGCAATTTTCTAACCAGTGGTTTTGGAACACAATAGATTAGTATAAATTTCAACTAGTCCAGATCCCTCTCTAAATAAAAGAACAGAATTCACAGGAGGGGAAAAAAGTGTATTTTTTATTTTTTTTGTTATCTTCAGATATATTCTGTTGGGTTTTTTACAGTATTCTTCTTGCACTTTTGGATTGCCAATGGGATTTGGAAGCTTAATCCACCTGTAATATTAAAAACTTCATCACTGAACATTTAAGCACCCATTTCTCTATTTTTTTTAAAGTTCTCTTGTTTTATCTGATAATTTCAGTATTTTTTCAACATTATGCAATTTATATTTGCATGTATTATTTTCTGTCTCTTAGACTACATTGATTCATTAGGATACATATTAATGTAGTATTAATTTCCTCTAAGTAAAACAGGTAGCTAAATATTACTTTGAGTACTAATTTGTGTGTTCAGGTTAGTGTTTCCACTTTGCAAAAACATAAAAATATGAAGTGAAATTAGCATTATAAACTAATCCAACAACAATGTGGAGAACACATTTTCTGTTATATCCTGGAGTGTCATCTATATTTATGAGTTCTAGAAAACAAGAGCTTTTGACTTGATTGGCAATTTGTAGTAATATACAAGCCTAATTTTCTCAAACCACTATTACAGGTTCATCATCTTATCTCAAACTGTAAATATGCAAACTTCAAAAATAACGTTGAGAACCCAATAAGATGTGATATTAACAGAGCAATAAAAGTAGATCCGTTAATGAGAATTGTTCATGTCAAAACACATGAAGCATTACTCTTCATACTGTTGAATTATTATTATTATTATTAGCTTTTGTCATTGTTCTTGTTGCACCACAGTGATGTAGACTTGGAGTCTTGAAATGAAGAATTTTTGGAAACTAACTTGCTAGTCAGTCCAGTTTCTCGGCCTTCTGAAATAAACTGACTGGACTGAGTGGGCTTTCAGCAATTCTTAGCTTTGTTCATTGCAGCTACACGTAGGAAACTCTGTCTGGGATGTAAAAAGAAATCCCTGATCCCATTCCTTTTTTGAACTTGTAGATATGATGTAGAAAGCTTCCACTTGGGAGGGGAAAAAAAATAAAAGGATTCTTACTGTCTTTCTCCTTTTGTATTTGGGGCTTCTCTAAGAGCCTATGTAGTACAATGTCCCTGTTTCATTTTCAGCTCTGCTCTGACCTCTTTTCTGCACTGAGTCTTGCAAAAGGATTACAAGCCACGGTGACAAGTTGCTGTGCTTTTGTAATTCTCACCTTGGTCTGTAATAGCAGCTCCCTACTACCAGGTGGAGGAAAGGATTATTCTGATATACTTAAAATGATTGTGGTGGTAGATACAAGACTGAAATCTTAAGTGTGGAATATTTTGCCATATTTTACTACTTGAACATAAGTAATATAATGACAATGAGAGCTGTGAATATACGTTTCTTCTGTGATATGTTAGGTCATATGGTCAGGAAATCCTCTCAGATTAAACTCACCTTCATCAGCATGATGGCCAGCCATG
Source organism: Xenus cinereus (assembly GCA_025774025.1). Classification (NCBI taxonomy): domain Eukaryota; kingdom Metazoa; phylum Chordata; class Aves; order Charadriiformes; family Scolopacidae; genus Xenus; species Xenus cinereus. The sequence continues at coordinate 30,676,680 of JAOXJK010000001.1, read as the reverse complement.
AAATATTTCTGCATACATGTTTATAAAGACTCCATGTGAAGGGAATCGCTCTGAATTCCCTTGTTGTTATAAATACACAATAGTATGTGTCACCCTATGCTTTATACAAAGATAATTCCAGTTGGTAATAATCTTTCCATATTTAATTGGTATGGATAAATACCGATAGATAAATAACTAAACAGACCTTTTTTTTCCCTGGTCGTGTCTCCTACTCTGCTATTGCCTTCCCTCTCTCTGCTCCACCTGGAGGCTGCTGTTTAGAAGCATATATTTTAAAGTAAGGTTCCTGGAAGCCAGGCATACTAGGAGAAAATTGGTCAGTGAGTGAAATCCAATGAATCCTACAAGATGTGTATGTCCTTGATTTGACTACTTCTTGTCTGTGGTATTAAGTTCTTCTCTGAGCTGCTCAGCCACAGAGAAAGCAGGAGGTTTGGCCTTGTTGCTCTTTACCGTGTTTATGGAGTCCCAGACCCAATTATCACAATGCAGCCCTCATTTGAAGCCAGCTGTGACTTGTAAAGAAGTGGTTGTACATAAACAATGTCAGTGGTTTGGACCCATGCATTTCTTTAGACAAGAAGTACAGTTATAATTGGGATTTGTGACAGAATGTATCTGTTTTATTTGTTAGTTTGCACATCTACTTCCTGGACATGACCACGTGACCCACCTGCTCAATGCGGGGAGGGCTGTGGACATTGTCTACCTAGATTTTGGTAAGGCCTTTGACACCATCCCCCACAGCGTTCTCCTGGAGAAGCTGGCGAATCATGGCATAGACAAGTGTACTCTTCACTGGATAAAAAACTGGCTGGATGGCCGTGCCTAGAGAGTTGTGATTAATGGGGTGAAATCTGGTTGGCGACTGGTCACCAGTGGTGTCCCTCAGGGCTCGGTTCTGGGGCCAGTCTTGTTTAATATTTGTATTGATGATCTAGATAAAGGGATTGAGTGCACTCTCAGTAAGTTTGCAGATGAAACTAAACTAGGTGGCAGTGTTGATCTGCTTGAGGGTCGGAAGGCTCTACAGAGGGACCTGGACAGGTTGGACCAATGGGCCAAGGCCAGTGGGATGAGGTTTAATAAGGCCAAGTGCCAGGTCCTGCATTTTGGTCACAACAACCCCAGGCAACGCTACAGGCTTGGGGAAGAGTGGCTGGAAAGCTGCCCAGCAG
>JAOXJK010000001.1:30634640-30673223 GCA_025774025.1 Xenus cinereus | reverse complement strand
ATGTGATTTAAAAGAATAAGCACAAGTCAGACAAGTCTATTTTAGCAAAATGACAAATGTAATCCTTTGCTACATGACCAATTACAATTTGCATCACATTCATAGTTCTAACTTTTTTTATTGCTGCATATGTAATGAGTAAGTCTCTGTGTAAAAGTATGGGAAATATATCCTGGACTTCTGCTGAATCTGTTTTGCTTCAAAAAGGCAAGCAGGGTGCATGGAAGTTTCATATGGAGGTTTAAGTAACTGCAGTTCTTCCTGACATGAACTCCAACATCTAAATACAGCTAATACTAATGTTAGCAATGAAGCAGGGAATTTTAAATAGCCAGAGCATTGCTCCACTTCTTGATGTCAAAGGTGGATTATCTGGTCAGTAATGCCATAAATGTTTTCAAAGGTTTTGCTGAAAGCATAAGATGAGACAATGACTTTTATGCACCTCTTCACTGGTTGTTTCTTCTTTGATCATCAGCTTTTCATGTTTTTCTGGCAGGTAAAATGTACCTCAAATTTGCATTAAAAGTTCATCCTTATTCTCCTCTTGAAAGGTTTCATTTGACTAGTCTTCAGGCTGTGATAGCAAAGCTATCCAAACCTGTGATATACATTAAACTCCAACAGCAGGTTATTTCCCATATTTTCTAAGAAAGATCTTTTTAAATATTCCATCAACTCTGAATAAAAGTTATGTAAAATAAAGTTAGAAATTTACTTTGAGATGGAGAAAGGTAAAGTGCAGTTAATACAGACTGGTCCTTTTTCTAAAGAGTTTTTAACTAACTGAAGATGCTGAAGGCATAAATATATGTGCCATCCTGCAGCATTTACCTATCCAGTTTTGAGATGTCACATCTGATTGACTTGTTGTCCATCTGTTCTAATATTCTGTATCTGGTGGTGACCAGTTCCAAACACATTTGACAGAGATGCAAGAAACAGCCCAAAGAATACAATAGGATAATTTGGGCACAGGAGAAATGCCTAAATAATCACTGGTTAGTTATGAACTGAGTACATTAAAAAATTACCTGAAATACAGGTATCCATATAGATAGCTAACTAATTTTGTATCTTGTTAGGTGCTAGACATTAAAATTATCAATAAGCAGAGATGCTTTATGAACTACTATGACAACTACTGAACCATTTTCCAGACATGGGGATGTCCCTGTTTTATGCTACAGTGTAGTACAGGTTGGTTACTCTCTCCATGTCAGTCTGCTTTTTCCCTCTTTGCCCTATTTCCCTCCTTAAAGATTGCACCTAGTTAAGAATTTATCCTTAAGACTTAATGGAAAAGAAGTAGAAGACATTACAGAGAATACACATATGCTGTTATATAAATTCCATAGTTTGCCCTCCCCTTGAGTACAGTATTTAGTTCTGGGTCCTTGGTTGCAAAGGAGATTTGTCAGAACTGGAAACAGTTCAGAGGGGCAACATGGTTGATGAAAAATATACGGGACAAATGAGCAGCTTGGGACTCCTGTACATGAAAAGACAAGACTTAAGGGAGTCTGATTTTTCAGTGTCTTTTTCAGTATAGGATTTAGGGGCAATCAGATTAAGCCCTTCAGATCCTCTAAAACAAAATAGGAGGTTGTTCATGTCAGGAGCACTAATTTTGTGAAGCTCCTTGTTAAAGGATGTTGTCTATGCTGAAAGATTTTTTTTGTGTTCAAGGGCAGGTTTGACAAGCACTTGAAAAAGGTGTCTTTTGGGAGTTACTAAATGGACAAGCAATCAGGCACTCAGGAAATCTGGACTGAAAACACTAAAAATATAGGAAAAAATAATACTTATGTCTATATGTTTTCTCTGGTTTTCTTCTTCCCTAGGGCCCACTTGCAGCCACTGTTGAAGACAGAATAATGAGCTGGATAGGCCCTTGATCTGAATTAGTGCGATCGTTCATATATTTTTACCTACTCTCAATTGCACCTAACAAATCAGATATTTATCTGCTGTTTGATATCTATCTTTCTGGTCCAGAAAAGAATGTGCCTACATATGACAACGCAGAATTATACATGCCTGAAGAGAAACTGATTAATTAGGGCAATGCACATGTATTTCTGTTCTGGTAGACGTGGGGTTAAGTCTCAAAAGTTAAATGCAATATTCTACATGTCTTATTCTTAAAACTCCAGTCAGTAATGCAAGTATTGGCAAGCAGAATATCCAATCTAAGGTTTACTGAGGAAGAAAAAAGCTGAGTGGGAGAATGAAAGCAGAAATATGTCTTGGGCAGTAAAGGGCAGACTGAATAACAAAACATCATTGCTAAGACTGCAGAATCACATCACACAAAGTCACTGCAGGAGGACTTCTACTGTGAGATAGCTCTAAGTTGCTTGTGGAACTAGGATGTTTGAGGAGGAAAGACAGTATTACTATTAACCATTTTGCTAAAGTAGGAATGATTTTACAGAGGAAGAGGAAAATGAGAAATTGGAATGAAAAAGCCATGCACAAATTGGCCCAATGAGCCAACCACCTCCTTAAAATATGAAGAGCGAGGTCATGCGATAGGACCTACCTGCTTACTTGGGATGGGGAACTAATTATAAAGAAATTTTTTTGTATGACCCATCTGACTTCATCTCATATGTTCAAAGAAATACTTTTCTAGGCATCAGAATTTTTTAAGCTTGATTTCCTATGGCCACACCCCTGACATCTATTAGGTCTGTGGAGCATTCCAAAGGAAAAATTCAGGTACAGCCTCTTAAATAGACTTTCATGTTACTGGTAGTATAGTCATGTTCACAGTAATGTACATTCTTTACCTTTGGGGATTAATTTTTGACTCTCACTCTGTTTCTGAAATATGTAGTATACACATTTTGTAACATTTGGCTAAAATTGGACAATTTGAGGAAAGTGGTATGTCAGACACACACAGATCGTGGCATCAGTGAAGTAATAGTGAGACGAGGCTAAAACATGAGTCCAAAACAGATTTCCTGAGATATCTCCTGTGAGGAGAACAAGAGATACAGAGAAATACCTGAATCAAAAGGAGGATTGGGTCATGGATTACTGAGAACCCAAGCTGTAAAAGTCCATAGGCCCAGCCAGGTTGGTTCCAAGTGTGCTGAGAGAACTGAAAGTCCATGCAAGATGCTTTCTCTCATCTTTTAAAAGTCATGGAAATCCTGAGAGATCCCTGATGACTAGTAGGAAACAGATGTTGCATCAGAAACATGCAAGAAAGGCCTGAAGAACTAGCCAGGGAACTATAGGTTGAACCTTCTCGCTTTGGACCCTGGGAAAGTCATGGAGCAAGTCCTGTTGGAGTATGTTTTTGAATATATGAGAAGGAGGTGATAGGGACCAGTCAGCATGGACTTAAGGGTAAATCATGCATTACCAACCTGACTGTCTTCTATGATGAAATTAAAAAGTTTTTAGAAGAAACAAGAACCTCTAATGTCATTTGCCTTGACTTTCAACTCAATCTGCCACAATACTATTGCATTGCATTCTGATGTTATGGTCTGAATGGGTAGACAACCAAGTGGGTGAAAAAATATTAGGAAGATTTGGCTTAGAGGGTAGTGATTAATGTGTTATAGTCTATCCAGAGGTCAGTAATATGTTTTTCAATGATGTGAAATAGAATAAGTCATGTAGTCTCATCAAGCTTACAGATGACAACAAAATAGGAGGAGCCACTTGATATGCTTGACAGCAGGCTGGAGGAATCTAATGAAATTCTGCAAGGACCAATACAAAGTACTTTGTAAGGGAGTCTCCTCTGCTCCTTATACTATTATTAGACAAACAAAGACTATGTTTGTCTTTGGGATTTTCTTTTTGGCTTTTGGGTTGGGTTTGGGTTTTTTTTTTTTTGATCTTGCCAGTCATCCTTGTGCATTCAGCAGGAAGTCTTGCCTATCTGGAGTCAGTCATGCTTATCTTGCTCTTGAGCTAGTAAGTTTCCCTTATTTGGGTGTTTTGAACATACCTCTTTCTTTGCTGTTTTGGTGGTCACACTGCTCAAATACTTAGGTTAATATAACCAAAGTATATATTGTATTTTGTTATGATGACACTGTGCTAATAAATTCTTTTGTCCTGTTGTTGATTTCACAATTTTTGTGTGCTTATGTTTGGATTCAATGCAAGTTAATAGTAATTATATTCCAAGTAGTGCACTTGCAATTTATAGGTGTCATAGGCCTCTGTACTGGTTATACCAATATATTACAGATTTACTTCTGAATTTAGGCAATCTGCTTGATTATTGTATATAATCTACATGTATATTGTATATATATTGATATAGCCAAAAGACTACTACGGTAATCAAAACTTTAATGAAATCAGTTTAACCCTGTCTCATCTACTGCTGACAGTGGGAGCATGTGAGAACTAGGACAGTAGAACCATATGTGACACCAGCTGCTCTTTAAAGAAACCTTAATGCAGCTTTATGGTCCCCTGTGTTCTTGCCAAAGATTTCTTCCGCAGAGGGCTTCCTGTGTTTATAGTAGCGGTTGTGGTGTTTGTGTTATCTGGTTAGTTTTGGTGAGTGAGCTTCTCATATGAAAAACTGGGAATGTGCCACTCAAACTGGGAAGCTAAAATACCTCTGCTTTTTTTCCTTTCCTCTCCTCCCTTCTCCTTTTCACATTAAAGCTATTTTCAACAATTCACAAAGAGGAAGACTAAATTTATTTTGGTTTACACATGGCATTGTGAATTGATTTTGCAGATACACGATCGAGTAATTATTGAGAGCATGAATATTCTCAAATTGAAATTTTCATGGCGATATCTTCAGGTTTTTTTAATCTCCCCTGCATTCTCTTTTCTTGTAGTCCCAGAAATATCTCTGTAAACATCTCTTGATGTAAAAGCGTCCTTTCTTTTCCTTTCTTCCCTCTTCCTCTCTGCATTTTGTGTATTTTCTTCCTTTCTTTGTTCCTGTCCTCATTCAGTACATTCAGAAAATACTGAATCAACCTTCTTCTACAATTTTTCTTCTCCCTCCCCCATGACTTTTCTATTTCTTTCCAAATTAATTTGCCCTGCCACCTGGTCTCCTTGGAATTTAGCAATTATTCAGTATATAAAGCCTGGCTCCTAACAGATGGGGCTTCCAGAATACACACATCAACAATGTACATCCTAGGGCCAGAAGACTGTGAGTTAGCTGCAGTTTCATTATGACTTCAGTTTTCTAATGGTTGTGAACATTGTCAAAGAACATTAACGTTGTTTGTGATACAGTGTCTTCTAAATAGTGGATTTTAGACTAAGCCCTGTTTCTTTGATTTAGAACATAAGTTTGTTTTCCAATTTCACGGTACTGATGGCACATATTTTATAGCTACAGGCATGGGAACCAAAATATAGTAATTACCTATGTTTACTTTCACCTGTGCTTTGCAGAAGGCATCCTAGACTTTGCATCCAATTAGCCAGATCAGCATTTGTCATTTTCTAAAACTTTCTATGTCATCACAGTTCACTTCTGCACTAGTATTTCCGTGTTTTAAAATAAGAGATTAATGTATGCTGTTTTTCAATTGTATATAAGGAATATGGCAAGAAACATTTTCTGAGAGAATTTTTTTTTAAATGCTCAAAGTTCTCATGATCTGCATTTGCACAGATCAGAAACATCTGGGGCAGCTATATAATTTGGGAAGAAGACATAAGACGGACTAGAGAGAAGGGGGAAATAATATTCATGGAAAGGGGGGTATTCAAAATAACCAGGATCTTTCAAGTATTCTTGTTTGACCTGTTCCATATTGTATGAATAATCGAGGTCCTGAGACAAAGACTTGTTCTCTCTTGTCCTAGATGTGGAGAGTATCCACAAGATCAGATTCAGTATTTGTTGCTTTCTTGATTTCTCCTGCTTAAATCTTCTATTTTGTATGAATAACAAATAACCCTGAGGAAGCAGACACTAACTCTGCATCCAGAGGTAGTTTTACAGAACATAGGTATATGAGGTAGAGCAGGAGGGATTTGAAACTTGGCTTTCTATGTACCACAGAGCATTATGACTAGTAACATAAAGGTCAAACTGTTCTAGGATCTGGAGTTCTGAGCTGGAATCTGATCAGAAATTTGTCCAGAAAAGTCTCTATGCTAGGGGACCTCCTACTCTAGGAATCTTATCTCTTGCTAACAGTCCATATCCCAAAGAGATGACCATAGATATAAAAGCCAAAGCACTAACTACAGAAACAGTTATGCAGCCAGCTGTTGCAGGACAGATCAGCTCTTCCCCAAACTCTTCCCAGACACTTATACAACTCCCATGTCTTCAACCTTTGGCCAAAGAACTCTGCGGTCCCTTGTTGATTTGTTCCATGTTTCCTTTGGCAGAGTCATTGGTGATCACAGTGATGAACAGTGAGAAAGAACAATTTAAAGTGTAAAAGACTGTTGAGAGTCTCTCTGAAATACCCTTGATCCGGGCTGCCAGCAAGCAATAAGAATCCCACGACAGCAACTCTGATCATCAGCTTCTTGCCCTGCAGAAGGGAACCTCCATCACTTGGCCTGTCTTCTTGGTGCTAATGTATGATTCAGGCTCAGCTGGCTTTGAGTTCTTCCCAGGGAACTTGTTCCCCTTTCTTGGCTGTTAAGGCACTGTACTGATTCTGTAAATTCAGATCTGAGGGCATTGAAAGACCCTTCTTCGCGATGCAAGAAGTCACAAGTTTTCAGCATCTTGGGAGTTTCCATCCATGACTAGACTGTCCCTGCCCCTCCTTCCTTGTACTGTGTAGCTCTGCAATGTGACTGTGAAGACTCTGTTGTCACCTCTTTATCCTTCCCAATGCTATTCAGTCTGCTCATCTTCTCCCACAGCTCCTGTACCTGGATGCTTAGTGCCTCATCTACAGCACAGCTCCTGCAGGTGAGGCCACCAGCAGCTCCAGCCCCAGGGAGCAGCACCAGGCACTCCCTGCAGTCCCAGTCCTGCATGGCAGCCTCTCTCCTCTGAGCATCAGTGCCAAGGACTTTGACTTCCTGGGGAAGCTTCTTCCACCCAGCCAGGGGGACAGAGCTCCGTAGCATGTCATCACCACAGTCTTACGGTCCCATGCTGCATGGAGCAGAGTTTCTGGGTCTCTTTCACGTCCCTAGCTGAGATAACTGCCCTGCTAACTACCAAAGTACCCGTTAGCTGCCTCTGCTGCATGCCTGCTTGCCAGCTAAATAGGTGTTCTCTGCTGCAGATGAACAGCAGATTATTCTCAAATTGGCAGATGGTTGCTGAACATTTTCCAGACAGCTTTGGTGATAAATGCTTTCTTGCTGCTGTATGTGGTAAAATGGCTTTTTGCATCATGCATGTGTTGTAAAAGCTTGGTTATATTCCCATGGTACCTTTTTAACAATCACTGTGAAAGGGAGAACTGTCTGCCAAGACTTTGTGCTAATTGCCCTACATAACCAAGAAGAGATAAAAATGAACTAATGTTCTTTTTGTGATCAGAAGCTATCCTAAAGGATCAATTTTTAAAAGCGTTATCAAGCATTTAACTAGGCAAGAGACTTAAACACAACAGAGATATTCATTCCAGGAAATGACTTCTTTCAGTGAATGAATATTATCAATTTTCAGGGCTTAGAACACTAGCATTATTTGGATGCAATCCATGAGGAAGATGGGCTGCTGAAAGCTCACCTCTGTTATAAAGGTATTGTAATTTAACTACTGATTTAAACCCTATTGTAATTCTAGCTTTTTCAAATTATACATTTTACTTTGTGGTGGAGAATGAATTGTTAATGGAGGCCAAGGCAGGGGGAAAAGTATAGTTTAAATGATCAAGTCTGTGCACTTTTGGTATCAGAATATTTTTAAATTTTATATTAACATGAATGGTGTGTGAGTTTACAGTATTACAATGAAGCAACTTCAGCTATCATATTTGCATAGTCAATGTGGTGGATATGTAACTAGAGGCAAAGTTTAATAGCACAGTCAGTTCTCGTGCCTGAATAGGAAGGTCTATAGACTTTCAGCAGCAGCTTTGGAGAAAAAACCAAAATTAAACAAATTTAAGATAATAGATGTGCCAAACTGGAACTTTTGTTTCAGTTTGGACATCCCAGAGAGGTTCATCAGGTCACAGTTGAAAATGGCAAAAGGCAAAAGATTCTATTGTTTCTGGTATCTGAAGTGATAAATTGAAAACCTGTAAGAATGTGAATGCTGCTAGGGATGTATTCACATTAATAATTTACTTGTGATTTATATCAAGCTAAAATATCATTGTCAAAATGTCTTTGATTTTTGCCTTTACACTAAACATAAGAAATTACTCTAAGGTTGTTCTTTTCCATTTTTGTGTTATGTCATTCCAGAGCCTTTCCTTGCACACTTTCCAGTCATCACTGTTCCAATCCACGCATGAATAAAGAAGGTTAAGAAATGAGTTAATTGCTATTGAGTGCAGGTGGAAATTTCAAAAATTCTTTAGCAAGGCATGACCACAAGGCCCAGGGACCTCTATGGCTCACCTTCTCTTGTGAAATGAATGTTTTGCATCCTGCATGAATGAGTGGAAGTTCAGTTTAAATGGTCTTCATCATAAACAACTGTCACTCAGTCAGTTTCTAGGTGGTTTTGATGTTCCACATATTCTGTAACCTAGGATCAAATGCTGTGCATTTTTAAAATTGTATTCTAAGCTAAGCAAGGTTTATTCTTCATATGGAGTGTGTCATCAGGGAAGTTGGTTGCTTGTTGCTGCCACCTTTCTGAAGCATTTGCTCTTTCTAGGCCACAGATTAGAAAGAAAGTCACAGTTTCAAGATAAAATTACTGACCTGTATGTTACGGACGCACCATACACACTAGATGTAAATTCAAAGACTTTAAACAATGAGATCTTCATGCTCAATTCTTAATTGGCTCTGATGAGTGTCCTGGTTCTTAAAGGTTGTGTGCACAAATAGCAGTTACTCCTCAGCGTGCTCATTTATAAGCCTAACTTCCAGATCCCTTTTTGAAAATGTTGATCTTCCTTGATGGGTAAGAGTATATATTTTGTCTTATGTTTTGTTTCTCTTCCAGTCATGTCAGTTTAAATTATAAAGCTCTCTAGTAATAAGTTTTTCAGTCATGGTGAAAGCTGAACTGGATTACTAACTTTTCAGTTTAAGGTTATCCCTATATTCCTGCTAACTACTTAATGTGTATTGAAAGTAGGAATGAAACTTAAACAGATCTTTAAAAATATGTATAGTTTAAATACTTCTTATAAACACGTCCCAGACTCTTGGTTTTAATGACACAGATGAAAATCTTTCAGAAGACTTTGAAAAATGTAAAGGATGGGTTGATAGAATATTCTGAAGCAGTTTATTCCACTCAGGATGGTGTTGTTGCTAAATTTTATTATACCCCAAAGCAACCAGACTGTAACTAAAGTCTGGAAAGAATTATTAAGCATGAAGATACCATCTTTTGCTTAAGATATTAATAAATTTTAAATGACTGGAGGCTGGGACAGTGTTAGGGTGTTAGTATGTGTTGCTCAACCTGTTCTCATACAATTTCTAAACATCTGCTACAGGGCTTTGCCAGAGACGGGACAAAGGCCCAAGTGAACCTTAGGTTTACTTTAATATTAAATATGTTCTTATGAATTTCTAAGTTACATCACTGAATTTTGAAAAAAATCTGGATTTCCAAGGGCTCCTAACAATTTCATAGTTAGCTATGGTCAGCTAATAGTCAGCTTGGCTATTTCTGAAGGGAGCAATAAAGAAGAAACAAGGTGAGGATTACAGGTGTAACTTTTTCAGATAATGAATATGGTCTTTTTTTTTTTTTTTTTGCTGTTGACAGTAAGACAATAAGGGTGCAGAAAAGTTGGAGTTTGAAAGGATCAAGCCCTTACACTGTAACATCACTCTCCACCATGTGAACAGTCCCATTTGTATTTGCACTGCTTTCACAGTAAAACTCATCCTAGTTTATTTGTTCGCAAATCACTCATCAATGCTATGCTCCAAGAAAAAACTGATCTCTGTATTATAGCTCCTGATTTACACAGCAGCTGTATGAATTTATAAACCTTTCATACATGGTAAATGGAAAAATAAACAAATTCCATTTATATTCCAAATTCTGAAGTGAAATAATTGATATGACACCGGTAATTAGGAAAGAAACTGTCTTGTAACAAAAAATACATGCTTTTTGAAAGGTTCTGTTAATATTTTTATGGATTTGACGATTACAGTCTCTTTGGGAGTTCAGTTTGAGGACTGAAAATCTAAGTCCAGTGTAAGGTTTATTTAGCAAGAATATTGGGAAGGAATGAAATTTCATGAATGTAGCCTTTATATATAGTAAATTAAAAAAAAGAGGTTTTTTGTTTCTTTTTTAAAAACTTTTAAAGATACAGATCACTTCCTTGTATGAGAATAATTTGCATTGTGTTGGAGGCATCACCACTGGGGGAAAAAAAAAAAAGAAAAGTGAAAACAACTCACAATTTCCCATTATCCTTTGGGGATTTTATTATTATGTATATTGTAATGACTTGTCTTTAATGAGTATCATTGATTTCCAAATAAGAGAGACCAACTGAGATTGTTTCAATACAGCATACATAGAATCCAAAATATATTTTGGTAGAAAATACTAAGATTTCTTTCATTAGAACATTTTCAGCATCTGTCCTCAGGATAATTAGGTAGACATGAATTAATAAAGGTAAGATTTCAACCAGGTCCTGAACTTTGTACCCATTTTTAGGGGAGGTAAACTGAACTAATAAGCCAATTTTGTTCCTTTTTGTTCTGTTTTTTTAACTGGAGACTGTTTCCTTTTGGGAGGAATAGAAGCTGAATTTGACTATTACTTTTTGCGGTTCTACTTATTTTCAAAACTATACAGTTTTCTCATTTGTCAACATCAAAGTTTAATATCTTTGTTTGATATTCTGGACCCCCTATTTTAACTGTGAGCATTCAGCTTAGAAAGTTTCCCCATGTTTAAAAACTGAGATAAGAATTTTTCTATAATGTCTCTAACTATCTCCTCAAGTGCACCTCATCAAAAGAATGTTAACTAAAAATTTTTTACCTTCCCAGGTCAGGTGACAGACTGTTGTTTGTGTTTTGGGTAATTATTCCCATAGTTTCACTTATTTCTTCCCAAAAGCAGAAAAATCACTCTTCTGCAGGTTGAAAATGGCTGGTATGCCCAGCTTCAGTGGAACATTACCGCTCCTCAGTGTAACAGGAAAAGTACAAAATATTTTAAAGCAGTAATATGCCTCATTAAACAGTTAAAAACCTGATTCTATTGAGAAGTAAAAATAGCTTGGAAAATGACAGCTGGAGTTTAATTTGTTCAAGAAAATGACTAGCCACACATTAAAATTTTTGATATAAAGTAGTTTTAACTAAAGGAATAATGGGAAGACTGTTATTGTGACTCTGCAAACTGTAATTAGAAGTTGCATTAGTAAGCCAGGTTTTCAGGTAAGTTGTGCAGTTCTCCTGAAAGTATGAAGAGAAAATCTACACTAGCCTAACCACCTTGTTTATTACTTTTTTCTTCTGTGAGAAACGTGTGCTCATCTGTACTGTTCTCTTGTCCAACCTGACTACAAAAACCAGCCACCATAGAATCACAGAATCATAGAATGGTTAGAGTTGGAAGGAACCTTAAAGATCATCTAGTTCCAACCCCCTGCCATGGGCAGGCACACCTCTCACTAGACCAGGTTGCTCAAAGCCCCATTCAGCCTGGCCTTGAACATTTCCAGGGAAGGCACATCCACAACTTCTCTGGGCAACCTGTTCCAGTGTCTCACCACCCTCACAGTAAAGAATTTCTTCCTAACGTCTAATCTAAATTTCCCCTGTTTTAGTTTCAAACCATTACCTCTTGCTATCGCTGCACCCCATCATAACGAGTACCTCACCATCTATCTTATAGCCTTCCCTTTAGGTACTACATATTCCATGTGCATATTACTAATGATGTAGATGTGCTGATCCATTAGACCATCAGTTTTCTTCTGTAGAATTAGTTTGGGAACTCCATTTAGAAAGAGCCACCTCCAATAAAAACTTCTCTGTTGTGTCTCTGTAGTTCTAAATGCCTCACAGGTTACGTGGCTAGGTGATTGGAAGAAGGACTTCAAAGTTGGGGTGGAACATCACACGAAATCACACACAGATCTCGTCATACATTTTTTATGACCTTTAAGTGACTGAATGATTCTGGCGTAACTTTCCAAAAAGACACCCTAAGACAGGGACCCATTTAGGTTCAGAGGAAGTGGGGAAAAAAAACCCTGTTTCTCCAAAATAACATGGTGTCTATAGGATCAAAATAGCAGTTTTGTTAATGCTAGATAGCAAGTTTTCTCTTGGTTAAAATTTGTAGATCCTGTACTTGTGCTTTGACTCCGAGTCCAAATTAAGGAGTGTTAGGTTTGCTTTTTTGTTCTTAATCTGTTTTCTCTTATGCCCCAAAATAATGTATAGGTTTCCTTCGTCACTCTATGATTTTAATACTATAAAAAATAAACATCACTTGGTAGGTTACTTTTCAGGTTGTTTAAGCAGTAAGCAAATCCCTGGTGCTGTGCTGAGATAATCAGGCTATCAGATTGCCATAACCAATTTTGCTATACACTGTAATTACTTGAGTGTTCAATCACAGAGAGTGTTTATTGTGATGTGATCATAATCTATGAATATGCTACTTCCCCCTTGTTTGTCACCTGCTATTTCGTTACTGAAGATAGCAAAGAAGAGTGAAACAGAATCTTTGATAAACTGGTTATTTAAACTTGTCGAACTATCCACTATCCACATAAGGTTTACTCCCCGCCATCAGTGATAAGGCCAAAGTGCTATATCCATACAGGTACTTGGATGTTGCAAAGCAGAACATTTCCACAGCTCAGTGTCAGGTACATGAACATAACTGGAGTCTGAAACACAGGGTTATGTGCCTGCATCACCTGAGGATTCAAGAACTCCTAGAAAGAGATGGAATCCATCTGACCAAGTGGGGCAAAACCATCTTTGCCAACAGGCTGGCCAACCTGGGGAAGAGAGCTTTTAATTAGTAGCAATATGGGAGGAACAACAAAAAGTGAGTAAATGGTGGACTAGGTTGGTAAGCAAAGGATAAATGAATATAGAGATCTTGACTATACTCAGGTATCTGCAGACTGAGGTTTCTTCAAGTGAATGTGTGTATCTTTTAGATGATGCCAAACCTTTCTTAGAGTAAACATTTCTGAAATGGGGTCTTATATCTGAGAATATCTTTTTATTCATTAGCTAGACTTCAGCTCTGGAAATAGTCCACTGGTGGAAGATGACGTCTATTACAGCAGAAACCACTTTAGCTTTTAAAGGGGCATTAAAATTTAATTTATTTGATATTTAAAATACAAACAAACCCCACAGTACCCTAGTTACGGTTAAGTCTACATGGAGAAATTATAACTGTTTGCCTAAGTTGAGTCAGTGACAAAGTCACTGTATTTTTGGGTCCCCCTCCTAATTTTAATGTATTTTGGAGATTTTCAACAACTGTAGAGGCAAGTTTTCTGCTGACCTTGGAGTATCACTGAAATATCCTGCTAATGAGAAGGTAGCAGTATTATTCCTGAGCTGAAACTTTTTGAATTAACTTGGGACAATCCTAATAAGCACCTTGGAGTACTTGGAATGACAGTCATGGATCTCTATTCTGAGGTCCATTTTGGAGGTATCATAGGATAGAAATGGTGATTATACATTCCTCTGTCACCTGAGACTTCAAAGACATTGGCTGTCTTGATGATAACTACAGACCATGAACAGAAGCCATAATTAGGAGGAGAATTTCTGCACCTGTCTGTACTTCATGCTGTCTTCCCCACAAATCAGTTCAGTCTTGTCATGTTGACTTTGAAGCTAATTAGCATTTCCAGACACTTGTAAAGTAAAAAATGTCTGCATATGAATTTGAGAGAAAGAAAAGCTGTGTGTCACCATGAAGAGTGGAGTCCTAATCTTTGAATATGCACTTGCAGGTGTGACATATACTGCATGCGTACAGGCTGCAACTACCTCCAGCTGCTTTCTACCTGGTTTTCAGGCCCATAAGCAGATACGAGCTTAAACTTACATGTGATTCCAACTTTCACCAATTTGAATGCAAGCTGAGAGATGGGATCTGACCATTACTGGTTACTTTTACTGTGGTAAATTTTCTTATCCTTAATCCTGTTAGTATTGACACTGAATCTGGAAACTTATCGCAATCAATGAAGCCATTCAGCACTCAAGCCAGGAATTTTCTGAAGAGGAAACTGCTTGATAAATTTATGTCTTTTAAGTTTGGAGTTTACCCGACTGCTGTTCATCTTCAGCATGGGAAGTCATCCAATACCTGAAGCAGTTCTCCCAGCAGTTGTCCCTGTTTTCTTTCATCCTATTCTGTTAGTACATGCTCTCAGGAATAGTGTACACTGATTCTTCTGTACTCTGCTGAACTGAATGCATTTGGTTTAGATCATTCCTCTGAAGGCCAAATTGGTCTCTCGTGTATTAGAGATCATTTTCCATCAGATGATTTTCAGAGTTAAGTATTACTGTGCTCAGCAAGATCAATATCAAAGAAAGAAAATCTAAAAAATCTTCTACAAAATATTAATTTTACCCTATGTATCCCTATGTCTTTCACAAGACCATTTTTGCCTATCACAAGTCAGTGACACTATCGGTGGAAACACTGCTGCTGGAGGGTACTTCAACAATAGATATTTGAGTAGGAAGTTCCAAGCCCAAAAAAAGTGAGTGGTTGGCAAGATTTAGGTAATGTAAGAGCAGCCATCAGGATCCAACCCATTTTGTCATCTATTACTGCTGAAGTCTGCTCTACATCATTAGCAGAGAAAAGAGCAATTTCTGCTAGATTCAGGACAGAAACAACCAGCTCCAAACACCGCTTTAAAGATGGTCTGGCAACAGATGCTTGGAAGGAAGGAAATTCTGTTTTGTGGTCTCAGGAGTGATCAAATCACTGCTATTGTAGTGTAAGAAAATGCAAAAAGCCACTTTTTTGCAATTGACTAATTCATGAGTCATTCTTAACATTGCCTTAATATGCTTCCCCACGCTGTTGATGTCAAATGATATATTTATTCATTCTGCTGAGGTTTTTATCTATGCAAAAATTAAGTGAATGCAAATAAGTATGAGCAAACTTGAAAAGACACTTTGAGGCATATTTGATTGTAGAATGAATATGAAAAATGAGCTCTTCATTACTATGCCATCTTTACAGCAACACTGACTTACACACTGCTGACCTAAACACCCAATTTCTGAAAAGTAACTAAACGGCATGTTTTAACTAATTATTATTTACCACTGTAAATGGTAAAATTATGACCTGATTGTGAACAGATAGAGCACATTCCTTTAGAGTGTATTAGTACAAGGCTTTAAAAACAGAGAAAGAGAGCACATGTTCAGCAGGGGAAAAAAAGCAGGAAAATGAGAAAATAATCTTCTAACGTAACTTAATAAAGGTACCTACATAGTAATTATCTTTAGCTTAAAGAAAAGCCACAAGTAATTTGACATGAAAATACCAGCTTCCAAGCATTACTGAATAACCTGTTCTGAACTTCTGACGTCCAGTGGACGTCAGATGGAGCTGTGCATGAAGATACTTCTATTTTTATTGCAGAGTATAAACCAGAGATTCCTTGCTTCATAGGGTGTCCATTCTCAGACCACTATGGGTATTGATTGCAGGCAAAGTAAAGAAAAGAAACAGAATTTTCCCTGAAGTTTCGGGGTCCTGGGGGTATTCAGGGACTTTCCTGGTCATGTCTGGTCTCTTCTGGGCCCTCCTCCCACCCGTGGCCCAGGACCCCATCTGAGCGCAGCCCAGGGCCATCAGTTCCTTGCCCAGGAACAGCCCAGTGTGTAGCCAAGAGTTCATGCTTCAGCTCACCAGCCCAGCTGAAATGCAATAAATGTGACATGTTTTGGTATAGGCAATGTATTACATGAGTAAAGTGATTACTTACGTAAGATTTCACTCGCTGACTATATACTACAAGCTAGGGAGGGACAAATCACTGCATTTAAGCAATTACCCATCACACAGCTCTTCAGAGAGATTTAAAAGCCAGGTAAATTGAGTTTCCAAGTTTAAGATATTTTTCCATTTTAATTATGCATATTTTATCATGGCAAGGCTGGAATTTCAAGGAATTCTGAGTAATTGTGGATGATCTTCCAGAGTCTAAAGTAGTTGCAGGCAGAAAGCGAAATGAGGATGTCCGCTATGAGCAGTGCTGATTTATTCAGAATTCAAATTAAATTGGTTATGAAAGTCGAAAATACATTAATGAAGATTAACAATAGAACCCAAAGGATCTCGAGTAACTGAATTGGAAATATGAGAATGATTGATGCAGCAATGGTAACAAAAGCCCTTCTGAGAAAGGAAAACTCCCAGTGTTATTATGGAGAATGTGAAGGGCAGTGAACCACATACTGAAGCCCAGAGCCTCCGTGTCACTTGTTAGGAAGCATTTGGAGGCAGCTAATTCCACACAAAGGAAGGTTCCTTGGCTGGTATTCTGTAACAGTGGCTTGGATGCAATTCTTTTTTGGAAAGATTTCAAAAAAAATGGATTTTCATGAATTCATAAATTTATTTTTCCATAGTAACACGAGTACAAGCAAGCAAAAGCAAAAAGCTAAACAAAGCATACAGTCAATAAGAAAATAACCCACACTTTTCTAATACAGATAAGTAATTTTTCTGTACTGCTGCATTCTGGAAAACAGACTCAGTAGAATCCAGAAAAGTAGATTTGATTCTAGTTGCTTTTGAAATGAGGAGCTAAGTACATGTTTCAGTGTAATTTTTGTGCTTAGGAGGATAGCCTAATATTCAGAACCCAGGAATATAAACCCAAGAATACAAGTATGAAGTTCAAAACTGAAGTTCTTTCTCAGACACTCAAGCTTGGCTAAGATGTGTTTTGCTTCTCTGCATTGGTTTCCCTTTCATGCAAAGTGGTCATAATGTCTCCTGTATCCAAAGATGTTTTTAAAAGAGGCTTAGTTCCTACACTTAAAACTTCCTTTTCTGCCATGAAAAATTAAACAATTTATATCTGCAGACTACCACACACTTGTTAAGTTGTCTACAATTCATATTGAGCTACTCCTATTGAGCTATTAGACTAACCTGGATTTGCACATTACCAAAGGAGCTACAAGACAAACTCTCCAGAAACAATTTCACAATGATTACGTTTTCAAAACCCTTTTTATGTTCTAACAGGAAAACAGTGGCTCTCCTGCTTAAAATAAAGATCACACTACAACACAGAAAATAATTGATAGAAATACCCCCATTTGGAAATGTGCAAAACCTTCGCCAAACCAAAGCCCCAACCTGCACACCAACCTGAAGCTGAGCTATATTTTGTTTAGAGAAATTAAGTACAGGTTTTAAAATTACCTGGATTTTTTAGGCACCAGGAAAAATCAAAGAGATTTAATATTTTGAAATAAACGTAGCTGACTATGGGCAGAAGACACATTTTATTAAATACCTACATTTCTCTTCAAAGGAATTTTATGCACAAAAATAAATTTAGCACTTCATTAGCAACATTACGTACAAAAATGACACTTTTCTTTTCGTTTGTTTTGAACTATGGTCACAGAACCCCTGACAATATGAAGCAGCTTGAAGTAGAACATATTTCTTCTGATGTTAAAGGCCACGAAGGTTTATTCATTCTCCAGCAGTTATTTCTTTGATTTTTTTATGTTAAGAAGTTTTTATACTCAGAAAGTCCTTATGTTTTCTTTTTTAAATGTATTTTAAGAGTTTGAATTACTTTGGAAGAGATTGTGGGAGAAACAGCAGATTTTCTGAGTGTGCAAGGCATTTATAATTATTCTGATAGATACTGGACTCTTCAGACATGCATAATAAAGCATCACAGACACAGATGGAAGTGAAATAGCTCCAAATAATATTAAATGTTAAGCTTGCTGTATTTTATGAATGCTGTATGCTGTATATGCCACTTTTTTCATATTACATTTCATACCTGAGCCCAATTTCAAGCACACTGGTATCAGACAATATTTCAGGTAGAAAACTAGTTTCAAGCAACATCAATATTTTCCCTTCATGTTGAATTACATTTCCATCAGAATTGAAAGCACAAATCAAGCCATAGTGTAACACTGAGCTGAACTGAACTGCCATAGCAATGATAAAAGAGAATGAAATGGAACTAGAGGTTTCTGTCAAGAGAGGTTGGATCTTCACAGGAAGCAACCAAACAAATGAACAGAAATACAGACCAAGGCGACTTACAGTTGGATTGCTTTGAGAGCACTAGGTTATATGAGGTGACATGACACTAGCCTCTTCCTAGTGTCTTAACACAGCCCTTTTGAAAGCATAACAAATCAGGTCTTCTGAAAACAGATATTTCGAAGTATTGAGGTATTAACAATAATATTTTGACTTTTAAGTTTTTGCATTTAAAACTCTGTTTCTGAGTGCTTAGGGTATCCTCTGCCTACGTATTCAAGCCTCCCCTCTCCATAGCTGAGAACTAGGAACATTCTAAATTATAAAACAGAGGCTTATCTGATTCAAAAAGTGCAATTCCTTGCAAGAGTAAATAAAACTAGAGTAGATGTCACTGGACAGCACAGAACCTAAGTACTGGGACAGAAAACCTGACTGCAGCAAGAGTTAAAACTGTAATTCAGTATAAAGAAGTAGTTCTTTGTTATTATTCTTCAAAGTTTTCACCGTAAGCTAAATAGCACTCTCTGGAAGCTTTCTTGAAAGACAACCTAGATTTTGTTCTCATTGAATTCCATTCTATCACTTCTATAAATTATACCTAAACATTCATGTTAAATAGTATGTTCCTTCAGCATTTATTATTGCAACAGGTGACGGCCATGCAGTTCAGTTATACAGATGACTGTTATGGCTATACAGCCATACAGTTCAATTACACAGATGTTCACTTGTTCTGTGAGTTTATAATTTGTACTATGGTAGAAATGCTTAATTATTTCACTGTTTCATGTTGTCACCTAGATATTTTATGTCCATCTATCTCATTGACTAGCATTTGTTATTCTGGTTCCTTTACTCTTAGATATGCCTCATCAGTATTGATTTTCATCTCAGAATATGTATCTGGTTTATTTTCCCTTATGTATATTTTATTATTTTCTGCCCTGTTGTTTGCAACCCTTTAGTCTCTTCCTGTAAGGAGTAAAAATATCTAGGCTTCATTGTAGAATTTTTCTTTAAAAAAGTAATAAGAAAAACCCCATATATATCTCTATCTTAAGCCCCTGTCCCGATCCTCTGAGACCTTTAAAAATCTTCTCTGGCCATACCAAACTTCGAGTATACATGTGAAACAAAAACATTTTTTCAACAAGAAAAAAACACTGCACCAGCACATGAATATGAAAAGCACTCATCAGAGTGATTTACCCATGCTAATCTCATCCTCTCATCAGCAGTGGAAACATTCAAAGGACTTTTGTCTCATAATTATCTTTTTCCAGACTAGGAGTACCCACCTAGCATTTTGTATCCACGAAACTCATAATAATCCTACAGGTGTGATAAGCAACCAAGCAGGCCTAGCACTTATTCCTGGTGAAGATCTGCCTGGTTGTGTCCTATCATCATCTGGTACAGCTGTAATAACATCCTTTATTTAAGTAACATGGCGATTTCTCCAACAGCCTTTCTGCTGATTGTCTGCTAAAGCACTGATTTGTGGTCTGAGAACTGTCTCACCCACAACTGAAGGCTTCTCATCAGCCCAGGATCAACAGGAGAAAGATGATCTTTTACAAAGTCTATATCAAGATTTAAAACAACTCATATTCCTCCTCCAGTTCAATTTCCATAATTATCTGACTCTGTGTTCATGATGACTCTCAAATATTCCCTGAGTAGAAAAACACATACACACTGTCTGGCTGAGAACTCATGCTTTTCTCACTGGAACTCCAGTAAATAATTAGGCATATAGTTTGTGAAGCAGTTCTGTGGCCATTTCCCTCTCTTTGTGCCTGTGCACAGGAAAAGGTTGTTAACTCCTGGATCTTCAGGCTGCAAGGCTTTTATTTCTAGTCTCTCTGGTCCCATTATTTATTTATTTTTTTAAGCATGAACAGGAAATAGACATGAACAATGGAAAAGCCATGAGCAAGGACTGAGAGATGAGCTGTTGAAGAAAGTTAAGCAGCTGAAGGCAAGGTACACCAGAGCAGAGAGACAGAAAGGAAAATGGAGGGGTCTCTGGCTGAACTACAGTGTTTTCAGCTGGGGCAAAATGTGTGTGAGAGCCACCAGAAGACAGCAAAGAGAGTTCATAACTGAAGATGACATTTGGAGCCCACAAGCTCTACTTTCATTGCATTAACTAGCAAAAGCTCATTAGATTATGATTTAGTAAACTGTATAACATTACAGAATATGGTGTTAGAACCTGAGTAAGAAAAGCAGAGGATTCTAAGCAGCTTCTATTGCTAAAAGGGAATAAATATAAATCATAAGCATAGGTAGTATAGATATTTTCAAAATGTAAATCTCAGAGCTGCATGCAAAAAGTTTTTCTACAGACATACATTTATTGAAAGGATTATACCTAAGTATGAAATTTATGTGATAGATACATCTGTGTAACATGTTTATCTATTTTCATACACAGATTTTTGTATTCTTCAGCCATTTGCTGCATGTAGATCTTTGTATAGATGTTACTATATAAGAGGCTCGTGAAAACTCAAGGCAGCAGAACTGATCGTTCAGTCAGGCTGGGTGACGAATGAAGAACTGTGTCATATAGAGTGAATACATAATTTAAAATATAGAAGCATTGTGGCTTAAATTGTCCTATTTTCTGTCATTTGAAAATTATATAGATAACTAGCCTTCAGGCTCAACCTTAGATTTGAAGACACAAGCAAACTGCAGCAGACCTATTTCAAAGCTATGGGAAAATGAGTATTATTACTGCATTATGTATTATTTAATAGCTGTCCAGTAATGATCCAGTAACATTCTGAAGATTGGTGCAGCTATTTTCATATTTATGAAATTCATCTGGAAGAACAGTTTCTGAATTATTCTGAATTCATGGAAGAGGGTTCACAGGTTCAGAAATGGGTTTTCATTGACCTGCAGATTCTGAGCAAGATCAAGGTCTTCATCCCAAATGAGCATCAGTCTGTCTCTTCCTCAGAAAAGTAAATGATATTAGTTGACTCTTCTTATTTCATTTTTATTCATAAGCTGTGTATTCTGATATCTTGTAAAATAGCTTATTTCTGCTCCTCTGATGAAGAAAGTTTTGGAGAAACTGAGAACTGGGAAGACCTTCTCCCTTCTTTCTTTTCATGTAGCAGCCTAGAGGGTGAGGGTTGGAAAAGCAAGGCAGGGCACATGGAATTAATTGTCCAAAGTTCTCTTTTTTGAATTATTTTTTTTACTGGTAATAAGGTGCATAACTTTTTTTTTTTTTTTAAATGTAGTTACAATATTCCATACCAAGAGAATTAAAAGTTTTTTAGCCTATTTGGATTAGCATTGCAAAAAACCATGCAAACTTCTTGCTGCAAAAGCTTATCATTTAAATGTGCACCTTTAACTTAAAACAAAAAATTCTGGACTGAATTGAGGGCAGGTACAATATAGAAATATTTTCTGATCTAAAACAGCTGCATTAAGACTAGGTTTAGTGATAAAATAATTGCATCAATGCTCTAATTAAGTTAAAATATCACTAACAAAAATAAAATATTATTTAGTAATGATAACCAATTTAACAATAAGAAAATATGATTTCATATTCCTTCTAACTTATGACTCTATCTCATGTGCATAGTCAGAGATCTGAGTGCTTCATGAGATTGTGCTTTATCATCACCTCTCATTTACCTATTGGCTGAAACAGTGTATTGTATTTTCAAGGGTACAGGATTTGGGTGACATTGACTAAAGAATTTTTGCTGTCTAAAGTGGGGGTCTGAAATTTTTCATAATTTACGAAGCATACCCTAAAAATGAAGACACACTACTCTGTCTATTGATAATCCAAAAGTGAAAGCAGCAAACAATACAGTTTAAAGCTTTGTAATTATCTGCCTTGATCTTATTAGGCTGTCCTATGGTAAATGCCATATCTGATCTTAAAGAAATCAGAGAGAGTAATTAATCTCTTAATTTTATCAGTAGATCATGTGTCTATCCAGTATAAAGACATAATTATACTCGAGAGAGAGAAAGAGAGAAATAAAATGAACATGGCCTGTGAAATGATTAATTTTGTGTCCTGGAGTCAATTAAGCATAGGATAACTGCAATTCTCTGAAATTACATTTAATGCCATAATGCACTGTAACAAAGGAGCTGGTGGGAGTACAAATACAGTACTGCACATGAAAAATTGGTAAAGTGTGTACTTCACCATTAAAAAGCTTAAACAAAGCATTGAATAACCTTTGACTTTATAATTAATAACAGAGTTGGTGCTCTTTCTTTGCTGATCTCAGAGTAAAATACAAAATAAGAGTAAATGTTTCAAGGTCAAATGTGTCAAATACATAACACAAGTGAGAAATCTGGGTTGCTAGATTCTCCAGTTAATGTTCAGTGAACTAAATCATGAGTCCCATTGCACTATACAAGAATTTGGTGATACTTCTGACTTGCAAGATGATGAGAAGCCAACTGACTGCTTACAAAATTAACTCAAGTAGGTTGAAATGTACATAACGGCATCTTCAGGATCCACTCCTACCCTTAAAATACTGTTCTAAAAGGGTAGACCTCAAAACTGACTATGTCAGGCAGGTACAGAAGTGCTACTGTGTAAGTGTTAATACCAATGACGATAGTGAGTATACTCTGCATCTAAATATTCACTAGATGTCTCCAGAAGCCTGAGCTTACTGACTTTGCTGAGTGCACTATAATTAATATAATTAATGATCAGCCCTTCCTCCCTCTATAAAGCTGTCTCCCAAGGTCTTATTCAACATAACACACTGAATGAATATACAGAGAAATAATTAACTTGAGACAAGTAGGTGGGAGAATAGAAATAGGGGAGAATTAAAGTAAGAATAAAAGTAGCAGGATAATAATGATGAAAAATATGATAAACTAGATTGTCACGATGTACTACTTTTCCAGTGTGCTTCATTGTGGTCCTCTAATGCTTGACCTAGTGCAGCTAGAACGGGTTGAAGAACAGATGAAAACCAAGACAGCTCTAACTGCACTCACTTAAACGTATGGACTTGGGTTGATAGTTAAGAGTTTCTTTGACCCAGGATGAAGAATAGTAGAGCTTGTAGGAAAAATAATAGTTTGGAAAATGCTTGTTTGGAGGTCATACCTATTCAACTACCTAAAGAAAATGATCCTATGATATGTAACTGGAAAGCTAAAATCATTCTGCGAACAACCCAGATTCATAGTACTTTCAAGTAAAGGAAAGAAAACCAAAAGAATTCACCATGTCAGAGCTTTTTTTTTTTTAAAAAAAAAAGTCAAGTATAAACACAGGAAAGGCAATGTACTATAAATACAGAATTTGTCATCCTAAATTTGGAGAAGAAATTTGGTTTCAAGCTCATTCCAGATTGCCACATTTAATTGATACACAGTGATCTAGATATATGACTTACAGCTATAATGTTGTAGTGGACACAATACATACCTATTACTGGGGAACAATGCAAGGCTTTTATTCTCTGCCATGATCCATGCTTGCTTTATGGAATATATATATTTTATTACTCATGTGATTAATCTTACAAACTATGATTTGTTAGCCATATCTGATTTTGCAATTTCATATTTTGCAAAACATATTTTTTACTTTTTCTGTTTTCAGTATGGAACACATACATCAGTGGTATTTGCATAAACTGAGGATCGGATACCAATATATATACAACAGACAATGAATACTTACATTTCTATAAATTCTCTCATTGTTCTAATTATTCTTGTTGAAAGACAAAGCATATAAAATGCAATTTTTCTTTGATACTAAAAAATATTTCTTCCAAAGGACCCCAAAATGCCCAAACTTCTGCTGCCTATCTCCTATTTGGCATGATTATGGCAAGCATATTCCTGTGCTATAAATGCTTTATCCCTTGCTAGTCACAGCTTCACAAGCTCCTAGATGATGAGATTCATGCTGATCCCATACTGGGCCTGACTGAGTGACCTGATGCACATTCACCAAGTACTGACTCTCTATGGCTATTACAAATTTTAAGCAACTAATAGAGTTTATAAGGGAAGGTTTGAAGAAAGTTCCACCACTACACTAAAAAGCTCTCAACCAAATAAATATGTATGTCACTGTCTGAGAATAAGTAGATAAAAATATCAAGTGAATTGGCAACTTCTGTCATATAAGTGGAGGAGAGACAAGCAGGGCATACATGTACAATTTTGCTGGTGACCCAGGCACTGAGTGAAAAAACTAACAGTGAAGAGGGATTCATTACAAGATTTCAGGAACTTTGTTTGCTTAAACCATGGTTTTCTTGTTTCTCTTCTTGTCTAGATGTGTTTACAAATATTGGAGTAATATTAATTTTTTTTTTCTTTTTCTTTGCATAAGTCCCAGTACAATGCACAATAAGAGCTTTTTTCCCTTAATGATTTACCTGGTTTGGTACTGAGATTAGAGAAATCTGTACTATAATATTATGGAACCAAATGTCCCAAATATTTCAGGTAGCTTGTATGAACAAGTGAAATATCGCTAGTTTACTAAATCCATTTTTAATTAACTTATATTGAAATATAACCAATTGTTGTAACTTATTTAATGGAAAGAGACACTGCCAGAATTGTTAATAATATGAAAATATGTTCTCTATAGTCACATCTGAAACCCTGCCTTTTATTACTTTGTAATAGAAAATGTTCTGTACAATTTTCCTAGAAATACAGGGGTTCTTTTTGAGATCAAGAGTAGAATATGTATTCTGGCTAAGACTACAAAATTCCTGTTGGGGATTATTTAGAAGCTTTTGTGTCTTTTGTCTGTCTTTTTGTGGGTATGGATGAATTTTGTGTTTCAGTATTATTAGTAATCTATGCATTGTCTGAAGGATCCATCTTGGAGAGTTGTGAAAATACCTTGCAGTCTGCTACGCTATTAGGAGAGGAAAGGTGAGAAGGTATACTGCCCAGTAATGACATTTTAATAGACATTTAATCGCAAAACAGGCTTGGGTCACCAGAAGATATAATTTGGGATTTCAAAGGCAAAGTGTAGCAAATCCACCTCTGAGTTAAAGTGTGAGTATGAAGTGGATGAAACTACTTTTTGTTATTTTTTGTTATCCTCTCTGCCCCTTTTCTCCTCCTCTCCTTTGACTTCACAAAAATCTTGTTTTTCATTTGAGTCACTATGGATTGTACAGAATTGTACTAGTTTTGGATGAGATAATTCATTTTATGGTATAGTTAATTTTCCTTATAGTAGCTGCTATGGGGCTATGTTTTGGATCTGTGACCAAAACCGTGTTGATAACACAGGGATGTTTTGGCTGTTGCTAAGCAGTGCTCACACAGAGTCAAGGCTTTTTCTCCTTCCCACACTGCCCCACCAGTAAGTCAGCTGGGGGTGGGCAAGAAGTTGGAGGGGACACAGCTGGGACAGCTGACTCCAACTGACCATATGACACCATGTTCAACAATAAAAGCTGGGGATATTTGCAGTTATGGCATTTGTCTTCCAAGTAATTGTTATGTGTGATGAAACTCTGCTTTCCTGGAAATGGCTAAGCATTAGCGTGCTAAGAAGTAGCGAGTGAATACATTATTTTGCTTTGCTTGAGCATGCAGCTTTTGCTTTACCTTATTAAGTTGCCTTTATTTTACCTTTCTGATTGTCTCCCCCATCCCAGGTGCAGGGGAATGAGTGAGCAGCTGTGTGGTGCCCAGCTGTCTACCAGAGGTAACCTATAACAAATATGCTCCGTATATTATTCTTTTTTAGCACTGAGGTATTTTTTTTCTCATTGCCGAGTAACAAAAAATTATTTTTTTTTTAAATTCTCAAGTAGATGATTTGTGAATTACTTGTTGTGAGACCATGATCACATGGTTATGAGCAATATACTGTCATTGGCTGTGTCTTTTTTTAATGTTTAATCACTTAAGTTTTAATGTCTGGTGATAAATTGATTTTGCTTTGATGTTTTGCACATGAAATAAAAGTACGTTAGAAAATTTCACTTAGCATGATTGCTGGTGACACACAATTAACTAATTATTGTTTAATAATGCACTAGTGCTGCTCTGCTAATAGAACAACTCTAGTTTACTGAAAAACTGAAATTCAGAACATTTATTTCAGGTTGTTAAAATGTGTGCAAACAAATAAGAATTTGAAAATTTTCCATCCTCTCTTCCAAGTTAATGGCTGCCATTAGTGTCAAAATCTTATTTGATAGGATAAAGAAGGTCTCTTTAGTCTCTTCCGTGGCAAAAAGGGCAAACTGATGTTTCAAATGAAATATTTTTTTCTGAGATGTCACAGTTCATAACATTTTTAGCAGGTATTTTCAAATGATTCACTATTGTTAATGAATTAATCAATTCTCAATATGCTAAGGAGACTATTTCTGCTTGCTTTTTTCAGTCTTTGTTAATGGAATTATTCCCAGGCCTTTGATGAATTCAAATAAAATGCTGTTCCTGCTGGCAAAGAGATAGTTACAGATAAAAGACTACCCATGCTGCGTGTAAACTGGTGGATAGGCCAATTTCCTGACTACGCTAATTAGCTTTGCGTACTTTGGCCCACTGCTTCCTGAAATAATGATTTAATCTAATTAAGATTCTTTCACAAGATATCTTTTAAATGAATTAATTAAGGACTTTATCCCCAAAGCCCAGAAATTAATATCACCAAGAATAATATTGGCGTCTTATGCTAGAGTATCATTTTAGTGTCCCTATAAACTGCTTCTGCTTCTAACCTATGCATAGTTAAGTGACTAGGTGAAAAACACCTTCTGATTTCCCACATTCCTGCCTGGTAATCTTCCCTAGACAAGGTTTGCAGTAGAACAATGTGTGTAGCTCTCTGCTGTGAAAATGGGGTGTAGTCTTCCCTGTCTTATAAAGAACCATGAACACTAAGGACATCTATGTGTAAATGAGAGAATAAATTATTATTTGATATTGCTCAGGAAATCTAGCTCTTTGTGGGGAAAAAAAATAAAAATAAAAACCTATTACTGATCTATAATGATGTGGCTAGATTGTACATCTTTGTTGTTGCTTTGTTCATTTCTTCATTTCCAGTACAGCCATTAAGTGGTTTTCAATGACAAAATAATATTTCATAACTTGGATGTCAATCATAAATCTTTTCTGCCTATTAAAAGGAAGCTCACCAGCAGATTGAAAAATGATACCTTGCTGAAGTCACTGGACAGTATGCATTCTGTGATTGCTACCTGTTGCTCAAGAAAACCTTCACTGACGTGTTGAGGTCAAATTAATCTGACTGGATGAAGAACTGGAGAAGAGTTCACGGCTTTTAAAAATGATTATACTAGGTGCAAAGTCTCTCTGATCTTTAGTCTCAGGTAAAAGCTGAATGTACCCGTCTGTATAAAAAGACTGTTTCAGATTCAAAGCTCAGTGGATTCAATGGAGAAAAACTTAATTTCAACAAACTTTAAATTATGATAGGGAGTAGAGGAAGAATGATCTTTGGAAGTTCATACTGTATTATTTCAGCCGGGCAACAGAATAGGTTAAATCTCCTTAGCAAAATGCCTTCTGTAAATTAAGGAAAATACACCCTGTTTCAGAAATGAATTTTTGGGTCTAGCTGATAATTACAAGATTCTTGAATTGAAGACATTATACGAAGAAAAACATTGTGAACAATGCTAATAAAAACAATTGTAGATTCCATCTGTAATGCAGAAAGCTGTCTTATATGAGTAGTTTCAGAAAGTGCAGAGATTATGTCTCCCGAGGATACTTAAGGTGAGCGAGTGACAGACTGTCAACAAGTGTAGGACAACAGAACACTTATGGTATTTGTAAACTCAGAGTTTCAGTACCTGCATTGGTGAGACTAAAGTGTTTGTATCAGACCAGATGACTGACAATGGTTGACATCTCTGGAGATGCAGATGAAAACCAGGGCACCATTTTCATTTGAGATTATTCTGTTCACATTGATGAGAATTGTCAGAAGGCCCAATTACAGCCATACAGTTTGCAATACTGTACCATTTTACAGGAATGTCATGTTCAATTGCAGTAAATACTGCACCGAGCTCTAATAATGTCAAAGCCTATGATAATTTATTAATCTTAATGGTGAAATAATCTCTGAGTTAGACAATAAGACTGTCTGTATTGTGTCTATGCTGATGTGAGGACTGGGATCTATCTGGAAAATTATCGTATAATTGTTTCTTCCAGTCATACTGCCAGTTGTATTTTTCAGTGATTTTCAGTCAGTACTCTGAAAAAGATTATTTGCATTCAACTGTCTTCTGAGTATATTTCTAAATATTCACTATAAACATTAGTTTAAAAATGGGTGTTATTACACATGAGATTATGGTCTCTGAGACAATGATTAGACTTACACAATATATGAAGATAAATTAATAGAAAAATAACTATTTTCATTAACATAACATAGCTATATAGCTATTAACAGATTTTCAGATTCTACCCTGATAGTAGGATATCATCCACTCACAGCCAATAGTAATTAATGAAGTTTTGTTAGAGCTAATTTACACAAACAAATGATGGACTGGTTCTTGCAAAAGTGCTGACACCAAAAGCATCTAGTTAAGTACAGTGGAACAAAACTGAGTCAGAGTCTGTAGCAGCTATATTAGTGTAATGAACATATAATGGTAGGATAGTAAGAGCAGAGAAAAGATTATTTAATCAAGCAGAGAATTGAAAAAACCTCTTTACACACTGAATCACACTGCTCGTCCATCTTGGTGACATGCTGTGCTGAGTGTTCACTTGCAGCTTTTTTTTGGTACTACACTTTGAGCTAAAGATGGCTTTGTTAGAGACTTTGAAGCCTCAGCATTGCAAAAAAAATGCCAAATTTTATACTCCTTTACTGTTCCTACCCAATTTATATTGTAAATCTTACTTTACTGATACACAAGAGTAATGTTAATGACACATATCTGTACAGAAAGCCATATCTAGTATCTACCTGTGATAAAAATAAACAACAAAAAAATTCCTAAAGACCTTTGACAGCCACTGAAACTGTATCTTCCCTAATCTGGAATTTTCAGCACAAAGCACAGAGAGCTTGCTGTGTGACAAGTACTAGCCAGAGGGCAGAAACGACTGAATTTACCCCCTCATCTCATGGACCCTAATTTCCTCGTTATGATTATACATTCCCTCTGCTACCCTCTCTATCGCATGTGGTAGCCTCTGTAAATTCATGGATTGTCCCCCAGCAGCATATTTCTTGTCTCAGTCAAATCCATTTACATGAAGGGTCCCTGAAGGGAAATTTCTTTTCAACCTGGAAGAGGATCAAAGATGCTGCAGTGAGACCAGCCTGATCTGGAAGGTGTTGCCTGGGAGCACAGCCCGGTGCCTGCACAGAGCTCCACTGTGATCGACCTGCTAGAAGGTGCTTGCCCATTTGCAGTCCCATGGACCTGGCTGGGAATCCAGAAGGATTTGGAGTTTTATTTTGGTATATCATCACACTGTGACTTTAATCACTGAAAAATACTCTGAAATCTTGCAGCATAGTACCTTGTAGCTACTTCTGTTAAGAGACTGTGAGCAGTACCAAATTGTTCTCTGGAAAAATCTACTGTTAAAATACTTGTATTAGGCTTATCCTTTTTATCACACAAATCTATCCAGATATCTGAATAAATTGATTTCCTGCTCCTGGCTGGCTTTGCTGAAGATTTATGCTAGTTGCTTGTCAGTGGAAATAATTGTTTAAAGTTTACTTGGCTTTTTTTTCAAATCAGTAAATAGAGAAAATTAATCTGCAGAAAACATACATCTCTGCTGTTGATTCTACCTCATTTATACTCCCTCATTATAGAGACCCTATATAAGTGTGCAACTAAATTTCCATGGTTACCAGAACACCTGTGAGAAGGCATTCATACCCTTTCATATTAACAGATATTTGAATTTCAGGGAATATAATCTGGATATCTCCATGACAAACTAATTATTTCAGAAAAAGTATTTAATGAGAAAAATGACTGGAGTTTTTATTAACAGTACATATTGATTCCTATAACTAAACCTAATGGAAACTGTTGTTTTCAGATCCTGGTTTTGTGTCGTCTTTCTTTAATCAAGATATATATTATTAATTTTAAATATTTTTTTAAAGATACTCCATTGCTTTTCCTTGCCTTACTCTGAAATGTGTCTTTGTTTTTTTATAGTTTTGTAGAGGATTTGGAAACTGCTTTGATATTTTGTAAACATTGCTAATCATACAAATTACTTACACAGGTACACATCTAAATTTAGATTTTTAATCTCCATATTAACACTTAAATATTGATTCAGTGTCTCAGTATTAAGATCTACTTCCTGAAAAGTTTCATCCAGTAAGTACAGCTTGTCAGTTCTGTGCCTGCTTCATCTAATGTGCTCATTCACAGAGTTCGTGCAAGTCCTTTCCTGACGGGAAAAAAACATTTTTTCCTGCATTATTTTATTCTTTTACTACAGGAATATATTACTGTATTATGAATTCACACAAGCTTGTCCTTCCTAAAGGCTTGGATGCCTTGATTGCTGGAAATATTATAGAGTCATAGAATAAAATCATAGAATCATCTAAATTGGAAAGGACCTTTAAGATCATCGAGTCCAACTGTTAACCCAGCACTCCCAAGCCCACCACTAAACTGTGTCCCTCAGCACCACAACTACAGGTCTTTTAAATACCTCCAGGGATGGTGACTCAACCACTTCCCCAGGCAACCTATTCCAATGCTTGGCAACCCTTTTGGTGAAGAAATTTTTCCTAATACGCATCCTAAACCTCCCCTGGCACAACTTGAGGCCATTTTCTTTCATCCTATCATTTGTTACTTGGGAGAAGAGACCAACCACCACCTTGCTACAACCTCCTTTCAGGTGGCTGTAGAAAGCGATGAGGTCTCCCGTGAGCCTCCTTTTCTCCAGGCTAAACAACTCCAGTTCCTTCAGCCACTCCTTATGACTTGTGCTTGAGACTTTTCACCAGCTTTGTTGCTCTTCTTTAGACACGCTCCAGCACCTCAATGTCTTTCATGTAGTGAGGGGCCTAAAACTGAACACAGTATTGAAGATACAGTCTCACCACTGCTGAGTACAGGAGGACAATCACTTCCCTAGTCCTGCTGGGCACAGTGTTCCTGATACAGGCCAGGATTCTAATTAGAAAGTAGACTGAATTTTATTCATTGTGAGTCTTAATGGCGAGGTGATTTCTTGTGAAGATACAAAACATCTGAGAGAACAGTTCATATATTGAAAACATCTGAGAGAACAGTTCATATATTGAAAGCATCTGTCTGTAACAGTAGCAGTCCTTTTGTGTACATCAAATGAAATTATAATGATACAGTGTTTTAGTAACAGACTAAGCTAAGAAAAAAACATTTCTTCTATTTTCCTGTTACTGACCATTAAAAATAAGCCATATTTTCAGTTGCCATCAAATATCTTGCAGGATAATCTTCGTTACATTTTATGTTGTGTCCCATTGCTGTTATAGTGTGTAGTTAATGATCACGTAGGTGAAGATTAAGGAAGAAATATTTTGCTGGAAAGCTGATATTAAAGTGTTAATAAGAACAGAATTAGCTTAATGCTGCAGCACAGTAACCAGTAAGACTCTTCTTGTAGAGTTAAAAGGAACTTACTTGACCTCCTTTGACTGCTGAAATTGAGGCAAACCTCATGACCTTTTCTTTTCTCTGAATTGTGGGATTTTTTTCAGGGAGTTTAACTTTCTAAATTGCTTTGAAGAAGAAAAAATCTGGAATTTTACTCACAGGAATGTGAAACTGAGCTAACAAATAGTGCAGTAATCAAAAAAAAAAAACAAAAATAACTGCAAAAAAATAATCTGGAGACCTGGAAACAGATAGGAACAAGAGAAATGTTGAAAATAATCTTGATATCTTTCTGTAATGTGACAGAGCATCATGGACAAACTGAGATAATTGAATATCCAATTTCTGTGTCAGAATACCTTTAAACTAATCAATGAAAAAGGCAGCAGCTGTTTCATAGTAACCTATTTTCAACAGAAAGCCACTGGAATAACAGTATTTTAAAACAAAGCAAAAAAAACCTGACAACTTTCTTTCAGCTACCACAGGGCAAAACAAGTAGAGAAGGAAATGAGAATTTGATCCCTCAATTTTATTGTAATTGTTGTTTTTGTACATGGGGGACTTTGTGATTTATGGAGCATATCCTCTCCTTCCCTTTGACCTTCTGTATACAAGGCCAACTGTGAATCAAAAGGGTGTCACAATTTTCAGAAAATCAACCAAGTAAGAAAGATAAAATGATGGCCTCTCCTGAAAGAGAGATGACTCAGGCTGAAAAGCTAAGCTGATAGCTACAGTATGGGACACTCAGTTGTTCAGAGACCATGCTGAAGGCAAAAAGGTTTTGTAAGCTCAGAATAAAATCCCTTATATAAGTAGAGTTGTTTTCCTTTGAGATTTCTGTGCTGACTTCAGATAAACTTTCTAAGGTCCCAAATTTGTTTGTCTGGCTTTCCCAAGATTTTTAAAGCTTTGCCTAGGTAAGCAAAGAGTGAATAGGTGATAATGCCACACATAATGCCTTGTGTTTTCAGTTTTCCACTCATCTGCTTGAAGAAGATTATTTTGGCCTTGCTTTTCTGTTATGACTTCCTATCAGTCTTTACAGATTTATTAGAGAATGTATTGTTGTTCCTCTCTCATATTCTGTTTTTCAAGTAGTCATACCAACCATACACTGATTATTGGAAGGAATCTCTTCCCTCAGTCCCCTGCTTCATCCAGCTCTTACACTGCCCAGACAGGTACCTTTAGACAGCTTCTGGAGCTATATTTACGTAGAGATTTGGAAATGGCCATAGTTTTAGGGATCATCAGCATGCTGAACATCTCTCTGTATCTGCACTCTGTATCTGCACTCTATATCTGTGTCTGCCTGTCCTGGGCTTAGATCAAAGAGGTTGCTCTCACCCTGTGTTTTCCAGCTGTCATGCTATTTGCAGTGCATGCCTCCACAAGTGACTCAGCATTGAGCTCTTCTGTAAGCCTAAGACCTCAGGCTTACAAAACCAGTACGCTGTCACAAAAGACCATGTTTATTTAAGCAGTCTCTGTTTCTCACTGTCTCTTTTACACACTACTGAACATTCTGCTGAAATTCACATTCCTTCCTTTTACCCACCTCTCATATTGAAAAGTTCCTTTGGTTTCTTAGGAGATAGTCTTTATTCCTCCACAGGTTGTTGATGGGAAATAATTTTAACTCTTCTCTCACTGTATTTTGCCTGACTTAATAAAATCACTAACAGATTTTTTCATGTTAAATGTTTTTTTCTTCCTGTCAAGATGATACTGGAATGTCTATATATGCATTTTTTTTTCATGCACTGACCCTTACCTTTCATATAAACACATAGCTAAACAACTCCAGCATATAACATTAAAAAAAAAATTCATTCAACTTATCGCTAACTTTTGACTACAACATCATAGCTGGTTCCTAGTTTCGAAATTATTGACATCTAATACCATTCAAGAACACTGTGGTCCTAGTTTTAGCTGTCTGGGTTGTAACAGTACAGATAAACAAATTGAGTGTGTAAAGTAGATGGGCTGTGTATGTCCAGGCAAGAGTGAATTTAATTCTTTTCATCATGCAAAAAGCCTCATAATACCATTCAGCACTGCCGTAAGCAGGAGCTGTCTGAAAACTCAGATCTTTTTAGTCTACTAACAAGATCAATAAAATGGCACACACTGAAGTCTTGGCTGAAAAAAAAAAAAATTCCCTTCATCCTATCACAAAGATCAGTAATCAAAGTGAGAAATTCAAACTTATATAGAATCATAGAATCATAGAATGTTTTGGGTTGGAAGGGACCTTAAAGATCATCTAGTTCCAACCTAGATGGTAATCTAGGTCTAGAACCTAGATGATAAACATATTTTCCTTCTCTGCCTGGGAACTAAACCTTCAGAAAGCAGCCTCCAGTTGCATGTGATGTTTAGCTTGAAAAGTTTGCTGTTCTGACCACCAGTGTTTGATGTAAATATAAAATGATAGCTAATGGAGGATTTCTGCTGATGTTTCTGCAAATATTTCAAAGTTCTTAGAGGACTGCAGACCAAAAGATCCTGAGGGTAGTGGACAATCCAGAAAAATAAAGGAGAAAAATTCATTTTTAGAGGAGCTAAAATGTACGTGTACCTATTTCTATACATACCTCTGTATGTATGTACATATTTTGTTTTTCAATGAAGAAAAAGCTTGAAGCACTTGTTCCATTCTTACTATCTTGGAATACTAAAAAGGCAGGGCATTTACTTTGACACCATACTTCCTTGTAATTACTACTCCACTCAGAATTGTGTATTTATTCCTTGTGCCCACATTAATTTTAGGGTTCAAAGAGATCGTTACAACATTGTGATTTCATTTAAACCTATGAATTACAATTTTATTGGTGTTAAAAAGTAACATCTAGAGTAAAACTTTTTTCCTGTTGTCAAATTTTATTCCAGAAGTAACAGAAGACTGAAAACGCTATTGTTCCTGTATTGTTTTACAGATGTAATGCTTGCCTATGTAGAGGATCTAGCATGATGTTGCATCAATCAATACACATAAACCTTTAAGCAAATGAGCTATATTTGTGTGAAGCATTATTAATTAGTATGCCTAATATTCACAGATTGCAAGCAATGCAAACAAAGCCAGAGTTGTCTTATCAAGAAATATCTTCACCTTCCTTCTGGCTACATTGCTCTGGATAAACTGGGAAGCTGAGGTTGGCCTAAGTATTGGCCAGGGTAGAAGCCAGACTTCAGGCAAGGGACATTTAGGAAGGAAATGAAAATTCTCCAGTAGGAGAATTGCCCTCACTTGCCAGCTGGATGCTTGCCAATGTTGCTGGGGGGGGAAGCTGCCTCTGCGGGGATCCAGAGACTGTTTCCAGAAATTCTCACTGATGTAAACAGGCTCTGGGATCAGATTTGTACCTGGAACAAACAGGTCTTGTGCTAAATTCCCCTGCAG
The DNA here is from genome assembly GCA_025774025.1 of Xenus cinereus. Classification (NCBI taxonomy): domain Eukaryota; kingdom Metazoa; phylum Chordata; class Aves; order Charadriiformes; family Scolopacidae; genus Xenus; species Xenus cinereus. Next base: position 30,637,825 of record JAOXJK010000001.1, on the reverse strand, counting down.
GATTGTTAAAAATATAAAATTGTATGTAATATCTGTAACAATATAGTTGCAGTGGTAATCTGATAAAAGACTTCTGTAAAAATCTTGACTCTTTCCTCTTGTTCAAGCAATGCTGTTCGTACGCCTCCAGGATTCTTGTGGGGTCAAGAAACAAGAAGTCAGGATGACCCTCAAAAGACCTTCTTTTCCTCCATCAGTCTACTCAAAGCCTCCTTCGTCCTGATATAAAATTCTATTTACATTCCATGTTATGAACTTTCAGGTCATATGCATGCTATCCATAATATTTCCAAGGGTCACAGGAAATAAAATACAATGGTAACAGTACAGTTGTATATAATTTCTGTAGAGATAATATAAAATATTTCCAGGGATGATGTAGGTCTTCTTTAAAAGGTGTTATTCAAGCATGTTGAAAGAAATTGGTTTCTGCCTTGGACAGTTAAAAAATAAATAGAAGTAAGTAAATTTGTGCCTTATAACTGTCAAGACTTTTAATGCTTTTCTAATACAAAATAAACATCATATGGAAGTAAATCTAGATATAGCCATAGAACAACTGACAGCCAGCTAACCATTTTGCAATTACAGCTAGGGTATTTTAAAGCTGTCGTGGTCTTCAAGACTGGTACTGACAGTTACTGTGTCAGTTATGTTGAGAAAGACTCCTAATGTGAGACTTGATCTTCCTTTGAAAAATCACTCTTCTTGAATACTAATACCTGAAGCTGAAACCATATCATTACAATGCCTTTTCCTTATTTTATAGTTCTTTAAGTGGTTAGTCTATATAAGTAATCAATCACAACTTCAAGACACTATTCACATGGACAATTAAAACATAAAGAAAATGAAAGTAAGTGAAAGTATAATTTTAAATCAGTTCCGAAAAATATATCTTAAGTGGATTTAGATTCTAGTAGCAGCCTCTGAGGGTGAATTTTTATGCTTCAATTAATGCACCCACTTTCAAATAAGCCAGAGCCAACTTTTGCATATAAAGTGGATAATAGTTAATGGAAATGTATATGTAAGCCTATGTTCCCTTCCACATATAAATACCCAGTTTTCTTTATGAGGTGTACACTATGTACACCAAAAAAAAGACATCAGTTCATATGCATTCCTTTGTATTATTGTAAGGCTTAATAACTTCTGCCATGGATCTTTATGAATGACAGATCAATAAAAATATTTATTAAAAAAGAAACTTTTAAATAGAAGAATAACAGACTTTAAAGTGTGCAATAAAATGCATTGTCAAAGGGATGTAGTTTTGTTCACTGGAAAGGTACAAAAGATGGTATACAAAACTGAAAGGTGGGCTTCATGTAACTTCAGACACTTTAAAGACTTAGACAAACTTTTGGTAAAGTTAGGCAATTTTGTGCTACATTTGTCAATTGAAATAGGCAGATTTAGAATTTCATCTCTCCCTAATGTAGACTCTAGAATAAATCAATAGACTCCTTCTTTTGAAGTACCTATGCTTCTTCATCAACTAGAAAGGAAGGCTAAGGATGTCTGCTTAGATGTTGATGGCTATGACACCATAATGAATCTCACTTCAGGATTCTGTGATGGAAATATAGGATGATTAAAGCAAGTGACAGTGTGCTACAGAACAAACATTGACTCAAAATCTGTGTTTTATTTTTTAAGTCATTAAATCAAACAACATGCTTTTGCTCTTGTTTGTCTGACATCATATGGTATATCATCACTTCTGCCATCCATTTATTTCTCTGCCATCACAAGAATTTGTCTCATACATATTTCTTTGTAGAAACCATCCTGTTCAACATCAACAAACAAAACAAAAGAGAAAAAAAACAAAATAAAAGGCTTTGCTTAAAAGGCTAGTCCTTGATAGTTTTTCTTACTATGCATGCTGTATCTTTAGGATTGACTTTTTATACTTGTACCTTTTCTTCCTTCCAGATGTTTTTGAATAGCCCTATACTTTGCCTGATAAAAAAATCTTCTCCAATGAGCGCGTGTAGCGATAGCTTCATCGTCCTTGCTTCTTTCTTCCACAGGTAATATAGCTCTTTTTTAGTATCTTTCAGCAAGATTTCTCTGCTGCTGTCCTCACTGAGAAAGGTCTGTAGTCCTCATTCCATCTCTAAACTGGATGACTGTCTACAGCATATGTTCAGTCCATCTCCTAGTGACATCCTTCCTTCAAAGAAAAGAGAATGGCTTGTTCTTTATGATGTAGAATGTAGGTTGATTTTTTATTCTGATGATTACTCTTATAACTCTGGATGAACAACTTGGCCCAATAACTGTCAAAACTATTTGCGCAGTTATTAGGATGCTCACAGGAGCATCTTGACACTGAGACAATGTACATGCTGCATTCTATGTACTAGCCTCTTACCTTTGTGGTTTTATTGACTAGGGAGAGAGAAATAGGATTTCCTAACTGATTTTTTACTTTGAAATACATCTGACATTCAAGGCTCTCTTTATGGCTTCTACTTGTGTCAGTTCTCAGCCCTGGCCTGCCTTCTGAGTGATCCTTCCCCTAGTCAGCCTCTTGCCTGGTGGGTTTTCATGCTGAGGCTGACTGATCTTCACACTTCTGACGCACTTGCTTCACATGCTTCAGCTGGCCTGAACGGATATTTTTAGACCTTGACTCAGGCTTCCTTCCTGCTCCTCTAAGCTCTCTATAACTTCTCTACATTTGTTACAGGTTGAGACACGAAGCTGACCACTGCTGAAAGCTTTCTCTATTTCAGTGTGAAACCCAGTGAAATTAGTAAGCTCACTCGGGGCTAGTTCTTCTAATAGGATCAGAGTGTAGCTCCAGGCAAGAACAATGGTATAGCTTTTCCTGCAGATAAGGAGAAAGAAATGCATAGAGAAAGCTTTTTAAAATAAGATGGGAGGTTTAGTTTGGTGGTTGGGTTTTTTCCAGGTTCCCAGAACTAGTATTCTGGTTTTATGTGCTGCAAAATTACTGATTCAATGCAAACACAGTTCACTTAGTGGAGAGCTTGATGAACAAATAACGTAAGGATGTTTAAATGTAAATGTCACAATCACAATATAAGCAGAATATGAGAAACTTTTCAAAGAGCAGTTTGGGGCAAAGTGTGTTGATAGCTTTTTAAAATATGAGTCAAGCAATAAAAATATAACAAAAATATACAATAATTTGAATGACATATTTTTAG
>JAOXJK010000001.1:30571455-30586902 GCA_025774025.1 Xenus cinereus | reverse complement strand
TCAGGGGCACAGGTAATTTTTTCATCAATACCCTTAGTTGCAGGTAGGAATACTGAAAGGAATAGGAAGTCAGGCATAATTAACAAGTGGCTCAGAAGTTGGTGCCACCAACAAAATTTTGGGTTTTTTGATCTTGGGGGAACTTTATGTGGCACCTGATCTGCCAGCAACAGCTGGAGTACATCTGCCTCAGAGGGAGAGAAAGCTCCTAGCATGGGAGTTGGCAGGGCTTGTCAATAGGGCTTTAAACCAGGCTGGAAGCGGGGAAGGGAGGTGAAAGACGAGGATAATATCAGAATGGCCTGTGGCAAGTGGCAGGGTGACACATCAGGGCTGGAAGGAAGGGGTGACAGCAAGGACCTCCAACCTGTTGTGCTGACGCATGCTGTGAACGCTTCAGCAAAGGCAAGGTCTTGCAGAGCTGGACCAAGAACTCCTGAGGTAATAGGAGCGAGGAGGGTGGCTGCCACAAAACGCCTTGGGGGATCAGTGGAGTGCCCCTCTAAGAAGGTGACATGGCCGGCAGACCGACTGAAGTGTCTCTACACCAACGCACGCAGCACGGGCAATAAACAGGAGGAGTTGGAAGCCATCCTGCTACAGGAAAGCTATGACATAGTAGCAATTACAGAAACTTGGTGGGGTGAAACCTGTGACTGGAGTGTGGCCATCGATAGCTACAAGCTGTTCAGAAGGGACAGGAGAGGAAGGAAGGGTGGAGGTGTTGCCCTCTATGTGAAGAAGTGGCCAGAGTGTGAAGAGTTGTTGCTAAAGACTAGCCATGAGCAGGTCAAAAGCTTATGGGTGGGAATTAGGGGTCAGGACAACAAAGGGAGCCTTGTGGTAGGAGTCTACTACAGGCCTCCTGACCAGGCGGAGCCTGTCAATGATGCCTTCTAACTCCAGCTTGAGGAGGCATCACGATCACAGGCACTCATCCTGCTGGGGGATTTTAAACACCCTGACATCTACTGGAAAAACAACACGTCTGGCTGCAGGCACTTCAGGAAGCTCCTAGAGTGCCTAGATGACAACTTCTTGAGACAAGAAATCAACAGCCCTACTCGAGGAGATGCATTGTTGGACCTGTTGGTCACAAATGCAAGCGATATCATTAGGGATGTCAAATTTGAAGGCATCCTGGGCTGCAGTGATCATGCCCTAGTGCAGTTCACTGTCCTAAGAAATGTGAAGTCCACAAGAAGCACAGTTAGGACTCTAAATTTTAAGAAAGCAGACTTCCAACTCTTCAAGGAGATCGTAAATAGGACCCTGTGGGAAATGGCCCTCAGGGACAAGGGAGTGGAACAAAGCTGGCAGATCTTTAAGGACGCTCTCTATAGAGCACAAAAGATATCAATCCTGACATGTAGAAAATTGGGCAAGGAGGGCAAGAGACCACCATGGTTGAGCTGTGACTTGCTGGTCAAACTAAAGGGCAAGATAGAGCTACACAGAAAATGGAAGAAGGGACAGACATCCTGGGAAGAGTATAGGAATGTTGCCTGGCTGTGTAGGGATATGACAGCTTTCTTCTTCAAATGGTAAAGGAGCCAACAAGGAGAGGAGTCATGCTAGACCTTGTTCTTACCAACAAGGAGGGGCTGGTAGGGAATGTCAAGCTCAAGGGTAGCCTTGGCTGCAGTGATCACAAGATGGTAGAAATCAAGATCCTTAGGGCAGCAAGCTCACTACCCTGGACTTCAGGAGAGCAGACTTTGGCCTCTTGAGGGAACTGATTGGGAGGGTAACGTGGGAAAAAGTACTGGAGGGGAGAGGGGCCCAAGAAAGCTGTTTGGTGTTCAAGGATCACCTCTTCCAATCTCAGGAGAGGTGCATCACAAAAAAGAATGAATAAAGAAAAAAACCAGCAGGCCTGCATGGATAAAGAAGGAGCTCCTGGATAAGCTCAAAAACAAAAAGGAGAGTGGAAGCAAGGATGGGTAGACTGGGTGGAATATAGAGAAACTGTCCGAGTGGCCAGGAACCAGATTAGGCAAGCTAAAGACAAGATAGAATTAAATCTGGCCAGGGACATAAAGGATAACAAAAAACCCAAAAAAACAGCTCAATGTCCAAGTGGAAACCGGTGATGAGTGGTGTTTCTTAGGGGGCAGTACTGGGACCAGTGCTGCTTAACATCTTTGTCATGGACATGGACAGTGGTATAGAGTGCACCCTCAGCAAGTTTGCTGAGAATACCAAGTTGTGTGGTGCAGCTGACATGTTAGAGGGAAGTGATGCTATCCAGAAGGACCTGGACAGGCTTGAGGGGTGGGCCCGTGCAAACCTCATGAAGTTCAACCAGGCCAAGTGCAAGATTCTGCACCTGGGACATGGCAATCCCAGGCACAAATACAGGTTAGGCAGAGAATGGCTAGAGAGCAGCCCCAAGGAGAAGGATTTGGGAGTGCTCGTGGATGAGGAGGTCAACATGAGCCAACAACGCATGCTGGCAGCCCAGAAAGCAAACCGCATCCTGGGCCGCATCAAAAAAAGTGTGGCCAGCAGGTCGCAGGAGGTGATTCTGCCCCTCTGCTCTGCTCTCGTGAGACCCCACCTGAAGTACAGTGTCCAGCTTTGGAGTCCTCAACACAGGAGGGACATGGACCTGTTGGAATGGGTGCAGTGGAGGGTCATGAAAATGATCAGAGGGCTGGAGCACCTCTCCTATGAAGACAGTCTGAAAGAGTTGGGCTTGTTCAGCCTGGAGAAGAGAAGGCTCCAGGGACACCTCATAAGGGCCTTCCAGTACCTGAAGGGAGCCTACAGGAGAGATGGGGAAGGACTCTTTATAAAGGAGTGTAGCGATAGGCCGAGGGGTGAAGTTTTTAAATTGAAAGAGAGGAGATTTAGATTAGATACTAGAGAGAAATTCTTTACTATGAGGGTGGTGAGACACTGCACCAGGTTGCCCAGAGAAGTTGTGGATGCCCCTTGGAAATGTTCAGAACCAGGCTGAATAGGGCTTTGAGTAACCTGATCTAGTGGGAAGTGTCCCTGCCCATGGCAGGGGGTTGGAACTCAATGGTCTTTAAGGTCCCTTCTAACTCTAACCATTTTATGATTCTATCTATGATTCCTTGTGTTATCAGCCCATCCCTATTTCACAGTACACAGACTCTGCACCTTACAGAGACCTCTATAAATGCACCCTACTGTCCCCACGGAGACATTGTGAGAGTCACGTTCAAAATGATGTCAGTGTCAAAGGACCCGCGAGTTGGGATTTTGTCCAAACCTTAAAATAGGTTTTATCAGCTTCATGACATCATACAGTACATGGAATTATATTAGTAGGGACTGTTGTAAGCTTTGCCATGAATTTAACTGCATTCCTTACCATTTGAGGAATAAGTGCATCTGGAATAGGTTTGCAAAATATGTCAAGACTAAATGGAGAAAGAGTATTTTCTGCAAAAGGGACATGAATGTTACTCCAAACATTTAAAAGCAATATATTTTGAATTTGTGTGAGTTTGTGAACAGTTTTCCTTTGCAGGGCATACCATAATAGAACATTAGTCAGCTCTGAATAGTTTTATGGAGATATCTTAAAGTAACCTATACGTACAGTAACTATAACAACTTATAGTTATTGTGAGTTACATTTTGGATTCAGAGACTGGACATATTTCAGTGCATTTCATCAGTTAATGTTATTTTTGTTAGTGCTAAAGAGAAAATATTTGACTTTTTTTTATAAGCAGGATTGCTTAGAAAAGAGAAACATATTCTTAAGCTATAAAACCAATGAGACCTTTAAAGACATTGTTTGGTTGCGAAAACTTTGATACAGTCACTGGGAGTCAGAAAATCTCATCTTGATTCTCTGCTACTAAGTCATCTTACTTTAGAGCTAACCAGTAAAAAAAAAAATAAAAAAAAATTGGTGGAATTTTTAAAACAAACTCTTAATGTAATTTTGGCTTAAAAAATAGAATCTAGGTTTATAGAAAATGAAAGGTAGAGGTAAAACATTTGCTAGCCTAGTAGGCCAGGTATGGTAACTGAAGATTGTATATTCTACTCCTAATCTGTAACCGTGCCATCTAAAAAATCATCACTGGTCTGGAAACCCCTCAGTGGTTTGGATCTTCTTTCAAATCTCCCAGTGTTGGTTTTTTTTTTTTTTGTCATAAAAGACAGGGATGCAGTCTGTGGGTCTAATGTTATACTTGATATAGTAGAAGAAAGTTGTCTCAGATTCAGGTCATTGTTCTAGACAAGCTTTGAATACAATAAACATATTCCTGGTTTTGTAAAAGGTCATTTTATTCTTGCAGAATAAACCAGAGTTCTCATCTGTTTTGCTTTGTGATTTGTACTTTCTGAGAATTAGTTAAAATGTTGAAATAAATAAATCCTAGGTCTTCTCTTGAGGCTTTCTCTTTTTGGCATTTGAATCACTAACCTCTCGGTTGCTACAGACTTAAAATAAACCCCAAGCCTTTTATTCCTGAAGAGAAAGTTTATACAAAAACCTAATTCTAACCTTCTATTCCAATTCCTATGACAATAATCCCATCTCTATACAAGCAGAACTCTCTGCCAGGAAATTTATCAGGTGTCAACAGTCAAAGTATAAATATTAGTGAATGTGAGTTTTCTGTAGACAAGAGAGCTCAGAATAATTTTGTGACCTTTCAATTAAGTCATATATAATGTGTTTGTTTGCTCTTATCCTCAATTTCTTTTTTAGCTTCTATGTGTATGCCAAAAACTTGGAATGCATCTAGCTGATTAAAAGATAATATCAAGGACAATGTAAAAATTAGTTTTAGGCTACTTTATAGAACTAAAAATTGCCATAACTTATGACAGTGGCATACATGCAGGATCTCACCTGTTTGAGTATATTATCTAGCATCTACCAGGCATTTTTAAAGGCTTTTGCTCTTTGCTGCTGATGGGAAAAGGCCTGTCATGTTCTATTGTTAAAAGTAATGATGGGCTTGTTCTCTGCTAAAAGGTATACATAAAATATGTACAGTAATAAAGAAAAAAATCCCTTAGGTAGTATTCCGTAACATTCTGTAATATTTCCATTTCCCATAAACAAAGACTATAATAAATTGGACATCAGAAGTACAATACATTGTACTTAACTTTAAAGGTCTACAATGCAAAGTTTTACAACCAAGCTGAGCTCTTTTCACAGTTGGTGGAGAGGACTGAGCATTTTTGAAGAGTGATTCATCAGACCTCTTTTAGATATCCACCTTAGGGTAAGAGTCACTGTGCCCTGAAAGCGGCTGTTTTTCTCTAGCTATGAAGGGAGTGTAGGATGACCCTTTCAGTGTAGATGATTGAACCCCATATATGACTGTGTGGGATCCCACACATCCATTTGCTGAAATACTTTGGCTAAGGTCAGAGAGCACAGTGCTTTCCCATGTATAAGACCACATACAAGTAGCTGTAATTTACTACCAAGACACTGCAATTCAGAATTTTTTAATCTCTGACTACGCAGCTGTCAAGCAGTAAGGCACTGGAGCTGGATCTCATTCAGATGTTTTCTTAACCATGGTCCCCACACCCAACACACAATTCCTGATGGAGGATGGATGTAGCAACAGTCCATATTGTTAGGCAGCCAGATGAAATTCAGTTACCTACGATTCAAATTACCTTAGCAATACAATTATAGGGAAAGAAGGGGTAACCCTGACCTTAAAAAAGAAGGTTTTGTACTGGCTGAGAGTCCCCCACACCCAGTTCTTTTCTGAATATCATATCAGGCTGGAGCCTTAATGTTGATTGTATCGACACAGTATGCATGCAAGCAAAGTATTTACAATGAAGTACATACTCAGATCTGTCATCAGAATGATGATGTTTTCAATCTACTTGGCTTAGAATCAAAAGAAGCGGCAAGAGACCCTTCTAATTTTCATCCCTTTAACAGTTGTTATTCTTCCCTAGCTTGTAGCATCTTCTTAACAGCACTTTAAATAGCTTTAAGAGAGATTCATTTTTTCTTCAAATCCTCACATATTGCCCATATGACAAGAAACCTATAAGTTATCTCAGGTCACTTCAGTAAAAGTAATAACTTTTTGTATGCAAAATGTGTAATCACTTTTTCACCTCAGTTGGTTTTCAGTTATTACTGTTCATTAGTATTTTAAAATGCTAATATTTAAGCACTTTTATTCTTCTGTTTCTCAGAAAAGTCTGAATGAATTTTCTGACTCTTTTCAGACTGAAAAACTGAAAAAAAAAGTTTAGGAAAAACTTTAGTTTCTCCTAAAACTTCAGTTTAGGAAGTTTCATACTCAAAGTTAATTTCATATGTTTAATAGAATACAAAAACAATGTTACAATGAATATTTTAACTATACTGTTAGTGCTCAGAGAAAACAACAGTAAAAATCAGAATACATGTACATAACTTTACTTGTCACCTTACTTGTTAGTGAAAAAACCAGTTCTTAGATGTCAGAAAGAAAGGTATTTGAGAAGCACCATACCATAGGAGCTCAATGGATGAGGTTTATTGACCGTTTGTTACACAGAGATCTACTGGTGAATACCAGTTTTAAGAGCTATAATTCAAAACAAATCTCTGTATGTCAATTTTCTGGGTTAATTTTCTGCAGTGGAAAGAATATGCCTCTTTTATAAACATGAAAAATTCCTGTTGGCTTCAGTGAGAGTTGGACAAACTTGCAGGATTTAGTCTTTATGCTCATTTTAGAAAAGAAATATAGAGGAAATCACAGAATTTAATCTAGCTAGCAATTTAAAGGTACTTTCTGTTTAACCATGGGGTTTTCCTAAGGCTACATTGCCATCTTTACCTTCAAGTTAATCTCTTCCAAGCAGTATGGGTTCTGAATACTCATCTTCCCACTATGCTTGATGTATCACAATGCATCTGTTAACTGGATTAGAGGGACATCTTGCACATTCCCTATAGGTTTTCTACTTTTCTTAGCAATGATTTTTTTTTTTTTCTGGAAGCAGTTATTCATTCACTTGGAACTAGAAAAATTTATAACACAGTTTCGCCCTGTGAGGTTGGAATATCAGTTCCTGGCAGACTCAGCACTCTTTACATAAAGAAGTGCCAAGGCTCCCTTGTGCAGGGTCGGGAAAGTGTTTAAATACTCAATTAATTCAATATCTTTATTGTCATATATAGATGCACAACAAGGTACTCCAGCATAACCGAGTTAAATAAAATTGGGAGGTTGCTGGCCACATGAACAGCAAATGAACTATGTTCAGCTGTAACTTTTCTTCCACGTTAGTGGGAGGATGCCTGAAGCTGTCTGATCTTGCCTCAGCTTCTGAATATTTCATTTTAGTGCCATGTATCATTCCATGATGCTAGGAAAAGGAATCTAAGTTTTGAAATGTTTTTATTTAAATAGGCCCTGAGCACATTAAGCTCAATTGCTCACCCAAGGTTTTCAGGTTTACAAGGTGGGCCAGAAAAATTGGTGTAACACAGAAGAGGACCAAGCAGGTATCTATGCCACAGAGATCTGCTCTTTATTCTGGAGGTTTTTTCACTGAAGAACAATGGGACAGACAGTGTAATTTCAGGTAGCTTTTATATACTGGGATCAGTGGATCCACAACCACGTCATCCTGGAGTTCCAAATGAACTAGCAGATCCAGCAAAAAGTAGTTTTCATAAGTCTGCCACTCAGATATGATAAAAACTAACTGAAGAAGGATCATTTTTTTTAATATCTGTATGTAAGAAAGGAGATTGCCTTGTGTTTTGCTTGAGGAGGTGCTGGTTTGTTATGATTCTAGTTAAAAATACAATCAGGTTCCACAAAGTATAATTTAAAATGTTCACATGTTGTGTAGAAATTAAAATCCCTCCAGGCAGTTTGCTAGTATTGCTTCAGAATAAGAGTCCCTTTCAGGAACCAAACTAGAGCCTAGCTGAGCATTTTTGGAGGTTAAGGGATGTATTTGAATAAAATGCTGAAACAAGAAACTTGTAAGAGTTACTCATGCAAGTGAGCTTTATCAGTCATTATTCCACCTGTAGGATCCAGTCACATAGCTCCACAACATCACCAAATTTGGAAAAGAACAGGGTGAAAGGTAAGGTCTTCCATTCCAAACTCTAGGTGTACTCCCACTCTTATCCAGATTTATGAGAATTTTGATTTATTAAATGATCTGAGACATGATCTGTAATTTAACAGCAGGCACATCTTTTTCCTGGTTGCCAGGCTAACTTCATTCAATGTATAAGCTGTTCACATGCAAGCCACAAAATTGTACTTGTGTACACTACTGTTTCTGATTAACAAGTGCCTTTGATTTACCATTCCCATTACCTTTAGCAGCTGAGGAGACAACGGTCTGAATATTCAACCTGATGATCACATTCTAAGTGTCCGCAGATTTCCCTTCCAGGTGAGAAAAATGTTTCTCATCAGTATTTCTCAGATTCCTTTGACATAAAGAAATAATTGATTTGAGGTATGAAACATTTGAAGATACTAAGTAAGTGTACATTTTTGAGAGGCTGAATAAAGAAATTTACTTCTTTTTTATTTTATTTTATTCTCATTTTCATGGTAATGTGCAAAAGCGTGGTGTCCTTTATCTCTGAATTACCTGTCTTGTCTGTCAGACTGTTTCCTCCTATTTTCAGTAGTAGTTGTTAATCCAATCATAGGGTGGCTCCAAAAGAAAATTAGACACTTAATTTCTTATACATATAGATATATATTCTTATATGTATAGATATTTCCAGATGTTTTCTGAGTGGGAACCTTGTGATACACCATGACCCAGAACACTCTGAGAGGAAAGCATAGAGCACTGAAGAAACATAACAGGTTGTCATTACAGGAGTGAAGAACTTTCACATGGCCACCATCTGTATATAATTGAAGGAGATGTTCCGTGTATTCCTGATGGACCAATGCACAATCAGTCTGTCAGTGTTACAATGTCAGCCTTTTGAATTTTCTGTAGGAAATGACACAGGGAGATGAAGCTTCCAAAGGAATTCCCCAAAGGAGAACAGAAGATCTCTTCATGTCAGTTTTAGTCATTTAGATATGTGAGCTAACTGCGGCCAGAGTTTCCCCATTTACCTGAAAGATGTTGGGGATTTCATGCCGAGGATTCTTCCCTTATCCATTACTGCACAATTAGACACTACCTGACAGAATCAGATTTAAATTAACTACTACCTTCAATTGTTTCATATTCAGTCCTTCAACATTTTGTCTTTTTAGCCAGAAATTCTCATGTGGCGTGAATTCAGCATGAACGCTGTTTCCCAAGATGTTGTGAGAAAATGAAATCCTGCAGGGATTTTTCTGGTAAGTCAGTGTTACATTTTGAAAATCTCTGAAGGAAACACGAAATGGGATTAAAGACAGAAGATAAAAATAGAGAAAGGCAAGGACAAAAAAGAAGGCTAAGGAAATGTAGGACATGAACAAAAGTGTAGGTTGAGACACAGTACAACAAAACTGCAGATGAGCAAAGATTAAGCAAACTACAGACGCAAAACAGAGGATGTTCAGTCACGATGGGATTATAGAAAAGCAAGAATTGCTGAAAATAAGGATGATGTTCTGATTAATTTGAAATAATTGTCAAAACTTCAGTTGATGGCAGAATTAGGTTATAAATACATAAAAACCCTATACATATATATGTATATATAGAAAACCTATATATATATTTGTTAATCATACACATGTATAGACATATATATGTATCCACATGTATAAATTCATATGTGGGAGGGGAAGCTGAAAAAAATTACATATATTTCTTACAGCACAGTTATAAAAATGATGCAATTATAATGGAGACACACCTGAACATACCGAAAAATAGCTTAACTGGGCACTGTCAAGAACAGTGTATGTGGATTTACCTTTGTCATCCAGAAGCAGTGTGTAAAAATGTCTGTGAAAAGACCTTGAGTCTTCTTGAGTGGAGACCATATACTATATTTTTAGAATCGGTATTCTAGTTTTAAAACATGATTCGGCACTTTGATAGCCCCCCCTATCAAAAGTAAATAAAGTACACTTTATGATTAACAGTCCTATTAACAGCCCGCAGATTTCTATTGTTCTGGACATTGATGTGCTACATTTTCAAGTTTTACTAAAGTTTCATTTGCTTTTGCAGGGAGGTTTTATTAAACGAAGTTAAGAAGCAGAGTTAATTTTCTGTCAAGAGCTGCCATAACTAGTCAGATGACCTGCCCCAAAATGGAGACACAAAAAACATTGTTTGTAGAAACCTGTTTGAGAGGGTATGTTGAGAAACTTGCAAAGTCTTCTTAACAGGATGAGGGGGATCTGCGTGTCAGTGTGAGTGTCTGGCAAACGGAGTGTCATAAACTGGGCTCTGCTATAGTCCTGGAGCACTGCCTTGCAGAGCTTGTCCATGGGAGGCTGTAAGGCACCTCTGCAGGTCCTTCAGCCTTTGCTCACCTTATGGGCACCAAGGCAGCCTCCTTCTGCAGCCTTTTCTTCCTTTGGCTCTGTATAGCTGTGCTCTGTCTGCAGGGCAACAAAATTAGCCATGGAGAGATTTGGATTGGAGCCTCTCCAAGAATGTCTCTTTAAAAGAAATGACTTCACATTACACTTAACAGTGAAATAAAGAATCTTCTCAAGCAGGATCCAATTTACTTAGAATAGCCTCAACAGGTAGTCTCTCCCCTGGGACGAAGTTCTGCTAGAAAATTATGCGCTGTACATGTACATGATGAAGCATTTGTTCAGAGATGTTTCATATTCGAAAGATATCAGGAGAGAGCTCTGGTCAACACTGGCATATCATTGTGCTGAAAAGGAATTGTACAAGGAACGAAGAAGAAGTGTCATTCTGGAAGTACAAAAATTACTTTGGTGTGCTTTGCAGCAAGTCATTCAGGTATAACAGTGTTTGAAATCTACAAAAAAATAACCTTATACAAACATTGATGCACAGAGTTTGTTGAAGAGCAATGATTGCAAAAAAAAAACAAAATCAAAAAAGAAGCCAAAAGCAAACCAATTTGATCTAGTCACATAAGCTATTGCAGACTGCTGATTTTGTTTTCCTTTATTGTAGTTCCCAATGTTTTTCCATCCTACTGAGACGGTTGTTATGTGTGTACACTTCAGAGAGAAATGATAAAAGAGGTATTTTTTTTTCTGTTTGAAAAATAAAGCTTTGTTGTTTTTATGTGCTGCATTACTAGGTAGGAGTAGAAACAGACAGCAAAACAAATGTATCCTATGTATAGCCAGAATGAAATGTACTGCAGCATGATCGAGTCTAGACCAATATGCTATACTATCTGCAAGGGAAAACAAAAACACTGAAGACATCAGGCTAGATTTCTTAAAACAAAACAAAACAAAACAAACTTTTAAAAGCTACAATGTCCTAAAGTTTCTACTTTCTGTTTCTCCTTCATATTCTTGCTATTTGAAGTTCACCTGAAATGTCTTTAACGATTGTCTCACATCCTTGCTTTCTGTACGTATAACACACAGATTTTTTGCACTGAATACACACAATATATCCTTACCTGGAAGTTCTGTTTTGTGTCAAGGGAGTACAAATAACAGTTACAGACCAAAGCATATACACTCATAATCAGCCTTGGAAATCTTGGTCCAGCCAAAATTATGGTTTGATATTTGAAATATTGGTATCTCGTTGACAAGTTTATTTCAATGCATGTTTACCATGCTTATTCCTCTTTACATTCTGCTTGTTTACATGGAACCTTCCACTTGCAAAAATATTTCATAATCAGCACATTTTCTTTCAATATTCCAGGGTGAAATCAAATATCTACACAATGTGTCTCTTCAATGAAAACAAATAAGTAAAACAAAGTAAAGAAAAAGAAAAAGAAGCAGCTTGAAAAGATTGGTGATGTTAACAACTCAGGTATCTGAGCTCTTTATTTCAAGCAATTTAACCAATGAAACATTTTCTTCTGAGAGCAAACTACTAACAAATTAAACATGATTTTGAAAATTGTGCATTTCTTTTAAATTTCAAAAGATAGGTGTTACCAGAATATTTGTTGTATAGATGACGTGCCTGCTTATTAACTGTAATCAGAGACAAACAATAAGAGATGCATTGTCCTTGGTTCTGAATATTCATGCACATGTGGCACCACACAAATTTTCTAAAACCTTCTTCTCTCTTGTTGTTTTTTGCCTGAAAAGAAAATGTGTCCACAGATAATTTGAGGTACAGTTTTGTTTGTGCACCTGTTTGAGGAAAATTGCCTGGTTATTTGAGTACTTAAGTGTCTGCTTAGTGACTAAAACTGAAATCAAAATGAGAGTGGTTGCATATGCTGTTTACCAAGCAGAAGAAGGTGGGCAGCTGAAGCTGTTCTCACAGTTGTGGTAATTCATGTTTTTATCTGTTTAAATCATTGAATGCCAGACTAAATTCTACTTTCTGGCTACTAAAAGTCATATAACACAAAGATAATGGAGATGGCAATGGACTTAGGAGCATCAAATGGAAGCTGTCACATGGAAAAGATCAGCTGAATGTTGTATTATTTTAAATACTCAAATACTAATATAATATAACCACATGGAAACATAGCCTTTGTCATACTACTTTTTTTTCTATTTATTGCAGGTGGGAGAGAAGAAACACAAAAGCCCAGGATGCATCAAAAAAGTAGGTTTGATTGTTCATTTGCTACAACAACTAAAATAAGAAGTATCTGTGGCTTCAAATTTATGAGAACAAATTTTACTTGGAATTAAACTGGTAGCTTCTTAAAGACAGGCCTTCTTTTTGTTTTGCATTGAACACTGATGGGACTGAGCCAGCTGGAGTGCACAACGCTGACATTTGTGTGTTGATTTAGAGGATCACAATAAGCAGAAACCCATCTGAAGAAAAAAACAGGACTACTACAAAATGTAAAACAGTATAAACAGCTGGGCTTTTACTTGTTGGAATACCTAAAAATACAGTAAAGCAAAACAGAACTATTGCTTATAAATTTTTCCTTCCTGGACTCACCTGCCTGCTATATTGGTAAAAGTGTGGCTTTGTGAGGAGAGAAGGACAGGAGCCCTGATTAGCCTCATCGTACTCGTTCAGTCCTGTCGAGAAGTTCTGGCACCTTACATTGTATAGCTAAATGAAAACCAGGTAATTGGTTTCTGTCATAAATAGCAGCATTTTGTATCAACTGAATGATTGTAAGGTCTCCTTACCAGGCTAAGACTGACAGCAGGGCATGTTATGAAATCTGAGTTTTCCCCTTGACTTTTAAAAGGCATGGATACAAATCAGAATTTCTGAAAAGTGATACTACAGACAACAGCAGTGAAGTGCTGGAGTGGATCCCGAAAATAAAACAGTATTCTTAGTTAATAATGAGCTTGTATTTCAATGTTTCGTTGGATCTAAGATCTCATGAACGATGAGATTCCAGACAGTGATTGGTAAAAGCCTAGTCAGCCAAGCTTTTACTCCATATAAGAGTAAAATAGGGACAAGTGAAAAAAAAACAGGATGTGATTAATCTGAAGGCCTTGAAAATTTTGGAATTAGTGGTCAGGGAAATCTGGAAAAGGTTATTATTAAGTCAGTGTAAAAACCTGAAGAAATCAGCTGTGTCACAATGGCTGTATTTACTTTCATCTAACTTTTTTGGGGACAAAAATGATGAGAAATGCCTTGATCTGCAATAAACTGAGGAGAAAGTGGGATTTTTAGTAAACTAGTAAAGTATATCTTAAAGGTCTTCGTGTCATGGAAAAAATTCCTTCAGGAAGAACAGAAAAGTGTTATCTTGCAACAGAGTGTGAGTTTATGACTATGTGTGTCTGTGTAAGCCTCAACCAGGTTAGAAAAAGATTAATTAAATATTTATTCAATTGAAGGATACTTCTGACATTTTTCTGCACTACTACTACTATTACTGTGACTTCGGAACTGTGTATACAGTATGATACTCAGTGCTCAAAATTAAAGTTATTAAGTAGGTTTTGCTTCATCTTTGATCCCTATCAAAAAGTTTTACTATTCTGCTAGGAGAATTTATAAAACTAAAAGGATAAATGACCATGGGAAAGAAGATGGAAATATTAGTGTAGAATGTTAACTGGCATTTCTGGACAACATACTTTTTCATATGAAAAGCCAATAAAATGTGGGAATTATAAAAACTGAATGTTGTTTTGATTCCTTGATGAGCATTGTAATATTGCAAGAGAAGGCTTGAGAGCTTTGTTCTCAAAAAACAAAAACAAAAAACCCCCCAAAACCTTAAAATTAGTCTAATGATATGGAAAACTATAAGATGTTAAAAAAGTAGAAAAAATCTTGTAATGAAAACTAGTATTGTTTGTTCATGAACTCTTGCCCTAGTCTACATTAACCCTACCCCTGGAGTCATACAGCCTTCTTGCACAATGACTGACAGTTGTTTTGAAATATTTAATTTTTTGTGATTATTGTTACAGTTCACTGAGTGATTTTTTTCCCCTCATGCAACACAGTGAGTTATGCTGCCTGTCATTTGCTATCTGTGTTTATTCTCTACACGCTAATTTTATTACCTTTGTTATTTTCACACAAATGTGCAGCAGACAGAAACTACCTCAGAAATACTGTTAATGTCTTCAGGGGTAGTGGCTTCAAATCATCTACACCTTTGACTAGGTTATCATTTTATACTGGCTACCCTATCTGACTGTACTTAGAAATGTTAGCATGTTAGCAATGAATCTCAAGCTCTAAAGCCTTTAAGTGCTTGTTCATCTTTACTGCTAATAAAATATTACCATAAGGATTTTTCAGTATTGTGAACAGAAGTCACTAATATATAATTAAAAGATATGTTATATTAAACTGAACATTTACAAGGGAAATTCTACATCTTTCTGAGGGGCAACGATGCAGAAGAGTCAAAAAACCTCTAAAAGTAATTTTTAAATATATGTGGACAGGAGGTCAAGTATTACATGAATGGCTTCTGTGTATTATCAACAGTGTACTTACTACTTTGGACACAAAAGACTGTTCTTGTCCCAAGGAACTGACAGCCAAATTTAAATTGAACAGCTGATACACCTAGCTGTATATGCCAAAATGAGCTGGATATAAAATCTAAACATTTCCCAGAATAGAGTTTGAGATTAATGAATGGCTCCAGTCACTTATCTCATTAAGTCAAGTGATGCAATATATAGATATCTGTTTAGATCCTGTAAAACATTTTTTGAACAATGTGTCTTTAATTCATTAGATAAATTAAATATTCAAAATACATTTCTATGTGCTGTAAAAGAATTTAAACATTCATACAACTGGTATAGTAAACTAATAATAAGATAGCATAAATCGGGGTCTTTGAGTCACAGTGAAAGCAAAGGAGGCAATTAGGCACATTTCATGGAAGTCTGATACTTCAATCAACAGTGGAGAATCAGTACCATGTATTGTGTG
>JAOXJK010000001.1:30560077-30571329 GCA_025774025.1 Xenus cinereus | reverse complement strand
AAAAAAAAGGTGAAATCCATCCCCAAAACCAAATGACTGCCAGTGATAACAAAAAGCCCCTCAATGTAAACTGGAAGAAATGGTTGTCAAATAGTGACAAATTTGCTTATAAAAATGATTCACATATTTTGAGTCACAAATGTGTAATTGGTGAATTCTTATGAACTGATGAGTATCAAATTACATAAACTGCTCATTTAGTATGGTTTTACCTGATCTATTGCACTTTGGTATTCTACTGAGCACCAGCTTTTAATTTATATTCATCAAAAAGCAAACTTTTAAAAAGTATAATCTAGCTAAAGTAGATTATAAAGTAGAGCAATAGATTTTCCCAGTAACTAGTTAAATTTTATCATCTTTTTATATTTATGATCTGACTCCTAGGTAATTAACACATTTGAGCTATCTTACCCAAAGCACATTAGGATATGTTTAAAAAAAAAGGGGGAACTTTAATCACATTTGATATTGTGTAGTCAATGTAGTGTCTAAATACATTAAGGAAAAAAAAAATCACATAAAAAGGAAAAGGCACCATGAATAAAATTGAATGTAAGGTCAGAGTTAAGATCTCTACACATAATAGAAACTCTAAGTTATAGCAAATGAGCTCTAAGAGTATTAGAAAACACTGATACAAGCCTAGAAACCATCTTGACTATCAAGGGATCTGTATTTAATTTTCAATGTGTGATTTTTAATATAAATATTTAATGAAAATATTATTAAAATATTCAGTTAATGAAATAAACTGATGGAAGTACCATCAAAAGCAGCTTGCTTAATATTCACTAAATGAAATGGAAACATTTATCTTGGATATTATATCAGTCTTTAGAGAGGTTACTTACATTACACTTTTTAGGACTATTTAAAGCATCATTATTATGAGTTCTCATGACTTTTTTGCTAAATAGGATGATAGAATTAAGGGGAAAGAAAAAATGATGTATACCTAGGAAAAGAAAAGCCTGATTTATCTTTATTCAGACTCACCACTACCTACTATAAATGTTACCTTTTCCAGTATTTAAAATAACATAAACAATGTTTGCAGCCATCATAGAAGACTGAGCAGTTATGCTTTCTAATGACCATTGTGTTGTGACCTAGAATAAAATGAGAAAAAATTAAGACCACAGGTGATCACTTAGTCCAGATTCCTTCCTAGCTTTGCCTAGATCATTCATGCCTGATCTTTTCCTAAAGAAAAATGCTTCCTAAAGTGTTTTAGCAATGTACGTTGACAGATATATAGAAGGAAAACTAGAAAAATGAAGTTTATCATCAGCCACTAGAGACAAATATTTTAAAACCTCTGTGCTGAGTAAGCTGTTCTTAAAACTGCCGGAGGAGAGATCACATAACATTTCTCTCCCAACATTATTAGAAGATTGCTTTTAACATCTGATTAAAACCTAACAGGAAATTAACTTTATTTTCTCCATACTCTTCCCCATATTGTCAAAGTAGACAACCTTTAAGATATTGTTCTCTTTGCTGACTTCAAGATTCCTTTAATTTGTTCCGATCTTCTTTAAAGGACACTTGTCAGTGAACCCAGGACACCGACTGTGGTTGTTTCACAATGAAGCAGAAATATCTGTATTTCACTTTCAAATCCTGGCATGTATTGTGGAAGGGCACGTAACTTTTTTTTTTTTTTGTGTTCTATTCACTTTATGATCCACTCCAGTGTCACATTCTTTCCTGCCATACCAGCTATACCTGCTACCCAGCTCGCAATCTTCTATCTATGTGACCTAGTGGATTTCCCTTTCCTAAGTCAAGTTTGTCTTTTAGTTTATATAATTTTGGTGATTTTTGGACTGTGCATGCTTTTGAAGCCATTTTCGGTTCTGTGCAGGCCTTCAGCAGTGCTTGCAATACTTTCCATCTCAAAAATTTGTTCAAGGCATGTGTCACCCTTCTGTCAGGTACAGTGGGAGTGTGGCTAAATATCTAGTGGTTTCTCCTGAAACAAAACGCAAATAGGACTGCTAATTCCTATTCCTGCTAATTCCTGGAAGATTGTGCAGTTCCAGATTCCATAATATGCAAAAATTAATAGATAATATATACTTATAAGAGACACTCATATACTCACAATCAATGAGCCTAGAGACTGACAACAAACAGGATGTTACTTCATAGCATATGGGTATAAGAATGAAAGAAAGGGAAAGGAATGAAAACAGAATATACCCTGAGGAAAAACAGGTTAATAAAACAGTATGACATGAAAGCACTGTTGCTTGGATCTTTTTTTTTTAATCAAAAACCCTAGTATCATTCTTTTCATCTCATACTGAATGGTCATTCCCTTATCTGATGAGCATTGATGCAACTGCATTACACACAGGTCATCATCAATCAGTTTAGAAGAGCTCAACTTTGGCAGCTTTAGGTCTTTGTCTTTTGAGCTGTGCAGTCATCTCCACCAAAGTACAGTTCTGGCATTGGGTAGAAAAGCCCCCAGTGACATACTTAACTTGGTTTACTCTTCATTATCACATACACATCTCTACCTCACCTCCATTTCAATTCAGCTTCTATAATAACTCAGCTTTTTTCCTTTCCTTTTGTTTTATTCCTTCACCTCACTACTGAAAAATCCAATTGCGATTCCCCTGACACATTTAACACAGCGCCCTTCCAGTTATTATCATTTAAAAATAACAACAACATTGCACTGACCAATTTGTATAACTTTTAAAAAATGTCCCAAAGCATTTTCTGGCTGTGAGGTCTGTCTTATTCTGTCTGACATCCTCACTCAGCAGTAGGTGCTGGCTGAAGGATGCCTAGTCCCTGGGCCTCTAGGCAGGGTTACCTTCCAAGGCAACGCTGGGCTGCTTTTTCTGTTTACCAACACCAGGTACCAGGGAAATCTGTGATCTTTGTGGTTTTAAGTCACAAGTTACAAGAAATGTTTTTGTGCGTTGCCCACACTCTTCATGAAAATACTGAGTTCAGAAAATATCCAGAACCAAGCCTAAGACGTGTTCTTTGGAGCCTCAGTTTAAATATCCCTGCAGGTGGATAGTGAAGTATAGTTAGTGAGTGTTGGAGAGCCGTCGTTCAAGTAATACATTCCTATTTTACCATGCTTTCATCTAAACGATGTTTTCCTAGTCACATGCTATGACAATGTCAGGGTATTCAAAGGACCTCCTGAAACGAAAATGCAACATTTCTCCTTATCTACTGGACGAGCTGTTTTAGGAAAAGGTGGTAGTCTGCTTTAGCAGGAGTGTTTTTTGGCAAATCCAAATTGGTTGTCTTTTAATTACCTTACAATCTTCTGAGTGGTTGTAAATTTGTTGTTTAATAAGTTTTTTCCACAAAATGTCTCCTTCAAAAGCCTTCTTTCTTCCGCTATAGGGATAGATACTATGTTTGTCCTTCTCCAGTGCTCTGGAATCTTTCCTGTTGTCCTTGAAATCTCAAAGATAATTGTTAATGGTTCTTACCTTGGCTCATTCTAATATCCTAAAATGAATATAATCAGACGCTAATGACACCAATATATGTATGTTATCTAAATGTTGTATAACCCACTCCTGTTCCATTCTGGTATATATGCCTATCCTACTTGCTGACATTGACATTTATATACATGTTCATTATTAATCATTTGTGAAAACAGAAGTAAAGAAGATGCTTCAGCCTTCAGTCTACAACTGATTATTTTTATATCCTTCTTAAAGCATTGGATCTATGCTTTTTTTTTTACCTTCTGCTTGTAACGCATCTCTAGAAAGTTTTCTTTCTGCCTTTTGTGAATCTTGAGGTTTCAAAATATTTGAAAAATTCTAGATTTTTTTAAAGAAAATCCACTTCCTTCTGGGTAGGTAAGTATATTTTGAAGATTTTACATGAACACTATTATATGCAGCAAAATTTAGGTTTCAGACGTTACATCTTGACTGTCATATCTGCAGGATTTCCTGCATCCTGCATGAGGACTGTCTGTATCCAAACTTCATGTGAGGGTCAGGTACTGATGTCGACCAGTTCCCACCACTGCAGTGTAGGAAATGTAATGACGTCCAACCAGGATGGTCAACTAGTGAACCAGGACTGTGGGATATGCCATGAAACGTTGAAACATAGTTTCAACAAAAACAGTGCAAACATTTGGGGATCATTACCTCTTCACATACATAGACTTAATTCTAACTGAAGTACGTTTGTGATGTTAAATCTGGTTGAATTGCAAAAATACCAATAGTTATTCTTAATATCTTTGGCGTGGGGGTGTCTGTGGTTTTTTTCTTCATGTGGATGAAGCCTCATGCATTTAGCATGAGTCTGTAACAGCATTGCTTACTGTAGCGTCATTCTGTTTACCACAATAATGTCCTGTTAATGAAGAAGTTTCATCTATCTTATATGAAGTAGATAGAATAGAAATAGCCACACAACAGTATGTCATCATCTAAACAGATGCCTATAGATGCAAAATTTAAATCTGTGTTACAGCACCTTATAGAAATGTAAGCAAATGGAGAGTAGATTCACTTGGTTATCTTTCAGGACCTCCTTAGAATAAATCCACAGACACCCAGTAATCTGTAGACCAGTGTCATGTTTATGTCTCTGTTACCTTATTCTTATGTTACAGGTATGAATGGTATTCACCTCAACTAGCTCTATTTGTCTAAAATGCAGGTTTCTGAACTGGTCATCTAGGGTATCCCTACTGAAGAGGAAGAGCTATAATCATCTCCAGTAAGAATTTTATCTGCTTTACACAACTCTGTTCCACAAAGTATTTTTGTACTTTGTACAACCAGACAGAATGAATTGCCCTGTGGAAATTTTCTCTTTTTCATTGACTGTAGGGAAGATTGATGACAATTATCTTAGATTACTTGCTTAGATTATATCTAAGATACATGTTTAGATTACATTTAGGGAGATAAATTCAGTTGGGTTAGTCCTGCCCCTAAGTGTAAGCACATAGTTGGGCACACAGTGATTTCTCCACCTCCCACAGTTGTGCAGATGGGCCATCCTGATACAGCAAATATAGTATAGGATAGCTCAAAAACTGTTACTCCTTTCAGCCAATGTGCCACAGAATAGGCAAGAAGGAAATTATATCCGATCAAAATGCTTCTTTTCATTTCACTGTTGAAAAGCTGAATGACAGAAGTGTTGGGGAAAGTGTAAGCATTTCTCATTGAAAAGGAAATGTATTTATACAACTATGGTGTCTTGGTGTCATCTGCAGAGAGCACTCCTAGAGTTTCAGGGCTGAGGGGTGCTCTGGGAGGACAAACCTGTCTGATGCTGCTGACCTCTGGTAGACATTTTTTCATTAAGTAAAAAATAATGTTTGGGCTTGATTCATTCTTTTCTCTCATCTGCACAATGATAAGATCCATGACAAAGTCTGAATCAAAATTAAAGTAGGAATTACCGTCTCATGTTTAATTTGGGTTTTGTGATGAATCTCACATTCTTTCTGCCTGTGCTGCTGTCGAGCTAGTCATTCTCTGTCTCTTATCTGTGCGTCTCATTAGTCCTTCTTGCTTTGCACTTGTCCTCTTTATATTGCATTATCTTTTTTATATTAATCTTATTCAAAATTAAAGGATTTAAACTATTGTATCTTCTCACAGTCTATTCAGGGAAAATACTGAAATGGTGGAAGACAACTAACATGCCAGATCACATACAAACACTTCTTCTGAATAAGCCATTTGACAAGTTCTTAAATCACTGTGGCTGTTTTCCACCTGTTTATATATTTAAAGGCCAGTGATACTTTTCCAACAAAGACAGTATGACTAATTAATAAATACCAAACCAGGACTCTGTTTTAGGGATTTGTTTAAATTGCAGTGGTAGAAGTTTATCCAAATTAGTATGTTCTCCCCAACCCAAACTGGAAACAAACGTTTGTGACAAATACATCTGAACTGCAGCAACATACTATGCAAAGTCCGAATATGTTTTGCTAAACACATTACTCAACAATATAATCCATTATTGACACATTTTGGCTTTGAAATGAGCAATCAGGTGTTTTGAACACAAAAGCAGAAGTCATTTGTATGACTAAGGCCTTTCTGAAAAAAATCCATAATTAAATTGAGATGATGAATGCATACTGATTGCCAGAGATGAATCCTACCCATTTTGATGAGAAATCTCTTATTTTTCTTTTCCAGTCTATACGGTTACTATGGATTCAGTTCCTCACATAATCCATTTCTGCTTTCTAGAATTATAACATCAGTGTTATAGTTAGCCTGCCCAATAAAGAAGCATTATTTTTAAAATAGGAGACCAGAATGAAATGCGATGGTAACTACCAGCCCACAATGAATATTTTACTACTATGACTAGGTATATAGAAGTCTGACATTTATTATGGCCTTTCATTCCAGACTCTCACAGTGCTCTACAAATACAGCACAACTTGGCCAGTGTGCCACTAGTGAAACACAGCCACCCTGGGGTGGAGTGGAGCAGCTATTTTGCTCTCACTTGACAGCTGTTGGTTATTATGACCTGCTTCTTTTCTACAGTTATTTTTCTGGAAAGTATATGAGGGAGAAATCCACCTACCAGGAAATAGGCAGAGACCATCTGCCATGACTAATTTCACATTTATTCCAGGCAGCAGTTGCATCAAAATCCCAGAAATGAAAACCCAATTGCTGTTATAACTTGAGCCAGTTGACGTAAAGTGAAGTAGTATCTTTAGTATCTTTTCATGATACTACCCAAGAATACAAATCTCCATTAAGATTGTAAAGATTTTTGAATGCCTTTCTGAATTTAAGCTGAGGTCCTTTGAAACATTTAGATTTTTTAGTCACATAACTCGAGGTCCTACTTCCCAGACAAGTTAAGTGTACTTAAGCTCAGAAATCTGATTAGAGAGATCTTTGTAGTACCCTAACATAGATGAAATGAAATGGGAACATGTGATCCGTGGTCAGAAAGTATAGATTATTCTATCTTTAGCAACCTAAATAAAGCACCTATCTTAAATTAATAAAATAGTTACTTTCAATTTCTTCGGTGGTCAATGGAAAGAGAGAGATACACCACAGGAAAAAATATGATTTATTCTCTGAAGACTCATCTCTCTCTCCCTTTCATACTTCACTGATTACAGAAGCAGCATAGTGTGACTATGTTCTTAACCTACATTTTAGCTGATATATGTGCCCATGATGTAAGCCTATGGAGAGCCAGACTGCTTAGCTCGGTGCTCTGCGTTGACTTAAATGGGTTTACATAGGTCTGCCTATCTGGATGAAGATCTTGTGACCCTCTGAATGAGATCTTGTTCTTTGGAAGAGATTGGGACTTCTTCCACTAACTTCTCTAGACTCAGAATTTTATGCTTTTTCTATAAAGGCAGATAAGGAATAGTTCTGGGGTATACTTAAAATAACTGTTCCCCATAGAAATTAACTTTTGCTGCTGTATGTTGCATAAAGCCTTAGTTTCCTTACTACTCATACTAGTTTACCCATCCCTACTTACCATCAAGCTGTAAGAGAAATTTAAAAAAATTCCTTTTTGATCTCATTGTTTTTTTAAAATTTCTCTGCTTTAAATCAGTACATGTCTTTGTATATGCATGTAAGAGAAAGTATTTTGAAGACGTGACCTGAATCTTACACAGAAAATTGAAAATTGATCTATTTATTATCTAACACATTTTACATGAAGTAAATCAGTTAGAGCCAAACCATAATCCATTCTAAACGCAGTAACTCAGCAGCTCAGATAATACATGACCAAATCAATAAGAACAAGACAAAAATCTAAGTCAGGTTGAAAGGTTCAGAAAAAAATGGATTAGAGAATGATCACGTTAAGAAAGGAATGAAAGAAAGGAACAACCTTTATGGAACAACCATACTTTTAAACTAAAGACCTTCTGTTTCAGTAAAACCCAGGACAGCTAATAGAATTACTGTTTGGGAGTTTTTTAAGCTAATTAGGCCAACCTTATCTAAGCTACGTCTAAACTTCAGGCTCGGAATTCCATTGCCTTAATGCCACTCCCCAAAAACCAAAATTCATTCATCAGCTGGAAGGCAACAGGAAAGAGGGGAAAACTATATGGGGAGTGGATCAAGTAGATTTACATTCACATCTTTCAAGCCAGGTTTTAAATCATTCACTCATGCATTATTCAGTTGTTATAAGAAGTCAGCAGCACATGTCACACAATATTTTGGCTTCCTACCTTTCTACAGCCAATTTTTATGTAGTCCTATTGTTAGTTGAGCCTGGAAGGCACAACGAGATTGATAAAGCAGCAGCAGGTTTTAGGTACAAATTCTATGTTAAGATACTTCTGGGAAAGGACTTTTCAAGTAATTTGAGAAGGATGAGGCTTAGGCTCATCTGGGTTACCAGTACAAACAGAAAACACTAAATGACCTTAATTCCTGCAGCCAATACCTGGTATGCCAGAGGAAAGGAATCCTGAAGTTCATACATATTTTGTGCCTTCAGTTTCCTTTGCTGACTAGTGGAAACAAATCTGACTCGTATCCTAACTTTTTAATGTGCCTGCCCTTAGAGTGGCCTTTGGATTTGTTCAAGAGCGCAACTACTTAAGAGAATTCCATGCGAAAGAGAAAGTTTTTCCAAGAGAAAAATGTGTCAGTGAAAAGGAATGGAAGTGTAGTTAAACAATATTGCCTTTTATGAATGAAAATTATATTAAATATTTATTTCCAGTATCCCAAATGTTTGAAACAATTATTATTAATAAGCTCTTCAAAGGAGTAACATTAACAACAACAACATTCACCAACCTAAACTAGGTCCTTGTTTGACATAAATTGAAAAAAATCTCTTCATTGCAGTGAAGCAAAAAATTTTCAAGAGGTTACTAAGCTGGTATCCTGACCGTGACATTTTAATCGCTCTCAGAACAAGGTCCTTTTTTCTGCAGAGGCCTTGACTGATCATGCTTTCAAACTGCTGGTAGCTTGCCTCAATTTTAATGGGAGCATTAACAGGTCTTAGTATTCATAGCAGTGTCTGCCTTTTCTGACAGAGAACTGGGAGATCATTTCTAGATAGAGTAAGATGAGTCTCCCTGATAGCAGCAGTTCTCTTGAAATCAAGACAAAGAATTTAAAATGAGCAGACTTACTTGCAGGGTGGTATGTATGTTGACTTTAGAGCTTGAGAGGTGCAGAAAGAGGAAGTTTATATTAAACTTTATATGATATCTGACAGTGAATCTCTTTTGTACGTGTGAAAAGTGTGTGGGTCCTAAAAGGATTTTATTAACATTAACCCTCAAAAACTGTTGGTAGAATAAATGAAGAAAGCAGTCTTATGGACCCCATAAGCAGGAGAAAGAAAATATGGTTGACAGAGGAGGTACTACTTGCAAACTAAAGCAAATTGCAGCTCCCAAGGACACATTAAATCAAGGTCATTAGATCTAAGAGTATTACTTAATCATCCATTAACTTTCACATCGTTCTTCTTCAATATAAGAAGAAAGTACTGAGCTGACTAATTGTGCATGCAAGGTGAGGAATAGTACTAAGAGATACTTTCCAAAAACTATCTGGACACATAATTTAAAGAAGGGAAAATTCCCACATAAAATACTAGGAATTGATCCTAGTGTGAATTCACCTGCAGTGCAAACATTGCAGATTTGAACCTGAAATAAATGTGGAAAAGATGGAGATAAACCACAAATCATTCTTAATAATGTTAGTATGTATCCAACACTAGTAAGAAACACCGTATTTTGGAGGACAGGAGCGCAAAATTTTTCTTTCAGACCAAGATTCCTTTTAATGCTACGAACAGAAAAAAACTGAAAGACTTAAGAAACTGCCAACAAAAATAACATAGCAGGTCATCCAATACATGATTGCAGGAAGCAACATCAGAAAATCACTTTAATAAAATGCTACATTCTACCTTAAACTAGCCAGATCTTCAAGAAACATTCCTCGCAGGAATCTACTCCAGGACCTCACTTCCCAGATACTTTAAAAAACTTTCCAATGTGGAGAAAACTTTCTGTTCCTGCCCAGTTTATACTCATTTTATTTAAATCCATTTTTTCTCCTCTCTTTGATTTTTTCCTCCTTCTTCTAGATATATCTTTAGGACTTTGGTTTGTTTAGTGCAGAAAAACTTTTTAAGTCTTTTCTCAAAGCTGCTTCATTTCCTGGATTACCTGCCCATTTTATTTTGCAACTCTTTCAGTTTCATTTTTTTTAACACAGGTGACCAAGACTGTACAAGACATTGCAGGTATACCACTCCATACAGTATTTTATCCAATAGCATGCAGTTTCCCACATAAAACACCTAAAATCACATCTACTTTTTCCTAAACCCATCATATTTTCAGTTTTCAATAGCACAGGAAACTGCCGCTATGTCAGACTTTTCTAAGTCACTGCCAATTGATACATTTCCAGTTAATGGTGGAAAACCTTATTACTAGTCTCTCTTCACAGGGCTTCATGTTTCATTTAAATTCCAACCCATTTGTATTACTTTAGTCCTCAGAATCATCATATACTTTCTGCATGATATGTTAATGCTCCTTTATATTTACTTGCCTCTTAACTTTGTGTCATCAACAATTTTCATCAAGGCTTTATTTCTGTGCCTAATTCATTAATGAAGGCATTAAAGATCCATTGCTGGACTAGTCCTTGAGGAACTCTGCTACTAATCTTCCGCTACTCTGATAGTTTTCTTTTTAACAGTATTTTATCAATTGTTCTTTCTCTCTACATGTCTTTTCCTAAGTCTCACATGCACCGCACTGACAAGTCATTTTTTCACAGAGAATCACGTCACTTGTTCTTTGGAAATCCTGACAAATTTACAGTATTTATTTTTTTCTATAAATACTATCATTTTTACAAAGAAAACTGTAAGATTAGCATGACATACCATCAGTAATCCATTGTTGGATTATATTTTAATTTACCTTCATGCATTTAATTAGGTTTTCCTTCAAAATATTCTTTCAAATCTTTAAAGGGCCCTGTTACTAGTAATGGCAATACTGCGCTACAGGGCTATACGGTTACATTATATTTATGATAACCACTGTAATTAACTAGAGTGTAAAAAAATGACTAGGACTCCTCAAGTCCTTGTCTTAGTTTAAGTATTTGAGGCATATGGAATTAATCCAGCTCTTTGTGCCGATCTGCATTTCTCAAAGAGCTGGACATTCACCTACTGTTTGATTTCCCCTCCTCCCCACC
>JAOXJK010000001.1:30544387-30557669 GCA_025774025.1 Xenus cinereus | reverse complement strand
CACCCTGAAACCAGCCCCCTAAATATATTGTGAGAACAAATGAATGAAAAATAGACAAAATTTGCCAGAATATGATAATGGAACATCCTGAATCCCCAAAATAAAGTCTACTTAGGACGGAAATCTGTGTCTTAAATTAAAGGCTGTGATTTTATTTTCATTGTTTTCTAAAGGGTTTGAAAGAGATAAGGCAATTTGGAACTCTTCGGAACTCTTCTTCTATCTGAGATCTTAAATTACTGTATTTTATGAAAGGCCACTTTGTTGCATGTAAGTTAATTTAATCAATTAATCATGTCTAAACATATCCAGCTTCGTAAAACACTTTTGATAGAGTTATGATCTATTTAAATAGCATCATCTAAATTTCATTAAATTTTTAACCCTCATTAATTTCTAATTTTAAGGTTTCAGATGCTTTTTCACATTGCTGACATTTTATAATTGTACTTATCATCACATACTTCCTATACAGGCACATAATACAAAACCAAATACATCCTTGTTCTCATGTTTTGCAATAATAGAACTAGTTGAAAAAGACTGAAAATGTCTCTTCCTTACATTTAGGCTGATTTTCTGTTTGGTTGAGATAATTTTTAGGGGGCCATATCTGAATTTTTGCATAGTTATTTTCAATGTTTATTTTGCACACAAACATGCTCAATTAAAATATTTGAACATAATAAACATTGCAGGAAAACACAGGCAGTTTTGCAGAAAGAGCCAAAGTATTAAGTATTAAAATGAGTTTTCCTGAAAACTGGGGTGTATGTGTAAACAAATATTTTAGCATCTCCACCTCTGCCAGCCTCTTAAATGGTCTAGTCCCTTAGGAGTTGAACAAATTTTTCACAGATACAGTATACTGGGGGAAAGAAATGTGTAAGCAGACAAACTTGGAAGAGATAAGAGGCAGTTTCTATGTGATTCATTCAAGTAAATCTTTTATACGTACTGTAGGATGGCTGATAAGTGTGAAACAGTTGGGTATTTCTTGTGATTCTTCTTGCAGTTTTGCTTTTTCAGTTGTTTTAGATTTAGCAGTTTTGTATTTTCCTATGTAGTGCTTAGATTATTTTTTTCAGAATTTGTGATATAAAGTAATACATTAACACTGTTACATTCAAAACCTTATTAATGGGCAAAGAGGAAGCACACCTTATATGTAAGTAAAAACAAGAATTTATTGTTTATGTAACTGAAATCTTAATATGTAATCGTCATTAGTTCAGATTTAAATTGCTACAGAAAAAGAAGAATGCAGTTAAAGTTGTTTTCAACACATGTAGCTGCTAGCCCTTTTCCTGGTGTTAAGCTCACCATTTCCAGGCCACCCTGGCTCATCAGGTTTCTGGTTTCATGGCCAGTGGCTGTGGTGACAAAGGTGTCAGCACCTGGCATACCTCACTGGGAGGAATGTGATGGTGATGTTGATTCTTCCACGCTCTACGATCCACTTGGTGTCACTTTTCCATGCTCGCTAGCACCCTTTTACTCCTTTGTTCTGTCTTCATTTGTCTGCAGCTCCAGGTAACATCCCAGTTTGCTGCATATGTTACCTTCTGCTTGTGTGAGATACTATTTCTTTCATTTCTTTGCAAAGTCACTTTTGTCCAGCTGCAGGTGAGCATTTCTTTAACTGACTGTAGGTGAGTTGTTTATAGCTGTGGGTCTGCAGGCCAAAACTGGGACCCATTACTTGTTACCCTACGCCTGTATTCCTCTGCACTGCATCTTATGTCTAACTGTGGGCACTTTCCCTTTCCATCTCATTATGAAACCATTTAAATCAACATTAAATCATATTAGATGCAAATCCTAGGATGCTGGCACAAGACAGTCGAAGTATTAAAAAATAATTCTAATCACTTTGACAGATGGCAGCACTTCCCATGCACCTTAGTGGATGGAAGTGAAACAGAAAAAATGAATTTGGCACCGAGACCTATGTATCTATCTATTTAGCATATTACCTTTAACATTTTCCACTGTGTTTCCTCAATCTGATCAATAGGTGGTCATCAAAATGTATGTGGTACAACACACATCTGCAAAGTTCCCATCCAGCTCATGAGCGGATCTGGCTCACCAGAGATATGTCTCTCCCTGACCTGTATCTGTGCTTCTTGGCTTTTCAGCTGCACTTCCTCTCCAAATCGTTCCACTTCATGGATGAAGATGATACTCTGCACTTGCTGCAGATGGGCTGGGATGTATCTGGGTCCACTGGCGAGTAGATAGCTCTCCTACATTACGAACAACTCCTATTTCACCTTCCTAAGGAAAAAGTCTTGTTTCAGAATACTGTTGAAAATTGTGTTTTGTTTTGTTTTGTTTTTTTTCCCAAAAGTATTTGAATACCATTAACTGTAGGCTAAAAAATTCTGCCTTAACCATATGAGTTCACAGAATCAAATATTGGATAAAAACCCTCATGTATTCAAACCAACATTTGGATGCCACTAGTAGAAACAAAAATGTGAGCAATAAGCACATGGATTTCCATCTCTCAAGTGCCAAATATTCCCTCCCTTTCACTGTCTGTCTTGTTTATCAACTGTTTGGTGTTTCAGGTTCAGTTTGGCTGTATTGGAATACAGCCCATTGTTCAAGGCTCCATAAGAGGACTTTACAAAATGTTATGGGAGTTAGGAGCATCTGGCTGGTTTGGCTGAAACTCCCTAACAAGCTTAGTTACTGTGGGAGCTAAAATAAAATGAGAAGCTGAAGCAAAAGATAATGTTAACGAGAAAACTTCTTGGCTTTTGCATAAGCAAAACAAAATTACAGCCAATTTCATACCTTTGCAAGCTTACCAAATAAAATGCTAAAATGTCTCAGCAAATAAGAAACAGTTTCTGTATATATCACCAAAGTCACTGAGAACTACCAACAAAAAATTTTTAAACCTAAGAATTTGCTTGCTAAGCTAACTTGGTTTGCCCTTTCATAGTTTTCTGTCCCATAAGTTTTCAATTTCTAAAGTTTTAAGTGAAAAGCCTATAAATAATAGCCACGGTTTTGGTAGGTGGCTCCATTTCAACCCCAAAGTGGACTTTCTGCTGCACTGCGGTGGTCTGTGTACATATATTTACACATCAATATTATCAGTCTGACTGGGGGAGGGCAGATAAGGGTGCCAGAAGCATTTTACTGTTGTAACACTCTAAGCAAAATGCGTCTCTGTTGAGAGGGCTCCTTCCTTTTTTCTGTCCTTTCAGCCGTGTCCCGAAGTGCAGTCCTGTGTGTCTACTGCAAGCCAGGTTACCTTTGAGGTTTTCAAATGTGGAATTAGTCTGTGATGTAGACGTGAGAGACACAGTCTGTGCTGTTTCCTAGTGGAGAAACAAATAAAATTCATACCAATCATTGGTGTGAAGATACTGTCCAGCTTACAAATGAAAATGACTTACAGTCCCAAGGAAACAGGTTAATTAAGATTTTTATTCTAGATTTTTTGTAACAAAAATGAAATGTGATGAAAAATTCTGGTAATTTTAATGGCAGAATTGTTGGGAACTTTAGAAGATGAATTTTGCACCAGACATCTACAATATTTTTCACCCATGAGTATGACTATGTGCCTTGATCCTACTCAGTTGTAAAAAATCATTTTGATGCCAGGAAATTGGTTTTTATGGTTTTTATGCATTATTTCAGGGATTTTCATCTCCCTGAAATATCTCCTTGGTAGAGAGGAATGAAGATAGGTAGAACAAAAGACAAAAATAACCAGTGTCACAGATTCAAATTCACATTTGTTCTGTAACCTGTCAGCACCAAGAACAACAGCACAAGCCTTTAGCTGGTGGGATCAATGACAGTAAAAATATTCAAATAAGAAGCAAGACTGCTGCATTAAGTGTGCATCTACACATAGGCTTCATCCAAGCACTTTTCAGGTCCTGATATACACCTTAAACCATGAATGTAATTTTAATATATCTCTTCCATAAGATTTATTATTATTATTGGCAACTTTAAATACGGATTATATCTGATCTTTGAATCTAAACTCTTGACTTCAGCCACTCTATATAACAATACATTTCACTCTTCAGTTAAATTACGCGAGATGTTTGACTTGTTCAATAAAGTCATGCGGATAAGGTATAGTCAATAAAGTTGTAGGTATAGTTCAATAAAGTCATGTGAATAAGTTCTTAAGGTATATGAATCATGGAACCTCACCTGGAACAGCTTCTAGGACATGGCAGGACAAAGGATATGAGCATGGTACCAGAGAGAAGAGTGACAGAACTTTCTTCAGAAAATGCACGAACTAATGCTCCTGAGTTAATCATTTTTCATTGCAGCGTTTATTGCAGTATTTATTACAGTGTTTAAAACACTTCTAATGCTTCTTTTACTTATCTCTTTTCTAAAGGAAAAAAAAAGCCAGACACTATAGCCATTTATAAGAAAGTTTTTTCATGGCCTTGTTACCCTTCTCAGAACCATTTATTTCATATAGACATATTTCTGATGAGTATTCAGTGCACAATTGTAATGCAAATAAGGCAGCGGTTTTGATTTCTGATAGCATGATAACACTTCATTCTTAACAGAACTTTGTTTGCATTTTTGTTACCAGTTGCACATTGAGTGAAGTGGGATTTCTGCATTTTGCCAGATCCATTTTGAAAAATGACAGATAATATCACTTTCTAAAGCATACAAGCCCTTCATTTTTTCCCCTGCAGTGAGAAATACTTAGAATTCATTGATACCAAATCTCATTGTTATCCTGTTATCTTTGCACATCTATTATGTAGATCTCTAAAATTCCCCAGTTGTCTCTGGTTCCAAGTCACATTCATTGCTCTGCAAGTGTCTCTGCTTCTCTATTGACTTTCCTTTTAAGATATTTAATAAATACACAAACCAGCAAGTCCCTTATGGAAAAATTTATTAACACATTTCTCGTAACTTTTTGCCTTGATAAAAATCAAACATTAACTTTTTGTTTTCTGCCTCCTAGGCAAATTTGCTTCCTGCTTTATTAGATCTTACAGGTCTCAGGGAGGATGCAATGGGTTAGAAGCCTACTGGTTCTATCAACTGGTTCTCCGTTATTCTGGACTTTTTAATGCAAGAGCTTTATAAGATGTTTTTTTCCCTACAGAGCTGCAAACAGCAATATGGATGTTACCAGTGAGTGAGCCTCAGTGGGGTCTGGTTTCACTGACCTCTCAGGGAGCAGAGGGACCAGCTCTGTAATCAGCCGCTTTCCATGCAAATGCAGATAAAGACCACTGCTGTAGGTCACACACAAAAGGCAGAATTTAATCAGTGCTCTACCTTCGAAACACAGTTTAATTCTCAGCAGTGACTTTATGGGCACTTAAAACAATCCCTAAGAAGAAATGTCAAACACTTTAATTAGTGTTTTCTTCAGCCACGCTATCACCTCTCTGTTCTTTTCCAGTTTTTCTCAGACTTTGCATGCTTTCCTGAAGGGACTGAAGCTGCAACTTAACTAGAACACAGCAACTTTAACCCTGGGGTTTGCCATGACTTGTGTAACTAAAAATTGTGGGACGTGAGGGATGAATCCAGCGTCTGTTCAATCAGTGAACAAAGGAATGTGGAAGACCCCTAAAAATGTCAAGTAATAAACACCAAAAGTGGCTTTAAACATGAAGACATCTTATCAAATCATTTTACCTTTAGATTGATTTCACAGAACAGTTGCTGTAAGAATGAATAATACGCGCTTAGTCTAGTCAAAACTTTAACTGATGCAATTTATAGTCATAGCCCTTCCAACAGAGTGTGTGAAGAGAAAGGAAAACTCCGAAGTGAGGAGTGCTTTATGTAGTCTTTTCTGAGTGCTCCATACATCCAAGAATCAGTCCTCTCATCTCATCAGTAACCAGATGCTGAAACTGAACAGTCTGAATAGGATCACAAGCCACTGAAAAATTCCTGTTGTCACATATCACAATGAAATGAAATGAAATAATGAAATGAAATGAAATGAAATGAAATGAAATGAAATGGCAGTCTTCCTGGTGATTTTTTAAGTAAAGGAGCATGTTCCTTTATTGTCAGTTGGAAGGAGGCTGTATTCATACAGGGTATATTTATGCTGTCATGTATTCTACTCCCAGTTCTGCTTTTGCATCTTGTCCTTTTGCCTCCACCCCACCATCAACGCCCTCTACATGTTTGGGCTCATTTGAATTTTGCATTGGTGCTTTCCAGCTGCCTTCATGAATGAGGAAATTTGCATGTAGTGAAGAGACTAATAGCACTCCAGTTCTACACCCACATGTATAATATGTAGGTGTAGTATAACCTGTATAAAGGTTGGTAATATGGATATAACTCTGCCAGACCTTGCTCTCTTTTGTCAGCCTACAGTCTTTCAAAGCTATCTAGCAAACTGTGCACTTTCTACAGCAATCATGTCATGCTCAGTACTGGCAGGTTACTGTGAAAGGCCACGGCGAGTGATCTGTGAAACAGCCTTCTCATTCCCTGGTTAAATCCACATCTATCATATCAGGTGTTTTAGGTGCTCATACATATACAGTTACCTATATAGCCAATCTGAGATAACTCATGTCATTTTGAACATTTGCAAAGAACATACAAATGGTTGTTTAGTATTCAGAAAAATTTCTGTGCATTCACTGTACAGGAAACATACATAAGAGGTGTCATTCTAACTGAGAACTAGTATTGATCCAAACGAAAGAAACCGAAGGTAGTTCCCTGCAAGCCTTGGATTGGAAATTACTTTTGACACCTTTCCCTGTACTGCTGAGATCTTAATGGCTGGGCAGTCTCTAAAAGTCCATGGCAGAGGGTTAGTAGGGCCCACTAAAGCCCATACCACATGGTCACTGGTTTGTCATGTACAACAGGCAGCCACATCTCCCTGCGAGCTCTAGAGTTACTACTGAGACTTTCGTCTCAGATGCTGTCTACAGCACGTGTCCAATCAGGCATTTCTTGAAGAACAATGAGGTACTGAAGAAAAATCGGTCACTACTGGAACCACCAATCTCACTGCACAATACTTTTCATGTGACTTAGACATCCATAACCTTCCACAGTTGACTCACGATCCCCCACTCTTCTGCCAGAGCACTTAAAGCTGGTGGTGCAGCAGTAGCATCTAGATATGGTCTGAATTCAGATGTGCTGTGGACTTTTGTGAACAATATTTTTGGCAGAACTGCCTTCATTGTGCTTATGTGGTCTGACCCTGGTGAGACAAACCCACTCCTATTCTCCACAAGAACAATCCCCTCTGCTGGTTCTTCTCAGTCTTCTCAAGCCATATGCTCACAGGAGGTCGTGGCAGCACTGCAGTCCCCCGCTTTCAGGAAAATCACTCAACAGTTCTCCCCACTTTCTGACAAGTTCTTCAGTTCACAAATGCTCCTAGTGGTCACTCTAACTACAGGTAAAACAGGAAAAGAAGGGTCCCAACCAGGGACAAAATAATGAAACAAAACTTAATTGTTTCTTCATGCAAGGCAGTCTTCAGATACTGATCAAGGCAGTTCTTTCCCTCTCCTAGATGCCTTGGTACAGTTCTACCGCTTGTTTTTCCCTGCAGCCCTCCCAGCAACATGCCCCTTCTTTGAACATCAACAGTATACTTCTCCCAGTGAAGAGATGCTATAGTACGTGCCTCACCTTTCCCTACAGTAGGAAACATGACCTCGGGAGGACAACTTTAGGACTGAAAGGAGCAGTGTAAGAGTGAGATTTGCATGTATCAGCTTTTATCATTATACGGCATGAGTTGTAATAATTGGGTAATTTGGATTATGAGTGTTATTACAAGTGAAACTAATAATAATTAATTTATTATGCCGTCAAGACAACTGGGCTAAAAATAAATTTTTGGCTTCATATATAAGGTGTTTTCCTGTAGTCCAGCTAAATTGCATGCCATGTTTTCTTTGGAGCTCATTCTGGTGGACTGGCTGGTAAAATACAGATTTAACAACTTGCGGAGAATACAGGTAACCTAGGCTGTAATTTGCAGTGCAACAACTAGTTCCTTGCCATCTGCAGATTGCCCCAAGTATATCTACACTGAGTGAGACACAGAATATTCTGAACCGTCCTCATCACACCCTTAGCAAGGTCCTTTTAGGACATGCACATGCTTTATTTATACCCATTGAACCACTCCATTACCTAACACAGAAACTCTCATTAAACGGTTACATTCAGTACGCAGACTGAAATTGTTGCACCAGCAATTGAGACAGAGTGAATGCTGAGAGGCTGGAAGAAGAGAAGGCAGAGTAGACACACTCTGTATCATCAGAAGGGTATGCATTGTTTTCACATTCAGCTCTGAAAACAGTGATTTGCAGTAATCTAGCTGAACTGCATTCCCCTAGTCCCAACATAAAGCGCAATAAACAATTGCTTTCAAAGGAATTCAAGTTTCAAAAGTGAGAGGAGAAAGAGACTCTACATCATCTACTAATGACTATTGTTACGAATTTTACTTTACTCAGACAATTGGCTGATGGATGGCATTATACAGCTCTTACAATTCTAAAGGGGATTGCAGCAGAGGGCTATTTCTTAGAATAGCAGTTTATTGTGGAGAAAAGGTCCTGAAAATGGAGACAAAAGGGAGACTTTTAATCAGAGCAGTAATGTGGGCTGTCTGTGATGAAGCTCTTATCGTTCTGCCACAAGCAGTGTATGGCACTCAAAGACAGATTCTGTAAAACGGTAATAGAAGCTTTTAAATCATTATTTGCACTTTAAATGTAGGGAGATATTTGATTGCTTCACAAAACATTACTCGGAAAGGAAAATAACTGGGAAGATGAGTTATGACCTTTTTTTTTTTTTTTTGTCCTGGACACTGGAGCCTGTGGTTATTTCTTACTAAAAGCAAATCCAGTAGTTTGGGCCCAGTTAATTTAAGTTCTGTCTGCAAGAAGCCTTCTGATTAGTGACAGTTTCATTGTTCCAGTGACATGGATATACATCTATAATGGAAACTAATCACATGAAAGGAAAGTGACTGATCTGGTAGGTGGGCTAGTTCAATAATGGACTTTGAGTATCAAGACAAAAAAATGCAGATAAGCAGGGGTCAGCTCTAAGGAAGCATAGCTGCCTTCCCTCATACTCAAAGGTGAAGAAATACCTAACAACTCTGACTGAAGCATAAGGCTAGAAGGTTTTCACTGACACCTTCTGAATTAGGTTCATCACATTAAGGACACTACTGTAGCTTTAACACAGAATGAAATAATTTGTAGCTATTGAAACAAGATGCAAGAAAATTCCATTTTGCCATAGCAGATACTTCAGCTGCAGTCTTCTGTTTGCTTTCAGATGGAGGAAAATCTTTTATTGTCATGGCCTTATTGGCACTCTAAAACAGCATGGAAGTCCAAGGGATTCCAAATTGGAGTTGACAGAATTTGATATTCGGTGACCTTCAATGAAAGTCATGTTCCACAGTAAGTGTTTAAGCTTCTCCTTCATTTTTTATTATTATCACATTAGGGCTTCGAGCTATTCTACACACAGGTGCTGATTTTGGCTAGACAGTTTAACAGCAGAATAATGTTTGGGGGTTTATTTATTTCTTTATTCATTCATTCATTCATTCATTCATTCATTCATTCATTATTTTATTTCAGTTGAATGGAAAAGAAATGCAATATTTGTGATTAACTGAAGAATTCTGCTTGTATTGTTCTGACTGCTTGCAAAACAATTTCGTACAGCTCTTGAATAATACAGAATACTGAATCGTGTTGAACTCCAAGGGTGACATCACCAATTCAGTGCAAAACTGAAAGGGGTCCAAGCATTTTACATGTAGTAACATGCCAGTCAAGACTGCTATTTTATGGAAATGGAAGTGCACAGGGTCAACAAAAGTAACATCTAATGCATTGATGTATAAACAAAATTAATTACCCCCACAAAATATCCCAAATAATATAGACTTACATACAGTAAAGCAAAATATAATTTAATAGGCTTATTTATCTTGCACTAAGAAATCTGTTACTTTTAGTGACAGTGTTTAATTCATTCTGAAAAGAAAGAAACATGAAAATTAGCTTTTAGTTGCATAAATACAAGCTTCCTGATTACTCACAGATGGAAGTAAAACTATGATTTTTGTCCATGCCAAAAATTAAAAAAAAATGCATAAGATAAAATTGGGGAATCTGAGCTTGAATTCTTTCCAAAATCATTACTTTTCTTTAAAGAATAATGCACAACTTTGTTTTGTATGAAATTACAAAACAATTAGTTTCTAATGTTGGTTTAACTACTTTTGCAAATAGTAAACACCCTTAAACACATCAAAGAATCTGCAAGTGTTTCAGAGAGGCAGAGCTTTTGCATAACACTCATTTCCTCTGTATTCACTGTCATAACAATGAAAATGAAACTACTTGAAAACATTGCCACAATATAAGAAATATTCAAATGTTTACATAGAATGTTTCCATTCAGTCTAAACTTGTTTTTAATATTACTCTATTTTAAGAGCCAGAGAAAGTTGTTTGAATTTTAATGCAAACAGAACCAATCTATGAGTGTATCTAGACTCTCTTTGCATTTGATTTTTATTTCAGATTTTATGCTTTGAATGATTACTTTGTCTTACATGTGAAGTGGAAATTTAGGTATATTTTTTTCTGTTTAAATGTTACTTTAAGTGCCATTCTCTCCTGCTAAGATAATAAAACATTTGAGAAGGTGAAGAGCATAATTACAACGGTTTTGTGTCATCATATAAATATTCCAAAAAGCAGTGCTGCATATTTATATCGGTATTAAATAGCAAGATTCCATGACAAGGATGTGCTTACTAGAAAACAAAGTAGAACAGAGAGGTATAGAGTAGTTAATAAACAAATCACATACATTTAAATGGTGCTAGCTCTAAGCTTCTAGTATAGTAGAAGATCTGGTTAATCATCTTTCCTAGTCATATAAAATGACAGGATTTCTGTCTCTCAGGCTCACTAGCTTCTTCAGGATTTCCAAAAGGCAGAAGAGCCTGGGGAAAATTGCCTTTTGAGAATTAAGGACAGCAAAACCATTTTGCTGGGTAAAAGATAAAGTCTGAATACAGGCAAATATTGAGCACTGGTTCCAAACCATACTGCAATTCTCCCTCCTTATCTTTCAGGTGCCCTACTCACTGCACTACCACCTTCCGTTCCCATCCCTGATGATTTAAGCTTTTTGCCAATTACCACCCAAAACATACTACTTCCTTTTTACTTCCATCATTCCTTCTGTTTGGCCTGGTTGTTTACTTTCCACGTTCACCTACAGTGAACATATTCTTGGTTGTCTCTGCCGAGACTGTGGTTAGATTTCCCTCCTGCCCACCTGGCAGCAGCCAGCATTCCTCCCGTTCCTCCTCCTCTCCCCGCCACGCTGCAGCCAGCAGCCATGCCTCACCTTGCTTCCCTGCCCATCTCACCTTCTTATCACCTTGTTCCCTCACACCCAAAAACCATGTTCCCACTGCTAGAACTCTTCCTCCCAACACCGTGAGATCATTTTTTTCTGTATTCTCAAAACCTCAGTCTCTAATCGCATTAGTTTTTCTTGTTTGTTTTTCTCCTTGTCTAATTCTGCTTTTTCATTCTGTAAGAGCTAACATTTTTTCTAGTAACTAACCTTATTTCCTTTTAATTCAATGTATTCTCCGCTCTTAGTTAGATCTTCTTTTCTTGTCAGCTTTGGCCCTTCTCCCCACAGATATTATGTTTCAAATCCCATTGTATTTTTCCTACTTGGTCTCTGGTCTTTATTAACAGCTGAAAAAAATGGGTTAAATTCCCTTCAGGCATTTTTATCTATCTTCTACTCAGACCTTAACCTGGCTCCAAAAATTCTTTGAGACCACAAAGGTTTTTGTAAACAACTTTATCTTACTGGTTGTCCTGGACTACTAGATTGGAAAAGCCGGCCTTTCTTTTCTCAGTGTGTAACTCAATATTTCTCTACACAAGTACATTATATTCCTTGAAGCTAATACATAATAATAATAAAATCAACTTTGAGCTCAGACAATACATGAAAAATTTCTATTTTTTTTTTGGTTATGGAGAATTAACAGTATGTGAATGCAAGGAGATATAGCGTACCATTTTGTCACTTTAAATTTTGATTAAATAAAGAGAAAAACAAGATAATTATGTGAAAGTATGTATTTCTGATGGTGGTGAGGATAAAACTAGTCAGTAATTGGTTAAAATGAAGTCAAAGTGGCCTACTAAGGACATGTTTCATTGTGCTTTTTGCAAGCAAACATTGCAAGCTCACATTCAACAAATAAGGCTTGCTTTGCACTGGGAGACAAGATTACTTAAATAACACAATAATGGGTGATTGATAAGAAATGCAGAAATCTCCGCCACCTTCCACTTTAAAAGATAATAATTCATCTCTGTAAATGTACCCTACATAAGAGCAACTACTTCACAAATAAAGACTTAGGGTAGCATTTCCAAATACAACATCCTTCCTATATATGGAATTACTAACCTAAAACTATGGATGAGGTTTTAAAAAAATTTCACTGGACACTCATCTCCTTAGGTAAAAAATGCAGGAGACGCCTGATGAGTTGTTTAAACCTACACTGGAAAAAGTCACAGTAAACACTGTCAGGAAAAAATAGCAAGAGAAATGACCAAAAACGTGTGCTTGTCTGTATTTATATGTATGTATTCCTTCATGCATGCATGAATGTGAGTATATATGTACTATTATAAGTATTTGCATATAAGTATTTGCATATAAGAATACATTTCCCATTTATATTTTCTATGCTATTTTAAAAGCTTTCCAAAATAAAGATTTTTTTTTTCTTTTTTTGGTGAGATGATAAGATGTAATACAGTTTAACATAACCCTGCTGGCAGACAGAAAATTATCAAAACTTTATGACTTCTGTCATTTAGTCATAGTAGGGATTTTTATTATAGAATCTTTCAGAATAACAGGAGATATAAATATGTGACAGCAACCTTAGAAGTACTAAGAAAATGAACTAGTTTTGCAAAGTTCTGCAAAGAAATGGAAGCAATTATACCCAATTAATTGATCTTTGTAATTTGCTCACGTTATTTTTATCATCTATATCTTAAACAACATTTTTTTCCTTTGCTGCTTTTTTAAGGGGGGGATTGTTTGATTGTTTTAGTATTGTTGGGGGTTTTTTTTGTAGGGGGTTTGTTTGGTTTTTTTTAAATTAGTATTTATCACTGTGTTAGAGAGTGGTTTTTGGATTTTGTTT
>JAOXJK010000001.1:30489564-30530265 GCA_025774025.1 Xenus cinereus | reverse complement strand
CCCCCTCCACCCCTCCCACTCCCTAAATTGAATAAATTTATCGCAAGCTGTGGAAATATCACCCTGTTCAAAAACCTACCTAGTGTTATTATCAGAGGTGTATCAGATGTGTTATCAGAGCTCAAACCAAAATAATATAACAATGTAAAGGAAAGCCCCTAGAGAATTTTGCAGCAGCTTTTTTTTCTGTTTATCCTGAGGCAAAAAAAGTAGTATATTTCCACAAATTCAACACTTGTTTGTACTGGTTCAATTAACTGTTGAAATAAGAGAAAGGTCAAAGATTCCAAGAAAAACCCAATCGTGTTACGCATTTTCTGTTAAACCACGATGTAGTCAGATGAACTGACTTTTCATGACTATATTATGTCCAAAAGAACACCCATAGTCACGTTCCTCTTTGTATAGATGACTACATAGTTCTATCTGTTCTGTGAAGCAATTTGTTCTTAACCTTGCTGTGACCATGAAATACTAACCAGCCCTTTGTGAACAGTCCATGTTAAACATAAAGGTGATAGTAAAGTGTGTTACGTGTATTAAGGGGTGCCTAAATTAGTTGAAAATTAGAAAAACAGTTTTCTGGAACCCACCACTGTACCCTGCACGTATTTGAGATTTTTACTGAGTGCTAGATTTGATACAGAATCTACATTTTCATTGTGATTATCAATGTATCTTTGTACACAGAGCTGATACACACACTTTAATTGTTCATTGTTCCACAGCTTGTTACCTAGTTGTTATCTAATGCTATAATGATTGCTGTGAATGTCTT
Organism: Xenus cinereus; assembly: GCA_025774025.1. Lineage (NCBI taxonomy): Eukaryota > Metazoa > Chordata > Aves > Charadriiformes > Scolopacidae > Xenus > Xenus cinereus. Next base: position 30,529,487 of record JAOXJK010000001.1, on the reverse strand, counting down.
GGATCACCTCTGTATTCTTGTTCATTGGCAAAAGAAACTAAATATGCATCTCTTGTTCATTCTTCACATTTGATATCGTGTCAGCTGCAGCCTGTGTTGAGTGGCTCTGTCAATTTTCAGACAGGCATAATAAGAACCTGACTGGATAAATAAAGACATACATTTCAGCTGGAGCTAGTCTCTGATCAGGGAATATGCTATGAAAATACTTGAAAATCTCCATCTTCTGAAGAAGGAATAAAATGCAGCCTTAAAAGCTGGTAGGATAAAAAAGCCAGGATCAGGAAAACAACAGGCAGAAGATGGAATTTATGAAAACTTAATGAGTATATTTATTTCAAATTATAATGAGTATGGGGAATAAAGTTTAGGCTGATAATAATATATCTAGCTGCCTTGGAGCAGTGCTTCATAAACACAAGCATTTTCATAATTTCTGAAAATTTTCAGAAAATTGCAAAAGAAATATTTTTAAAACAGTCACAATAGCCCACAGCCAGGACACATACATACATGCATGTCTATTTGTCTCTGACTTCAGTGGGTCTACACAGTGGGGAATACTGATTAATTCTATACAAACTAACTCAGTTTGCATATTATGGTACAAACTCCGAGTTAGAGAAAGCTGTTGTCATTCTCAGCTGTATTCACTATACAGAGAAAGCTACAGGTAACATATTTATACAGAGGCTAAACTGTGTTGTAAGTTGCATATAATTGAATTAGTGAAAAAAGGTATCTCTAACACAGTGGACAGAATGGTTACATGGAAATATAAAGAAGTGTAAACACCTGTACTGCCTGATGCTTACCTTAATCTTGCCCTAAATCTGAGCTCAGAAGCTTTAACTGAACTGATAGAAGGGACCTTAACACAACTTTTAGCTAATACTTTAACATACAGAAGTTTGAATGATATTGCTGAACTTTGAAATCTAAAGAGAAGTACATAGCTCATGGAGTTTACATAATTCATTTAGGCTGTCTTTTGAAAAGTTATAAGTTAGTGAACTAATTTTATTAGTCGTGCCTTACTAGTAATGTTTAGTATATTTATGATTTTCTGAATGCTGTTGTATTTAACGTACAGCAATAACCAATACTTGCAGTAACAGGATAATCCTTGAATTATCTGTCATTCTGGTGCTTTGCCACCTTTTGTTTTCTAGACTTTTGTTTATATCCAACTATCTGTACACTTTCCACAGTGAGGGTTCACCCGTCTGCTCAGCCTATCACAACCACTGGTCCAGATTCTGAAATGACACCAGAAATGTTGTTCTTCCCAAACTAGGAGTTAGACTTAAAAATCAACCCTTAGCCCTTTTTTATAGGCACTGCAATTCAAAGGACAACTGATTAAAGTGTTGTGCACTGTTATTGAAGGGTGTTACAGGTGGACACTTTGCTCAGCCTTTTTCTGACCTATTGGAAAGTTAGGTTTTGAATCCTTCTAGTGGATGATCTGCAAGAGGTCTGCTTGTATACCAAGAAAAGTGATATGTTCCTCTAATTCTGGAGGTGTACCATGATGTTGCACTTCCTCTGTTTAAATTCTACTTTTGATCTTTGGAAAGATAGTTGTATTTTGCTAGTATACTTCTCAAATTTTCAAATTTGCTGTTACATTTCTATATTTCTATTTTATTATTTTGCTAATAAAAATAAAGTTAAGGGAAAGGAATTTCTGTCATTTTACTATAAAATTTGATTACGTTGCATTTTTTTCCACAATTATCTGAGGGATCTATAAAGGTTTTCCAGGGAAAATTACATTTATGACTTCACAGGGACTGTTCCTGAGTACTGAGAAGTAGAATAGCAATAAATCTATGCTTTAATATCTGGATATTATAAAGCTACTCTGCATTGCTGTTCCTTCACAGTACCACTCTGGTAAACAGAGAGAAGAGGACAATATTGATTAGGCTGAGTATACAGGGAAGACTAAAAAGAGGAAATGTACCCATCAAATTTTCTATAACTCTTTGGGAAAGTAGATGACCTTCATAACCTTGAATGTATCCATTTTCTTCCTAGCCATTATTCTGTGCCTTTGCAGAACTAGACTTCGCAATTGATAGAACCATCTCTTTAAAGATGCAGCTTTCATGTTTAGACAAACTGCTGGCGTATTGCAGCTCAATAAAGCCTACGATCTTGATTGTCTATCTGATGTAACCATGGAAGCAAGTGAAGAAAAATCATCAGGGCAAAACATTTCATGGAAAAGAGAGATGAGTTCTGTGTTTTCAATTCACCTGTAAAAGACATTTTGAGGAACTAAGAAACAAAATAGAAAAAAACCAAACAACACTGACCACACTGCTCACAGAATATTTTAAATCTATATTTAATATAATCATACTCTAATCATCTGACATTTCTACCCCTAATGGGGATAGGAGTATTCTTCCTCCTAGTATTTCTATTGAAGTCTTCCCTGAAGTGGTTACATTGAAGTCAACTGCAAGGTGACTCAATTAGAAGCAAGGAGAGTTATGAAACATTTAATCAAAAAGGCAGGATCTAAGGAAAAAAATTCATTGCTTTGATATCTCTAATTTGACTGAGGTGTAATAACTAATCAATAACCTTTTACACAGATGAAAAAAATGTTTTGTCAGTAAATGGTCTTCCTTTTTATTTAATCTCATGTTAAATATTTTTCAGTTGAGGCTTTTCCATAAGTACTGAGGGGAGTGCCTATGCACTGTCACACATTTGGGTTGCATTAAATTTTGGTTAAATATCAGGTAGATATATAGAATTCTTTTCTTAGAGTTAACATGTCACTGAACTAGTCATTGATCAAACACACAGGTATGCAGTGCAATCTCAATTTAGGTAAATAAGAAGCCTCTGAAGAAGATTAAGATTGTCAGAAGTGTTATATACAATGAAATACAAATATAAGTTTTATTGTCTTCTGAATTTCTTTAGACATATAAACGTAACTGGGGAAGGTACATAAACAGGTATGTAACCTTAAGCTTATGAGTAATGTCTTTTATTTTAATTGAGTTTTCTCTTCTGCAATCTTGTAAATGCCATTTTCTCTCAACCTATCTTCCAGCCTAACCATTAAAAACACACAGATGGATAGAAGACTGGGATATTCCAAGGCATTGAAAAGTGAAAGTGTTTACTTTCTGTGTTAATTTGGGCAATGCACGTTCGTTGAAAAAGGCAAAAGAAAACACACAACTCTTGTAGGAGAAATAGATAGAGAGGTTTGTTAAGGCTGGACAAGTGCCAAGAAGAAAAGAAAGTCTGGTGAAGATGTAATAGCAAGACTGTTTCATATGTACATAGCAAACTCCTTAAAACAAAAAAGGAAACCATATACCAGGCAGCTTTTATGCATATGGATCACATTTCTGTACTGCTTTGCCCCCGGAAATGTGCACATTTCCTTTGCACATGAAAATTTTCACAATAGCAGCTTTCTCTAATTGCTGACTTTGGGTCCAGCATGGAAAGCACTACAATACAGGTTAACTAGCACTACGAAGATACCAAGTATTTGTATTCAAAAATAAAGTGAAAGAGGAAAGCAAGTCATCCTTTTATTAAACTCCTAGATATTCAATGACTGTAATATACATTTCATGATTGTAAGTATTAAATTTACATGACCTTCAAAATAAAGCTCACTTCTTGCTTCAAAAATGCTACATTTTCATTTTTGAGATTGACAGGTCCTAGGACAGGTATTGCCTGGAAATTGTTTGGAATTGCCATCTTATAAGTCTACAATCAACTTCACAAAACAGCCATGCAGAAACTAGAAATTTGAGTTCTGGTTTTCAGTGATTACAAATGTATTCTTAAATACATGAAATTTGCTATAGGCTCTAAAGGAAGTTCCATAATTTGTTTTTCTAAAGAAATTCTTCAATAGACTAGCAAAACCTTAAAAGAAATATTAATCTGTAGAACCTGTGAAATTCAAAGATTAAGAATGTGACTTCATCTTAAAATAAATTCTGTATTCACCCATACCTTATCTCTGTAGCCAGAAGACCTCTATAACACAACTTACCAATGAACATTTTCACGTAAGGAATGACATGTTTTAAGTAGTTCTGAAACTCAAATAGCAACTCATATTCCTCATTAGCTGGAAGACACCCTTTAAATTGGATTTTTATGGCCCACACACCAAATTTATAGCTGGACACTGTGCAAAATGTTATGTCGTTTCTAACTTGGTTATTAGTTTACATAAAACATGTGCATCTTTAAAACAGGAGAAAACATGATCTTCAAAAAGCTGAAAAAGATATATATGATACAAATTTGTATTTATGTATGTGTTTTTTGAAAAATAATGCATTTATATTTTGACAAATAATGATATATATCTACAGGACAAATGTGTGAGATGTACGAATTGAAGATTTATAAAATAATGTCTCAGTTCTCCATTTTCAGGATTTTGAAATTTCATGGAAATTATGAATATGTATGAACTCATTTTTACCTTTAGCACTTTATAAAAAACTCACAAGTTAATTGCCAGCTTTTGATGAACAAACACTGTGCTAAATAAATAAATGCTTGAGTTAGTAATTATTGTGTAACCAAAGAAATGCTATCTCTTGATTGGTTATGGTAGTTATCTATTTAATTGCCATTGTCTTACTTAAAAAAGCTATATTTGCAGGTAACCCCAGGGATTTGCACAACCCATGTAAGTTCTGTTCCTATCAGAGATCTCTGTGAATGAAAGAAATCTTAAAGTCTTTTCAGGAAGCCCACTGTACTTAAATATAGTTAAAAGGTTTCCTCTGTGGTATCTCCAGAATATCAGGGGAAAAAATGTAAAATTGTTTTCCAGTCACTCTGTTTTCTTCTTTACCAGGACCATTTTTCTTGGGGCCAAATCACTGCACTACCTACAACATCCTGTCCCGTACATAAGAGAGACCAGCCTTCCCTGTTGTGATCATCGGGGCCTGAAGAGTGTGCTTAGGCTACAGGTAGACAGTGTAATCGAGCACAGCCCTGCTGCTGGGTGAAGGCATAAAATGTGCCTCCTCATCTATACACTTCCAACAGTGGGCCCGGCATATGAAAAGCCTGGGAGCCTGCAAACCTCTTAACACCTTTTTGCATACTACATTGGGTCCCTCTGGGAAGAAGCCCAGGTGGACTCACCTACCACAGAAGAGTTAACTGATATGTATTGGCAGCCAGCACAGAAGGAGCTGGGCTTTGGCCTGTGCATTTTCAAGGGCTCCTTTGCTTAGACTTGCTTAGTGCCTGGCATGAAGCATCGGCTTGGGTACAAAAATAGTGGATAATTTTTAGCTCAGCTGTGTTTTAGATCATATTTACAGTATATAGACTAGCCTTAGACATCTCGTCTTCATCCATTTTCTGCTAGTGCAGAAATTATTCAGAAGCCACAGTAATGACAATGGCAATGCAGTATCTCCAAGTAGGTAGCACATTTAGGCTGCTGGTTAATGGCCTTCTATTTTGAGAAGTCATGCAAAGCAGCCAGTATATTCACGGTTTTGCACTTACTAAAATTAAGACTAGGATAAGATTTAAGAACTCTTTCCTCAGACAGGTTCAACAGCGTGTGTAAATACACTCCATCTGGGACAACAAACCCTTTGTCTATTTAGAGACTTTGCAGCTACTATTCAAGAACTGCAATTTATTGACAAAGTGTGTTGATCCATAAATTGAATTTTACAAAGATGAAATGTTTGTCTTGAGATACAGCAAAGAAAGTACTTGCAAGCTTCTAGCCTGTAACCAGTTCTCTGGGTTTTCCTATGAATGTTTTTGACAGGTACAATATTGAGCCTATAGTGATAAAATTTTGTCAATAAATGCATGTCATAGACTGTGCAAAATTGTTTTTCCCTTCTCTACCCATTGTATAAAGAGAATTCTCGTTTAGAAACCCATAACTCAGTATGTTCTATTAAAATAGCACAGAAAAATTATTTTATTGAGTTGATACATTGACATGCTGTACTCCTCGATTATTTAAATCTTGGTAATAAGTTGGATGATTCAATAACACAAAGACAAGCATTGACAAGTAAAACAAATGCTTTCCATGCTGCCACCATTTCAGAACTCTGAAATGCCCAGAGAAGAAACTTTGTCCCCCATTTATTCAAGGCCTTGCATATTTCTATATCGTGCTGTAAATGCCGTGGTAAATAAGACACACTGAAGGTCAGAAAGAACTTTGTTCCAGGTCTAAGCCTTACTAATGCAACCATGTAGATCTGACTGATTTTTTTTTTCACTGTTGTCAGCATTTACTTTTTCTGTGATATGTTCCATATGCTAAGTGAAGGTGGGACAGACTTTTTCTTTCTTTCTTCGGGGTTTTTTTTTTTTTTTTTGACACTTTCTTATTGTATCCAGAACTTTCTGTTTCTAGACAGATCTCCCATAATGCCATAAAATATCTTTCAGGGATCACGACATCAGGTTTTACTTGATCTCCATTTTCTTGTCTGATATTTTGTGTTATTGGAAAGACTATTGATATCCCAGTTTGTTTTCACTATTTTAAGGTGCTCAGACCTAAACCTTGTCAGCTGAGTTCTTATCCGATTATCGAGGCTTGAGGGTTTTTTTTGAATGTTGGTAATTTATCTCAGTGGAGACAGAGCTTCCAAACTGTGAATCGTATAAATTTGAATCTTACTGAGTTATCTCCAGCTTTTCTGACTGTCAAAATGAGAAAATATTTAGTAAGTTTGAGAGAAAACAGACCCTTTTCTTCAGGATGTTAACCTATTTTCCATGACTCTTACCATTAATTGATCTTGTCGCATAAGTATTATGGTATTATAGCTGCTACAGTTTAATTGCATGAAGGAACCAGGAGATATTTTTCTTGGCTCTGAAGCTGCTGATTTCCACCAATTCTTTTGGCCAGTTCAGAAATATATTTCCGTTATGCATCATATTCATTTTTTCACTACTTGTCACTTCAAGTTCTACCTGTTGCCTACTCATCTGTTGTAATGAGTTGTTATTTCACTTAATATACACATTTTTATTAATACCTTTAAATTGCAAATATAAAATGACAGTTGTAAAAGATGTAGTAAAAGACCCTCACTGAAATTATCTGAGTAGGAATATTTGACAGACAATAAAAAAATAAAGTTCATAAATACTAGATTTAAATACATTGTCATTCCTCTTTTTTCTTGTTATCAAAAAAGCATAACAATTATAGTATATTGTGTTTAGATCAATTCCAGCATATCAAACTCTTTTTCACACATGATTTTATTTATTTTAAGGTTGTTCTGTGCTGGGTTGGGGGGTGAGAAGGGGAAAGAGAGAGATGGTGCAGGGTTCTTTCTGGATCTGAATAAAAACAAGCCCAACAAATGGCTTAATAAAACAGTTGCTTTAATAAGGTAGAATAAAAAGAGTAATACAGGTAACAAGTAAATCTTACATCCTTTAAGATGCCAGGAACCCTGCCTTCATGCAACATGGGACAGACCAGCGATGGACCTTCACGTGGCAAACCTGCCCATGGAGGAAGGTTCCTTCTTTTTGGTTATTTGAACTATTACATGATTTTCTTACAAGAAAGTAACTCAATTAATTAATTTCTACCATCAAACAAAACTGATGTTCACATGGGAGCTTCTTGCTGCACTGTTAGTAAGGCAAGGCCACACAGGTGGCATAAATGTTGGTACCAAGACGGAGCTGCTTTTGGGCCCCTCTGTTGCAGTGAGATGGCTGTGCTCATCTTGTGGCCGAGGATTTGTGCAGCACAAGGCAGCCTGATGGCCGTGCTGGACACAGTGCAACGCAGCACAGTGTTAGTTGTCTCCCAGTCAGAATCATTGCATCCTGGCCCTTCACCCACATACAGTTTACCTTTCCAAGCATAATATAATTGCATATTATGCAAATAACAGAGGTTTCTCAAGCCTTATGTACAAGATTCAGTAGTGCACATGTGGCCTGACCAAGATCACTAATTCCTTGAACACAAGGTCTTCTGCACAGTTCATGGTGCAGGCTGATCTTTGTCTCCTGTATGGTGTATATATATCAGACCAGCTTGAAAAAAAAAAAAACGAAAAAAAAAATTACACTGATTTTACTAATTGTTTACATTACAGGACAAGAGCCAAATTCTTACTATAGATTTACTGTAAATATAATGAATGTTATGACTAATAAGAGCTGATTTAATTATAATTCTGATAAGGTCAGAGGCTCAGTGCTGCAGTCCTTCGTCATACAACTTCTTACTGAAATTATTGGTACAAATGAACCTGGAGAACATTAATTAGAAATATTAAAAGGGATAGTTCAAGTTTATATTAAAACATAAATCTGAAATTAAAATATTTATGACATTGTATTGTGTTGTGGGACTACAGACTACCAAATTTTGTTCGTACTCCATTATTCCATTTTATATTGTCCTTCCTATATCTTGACTTATACTCTCTACAGCCATTTTCATGATCCCTTACATACCTTGTAAACAGGATGCTCTACTGAAGCTGAAACTTTGCAATGTTCACTGTGCTCTACAAGTTTTAGCAGCTTTGAACTAGTCCATCAAATACACACATTTGAGTGACATTAGCATAAAAATGTCATATAAGTTTGCTTATAGTGGGTAAAATCAGTTGTAGTGTACAATGTTGTGGTGCTGTAAAATTGCAAAGCTGTGTAATACTGGAAATACTGGCTGATATACGCAGAAAAAAGTCCATACGAAAGTGAATTGGCAAGACAGGGAAAGAGCAATTAAAAACAAAAGACTATGATTCCAGGTACCATTTTCTAAATAAATCAAGCAAGAAATCTACAGAAATTATGGTTACAGCATTAATGGTTAAGAGTAGCAATAGTTGCCATAGATGTCACCTCCATTTGCTACTTCTTCAGTGGCAGAAGAATATGGAGCAGGGAGCTGTGCAAGCAGATAATGGAAATTGACTCTCTAGACTGTGCCCAGTATTGCCACAAAGTGAGCACTGACATGGTAGGTTATTTACTGCCTTGGCTTTTAATAATATCGGAGAAAGAATTTCATCCTTATGGAAGAAATACATTAATCTCAAAATACTGAAATGAATTAAGGAAACTGTGATGTTATAAGAAATTATAACTTGTAAGTCTAGCTTATCTTCTTAGTTTCAATCATGTAAATTTGGAGTATCTCCTTCAAGGATAGCAGAATAACAGTCATTGTGACTGGGAAAGAAATCTGGATCCCTATTCTAGACCCCAGACCTTGTAAAATCAAAATGCTCAAGAAGCTAGAATGTAGGATGGAAAAGTCACATAGAGCATTAGCAATTATATGCCTTCTGAAATATTCCTTCAAAGATATCCAGCAACGTGTTAATTGCTTTCCTAGGCAAACCTGTAATTCTGTATTTTCTATGTATTAAAAATCAAAGTGTAAAGGCAGAACTTAAAAGCATTCTACTCTGACTTCTATTATTTCTTGAACTAAATATATCCAATTGAAAAATCTAATTTTTTACCCTAGAAACCATGGATTACACACATATATTAAAAACTCGGTATAGAAATTGAATTGCTGTACTGAATATAAGTGGTGTATATTTTAGTCCAAATTCTAGTGCTATAAAACTATTAATGGTATGATTCCAGGAATTCTGAATGATGGGTACTTGATGAAGATGATGTATGCAGATACTTATAAAAGTATGGAAAATGTGTGTGTGTGAGGAGTGGAAAATGTTCTTGAGAACCTGATATTAAAAAAAATAAATCAACTGACCATTCATTCTACAAAACTGGCTGATTTCACAGAATATACAAGGAATACCAGCTCTGTAAAGCACATTATGGTTTTGGCACTGTAAAAATTTCAATTTACCAGTATGTTAGCCTGCCTTTTTAGAGTTAGTGTTTTTGGTATGTTTTGATGACCCACTATGTATCCTCCAATAATATTATAAAGTATAATAAGAAATTAAGAAACGAAAAGAAGAAACAAAAGAAATGGGAAAATAGATAAGAAATTTAAAATAGCAGATGGTGTAGAAGTGATAACATGTTACTTTGGATAAAAAAATATAAAGAAGTTAAATTATCAAGAGATAGATAGTAAGTAGAGATGCAAAACATCAAGATATATACACAAGTTTCAATTACATTTGATTATTTTAAAGTCAACCAATTTTCTCCTCCCAAGTCTAAGGGAGGTTTGTGACACCAGAAGAGAAGCAAATGCAGTCCAGGGGCAGCTGTAACCCTGTGACTACATTTATGCCTGGAAAAATGGGGAGTGCCAGGGTTCATCCTTTTATCCTGAAGCCAACTGGCATAGTCTGTCATGTCTATCCCACTAAACTCCCTTATTCCCTGGAAGAGGCTGGTCTATTGGGGAAAAGCCACTGGTCCATGTTAAGCCCCAGATGATGCCTCAATTTTTTTTGGAAAATACTCCTTGGCCCAGGCCAAAACCGGGACATAGTATTTAATCCGCAATATAACAAAATGGCCAGTTGAGTTGTGGGGCCTGAGCCCAGCCCCTAGACCTTTTTAACTTACTTGTATAGATGTAGCTCCTGCCTTTAATAATGAAATCCTCTGCAAAATACACTTCACGACACTTAAACCTTATTTAGCCTGTGGCCAATTTTCATTTTAGAATAATTTATTTAATTTCTGCCTCATTATAATGTTCTCGAAAAATTTCTCGATAGCTGGAATTAACCATAATACCTCCATGATGTTTGATGCCCTAAAATACAGGCTTATACCTCAGTTTTCTATCTTTACTGAAATATACTAAGAAGACAGAAAATTATTTATAAATAATAAGGGAACCATGAAGAATAATGTTAATTGTGAAAATAGTTGTAACACACCTGTAGTGAAGAAGTGAGAAAAGGCTTAAAAATCGAAACATGCTTAAACATGGATAATACTTTAGCAAAGGCACAAGTAAAAATCCTGACAATTAAGATAACTGATTGCATACTTATTTCTTATCTGTAATCTGAAGATGCTTTCTCTTAAGAATTTGTATTCTCTTGGATTTTTTTGTGTGTCTTGAAGTCACCAAGCAAAATATGTTCAGACTTCATATAAAGGAGTTATCAATACCAGAAACAGACCTAGAACAAAAGGTCATTAAGGTCCAGCACATAGCTTTCAGCAAGATTGTTTTTACTCTTGGTATGTTTTGATATTTATCTTCAGAGGCCGACCAGACTTTTGCTTAACTGAAAACACACCACGAAAACTGAAATCACTGATACACTTAATTTCTCATGTTACACAAACTGCTGATAATATAGAAAGACACAGTAAGCCATTATTGAAATTGTTTCTTTTGCTTTATTGATACATGGATTGGTATATTAGTAAGTATGAGTGAATCTCCAACAGTCTATGAATTATTTAATTCCTTGAGCACTGAAAAGTTGTTTGGGAAGAAATTCCTGAAGACGAATTGTGTATGAGTTCTGTATTCTCCATACACAGGCTGAGGTCCCAGAACAACAATAAAATGCATCTCTGTGAGCAGCTCACAAAAGAGAATGAGACTCTGTGTGTTGCAAAGTTCCAGACAGGGTGATTTTGAGTAGCAGGATTTGACCTGCTGTTTGGAAGGTAGGAAAACAGGCTGATGTTGTTTTAGCAGTAGGTCTTTCTGAGGCTCATAATCTTGAAAGTGGTAAGGAAAAGTAGAGCCAGGGCAAGAGGTACTAACAATGTCCATCTTTGCTACCAAGCTCTATCTTTTAACACACAAACACATATCACATACGTTACACTAAATGCTTTTTGACAATCAAGAGACTTTCAATTTCTTAAAGAAATAATTCATAATGACACATTTTAAAAGAAGGAGTGGAAAATTTTAAAAGGAGTATAAAGAAAACGAATAATAGTGCAGTTAATTCTAATTTTTATTCCAATATAAGGAAGGCTTAAATTAAAAACATGTTTTTTTTGAAAAATGGAAATCCTTTTGCTGTAATATAAGCTTCACAATTTTCATTATATCAGAAGAAAATGAGACTGGACTGAGATTTTTGGGGCACAATGAGGAATATGTCCCTCATCTCTGCAATATCTGCTGCTGGAGCTTGTATGTAATCTTAATCAGCCTATCTGCCTAACCACCTTCATGCATGTTTCTCAGTTCTCTGGGATTTTCTCCAATGGGGTCTCCTTGCTTCTCCTCCCTTTTCCTCCTCTGGATAATATAGCATACTGAATATTTGCAGCTTCTTTATGAATAATGTTAAAACATCCATAGGCTTTGTTTAATCACTTAATAAGGATCTTTCTAAACCTTAAAATGTAACCGTATAAGATTTCTTTTAGAAGTTCTCTTATGTAAAGCCTTGCTTTTGTAGAAGATGAGTAGGATTATTCCCTTAGTCATTCAGAGTGTTGTTTCTTCTAAGAAATTTTCACCTTAAGAAGATTGTGGCAGGGCAACTAGAAATATTTCAAGTAGATTTTTGTTTTTTAAAATGAGAATTTCCATTAGTAAGTCTGTGTTTCTATGTAATAGACATTTCTATTGTGAGTAAGAGTTTATATATAGTTGAAATAGGGTTGGCATATTTTAATGATCGTATTTATTTCAATGTGACACGGTTGCACAATGTACCAATCTAAATCTCATGCCTATATGTATGTTAGAATTCAGACAATTTCCCACTTGTGCTTTAATGAAAAATAATATCTGATTTTTGCATCCTAAATATTTCAAAGTGGCAATGTGACCTTTCCTTCAATGTAATTTCAGTAAAACAATCACTTTTTAAACCACCTTGTTATTGAATCCTTAGAGAAAGCAACTGCATCTAAATGATAGTAAAAGGATACTATATTTTCTTTGCCAAGACATTTGGCATCTAGGAATAACGTTAATTTAATTGTAGACTCAGAAAACATTCAAATAAAGCACTGCTAAATAAATGAGATGAAAACCAAGTAATAGCTATTAGATGTTTTTTAAGGTTATAAATTACAGAGGGTTTCTATTAAAATTTATATTGGGCTAAAAGTATACTTCTCACTATGCTAAGGTTTTTAACATGTTTTTAACCACAACGACCTTAATAATTTCTTCAAGAGATTGAAGGAAATAGAGAAAAGGGGGTTTATAATGAAAATGAAAAATGCCATTTATCAACATCTTAGTGCTAAATTCAAATAATTTGAAATACTTACTCAGTGTATTGAAACACTTATTCAATGAATATGTAAATGTAAGAATGAAATATTAATCCCTTTCAGACTTGAGCTTTTGTGGAATCACAAAATACTGTACTGTCCTTATCTATAAACCTTTTTCCTCAGTGCCCAACCTAAATCTTTGTCAATTATTTCACTCTCTGAATGGTAGTCTTAGATGGACAACACATCTTTAAAATTTCGCTTCCCCCCCCCTCTATTTTCCTCCAGCTTTAGATGAACACATAAAATAATGATTTGAATAGATTATTTTGATGTGCATTTTTAAATGAAGATATACTATTAAATTTCTGTTGTAGTTAGTATATTAAAACAACACAGCACATTAGGAGGTATGTTGTTTTCATGCTATAATCAAATCCCAAAGGTTTTGTGAGGCAAAATGCACAGCTGTTATGCAAGAAGGGGAAAAAGAGAAAATCAAACAATTTCTCAACCTTCAATTATTACCTAAGGACTCTAACATGGAGGAAATGAGACAATATTATCTATTCCTGTGTTCTGGAAATAATAAATTTGAATATTTAGAACATATATTGATTAACATTCTAGGATGAAGTATGAAATTTGCATGCATTTATCTGAGAAACCAATTAAAAGTCATTTTCGTCTTTAGCAGTTGTAGAAGTTAACTGAATGGTGTTGTTAAAATGCTAAAAAATAAGGTAAATATTACACAGGATTTTTTGCTGGTTTAGCTTTTAGCTCTAAAAGTGATTCACATAATAAAATTGTGGTCATTTTTGATACTAATATTCAATGTGTTATTAATCTTGTTTCTGAAAAGTCTATGTGCTCAGTGATAAAAATTCCTTTGATCCTTGGAGAGGAAATATCTATTCAAATTCCACTTAACTCATGTTAATATTATTATTTTTCTATGGCAAGCATGATTTTTCAGTATGTTTCCATGCAAGGAAATTCTGTCTTTTCATTCCCTACTTAGGGATTTGAAATTGCTACATATACAGCTAAAACCAGAATTTGACACCATGCTTCTGTGGCTATGACTGAATACAAGAAACTCACACAATGGGATCACTCCTTACCCTTTGATCTCTATCTCCTGACAAGCGACTCATAAGGGTTATTCTTTGCGACACCACTCATTTCCACAAGATTTCTTAATAATATACTTCCTGAACATTCACCCTTCCATTCTTACACTGTTACCTGGACGGATTCATTAAGATCTGAAGGAAACTAGTGATACACTCAGTCAAATAAAGGAGAAATGTGAGGTTTTCCCATTATGACCCAACAATAGCCACTGCTGGGCCTGGGACCAGAGCATAATGTCATCTACTGATTTCCTTCTAAAGGTGGTGTAAGCTTAAAGGATGTCACATATTTCTTACAGCATTCCCCATTTTAGACACCAGGAATTATCTCACTGCATGGCAAAAGCTGTCATAGAAAGCCTTTCAGTTACACTGACCAGAAACCTTATTTGTTTCAGGCCTGATAGAAGGTAGACCAGTGTTTATTATAACCCTCCCTTGCAGAAATTAATAGATTAGAAATATTGGGTTTAGCCCTAAAAGTCTCATTTGCTCCCCTGCTGTTTCTGTCAAAATTTCGCTCTTCTGTGGGTGGGAAGAGGATATATGAAATGCACTGTAGTTTACAGAAAATTTTCTTTGTGAACCTAATTCAGCCACAATCCTCCCATCATGATCTTTACTTCAAAGAGCTGGATTGCACTTTCAGACTGCTATCTGCCTCTCACTAAGCAGATAAAGATCTTTTAAACTTATTTGGGACTCTGTTCTTTTTGATAAGTTGCCATAGGATTAAGTTTCCTGAAAATTCACTGCCTTGCTGTGGTAACCTCACGTGGATCAAACAAAACTTCAGAAGTGCTCCTTTTGGAGTATTTTTTTTTAATATTTCTTATATTTTTATTTGGAGACCAATACAAATAAAGGTCTTTGAGAATATAGCCTATGCAGCCTTGTGACATCTCCTTAGTCACACAGTAAGTAAGAGGCCTCACATATGGAGCAAGGAGAGATGTGAACTCTGCTGCTGCAACAGGCAGTAGATTAACTCCCCCAAAAATATGCACAAACTGCCCTTCTTGGGTCCTTTTGCCTCAGACAAAAAATGCAGCACAGATTCTAGGTACTACTGGGGAAAAATATGATACATTCTGGAAAGTAATTGCTTTTGGAATAAGAAGTGAGGGACTCAGGATTTCTTAACTTGTATTTCTTATTTTACATTGTCATCTATATACATTTTTTGGTATAAATAATTAAATTAGTGCAGTGTAACTCTTTGTATTCTGAGAAATAATAGCTACAGTTTAATGAGCTGACTGCCAGAGAGTTGCATTATAATGTTCTTCAAAAAAGAAGAGAGACAATAATTACATTGAAGAAGCCTTGGATAGCTAATAAAGGAGTTGACTTGATAATTGCTATTACCGTGTCTATGTTAGAACAGGACTCTCTCTACAGCTTTTAGGTGTAATGATACTGTGACATACTTAAGATATGTCATTTTTATGATGAAAGTATTCCTGCTGTAAAACGTACACTGAGACAACTAGTTTTAAATGTCACAAATAACACATTTTCCACAACATGAGGAAGGCACTGGAGACTATTTATTTAAGTTTCTGAACTGAATGATGAGACTTGCTGGGGTTCTTTCCCAGAAAACTTTTTACAAGTTTATGGTATAATGAAATGGATGCAAGTTTCATACTTAAAAAAAGGTTTCACCACATAGTCAGAGTCACAATGGAATAATATGCAATGTCCATTTACCCCAAGGTTATTTCAGATTAATCTGAAATCTATCTTTTAAGGCAATTGACTGAAATCAGCAAAACAAAAGCATTTAACCCAGAGTCCCTGAATGGAGGAAGGCATGTGAGTTCTCTATATAGTGGAGGAGATCACATGCCTGTCTTAAGGAATGAGGGGAAGGAGGATGTCTGAGCCAAACTCACAAATTGGGGTTTTCTGAAATCTTGCCTTTTCATTTTCACTTCTTAACTAAAACCTAGGTGAAACTGCTTCACAGCCTACAGTTTCTTCTCAGACTTTGATACCAAACAAACTCCTGTGGATGAGAAATCAGTGAACGGTATTAACCGCCTTTTGCATAATAACTTGATGTTTGTAGATCTGACCCGGGAGGTAGGTCCTGGTCAAGAGATCATTTATGCCATCTACGTTCATATCACTATAAGGCAGTCAGTAACAGTAGCCTCTGGAGCCCTTGACTCCTCCTCGTCCAGCTGTCACACTATAGTGGGTTTTGGGGGTTTGTTTTGCTTTGATTTATTTTCTCTGGATATCTGAAGGCAACACTCCTGGGAATTCACAGTAGCAAAGCTGAAGACACTAAACATGGTGAAAAATTTAGATGCTATCATTATTGATGCGCGAAACCAGGAGGGCAGCGGATTTCTGAACTGCTTTGTTAAGAACTGGGTCCCGGTCTCACCTGCTAAGAAGTTTGTGCTTTACAGTCCTTGTCACAGTATTTCTCAAATTTCAGCTTGCTTTTATTCATGTACTCTAAATAACTGTTGCTCCAAATTGGGGTAACACTTAGTTTCTACTGAAGGCTAGTTCTGCCCCATTTGCATTGCTGTTGGGTTTGCATAAAAGAAAATATTGTTCTGTGATTGCCTAAGAAATGAATTTCTGTATAACATATACCTTATGTCACTCCAGAATACAGATACGGTCTTCCTAGTAAGCAAAGAGAACTTTATTCATTGTAGGTCAATGGTTTGTTTCCAGCCCCAGTCAAATACTGAGTCTGTTGTCATGTTTCAATCCTATTCAGAGAGTGATTTGTTTGTATCTATTAGTCCTAACCGAGTCCCCACAACAGCTAGGGCTGTTTCAAAACCAGCTTTATATAATAGACATTGAAGCTGTGGCAAACAGCACAGAAGTTCCCAATTGTGTTGAATGAGCAGAATAATTTCTCAGGTTAGAAAGTAGCAGAAGGCTCCTAAGGGGGTATTTTTCCATGACAAAAATTGAGAGAAGGGAAGGTAAGTTATGATTCTGTTTATGAAAAGCCAAGTTAAAGAATGGCTCTTGTCTGAAGGTCTGGAATTGAGACTGCACATTATGTCAGCCATCCAGGGAATTAGCAGATTTTGAAAGTTTGCTATCAGAAAGAAACTGATTACGTTCAATTCAAGTGAGAGTAGAGGTAGGTGTGTATGCTGCATAATTATTTATTTTTTTAAAAGTCTTTTTCCCTTTCCTAAACTTCTATTTTGAGCATTAAAGGGTTAATTAACTTTTATCCTGGAGTTTTCTAGGAACTAAAAATTATTTCATGCTGTATACATTTCCTTAGGAATGCAATATCTCAGGCCATGATGAATTCCTAAAGGGAGTATGTCTCTGAGCTAACACTCAACAGAAAGGGATCCTCAGTGGGGAGCACCTAATCACAGAGCTGGTGAGGCCTTTCGGGGGCTAGTAACATGACTAGAAAGGGAATGTTCCCATTAGCAAATAGATGTTTGGTTCAGATCCAGTGAAAAAGGGTAAGACCTGAGGGGTTTCTTCAGAGCTGTGGTATTCCTTTCATTAACTTGGACCTTACTTCACAAATACAGTCTAAAACCTGTAAATCAGGATTCTGGACATGTATTTGCTTGTATTAATATGATTTCATAGTTGAAGAGTTACCTTTGTTGTGTGTCTGATTTGCATATCTTGTTTTCACTGACATAAAAGCTTATACTTGGAGTAGAAAGTTTTACATTACTAAATTTTATTTAATTTTTAGCATATAATTACCTAAAATGAACTTTATTTTTTATTTTGCATTTTTTATCTAAAATAAAGGGTAATAGTTAATGCTTACACTATCCATTCATCAAAGCCAGTACAACTGTAAAGAATTTCTCCAGCACTATACGAGTTTACGTGGGCTGAGGATCTGGCCGCTTTTTTAACATGTTCTTGCTGGCAGTAATTAAGCCGTGAGCCAAAATACTGATCCTAGCAGATCTGGGAAAGCCTCTGGACAGCGATTCCATGTAGTCATATAAAATCACTTGTATATATGTACCGGTTTAGGCTGGGATACAGTAGCTTGTATGGAGATATATTTTGGATTTGTGCTGAAAACGGTTTTGATAATACAGGGATATTTTAGTTACTGCTAAACAGAGGTTACACAGCACCAAAGCCTTTTCTGCTCCTCACACCACCCCACCAGCAAGTAGGCTGGGGATGCACAAGAGGTTGGGAGGGGACACAGCTGGGACAGTTGACCCCAACTGACCAAAAGGACATTCCATACTACATGAAGTCATACTCAGCATATAAAGCTGGGGGAAGAAAAAGGAAGGGGGGAGGTGTTTGGAGTGATGGTGTTTGTCTTCCCAAGTAACTGTTATGCATGATGGGGCCCTGCTTTCCTGGAGATGGCTGAACACCTGCCTGCCCATGGGAAGTAGTGAATGAATTCCTTATTTTTCCTTCCTTGGGTATGCGGCTTTTGCCTTACTTATTAAACTGCCTTTACCTCAACCCATGAGTTTCCTCACTTTTAGCATTCTGATTCTCCCCTATCCCTATGGGGGCAAGTGAGCGAGCTGCTGTGCGGTGCTTAGGTGCCTACTGGGGTTAAACCACAACAATATCACGGAATCATGGAATCACGGAATTGTCAGAGTTGGAAGGGACCTCTAGAGATCACCTAGTCCGACTCCCCTGCTAAAGCAGGATTGCCCAGAGCACATCACTCAGGACTGCATCAAGGAGGGTCTTGAAAATCTCCAGAGAAGGGGACTCCACAACCTCCCTGGGCAGCCTGTTCCAGTGCTCGGTCACCCTCACTGTGAAGAAGTTCTTCCTCATATTTGAATGGAACCTCCTATGTTCCAGCTTGGCCTGTTGCCCCATTGTCTTGAGTCTATCATGCTCTCTCACTCATGTTTTGTTTATATAGACTTTGCAGAAGTCTAGAAGCTCACCCAACATAGCAGGAAAAATTAATAAAAGGTTTTCCAAACAATATGAGAGGAAGCAAGGTATTTCTAAAAAGAAAAATATATGTCTGTGTGGAGATGGCTTTGAATGAAGTAACATTGCTACCTGAATGAAGCAGCAAATCCACTTTTTACAATGTTCTGCTGTGGCTTATTTATCCTACTTGTTTACAAGTTCAATAAGTAATATGGCTCTCCTGTTTTAGAGCAAGTATGTTCAAAACTAGTTTTTGTCTAGAGATGCAGTCTTGCATCATATCAGCCCCAAAAGGCTTGCAAATGTACTTGTCCATGACAGTTATTTGTGAATGAAGCAAGTAATGTAACATGAGGGAAATTACAATACATAGTCTCAAGCCTCAACTGACTTTTGTCACTAGGAAAGTTAGTGCTTAGAAATGTTAGACTGCTGTGATTTTTCTAAATGGTGGTACTGCTGTAAATTAGAAATAAAGTCTTGTAACAAGATGATGTGCTTTTGGTTAGTTTTCCATAATCATGGGATAAGGCAGAAGTATTTGAGGCTGGGGAGAGGACATTTACTGCCATACTTATATTTACAGTGATAACTTCTTAAAGGTTCTCAGTTATAATCCCTGATTATAACTGTGAATCCCTGATTATAATCCCTGATTATAATCCCTGATTATAACTGAGAATAGAATAATGTTGCATTGTGTAACAATGTATATGTTATGTAAATTCAGTTTCTCCACCCTCTTTCTTATTCTCCTTTGAAATGCTACCACATAGCCTTTTGTGCACTGTATCCCCAGTATTACTGTAATTACTTTTCCTGTTGTCAGCAAGATGAGCAGATCAGAGTCAGTGTTTTCCTTTTCTGTCTTCCTCATATTAGATTCTGGTGTTGCTTTTTGGGCTCAGGTGGAAAACATACTGCACCAAATGTAGAACTGCCAAGAGAAAATTGCTTTTCTTTTGACTTCATTGGTATTTTTCCACCCTCACATTTGGGGAACAAAAAGAATTGTGATTCTGAACTATATTTTTGTCCTTCTTTAATGATACCCTTCACTCAAGCCTTTGGCTAAATGCCAATATATAGCCCACATTGCATGGACATATTATCTGGATTTCCTTTAATTTTATTTTTAATCAAACAGCATATATTTCTGTCCTCTTCTGACTTGCTTTCTATCAGTTACTGCAGCTGTATCAAAGAAGTCACCTTTACCTTTCTCATTATTGTCCTGGTAAAAATAATGTTTTTCTTCTTTATTGTGAATGTGGATAGAATATATCTGATCCTGTTTCCTTGCTCTTGGAGAAATATTGACTGCATTTTGGTCTTCATGTCATTTACTGGCTGGTAATACTGAAACAAACCACCTAACTAAAGAATCCCCAACAGACTCACTTCAAAAGGATATCTAAAAGAATAAAGATGAAAGACTGATACTGGATATAGATATATTAAAAGCAAAAGCATGCACCCTTCTGCTTCTGAAAAAATGAACTGAAAAAAGCAAATAAAGCCCTAAACAAAACCTGGTTTCTTATTGTGTGGACAAATGTTCTATTAGTAATACTATTTTGAAAGGTCATTAGAAGAATTACTCAAAAGTTTTTACTATAAACAGAGACGACAACTGGAAAGATGATAACCAGAGTTGGAAGGATCACACACCCGTGAGTTAGCCGTGCCCTGTCCTGACCTGCCGTAATCCGCCACAACCACTTTTCCTCGCTCCAAACGTGGATGCACTAAGATGCACAGAACATGAACAGGAACTGCGCAACTTGTAAATCAGCCAGATAGACAAGATTAAAGGGATCTTTGCAATACAAAAGGTTAACATAATCCGCAGGTCCAAGATTTATTTCCCAGCTCAATAAAATTCAACTTAGAATTCTACTTCTGTTCTCAGCATTAAGCATAAGAATTAAAAGTAACGTTCACCTTGAACTTCCACATTAAAATTTCATATTGTAAAATAGATGCAAACAGAAAGTGTAGAGTTTCAGATATATTTGGTTACAAGTCTTTCCTTCTCAGGTCCTTTTCCAGAACTTTGTAATTTTTTATTTTTCTTCTTCTGCCCTGTCTGGCCCTGTGAATAGATAAGTGAATAAGTAATTGGAGAGAGCAGACAAATAGGCACACTAACTGTGAAAGTACCTTAGAATTTTGCAAAGAAAGTTAGAAGAGAAAATATGTGTATTGAACGAGCTACTAACAAATATAAGATATAGAGAATAGTAAATATAGCCTCAAATTTGACAGCAATTTTCAGAATGCATGAATCTTGGCCTACTTTCAATGTTATAATACCAACTCTTTAATTTCTAATAATATTGCAGCAATATTGCAGTCTATTATGAACCGGTCACTTCTCTTAACATGGTCAAACTTGCTAAATACTAGACAACAGGAATGGCTCAGTTTTGGCTTCCTTGTTCTTCATTTTAATCAGAGAAAGTATTGGTAGAACATGCTCCTAGTAAATTTGAACAAAAGACCTTACCTGCAACATCAATATTGTATTGATCTCTGACACACATATGAAAAACATGAATGTTACTATTATTGTTTTTCTCTATTTTTCTTTATTGTTTGATAGAAAGACATTATGTTTTTGGAGATGGAACAGAGCTTTAAAGGTCATATGTACACCTACATTTTATTAAAGTACAGAAATACTTGAAAACTATGGGAATTCTCTGCTCTTTCTTAAAACAATGAAAAATACTTTGTGTTTAAGAATTATTTTTCTGTATTTTTTATATCTTTGCACATGTTAAAATGACACCAACCATATAAAGTTGGATATTGAATATTCAATGGATATTGAAAGGTGGTTAACAGGTACAAATGAAAAGGAGGCACAGAAAAAATAACAAGAACCAACAGAAAACCACAAAATTTCCCTGTGTTTTTGTATATGGGATAACAAATATTTTAATTGCTATTATTGGATGTTTATGACTGTCATTCCCATTTAAAGCCCAGACCAAGCAGGGGGAATCAATAAAGCCATTGTGTATGATTGTACTGTGCTAACATTTTGTACTCTGTAGTTTGCTTTTCCTATAAAAAAAATGCAAGCACAGACCCTACTTAAGTTGTGTAGGTCTCATCTTGACACAAAGAACAATCATAAAATGTATGCTTCTCTTCCCAGATTAAAATGGGGAGTATAATTTACATTAGCTAATGAAAACTTTCTTCCGGATTCGTTTGAGTTTACATCAGACAAATAAAATTCTGACCCTTAATTTTAAACTACACACAGACATCCTTTCTATAGTCATCCAAAAGAGATGTGAATCTTCAGGCAATTATCCATACCATCATAAGGCAGATGTCACACTGAGATGTCCTTCCAATAACTTTGGAGTGTATAGTTTATATTAGACTCTTGCTCTTTAGAAGAATAGATTAGGTGAGACAAATGTTAACCATCAAAAACCTCATTCAACAAATCTCCTACTTTTATATTTAATTGCACATTTAAGGATTTCACTATGTAAGAAACAAAGGGCAAAAATTTTTAAAAAGGAGCAGTGGAAGCCAGGAGAATGACATCATCTTTGTACTTGCATTATTCACAGTTTGTTTGGCACAGTACTTACCTGCAGCTCCTATTAACATCTGAAACTACTTTGGTATCATGGTGAGGATGGAGAAATATGCAAGACTCGGGGAACAGACTAATGAGGTATCTCAAAAGCATGAATGACTAGTACTTTTTTCTCCTAGCTGCCATCCAATTATTTCCATCTCTTTACCATTATTTCTATAACACTTTCATTGACACTGGAAGTACTTTCAGACACTAAAGAAAACATGCAAAACTTTTCTTAGATATTCAAAAGACTAAATGAATTAAAAATAGCCACATTTTTAAAATGTTGAAAGAGTAAAACATATTCCTGTCAATAGCAAAATACATGAAGATATGGTTCCTATGGTTTCACAACTTGTGAATGTGTTCTTCTTAATAAAGTAAAAACTCTGACTAATGGCCTTCTTGCATTTGGAGTGTTGGTGATTTCTATGTGTTCTATCTAATGACGAACAGAAATAAACTGAGCTTTTCCATTAGGGCGTTATGGGTAATTTCATCAGGGCATTTGTTTTCACATAGTTTGTATTATCACACAGTGTCTTTGGGATAACAACCCTGTGGCGAAGCATGAATAAAATTGCCTATGGACTAGATAACAATAGGCTGAAATAGTTAAATGGAATCCATTGTTAAATGAAATCCTGTTAAAATTGCTTTTACTGTATCAGGTCTTAGTGTTTGCAGCTACTGACCTTCACGAAATCATTCACTATGGCTGAATATTGATTTTAGAGACAACTACTTTCAAAAATTCAAGGAAAATGAACACAACTTGATACAATATCAAGGTGGGAGACTAAAGTAAGAAAAAAAACCTTCATATATTAGTTGTGGGTGTGGTTGCATTATAAATCAGGATGCAGAAAAAGAGGATCAATGCAGTTGCAACTACACATTATTTTATCTAAGGCACAGTATCCACTGCATTGTTTCGGCTCTTTCATGTCCTCTGACCTCTTTAAATTCATTTGTTCATGCTGCCCATCCAGCTGCATGAATGTTATTGTGCAGCAAACCTCAAAGCACATCCTAAAAGAAGCTGGTTCACTCAGAAGTCATATTTCCAATACTCACACCCCAATGTTGTAAAGAAATATCAAAGATAGGATGCATCAGTCCTTGACAATTTTCCAGAGCATTTACTAACCCTACTGCACTCCATGATTGACAGGAGGGCTACAGCCAAAAACCCCAACACATTAATAATAGAAAATGCACCAAAATAAAATGAGTGACATAAACTATTAAAAGATGATGTTCAAAGTCCTTATACCATGACAAATTCTAAAATTTGACTGTAAGTTAATTAAAGCTTCATCACTTTTCCTGAACATTGAAAAATGTGCTTGCTAGAAAAGAGGCTAAAAGTAGATGCATCATCTGAAGAATTAGATTTTTTTTTTCATGTGGGGTGCAATTTTAGGCATATGATTTGCATCTTCACACACTAGTTACATCTTGTCATCTCATGGACTAATTATGTTCTGTTTTCTCTTAAGTAGTTATCTTTGTACTACTCTTACTGTAGATGTCCTGCCAGTATGTATGACTTTGTAAGCATTTCTTTTAAATTAGAACAAAGCTGAATCTGAACAATTCCTCTCTAGAAAGGTAAGTGCATTGTATGAAAAGAAGTGGAGGGGAAAAAGGAGGACAAATAAAATGTCATGGCCTGGTCTTTGTTTATGAGAACATTTTCCCATCAACTGTCTCTGGAAATATAATTTCCATTTTGCCTTAAAAATCAGTCAGACAACATTGCTTAACACATATTCTTCCTTGTCAAACATTTCACTGATGCTTCATTCTGTAGACAGCTTAATAAAAGGTATTTCACCCTTAGCGTGTTGCTGAAGTTGTGTGTCATTTTCTTTCCATTTCAGATGACATCTGTGGAAGCAAGAGCCCCAGATACCTTATAAGTAGCATCACTGTTAGGATTGTTAACTCCTTTCTTGCTGCCTACCTTACAGCACAGAAAAAAAGGAAAATGTGCACAATTTTTCTTCTCGTGAAGATCATTTGTGATGCTGAACAGGTCCTAACAGCCAGTGACATTTAACAGATTGGAAAGTTGCAGATTTTCCTCCCCCTTCTGAGGGTAGTTCAGAGGGCTCCAAGACTCTAATACTCAGGAAGAACTTATTAACAAGAGTTGTCATGTTTCTTTACATATGATTTTTTCAACTACCATATATTCTGCAACGTATCCAGAGAAAGGCAATGAGGCTGGTGAGGGTTCTAGAGAACAAGTCTTATGAGGAGCGGCTGAGGGAACTGGGGTTGTTTAGCCTGGAGAAAAGTAGGGTAAAGGGAGACCTCATGGATCTCCACAACTACCTGAAAGGAGGCTGTAGCAAGGTGGGGGTTGGTCTCTTCTCTCAAATAACAAGCAATAGGATGAGAAGAAATGGCCCAAAGTTGCACCAGGGGAGGTTTAGGAGGGATATTAGGAAAAATTTCTTCACTGAAAGGTTTATCAAGCATTGGAACAGGCTGCCCAGGGAAGTGATTGAATCACCATTCCTGGAGGTAGTTAAAAGGATGGTAGACCTGGTGCTTAAATACACAGTTTAGTGGTGGTTTTAACAGTGTTACACTAATGGTTGGACTCAATGATCTTAAAGGTCCTTTCCAACCCAAATGATTCTATGATTCTATCCTATGATTCTGTAAACCAAACTGAATACACATAGTGTTTTATATACTTTCTTGATAAACTATGTATTTCCAGTCACCTTTTTAAACTAATTGTAAGAGTGTTTGGAAGCTCAGAGGAAGAACCTCCATTAAGATTATCCAAGGAAGGGCCTTTTCACTGCAAAGGGGATAACAAGTAAAGGAGGAAACAAAAAAACCCGCAAAAATACACAGAAAGACAAAAATCTAATAGATGAGGGGTAAAAAAGACAATAACAAAGACCAAATGTCTCCAGTCACTAGTTGAGGAGCCATTAAGACTCTCCAGGCACAGCTCTGGAGTCGATTTGGACTTTGGAACTGATAAGAATGGGGAAACAGGAAGAAGATGAGGATTCAGCATATTCGAGGTGTGGGCTTTCTATGCCTGTGGTGTCAGCAATTGGAGGGAGCAGGACCTCAGTTCTAAACACTGGAGCAGATGGGGGTCTTCGACCACCCCATCGGGGTGGGAAGGAGGTATGTCCCAGGTGTCAGCTGCTGGGAGGAACTGGGATGAGCGGGGCAAGTGAGGAGTTCTACGCTGGTGGCTGGAGAGAGCCCCCGGGTCACAGCCCATGTGCCAGATGCTGGTGAGGTTTTGAGTGTGTGTCTTCCCCAAACCTGGTGTGTGATGGGGAACATGTGTAGTTCACTCAAAAACCTCATGCTGGACCAGGGACAAGTAGGATGTCCTACCTGTAGGGTCTAGCAGGGGTGTCAGGCAGGTAGAGGTCCATGCTGGTATTTGAGGGAGATCTGTGATTTTGGGCTGCCTGTGAGACGAGTTTGTGAGTGTGTGTGTGTTTGCTAGCAAGCATCAAGCTGGACCAGCTGGCGAGTAAGTGGAGACCATGGGGCAGGTAAGAAACCCAGAATCCAGGCAGGGAGGTTGGACAGGCAGAAGGGCCATGCTGGTATTTGTACAATTCACGAATGTGCTTGTGAATCCAGACAGTATCATGTGCCTGCTTTCACTAGTGGCCTTCAGTCTGGATCAGTGTTTCATCTTCCTTATTTCTTCAGAGAAACTTGTGAAGTTTCTCATCCCCTCATTTCTACAATATACAATAGATGCTCTTTTGCAAACTTAACAATATTTCCCATCATAATCTTCCCCGCTTCCATCACGCCTTTCCATTTTGTGCTCCGACTCTGTCTTAAACTAAAATTATTATTCTCTTCCTCCCAAGATCTTGCCTTAATTTCCATAAAATGTGATTTTCCTGGTTTTACTCCTAACTTTTTAATGGTTAATTAGGAAGGTACATAGTGAGCCTCTTCCGTGACAAATATCTGCAAGTCTATTATCTCTTTTTTTGCCCTTTTTCTTTCCCCTGGGATACTTATAAAAACTGTGTGAAATAGGGTTTTTTGTAGTGTAGCTCCATTAAGTACGTGAAGGAGACCTACATGTATGCTTGAAAGCCTTCGCAGCTCATGCCTTTGGAAGAAAATCCAGCTCCCTGCTAAAGAATGATGATGGAGAAATTCACTGAAGAAGAATTTATAATGATTTCCTCCCTTCAAGGTCTGACCAAAAGTGAGAATGAGGTAGACCAATTATAATAGCATAATAATAGCAATGTAATTCTCTGTGTTTCAAGAAATTGACAAGACCAAAAAGGCTTAGAAAGTTAAAAGAAGATGAAAATTGCTACTTGGCCTGTGTGATAACTAACTAGACAGTAGATGTTTGTATGAAAGTATTTCCAAAAACTGTTACTTACAACGAATTTATACTTCTGCCTATAAATTAATGGGTATAACATAACTGTTAATGAAAAGTACTATTAGGTGGATCTCATTTAAATGGAAAGTGAATTATTCTATGCCACACATGCACTATAAATCCATATATGTACAGGAAGTTATTCAGATATATAAAATAGCAAGAACCACTCAGTAATGGATGAACATAAAATGAAAATGCATAGGATGCAGAATGCAAAAAGAAGGAAGCAATAAGTTTAGATTTACAAGACTTTTAAAGCAGCAAATAAAAAACCATGAAAGCACCATGAAAGAAATATTCAGTAACAGTGACAAAGTTCCTGGGTTTTGTCGAAACTACTCTTTAAAGCCTTTGAAAAGTCAGGGTTTAAAAAGAAATTGAATCACTCCTATGACAAAAACCTTAGAGATGTTGACAAGCAGAATCAGAACACAGAAGTCTGATTCTTATTTCTGCTTTGTTTGTGTGTGGGTTTTTTTGTTTGCGTGTGGGTTTTTTTGTTTGCTTATTTTTCCAGATTCCATACCAGTCTCTTTATAACATTATTGATTTACGATAAAAAGATTGCATTCAAAAATATATTGAATTGCAGTTTCTCTGTTTTCATATGTGGCCATAGTATTTGTAGTCTTACCTGCTTGAAATGATTTCATGAATGTCATTTTGCATTTGCAAAATTTGCTAAACTCTCAGCAGTATCCTTTGAAAACCAAAAGCCAGGAAGTGACAAAAAGGAGCCAATGATAGGAATGGTGTGGCATTTTAGTGGAAAGTCTTGGTCAAAGTGTCATATTTTCATTGTCATTATTTATTTACATGTCAGCAGTATTCACAGGTCTTAACCTATAACAAAATCCAGCAATGCGAAGGATCCTGCACTACAGCCTGTTCTCACGTGAACTTTAAATTGTAATAGTCAAAAGACAGGATAAAGAGAGAGTGGATTCATCCACAAAGACCTGAATCTGAAAATAAAGACGAAGGCTTTCTTACCATGTAAACATAGGCATTTTGCATGGCATGAACATCTCTAAATGTAGTACATTGCCCCGACACGTATCCAGAGAATGATCCAAGTAATGTAGTATGACCTGGGCCCACACTGCTTGGAGCTACCTCTGCCTCAAGTAGAGGGGTGCATTAGTAATACAAGGCACCCGTCTCACATCTTCTCTAGCTCCCACATGGTCCTCTGTGGCCTACATGGAAAATAACTACTATTTTGCGTACACACACAAAATAGCCATCTTTTTGTACTTTTTCTTGTTCAAAGTGTTGTAATAATACATTATGAATTTGCTGAATCCGATGGGTTGCCTCAATTCCATTCTGTTACAGTCAGGCTCTTGTTATGGCCAAAAGCAGCACATTGCTCATGCCAACAAGGAATTTATTGCTAGTTTAAGTCTTAATAATATGTTTACAATTATATTTTATACAGGTAAGGTACTATATCTGCTCAAGCTTTCTAGAATTTATCCTACTATTAGAGTCACTCTTCCACTTCTCCTCTGGCATTTAGGAACAATGGTTTCATTCTGGAATGGAGGGCTATGGCAAACTTTTTGGGTTCTATGTCCTTCATGGGAATAAGGATGATGTTGTGTTAATGGTTTCTTTCCCCCAACTCCAGGATCCTACTTGGATCATTTTTGCTGCCATGGCTTGCCCTTTATTTCTTGACTTGCAAGTCCACAGTACCCCCAAATACACATCCACATTCACTATATATGATGTTTTACACATGCAGTATACTTGTTCTTTGTTCTCTGTTACCTCCAAAACTGGTTTTACTCAGCTCCCTTAGTTGTGCTCTTCTCATGACAGGTGACAGCCACCTCTTGTCCTCTTCTCGTGACTGTGACAGCCACCTGATTTCAGTGGAATTACATAAGGTTATTGTTGTGTCTATTTTTATTTTCCACATTTGGCTGTGTTCATTTTTTTCCCTTAACTGACTACTTTAAAAAAAGCTTATCAGAGAATGTAGAATTGTGCAGAGTAACATTTAAATGATTCAACCCATTCCCTCTTCAGAAGCCTTGATTTTTGAGTGAAGTCCATCTCAAAATTGAAAGTGTTCAATGGAATCCCTCAGTTGTCTGAAAGCTATATTAACTCATTGGAGCAACCTATTTTGGCAGATGTGTTCATCCACAAAATAGATAACACAAAATTCAATGACTTTTTCCCACAGCATCAGACAAATTTAAGCTATTCATAACATCAATTTACAGAGAAGTGGCAGACTTATAAATTACTTTAGCTTTATAGGTAACATGAAGCAAACATATGATGCAAAGTATTTGGAAAGACATTTATGAGTTCTGTAAAAATGCTATAATAAAGTTCTAAACAGTTGGTTCCATGGTGCTTTGTCAATGCTGGTAGGTGTTCCTAGCTTCCGGATCAACTTCCAAACACCGTTCACTAGTATCAATGGAGTTTGCAGCTTTCTGGACTGTATTAGTGCAGTTATATTTTTTTGTTTAGCTGATATTCAAATATTTTTTTTAATTTTACATTTTAAAAATTAAGAAGACTGTTATCAGCTATAGCAAAAGTTTAAAAAATTCATATTCATAAAAATCCTTGAATTGGCTATGTAAAAAGCTTCACATTTTATAGGCTGCTTGCTATGGAATTATACAAAATAATATTTAGTGCCTATCCAGCACAGTAAATAAATTGCTGAAAACAAATATAAGCAAAAAAACCCCATGAACCCTTTTTTTTTTTGTTGTGGTAGATCTTTCCTTCTAACCACTAGCGTTGTAGCCTGTTACCCTATTCTGCGAACACTGCACGGGTCCTTGCTTTGTGGAGCTGCTGCTCCCCCTTCACTGTGACCATACTTTCACTGCTTAATCTTCAGCCTCGCTCAGGAATGCAACTCAGTTTTTCAGAGTTGTCACATAAGCTTCTTGTTTCAGGAAAATACAGTAAATGACAGTCATAATACTGTGTACAGGACAACAGACAGGAGTCTTAAGTGTCAACTCCAATGCTAATTAAAGTATCGCGGGTTCCTTAGCATTGCATTAGCCTTCATCCTTTCTCATGAAGTGATAGATAAGTGAGGATTTTTGGTATTGGTGTATGCTAAAGGATATGTATTTTGGGTTTTAGTATCCTCTTACTTAAATATAACTACTACTGATAGTACATTCCTAAACACCAATCCTAAAAGGATTGGTTTGATAATCTACAAGACAGAAAGTTTTGACAATAACCTTTTTACTGAAGCCCATAACTACTATAGAGCTCTAGAATATCTTTGTGAATACCTTGATTTAACAATGACACCTGTTGAAAATATATTGCATAGCCAGATACCTTGGTAAAATCTTCACTGAAATAGGCATTTTATTTAGAAAATCTTGCCCATTTCTGGATGTTTGTTTCTGTATAATGTAACTTACTGGCTTCCTTGGAGTTAGTTTACTAGTAATATATAGCCATTCTACTCCATTTATTTCAGAATTAGATAACTGAACTTTCCATGATATGGTTTATTTATGAAAACTGGTGGTCTGAATCTCTCCTTATGTTCCATTGACCTGTAAGTCTAAGTTATGTTGAAAGTTGATGGGACAAAAGAGTTTTTCCATTCCACAAATTCAAAAGTAAAACCATATCGCATAAAACCCACGACTGTTTAAATAGAAGCTTGTGAAGATTAGAAAAGTCTTTCCTTCATTCTTTCCATTTTAACCCAATTTAAGTCATAATCTCCCCATCAGCATAAACTCTAGTGTATTGTATATTACCATAACAGTTGTTTCCAAAGAACTTTGCAGAAATACAGATTAACAATATGGCACTTAAGTGCAGATCAAAAAGTAAAGGCAGAAGAAGTTCATCTCATGATAGGAACATAATAACATCGATAACAATATAAGAGCAAAGGTCTGTCTGCCTGATATTCTGTCTGTGCTGTAACTAATGTCAAGGGAAGTACATGAATGGGGTCAGGGAATATGATACTTTGTCTAATACTCTTCCAGGCTCCACTATATTTGCAGTAGGATTCCTGAGGTAGATATGTTTTGTGTAATGCATGTTTCTTTTTTTAAAGAAGCAAAGCATTCTTGTGGAACTTCACAGAATCAGTTGAAGGATTTGGCCAAACTACCACCATTGTTGTTGTGTGAATGGAGGGATAATATTTGATTTCACGTCTCAGCTTTTGCAAATCTCTAGCTCTCATTTTTTATTTCCTGTAGAACTTAAAGTTGAAAATTCCCTCCAAATGAGATATTTTTCTATAATTATTTTCTGCCTAAGGCTTAACTGATAAAATCAGAAATATTTAATGAATTATTAGTAATGCGTTTATAAATAAAGCCTACAATATTTGGTGTGTATTTTATGAATAGGAATGGTGAAGATGGGGTGGTATGGTAAAAATTCACCTCTGTATTCAGTTGGTACTCTCTGCAAATGCTACATGGTTGCTTGTAGCAATTGCAGTAAAATAAATGAGAAAATCAATTTAGGTTCAGTTGACATACTTAACTGGCTCACCTTTATCCCTTTGGCCTACCTTTGATAAATCCCCTCCTAACTGTTTTTGCCCCTTCCTTCTCAAAAACTATGTCAAAGACTTGAGCTCTAAAAGAACTTTCCTTTTACTGAATGCTAAGTTGTCACCCTTTATGTTCATTTAGCTTGTTTTTTTAATTTAATTTATGCTTCCAGGCTCCCTCACAAATGTCTTGTGCTTTGCCAAATTCAGTACATATATTAAAGAGATTGCAGTATTCTGGAAGTAGATAGGGATTTAAAACTGAAAATGTCTGTAATTGTACAGGCTTAAAAAAAAAAAAGAAAAACGAGTGGAGTATCTGAATTCTGCAACTCAGGAGTACAGAAGAACTTCCTGAAAGAGTGGTGGTAACACGTGTCCATGACACATGAGCTGGCTGAGAACCTAGCTGTGTCAAGGAGGTCAATGCTGAATAGCTATCTGACATTTACTCTAATGGCTCAAAATTACTACCTTAGAGGTTAAGGTCTCTTCTCATTTTAGTTACGCAGTCCTATAAGTCTAACTACTTTTCAATCTGACCTGACACACCCAAGTCTACCTTACTACTTTGCCAGAAACTGTGCAGAAAATGCCAGCTATTCATGGTCTTCATGATGGCAGTACTCCTAAGGGTATTATAAGCTTGTCCCTGCTCTGAAGGCCTGTTGTGAAAAACACTCAAATCAAGAACTGAGGCTGCACTTTCTTTAGCAGGACATATGAGGCAGGATAAGATTTGTAAGACATCTCTAAATAAAACTTCTTCACCTTTTGGAATAAAACACAGAGATGTGAAAGGAAAGATGAATAATTTAAGGCAGATACATCTTAAAGATGGAATGTCTTGCCTTAAAAGCCTCTTTGGGTTATTACAACAGGACGTCTCATCAGTCATCAACATGAAGAGTGAAGCTGTAAAAGTAAGTACTCAAAACCAAGGAAAGAGAAGAAACACTTCTCAATGGAGACATGCGTTTTTTTAACAGCGTGCAAAAAATCATGACAGAAAGTGTTTTGGTTTTACCTCTGTTGAACAGATTTTGCCCCATCCCCTCTTTTTACTTTAATAAGATGTACTCTTCTTCAGTGAAGCTTTTTTTTTTTGTTGTTTAAATATGAATACTATTTAAGTGATACAGAACAAAACAGACTTATTTGAAAGATGGCAAAGGAAACAATATTTACTGTACTGAATTATAAGTATACTGTCTATTGTAGGTTTGTACTATAGACATAAAGCTGCCTGCTGTAGATAGCTGTGCACTGTTGACAGTAAATTAATATCTTCATTGTAGTTCCATAAAAAAGCTATTTGTATAATTTTACTGTTTATTTGCCGTCTTTAAAATGTTCCCCCTCTGGAGAAGTCAGTCCTCAATGACATTAAAAATAGTAAAGTAGGAGTCTCCATATATCTGATAACATAAAAACAAGAGGATATAAATTTTTCCAGTGAATGTATTAAGACTATGGAGTTCATTGTCCAGGATGGCATTGGGAGAATGAGAAAGATTAAAAGGGATATTTAAAGATTATAATGATACTGAGACTTTCCAGGGTTATTACACATCATATCATACCCGTTTCGGATTTAAACCTAAATTGGATTAGGAAAAAAAAATTCATGGGGCCATATTTTGCCATAGTGGTTTGCCACTGCTTTTGGCTCGTGAAGTGGGAGGATGTTTTTCTTAACATTTTCTATTGTCTCTCAAAGGAGACAAGATATTGAATTAAACAGACAGTAGGTAATCCACTACAAAACCATTTATTGAAGGTGGTTTAAATTCTAAATTATTAAACTAAGTTAGATGTTGAAGAGGTCTGCACAATGACATGCTCTCAGGTGATGCTAGTTACCTAGAAAGAAGTCCCACCAGATCTCAGTTTATATAGGCATTCTGACAGGCCTTCCCAGCTACAGGAACTTGTGTTTGGGAACAGTTTCATATTTCTCAACTCTGTCCAACAAAAAAAAAAAAAAGAAAGGTGTTTCTTCCTTTCATGACTCCAGAGAGACAAATAAAACCATAAAATCTCCTAGCATGTGATGTATTGGAGGGAGAAAACCTGAAATACAGTCACAACTGTCTTGTATCTGAGAAGTATTGCTAGATCACTCCACGAATTAAATTCCATAAAAAATTACTCATATTTAACACAGTTCTGTTTGTAAAGTCCATTAACATTACGAAACAAGAATAGACACACATCCAGCCAGGTCTCACAGCCGCTAATGTTTAATTAGCTGTTTATTAGATAATCCATCTTTTATGGGATGTTCCCAATATTTACATTTGACAGGCTATTATTCTAATGGTTAGTATATTACTTTGGCTATTAAGCTGTTTTGGAATTAAATTTAGGATCTATCACTAATGGTTTTATATGGCGAAGGGGTCAAGATATGCATGTTTAAAGACTATTAAGCTACAATGAAAGATCTCTCATTGCTTGCAGTACACTTTGGATCAGAACTTTGGAAGTCTATGTTGGTTTCTATAAGCATGTGATAAAATAGGGAATCAAGAATATCATGTTTGACATTTTTGACATATCTGAGAAATTTTATGAGAAAATTTATTATTATTTTACTATGTATTGTTCTATTGATTGAATTAACATCACTTTTCAGAAAAGGAAAAAGAAAGAAAAAGGGATTTAGGCAATACTTCAAGGTGTGCCAGTTCCAAGAAATTAGATGACGTATCTCTTAACTGTTAGTTTCCTGTTCTTCCCACTACGCTGCAGTGCATACTGTTGTGTGCTACTATGAACAGTCTTAATCATCACATACCTTTTTCAGTAGAAATGAGAATAACATGTCACTGTCATATGATGTGACATTGAATAATATGCCCAAACATGACTTTATTAACAAAATAATATATTTTAACAAAGGCAAGAAAATGTCTGCGTAGCCCAATAGGTGAGCAGGATGAAAACAAAAGACTTTTTTGGGCTACCACTTCTAGGTACTTTTTGGCCACCTGTGATTCCATATGCTACAGTCATGCAAAACTCTATAAATCAATCAGGTGGTTACAGCATGACCTAAGCAAGATCGTCGAAGTCAAATCATATGATGGCAATCTTTTTTTAATGAATGCATGGCTGCCCGTGGTGCCATAAGCAAACCAAAGAACAGGGACAAAGAATATCTCTAGTTTTTTAGTCAACAAGTGAAGAAGTTGTATCCTCATAAAAGACTGAATGAAACTTAAAATACCTTTTCTGCATATTCTTGAAACAAATTTCCTTCTGTTTCTTGAGTCTGTTACCTGTTCTTTTTCCTAGCAATGTGCCTCCTAAGCTAAAGGAAAGTCACAGTATCCCAATAAGCTATTAACAAGACCAGTACTGTAAGTGATGGCAATTTGTAGTTGACTAGCTATGACAATGTTAAGTATCACAAACAAAAGAACACACTAACATTGTCCTTGGAAATGGGGAAAAAAAAGGAAAAACTTGGAATTCATTATCTTTCTCCTGGGGAAAGCAATGTTAATGTATCTGTCAATCATTTTAAAACTATGACCACTGTACAGTTTTCCTAGTCAAATTTTTAATTTATATGCTATTATATTACAGATGTATTTTTCCATATCTTACATAAATAAGTTGCTAATATCTCCCAAGATTTTTAACAAATTGCAGAAATATTTTTTTATTAATAATTCTATTGTAATTTAATGGTTCTGCTTGTCATTGAGTCATAGTTTTGGCTGTATTCCCTTAGGTAATCAATGCTGTACAAATTCTAAGTAAATTAGTTTAAATGAAAACAAATTAACAGCGAATCATGCAAACTGACCTTTACCTGCTAGTTGTAATGCAAGACTGTTAGCTGTAATTCAGTAAATACTGCAGGATAAATGATTAATTTAAGTTTTATTCACATAAAGTAAATTTTAATTCAACAAAATACTTTCCTTGTATGAATATTATGAGTGTAAAGGAGACATATGAAAGTCAAGAAGTGGAGGAGGAGATGTACTAGAAAGAGACATAGCGCAGAACAAAACTGCCACATGCAATTTCACAGAGGCATACATATGACCCTCAGGGAACGCAAATACGCACATCTAAAGCTTCTATTCACAGACAATCAGTAATTCTGGAACAGTAGCAGCACATTGGATTAGCTAGATACTACTATTGTTGGGCACTTTGTGAATACTCTGTCAAAGGTGGCATACCCTAAAAATCACAGGTATTACTGAGATCGAAATATGCCCCTAGAAGCACCATGTCCTAAGTGTGGCAGACAGACAATGTGGCCAAGTGCTTTGTTGGTTAACCACCATCCAGTGAATTGTGCCTCTGGATGACAATAACAGTTATCAAGGGTACATGAAAAAT
Source organism: Xenus cinereus (assembly GCA_025774025.1). Taxonomy (NCBI): domain Eukaryota; kingdom Metazoa; phylum Chordata; class Aves; order Charadriiformes; family Scolopacidae; genus Xenus; species Xenus cinereus. Next base: position 30,493,377 of record JAOXJK010000001.1, on the reverse strand, counting down.
ACAGGAGTTTTTTGATACTGGATATATGTCTTTTTGAAAAGAAAATAACCGTGTTGTGTGAAGATGGTAAGCTTGTTTATAATAGATATGAAGAAGCGAAAGGCACAGAGACATTTAAAAAATAATAAAAAAGTAACCCATGCTCACTACAGCTTATTAATGTTTTATATCAATGACGTTGTGAGATTCCTGGTGTGGAAGACACGAGTCTGGAATGCAGTAAGTGGGATGAGCAGGGGTTTGACTGGAAAGCAGGGCTGAAGCTCATCAGTTTTGGATGTAAGGTTTTGGGGCAGATAAACAAGTGGAGCCATATTTGCATGTCCTATCTTAGTGTGCAAAAAGGATGACAGCTTCTCTTCTTCATCTGTTTAGATGAGTTAGAAAAACTACTAGTCTATGGAACATGATTTTTTGATGTTTTGTGCTTGCATAGTGCTCCACAAGTCAGAGACCTGTTTATGAAGAAGGTCCATAGGTACTGTGATAAATAATAAACAAACAGTAGTAGCAGGAAGAACTCTGATAATATAATATGAAAAAGATATTTTCTTCTAGGATTTAGGAGAGAGTGAAACTTCATATCTGTCAGTAGAGAAGACTGTTTTTCATAACAAATAACTCTGTTGTAACAAAAACTTGTCTCTGTGTAAGCTAAATTTTCTTCTGTGCTACTCAATGTGGTGTTGTAATCTATTAGGCTGTCGATTCTGAGTAAATTTATGATGTTCCTGAGAACTGATTTGTTATTCAAACACACTTAAGACTTCCTTTTCTGTGATTTTGGGATTACTAGGTGTTTCCCAAAATGTGTTAGGGAATAGTTCTTTAAAAATAAGACAAAGAAAGAAGATATTTTTTTTTCCTAGTGCATGCATTTGTTCTGCCAGTATAGTCAGGATAAATTTTTCTCTCTCTCTCTGTCCATACTTCTGTTTTTTAGAATAACTGAGAATACTTGCCTTTCATTTACTCTACAGTAATTAACATGTCAGACTCAAGGTCCAAAGAAAGCCATTTACCCAATTAGACCAAACGAGAGTGGCTATTTAAATATTTTTTTCTTAATAATTGAGAATTTTTGAGTTCATCCCATCCCAAGACATAACCATATTTCCTTGTGTGCTCTTTTCATCGATGACAATGGATAGGCATTTCGAGGTCAAAAGCTTTAGAAACGTCTTGTATGTGCAGACCACAACTGTGGCTGTGCAGCCTTTTCAGCTATGCTTCTTTGGACAAAGAAGTACATTGTATATTCCTTATGCACATTCACCCCCACACATATGTGCATAACATCTACACAGTGTATGTAAAAAGGGTACCTTATAAAAACCTTGGCTTGGAAAAGTATGTCTAAACAGCAGGCATTAAGTTACAATAAGACTGACCTCTCAAACCCAGCAAGTACCTGGGTCTGTTTTGTCCATTACAAAATTTGTGTTAAAAATAATTCAGACAGTCTGACAGTTGTCTATTATTAACTGTTCTAGAATTCACTTAACAGACAGTATTTGTAGCGGAAGAAACAGATCCAGGAATTTGCTGATTGACATGTCAGCTGACGCTCCTCACATATTATTGGTCACTTACACTCATTAGTTTTCAGCTGCTATGATGAAAAAACAGATATGAAGGTCTATCATAGTTCTGCCTTTGTTACACAGGACTAAATAATTGAAAGTTTGCTTTGTAGTAGCTTTTATGTTCTTCAAGTAAGCTGAAAACTTAATTTCATCATTCCTGAGACTCCATAAAAACCAAGCACAATAGATTCCTCCAAACATTTGATGATTTTCATGTTAGGCAGATCAAGTCACTGCCTGATTTTACATCTGCCTAAGACACTACAGTGAGATATTTTCCAAGATGATTTGGCAAGCTATGAGAGATAACACTTACTTTGGCCTCCTCTGATTGTTGTCCACAAGACATTTTCATAAGATGGAATATATTAACTTTTGTGCTAACTTCTTATTTCTTCTAACAGCTCTAACCTCATTGTTCTGCTCCAGAATTACATAAGGTCGAAAAAGTCTAATTAAAATAAAAATCCATTGTTAGCTATTTACCTTTACCAACATATTTCAAACTGGTCTGAAGTAATACTAGATGACAGCAGGAAGATGACAGCAGGAAGATGTTTATAGTAAAATTTAAAAAAATTGGGATATACAGCTGATGTTCAAAGTCCTGAAACTAGAAAATGTTGTTTTATCCCACTCCTTATTCCCTTTCCTTGCTAAGAAAGAAATTATTCCTCTCACAAAACGATGAAGTATATCTACAGCTTTGCTATTTCTTTAGCTATAGTGATATCTCAAAGCGATGCAGTCTATACTTGCATGAATTAAATTAATTATCATTAATCTAAATGCCCTTGCTTTCTAAATTCCTTATTTTCCATCTGGCATGCCCATATATTCCCTTAAAATCTATTTATTGTTATTGTAGAAGCCTAAATACAGTCTGAACAAATAATTGAAAATCTGTCCCAGTTTTTCAGATAACCTGCCAGAATAAGGTTTAATTAATTTCTTGTGATTCACAGCAACCTCTTTCCACTTGGATTCCTAAGCTGGCAAGACAGCTTTCTTAAACTCTGACAGTGTGTATCAGGGTGTAAGGAGGGCTGGTGGATCCCCATGACCTAGGTTCTAGGAGTTGCAGGAGCTGCCAGTGGGGCAGGCAGAGACTGATTGTCCCACCTGAAGGATGGGGGACTGAGTGGAAATGGGTTCCTGGGCTATAAGCAGGAGTGGGAGAAGGCTGGGGGAAGGCTCTAGGGGAGGCTGAGCCACAAAGGCCTAAATAAAAAGTCTGTTTTACTCAACTACTGGTGTCCCAAGGTGGCTAGAACACTCACCTCAAAAAGGGAAGAATTAGTATCACTCTCATTTCTGACAGCAGAGATTTTAGACTCATTTCCTGAAATTACTAGACTACATTGTGTTTTCAAGTGCAGGCTCTCTTACTGATGTAATGACATCCATAGTACCATGTACCGTGGATGACCTCTTCTAGCAATGATTCTTTTCAGTAGTATACTGATTTTTCCCTTGGTCAAAGGTATATAGTGAATTCACCCCAATTTTTTTAATAGTTCTGTTAATTTTTTCTTAGGAAGTTCACCAATTCTATTCTTTTGTTTCTTAGCAATGGCATAGAATAGAGATGTATCTTGTATTCAGGTGTGATAATCAAGTTTTGCCTCGAGAAGGCTCAGAAATGCCTAGTAACTATTTTTAGACTCTCACTACAAATGAATGGAAGGCAGTGAAAGTAATCCTACTGACAGCAATGATCCATGGGTCCACTTTGAGAAGGAAAGATAAGGTTCTATTTTTCTCCTCATTTTTTCTTTTATACATTAATAGGTTAAGCATATTTGAATTAGTCATAGATTGGTGATTAAACAATCGAATTATATAATGGGAAAAGTAATGGATTTTTTTTTCTGAATGTTTATATGCTGATACATATATGATGAGTAACTGCTTAGAAAAAAATTCAAGAGGAAATTTGCACAATTTTCAAAACGTATTAAAGCCCTCTATAAAGAGGCTTTATCTTCAGTATTTTCCATTAATTCTTTCTTTGCTTTCTTTGTTTCTTACAGACAACTTCACTTAGTGACTGAAACCAGTAAAAGAAACATGCCCAAAGTAAAGAAAAAAGTTATAGTTAATTTCTTTTAAGATTATACAGGAAAAAAACTATTGTCTCAATCTGAATTAATAACTACTGGCATAAAACTGCATTAGTACTCTTTTCTGTAACGATTACATAGACTCTGGATGGCGAGAAGTTTGT
>JAOXJK010000001.1:30470657-30489464 GCA_025774025.1 Xenus cinereus | reverse complement strand
CTTTTCTGTAACGATTACATTGACTCTGGATGGCGAGAAGTTTGTCTTTTTCTATTTTTGTCAATCTAAAGCTTTCATGAGTTTTTGTCAGAAGGGTGTACGTGAATGTCAGCCAATGAGGGGTTGTAGAAAGTAAAAAGACAGTTTTATGGTAGTTTTCATTTTCTTTCAACCTTTCATTATATCTCCATGTCTCTGTTATTTCAAAGAATTATAGAGTCATAGAATGGTTTGGGTTGGAGGGGACCCTTAAAGTTCCAACGCCACTGCAGTGGGCAGAGACATCTTTCACTAAATCAGGTTGTTCAAAGCCCCATCCAACCTGACCTTGGATGTTTCCAGGGATGGGGCACCCACAGTCTCTCTGGACAACTTGTTCCAGTGTCTCACCACCCGCGTCGTAAAAAATTTCTTCCTTATATCTAGTCTAAATCTTCCCTCTTTTACTTTAAAAATGTTAGCCTTTCTCCTATCACTACAGTCCCTGGGAAACAGCTTATCTCCATCTTTCTTATAAGCTCCCTTTAAGTTTTGAAAGGCCACAATAAGGTCTTTCCAGAGCCTTCTCTTCTCCAGAATGAGCAATACAATCTGTCTCAGCCTCTCTCCATAGGAAACGTGTTCCATCCTTCTGATCATTTTTGTGGCCCTCCTTTGGACCTGCTCTAACACATCCATCTCTTTCTTGTGCTTGAGACCCCAGACCTTTGACTGGTAATCCTTGCAGGTCAGTGCCACGGACCCCTAATATTTCTTCTTGCAATGTCCTCAATACTCTAATTCTTGTTTCCTTTCCCTAATACAGAATAACCTGCTGAATTCCTCCTGCACCTCCTTCCTCCGCTGCCTGAATGACTTCACCACAGCACACCAGGCACAGGTAGACCTTCCACCGTCCTTCACCCAAGATTGTGGGGCATGAACTTTACAGCCCTCCACCAGGGCAGCAGCTTACCTGATAAGAAGCTCTGTCCGGATGACCACCTACACTTGTCCCATGCTAGCCTGGCTAGGTAGATGATTCCCAGCTGCTGTAGAGCACAGCCCTCACCTGGTCTTTGCCACTGTGCTTTTGATGATCTCAAAGCACTTCCTAACAATCTTTCTAATTCCTTGTAGACCTCAGGCTGCTGGGTAGGTTTGCACAGCCAACACCTAGCTGGAGTGACCATCAAGACAGCAGTTTAAGTCTGCAGGTGAGCAGAGCAGGCAGCAGCCTGATAACTGGAAAAAAGCGTTACCCTTCTCACACCCTCCTGCACAAACTTCCAGGCTGCTCCCCTCAGTCTCTGCTCCCTGTTTGCTCTCCCTGGTCACAGGGCTCCCTAGGAACTGGTTGTATGCAGTTTGAAGTGGGACCACAGGGACTACCTGACTGTCCCCCACCTCTTTCATGGGACCCCATTGTCTGCTATCAGGTCTCCCCACACACACACCCCCAAAGGTGCTGAGGGTCTAGAAAATCCCTCAGGCACTCCCTGGGGACTCTTCTCAGCACGTGGCAACAGCTGCTGCTGTTGTTGCTGCCACTGCTCACTTTGGCTTCCCCGCACAGTAACCTGTGTATTTCACATTAATGCATCTTAATTAACATTAATACATCTGCAGAAATTAGCTTGTTTTATTTTGGCATCAATTGTGGAGATGCTTGAAGATGTCTATTATTACTTGTTGACTTGATTCTGACCTTACAGTAGTCTACAGTACTCTCTGGAAGCCTGAAGTCATCTTGATTCTTACAAGTCTCTGTCCCGGGTGCTGAGTCACAAATGGAAAGGGGGTTCTTCTCATCAGAAAACACTATTTTAAAAATAATTGATATATTTCAATCAATATTTTTTCCCCAGTAACATGTGCAGAACCTAAATCATGAACTGTGTTGAACTAGATTGAGTAAGCACAGAAAAGAAAGACAATTCATAGCCAAATACGTGGATAGGTTGAATCTGTAGTGTCTGAAATTGGAGTATATTTTTACACACCTCTCAGGGCTGAGAGTAATGCCTTTTAATGTTCTTCTTTTGTATGTGGTAGAGACATGACCCTGATTTGTGCCCCGAGGGCAACCATTAGGCAGACAGTAAATCCCAGCCAGCATAAGTTTGGCTACCTTTGCTCTGCAGCTTGGTTTTCTATGTTTTAGTGTTAATTTATTTCTTGTAATTATTTTCAAATGAAGGTTGGAGAAGGAGTGTTAATGTGGATTTTGTATGTAAGGAATCATCTGAATCAACATTTAAACAAGGTCATATCTGGGTTCTGACACCAATAATGAGTTTTGTCTTATTTGACAGTCTTTCTGGCTCTTCTCCATGTTCTGGCCTTATTATGAAATGTGTAGTATTTTGCAACTCCATACGTTAACAAAAGCAGGTGCAAAGTGTATGAATCTGCTCGATAGATAAATAAAATACCATTTTTGACCAACACATGGTAGCTGTTGATTAAAATGGAGTCACTTTTCAATGTTAATTGGGCTTAGATAAAATCGCATAATAGACTTTGGCTTTAAAAAGGCTTTACACTGAAGTAGATTTTGGACACTGTAGTTTTCATTATTGTATAATTGAATTTATAAACTACTGCCTCAGATTGCACAACTTTTCCCTAAAGAGAATGATAAATTTAGTGTCTTATACTCAATTTTGAGGATTAAAGAAGTGCTTGTCAAATTTTTCTAAAACTTTGTTATGTTCCTTTTTAATTTTCCACATGGAAGAATATGAAGATGGAGTCAACAGAGGATATTTAGTTTGTATGTACTTTCATATGACACCACTGTGTACATCTATGTGAGATTTCATGTGGTTAAGATATACTTATCCTTGGCTCTTGCTGCTAAGAGGAATTATTTTCTTAAGGTGGCTATCTTGAACATCTGGGCAAATGAATGACATGGCCTACAAAAGCTCTTACGCAAGAAAAGACATCGAAAAAGCCCTCCTATAGATGGTAGGCCATAATACTGCTTACAGATAAAAATTTAACTGTGGAGCACAGAGGGAATCTTAGGGAAAATTTATAATGAGGATGCCTGAAAACCAAAATGAAACTCCTTGCTTACAGCATATTACTCAGAATTTCAAGTAATAGAACTGTTTTAATTCTACTGTACTTAATGAACCTATGTTGATGTATAACATCTCTAAAGAACAAAGTCCTGAGAAAATAAGAAATTTATTCTGAATGTGAGGGTCAATAAATTAGCTGAAATCTTCTGCACCATGACAAATACCTTTAGTACTCAAAAAAAGAAAAAAAAAATTATAAATTAAAGTGTTTCAGCTACAAGTCTAAAAAATGGTATCCAACCATAAGTCTCACCTTAATGGTTCTAATTTTTTTCCTAAACAGTACCGCAAAAATCAGCAAACATGAGTATAAGGGAGAAAACAAAAAAGTTTAAATTACTGTACAGAATAAGTAATCATAACTATTATTAAATGTTAATTGATTATTTCAATCAGACAAAAGTGAATGTTTTTTCTATTTTAACTTAGCTGTAAATATTTACAAATTGCAATTTAATGAAAAATAACCATGACATTTTTCTCACCCACAATATTATGTTTCATGTCACATCAAAACATGTTAAATTATATTTTACTGAGACCCCAGGGAAATGAAAAAAAATATATATCTGCAATGGAATTACCGTAGTGATCTTTCAATAATTTTTATGTAGAGCTTCTTATCTGAAAAAGAATGTCATCAAGAGAGGAAGTTCGGTGAGAGAACTGCAAAGCTGAATGGTTCCAAGGTGAAATGGAAAATGAGATGAGGTACTTATTGGATAAGAGTCACCTGCATTTCTGCTTATAAATGTATTGCACATCAATTCAAGTACAAATTTATAAAATAAGGATTTAGGGTCTGATTTTTAAGAGTGATCAATCTTTTTCTAGACGTGCTGTGCAAAGGTATTTTGGCATCATGCAAAGCCTTTAAACGTTTGAACAGAAGTACAGGAAAATTCCCACATCACAATTTTTAGCTCACCTGAGAAATAAGCAACCAGCATTCAGAAACATTTTCTAATTAATTTTTATGTATATAAAAAACAGTTTGGTTGGAAAACACTGCCAGTGGAATAACTAATGGTATGATAACCTCACTCAAATAGATTGTGAAATATGGAGATTCTGAATCAGAGAGTACAAAACCTTCTTCCTTGTGCATTCTGGAGGAATATCAGAACAATTGTCTTCTCCACTTTTGACCAAATTCTAGCCCCAAAACTTATCCACAGGTTTATTTATCTGTATGTATACTTTTATAAGTATATGTAAACGTACTTCCACGCAAATATCCATTTTGTTCAATCAAAAAAAAAAGGTTCCATGAATTCTGCCCTATTTTCTCAACTAAAATCGTCCTTAAATCTAGAAAACTTTCTGAAGAAGAAATAAATAAAGGAATGGATGCTGAATCTTTGGAGGTATTAATCCTGCCATTCTTCTTGTTCCTAGCCCTGGGCTCTTTTTAACTTGAACAATACCTGTATGGTACATGCTTGCTTCCAGGCAGTTTACACTGATTAAGTTTTGAATGTGTTAAGCAACCTCTTCTACCAGTACTCTCGAGACCTAAATTGTTAATGTGGAAAAAAATCAATAATGAAAGTAGTCTAAAATAAGCAGTATAATTGTATTTCATATGAAATTTGATTTACATCTTCGATGAAAGAAGAATTTGAGAGGTTTAAATTAGTCATGGATTTTTGTGTGTATTGAAAATTATATCAAATATTTAAAATGACTGGAACACCTGGGGCTAAATCTTCAGAAGGACAGGAGTGTCATGGTACTTAGCAACGCAGCAAGTATTTAAGCAAGATACAGAGGACTTTATAAAATGCTTTGGGACAGTCACATAAAGGAACTAACAGCAAGCATAGTATTGAATGAATAGCCACTAACACAGATTATAAAAAATGCCAAGTGGAGGACTTTGGCTTAGCCTCTGACACTCTTGTGGATGCAGATGACTCACACTACAGAGCAGAGAGAGAAACATCATCTTGAAGCGAGAGGTGAAGTTTCCAGTTAAAAGGATACTTATCACCAGCACAATAGGTCGATGCACTAGACTTACTGCAGACGTGCTGCTCAGTTACACTGCATACTCAGAACAGTCTCACTTAATTACATGCCCTGAGTGTAGCAGGGAGTTATGTCTTCAGATGTGAAGCAGAGTTGCCCTGTGCATAACTTAAGATGGATTGAGGAGAAACAGTTGTCTCTAATCAAGATACAAAAGTCTGAATTCTATTCTTTCTTTAATCACGTGTGTTTCAATAACTTCATGTTAAGGAGCAAGGCAAGGAGAGAGAGGAGAAATGGGGATAGCTTCCTCTTCTGGCTGCAAAGATTTGAAATCATGTCTCTTCTGTGAATACTTTTATTACTGCACTCTAAGGTATTTTAAATACCTTCCTGAAGATAGCTACACGTTGCTATCTCATCGCACCAGAGAATATGAATATGACTTTAGGCTACATTTAAGAAAATCACTTGGGATTAGTCTCTTTCTACATCTGGCCCCTATTCCATCAAATACTTCAGATAAAAATACAGGCCTTTGGAATCATGAATGGGATTCAGGTGATGGATTGAGGTGCTGGATAGTTAAACTTTCTCCTCCCTGAAAAATGAGTACCCCTTCTTTGATTTTGAATAAGAAAGGAATTGTTTAAACCCAGCAGAAAGACACTAAAAGGGGTGTGAAAAAAACCTTATTTTTCTTAGTCTTTCTTAGTTCCTAGTTTAACATACTGAGCTGTGAAATGGCTTTTGTGGCTCCTATTCCTAAAATTCTTTGTGTATTTCATAGAGAAGCTATTGCATAATCTGTCTGTTAAAAAAGTTAGATACTGCAGAACTTTGTGATGTAATGTCTCTGTTCACTTTATAAACCTACAGTTGAAATGGAATGACTTGTAAGCAATGTGAGTATCCTAACGTAGATCATAATCATAACCTATTCTCACTTAAAAAATCACACCACTGTTTTTTACAGTGATGAAGGCTTAATTATAAAGTAATGGAAAAGCAGAGTAGACAAACTTTCACATATTTATGTTCAATTTAGATCAATTGCTAAACTATGCACAAAATAGACAATTGTGATATAATTGCCTTCTGATTGTTAACTAACAGATGTAAAGTACCATCAGAATAATTTAAAAAATAATTGTTTCACATATATTTGTAATTATAATCTTTTTAAGTTATAAAAACTTTGGGGCAGGAAACTGAAGCTATGGGAAAGCTGAAAATAAAAGGGAATATTTAGTGTCTGAAGGAACTCTTTAAACTGGGTTAAAAGTTGACAGAAGTGAAGAGAGCACGACTCTATAAAATACTAGGTCTTGTGTATTTCATTATGGAGCTGAGCAGGCAGATGCGAGATCAATTATTTCAATAGACTTTGGATCAAGGCATAGATAATTTTAAAATAAATTATTTGAATGAATTACTCCTGAAATATTTATTTATAATTTATTCCTTTTCTGAAGTGGGTAAGAGAACTTAGTATGTATGGTTTCTTTAAAGTTTTGGGATAATATATTCGTGAATAATTTTCCCATTGTTCACATTCCTCTACCAGTACAGCTTGAAATTTATCATACTCACTGCATAAAATACTTCTGCACAACTTGTCTGACTTCAAGAGTTAGTAAATGAATGACTTAGACTTCTTTGGAAAAAAAATAATCCTGAAGTACACTGGATTTCTTCTATGCTTCTGAAAGGAAAAAATGAAATGGCTTTTTTCATGAGTGAAAATGACAGCGTATGGGAGAGTAAGATTTTACAGAGCAGCAATGAAAAGAATATCCTACAGAATATTTTCTAAAAGAAAAATAACATAAAATAAGGCTTTTTCAACTTACAGATCCCATTATTCTACTATAGTAAAGTATATTTATGGAAAGACATGGAAGACCATGTGGGCTACGGGTCAAGATTGACTCCGTGCAAAAGAAACTGGCTATATCTCCAGGCTAAGCTGAATGAAGGTTAGAACTACATCAATAGAAATGATTTTGAAAAATTCTTAGTTTTAATAAGCAAGACTGTGAACTGAATATGGAATATGTGTGGAAATACCCAGAATGATTCCTTCTGTTTCCTTTTTTTTTTTTTTTTAATTCTAAGCTTTTTAAATAGATCAAGCAACTGGTGTGTTTGATTATAGAAAAAGGATTAGCAACCACACAAAGCTCATACACCCAGATCAATAAGTCTTTGTGAGGATCATTCAGGCACCATAAAACAAGATGCTGAAAGCTTCCAGTAATTCATCTGGAGAAAAAGTGCTATCCATTGGACTGAAATAGTTTCTGATAATAGATTCAAACATTCAAACAGAATAATAACAAAAGAGAAATGCAGAGATGAGGTAATTAATTTAGCTTTTTTTTTTTTTCAGTTTCCACAAGGTATGATAATAAATTCATACTCCTGGTGTAATCATGAGTTGCCTATTGTTCTTCCTAACAAAGTATTGGCAGCTTTTGGAGAAGCATGTACGCTGACCTGTCAAGTCTTGTGCTGTAAGTAGGAAAATCACACGTTTCTCTATTTGTTCTGTATTTTTTTATCTTCTTTAGGTATTTCTACAGTGTCTCTCATACTTAAGACTGCTGCTTCTTGCCATAAATCCTTATCTATGTAGGAGTTGCAGTGTTGCTCCTCAGTGCCACTGGCATGTCACTGAGCATTCAATATGAAACTGTTTATTCAAAGGAGAAGCTAGACAGCATATTCCCTGCCAGCATCCAGTGTCCTAACACAGTCTGTTATATGACCTACCATACTTAAGGTCCTATGACAGTGGTATGTACACACTGTACTGAACTTCTTTCCCCTCTCTTTGGCCTTATTACGTGAACGATATGTGGGATATCATGCACTGATATTCTTATGTTTTTGGTGATCTATGCATATGTTTTCCAGTATGCTGCTGGAAATTAACAATGAGGTTCTTCCTACTAATCCCTTACATTTAAGATTGCACCTATAAATGTTTTTGGGCGTTTTTCTGCCTGTTCTGATAAGATTTGAATCCTGTCCCTTTTTTTCCTCCGCAGGTTCTGCTTTGGGGCATGTTACATCCCTTTCCTAGCCAGTCACTTTCCATTTATGCTTTATCTCCTCACCCTAACCCAATATGCTGCACTGAGATGTCATGTTGGGGTGTATTATTACATATGTGCAACCAAATGTGACATAACACTATGCTAAAGGGCAGCTAGAATTATTCCCATTTCTAGACCAGGAAATTGTTGTCATTGTGAATATCCATTCATGAAGAATGCTTCTGACTTGCAATAAATGCCCACTCTCATGTTTTTCCTGTATTACATAAGGATTAAGAAGCTGGAGAAAAATGGAGTCACCTAACTATCATCTTCAGACACTTATTCTCCTCTTTTTGAATCCAAATGCTACTACTCTTTCTACACTTTATATTGATCGGAATCTTCCAGCTTAGAAGGAACTGAACCAAAATCATATGACTTCTGTTTTGCAAATTCCCAAGTGTAAATAGTTATAATTAAGCACAAGGGAGGAGGAACAGGTGCAGAAGTCTGGACCCAAAAGACTTGAGTATTGATCCACTAAAACATCCTGTGGAATTTTAAGGAAGTTACATGGTATATGCTTCATTTTACCTAATCAATGCGTTTGCCTCAATTCAAAGGAGATACTCTGGAAGTATCTCCTTTCTCTCTGCTTAGCATAGAGAAAACCTAGAGGACCTGCTGAAAATATGTGCCTCAAATTCAATTCCATTTCAGCTGACTTAATGTGAAGAAACTACCTTGTGTCTCTATGCTCAGCTATTCATCTTTCTTGACTCCAGAGGGGGTGTTATCAAAGCATAACTGTGGCATTCTAAATTTCAAAGGTAATGACATAATTATCTGCACCAGATAAACAATAAGCATGTTAGCATGAAAAAACAGGAGTGCTGAGATAGCTTCTAGATGAGTTAGGAATTTTAAAAAAACAGATCTAAAAAGATCAGGAGGAGGTTTATGAATGCACGTAGGTGGTTTTTCACTCTGCTCATTGATAAGATTGTGTCTTCTCTGAATCACAAGCAGAGGAATACGAGCAGATGTAGCAGATTCCATGATTTTCAAAAAGCCAGCATTATTTCATGGCTGTCTGATGAAAACGCTGACATAAAATAATCTCTTCCCCAGTTTGTCAGCACATTTATTTGAATAATGGAATCATTAGTGTGAAGTATAATTTATTGTCTGAGATACGCTTAAATGCATAATGTAATGTCTTTTGTGTTTTAACAGGGAGCTATATATATATGTGCGAAAAGGAAGCCATATTGGGATAGTTTAGTAACATTATCTTCTACCTTGCTAAGATGAAACTTTATTAAAAATCATCTTGAAAGGAGTTTCTCTTTTCCTGTAACATTGGAAGAGAAAGTCACACATACTCCTGTCTGGGACTATTTCAGATTGCTCCAAAAGTTCCACTTTGATACCTCAAGGCAAATAAACTCCTAACTGAAAAGCTTGGCATTATTCAAAGAGACACTTAAGGCATTCTTACTCACAATGTTAAAACATCTGTCAGGAAAGGCACTGTCATTTGCCACCTGATCTAATTATTTCTGACAACAGATGTGAGCTAACTACAAAAACTCAACACCTTTAATACGCTGATCAAATTCCATTAACAAAGCATGAATACTAACAAGATTATAAAATATAGTGCAGTTTATGCTCAATGTATAAATGAAAATGTGATTATATTTAACAGGTGAAAGGGCAGGTTAATTGGAGGTAAAAGTTACATTGTCACTCATCAGTGTTTTTAAAGTTTAATTACCATGAATGCGTGACACCAACTGTTTGTTAATCATTCAAAATTGTATAGAAACTACAGTAGTTAGTACTCCTAAAAGAATAAAAAACCCCATACCAGAAGGAATATCCAGATCAATTTTCTTTTCTGTTTCTGCAGATTAATTCAAATTTGAATTTAGAATACTGGTCAAAAAGATGTTTACTATAGAATTTACACTTTATAGAATGTTTCTTAAATAGATAGAATCAGGCAAAACTGAGATTTTCTTCTAAACTATTCCAGACTCTAATACCAGGGTTGGTTGAGGAAAAAAAGTAAATGCCCAGAAATGCAAAAATATTTATTCTTTACCTATCCATAGTATTATTAACTCTATCTTATTATATCAAACCTTCACTTCTCCAAGCACTGACATGCACTGCAACCCCTTCAGTTTAAAAAATAACTAATTAATACACCTCTCTACAAATCCTAAAATTACAACACTGAGAAAATGTTTTTGAAGTAGACATATTTGATATATAGTCAAGGGTAAAGTATTTAGTGACATCACCACTGACTCATAAAATCTAATATACGCTCCTAGTTCTAGGCAAAATTCTATGAAAAATCTCACATTACATGCATCCATTATAAAAATATTAAATGATTACTTTTTTTTTTGTTCCAAGTCTTTGACTGTTGCTTAAATGCTTAAGAATGAAATCCTTTTAAGACAAGAACCAGTATGTTACTACAGGGTATAAAGTGATTTGCAAAACTTTTAAAACAGATTTATGATATATTCTTTTATATTTCTATACCTTTGAACTTAATTATCATATACAATATACAAAAATACAACTTTAATTATAAACTGCATTAGCTGTTAACACTGTAATAAATACTGTAGATTAACTGAGAATAGCTCTTGTGTCAACTTTTGTGATATTCTCAAACTTATATCGATCACTTATGCCACAGAGCTGGTCTATACTTGATTAATTATATTAAATTAATGTACCCACCAAAATTTTGTCTACGAAACTTAACTTTCTTTGAGAATATAATAATGATTTTGTGAGAACAATTGAATATATAATGTGCACGTTGGGCCAAAACCTAAACAAAATACCTACTGTGTCATTTTTCAAATTGCCTTAAGGAACCGCATCCAGAAAATGCTGAGTACCAAACTCTGTGAATCTGTCAGGCCTTCGAGAGTATCTTAGGGTTTTATACTGATAATGAAAATAATGTGCCTTCTTAATATTATAAGTAAGGCTTGTTTGGTCCCCTTTGCTTCATGTTTCTGTTCCTTAAAACTTTTTAAAATAAGGCCAGTATATTTAAAAGTGGGAACATACAAGCACAAATCCATGTGGAATCAATGCTTTTGAGCATACATGTTGTTATATAATCCATCTTATTTGTGCTGCATAAGTTGTAGGCATAGATGATAACCAAATAAATGTATCTGCTCAGCTATGAATGCGTAACTTCAAAATCTGATTCCAATCATTCTTTAGCAAAAGTGCTGATTTCTCACAACTTCCTAGGCAGTAATTTGAAACACAAATTGCAACAAAGAATGATGACAGCTGCAGAAGTTCTGTATCAGGATTGCCTCTGTCATATTTCCAATCAAACTTAAAATATTTTATCACGGTTTTGGTGGAATTAATTTAGTGAATTTTCCTTAATTCTGTGTTAATTTCTCTGATGAATACAGTGATAATTTGTTACTGAGAAATATCAGTTAAAAGTGATAATTAAACTTCTTTGGATTTTGTGACATTGTAGAACCTGACTCATAAATTTTCTAAATAAAGCCATTAAGGATATGATACCAAACAATACAGTACAAGAATAACCAGGTCCTTTGAGGATACCAGCTATGTAGATCAATAATGGAGTCTAAGGGACCAGTTCTGTCCAACTGCAATGCAACAAAGGCACAACATTTGGGATAAGTACACCCTAACCTTGGTAGTTGAAATACAACTGCTACCTAAAAATTTCACATCTCTAAAGTCCACTTTGTCCTTTTTGTCATTTGATTTCAGACAACACAGGCGTGAGATCTTCCTTTCTAATAAAATAAAAATCCTGTCCCGTGTATGGACTAAATTGGACTCATCCTTTCTTAAGGATGGGACTCCCACTACTCTTAAATCTCTATTTGCACTCTCCTCTACTTCAGCTCTATTTTTACCTTTGTCCTCTCGTCCTTAGTCTTGTGTTCACACAAACACCATGCCACCTAACCGTCTCTTCTTTGCTACAGGCAGGAATCAGCATCTTGTAGTGAGAAAAACAGCTGTAAGAGAAGATGGAATTCTTACTCTCAGTGATAAGTCCAGCACAAGGAAGAGGGGATAAATAAATCCATTTCCTACATTCAGCTATCTGCTTACCACTTTTAAGAAGTGTAGTTAAAGTTCAAGAACACCTATCCCTTCAGTAAAGCCACCTAAATTAATTTCCATTTCCTTAATTAATGAGTAATAATATATACTATCCTTGAAAATTAATCTAGTTGCTCAGTACTGAAAGAGCTGCTGCTCCTTCCTGCAGATTTTCTGGAAGTGTCTCTTCAACAGCACCTCATTTTTCAATCATCTAGTCCACAGCAAAGCAGCAAGGGAGTTTACTGACATTGCTAAGAAATGTCATTCTTCTTAGACATAGATGTTTTGTCTTTGGTCTTCATATAAGACTTGGATTTCCTTCAAAACTTTTTTTTCTGCAATTCTTTTTTCTGCTATTTAATGTGATTTAATATTTTCCCTGAGATACACAAAAAGTGTACTGTGTTCCTAAAATTGTGTTAGACCTTAAACGAGTCTTCATTATTCTTCAACATCCAACCTTCTTTTTGTCTGAGTACACTCAATCTGCTAACCTCTGTTTCCGGGTGTGAAGTCCAATGTCAGGTGAATTGTTTTCTGGTCAACCTGGGAAAATATTTCAGTTCTTTCAAAGTTCAGTCTAATATTAACTACAGGTAACACATGACAGAAAGGGCATGTTTAGAGGAGTTTGCCTGCACTGCCCTTAGAAATCATAAGTTGAACGAGCCTTTTAAATTTTCTAAATACACTCAGTTTTGTTTTCATTTCTCCTTTTCTTACTGAGCTAAAACACTAAGGTAATAGCATTTTCTTAAAAGGGAAGGGTTCAGTGACTTCCTCTTCTGTTAAATGCAGACCTTTCACTCTCACAGTCTGGTCCTCACTGACAGGCACAGAAGCTCATATTTCTCATCCAAACTACATGCAGATATAATTTGAAAAGGTCTTAACTCTTTTGTCAGAGAAAGTCTCAGCTGACTCTCCATACAGTTTAAAAGAGTTGACTCAAAAACACAGTTTGCACACTGAAGCTGAGACTTCTTTTTCTTCAAAGGATGGCTAATGTTGAGTCACAAATGATTAAAAGCAGACATGAAAAAGAACTCTCTTGGAACATTCCCCAGTAGTTAAAAGCAGTACCCTGGCTTGAAAAATAATGATATCTGAATAGTGAGCTCTGTCTTCCACATTATCACAGAGATATTTATAAAATATTTTTCTTTGCAATACCCTGTTATTCCTTATTCCCTCTATATTAATATGAAAGTGGAATCAGCTCAAAGGTCATCTTGTAGTTTATGTACACTGTTATAAACTGCCTTTTTTTTTTTTTTTTAGGAATGAATAGCTGATAATTTATCATCAGTGATAGGATTTTTCATTTCTTTTTTTTAGCACGTCAGATATCCGTGCATTGCTGGTCATAGATCTCATCTGACTGAAGCAGGCTGTTTGCTTATCCATGGGACACTTGCAGTAGGTTGGCAAATTAATAACAAGTTGAGTGTGCACCCCCTCTACTACTTACTGCTGCATATGTTCTCCTTGTAAAATTGCCTGAAAATTATTTGCTATGCACTAGCATGGAAAATATTCAATCTAAAAAGAGTGAAACACACTTACACTTGTTGCTAAAAGACTTTTGTTTTCTTGAAAGTGCTTTTGACCTCCATCATAATATTTTCTGCTATTGAATATGATGAACAATGCAAGCATCTTTAGTGACTCCTCATTGTTGCTGTGGCCAACTGGTGAATCTGTTTCTATTGACATTCCAGAGATGTCTTAAAATGAAAATCTTTGATTAAAAATTAAGCGGGCTCTTTTTGTTTGTCTTCTGTTACCAGACCTTCATTTGAAATAGCTAGTTATTTCCTTGTGTCAGTGCTGTCACACAGTGGTAATTAATGTGGAGGTTGATTGGCTTCAGCTTTTGCATTTTTGTTATTAATGAATATTAGTATTTATTATTCTTGATATCAATCATAATGTTTTCAAAGCATTGGCCAGTTGGATCAGGTTAGTGAAATGACGAATATCACAAAACTAACAATAACAAAATGCTTCAATGAAACGCTTAGGAGTAAGTCAAATGGGAAGTTTACACCCTCTCAGCTCTCATGTGTTGGTGTGGTCTCCAAAGTTTAAGGGTATTCTATATTTTACAACTTAATGGTATGAGACAAGTGGCTGATTTAAGGTGATGGGAACATTCTACACAAAAGGAAAGACTGGTGTTTGGGAAATAACTAAGTACTCAGATTCTAGATTGTTGTGTGCTCCTTTCCTTGCTGTATTTCTTAATATTTCTTTGCTTAAATTTTGTGTTGAGTCATGTTTTATATGCTTTGTACATTCATAAAATACTATATCTGGATGTATAAATAGAACAAAAACTACGTTAACAAAAAAAATCTTTTAAAAAGAATTATTAAGATAATGAAATGCTAATATTAATGCAAGCTAAAATTTACACATGAATATAGGAGTAATACCTTTACCTTGTCAAGAACAGAAAACTCCAAGAAAAGTTACAATAAACATCTTCAAAATGCACAATCTGTCCCATATTTCTTTATGTGCTTTTTTGTTTTGGTTTAGGTTTTTTTTTTTCATAAGACATGTATTTTCATAATAAATCAAATTTTAATTGCGTTTTTGAAAAGCAAGAGGGAGGGATAGTGACAGATTATTTCCTTTTAAAACCATGGCTTTTCTTATTAAACCTCTAAACAATTCACAAAACACCTAGAAGTTTCTGAGACATTCTAATATAGCAGGTTTCCCTAAGTCTTATAGCTTACCTGTGATATTTGTCAAGTGTTTTACACTATTTCTATACAAAACAGCTTTTCACTTCTGACTGAGAAGCCATGATTTAACAGGACAGCAGTAGGACAGGCATGAACTATATCAGGCTGTTTGACTAAACACTGGTCTTGAGGAATACGTCTTCTGCTGGACAGAAGAAAACGGAAAGAAGAAAATCTGACCATTGCATTTGGTGGTCAATAAATATTTTATTAAAATGAAGCAATATGAAAGGAATTCTTTTTTTTTAAATCATGGTAATTCTAAGGATTTAATCCCTAATGACTTTAGGAAAAATAGCACAACGTGCAACTATAATGATATGTAAAAAGTAAAGTTAGAACTGATGAAAAGGCACAGATTAGAACCATTTCACATAAACATATTTAGAAAATAAATGTTTTGGTTTCGCTTGCAAGAACTGTTCTTAAATTTAAAAATAAAATCATATTTATATTTCAGATACAACTTGAATAAAGAAGGGCTGTAGTAAAGTGGGAAGTGTGTTTGCAAGTGAAATGCTTGTTCTTAACTTTCAATTTTTTTTTAATTCATCATTACATACACAGAGCTACAAGGAAATAATAACTTAATGCACTAGATCTATATTTAAAAAATACAGTGCCACCAATTATGGGAACTAAATTATTAATGTTACTTCATTGGTTAAATATGAATCTGGCCATTTCCTAACAAGAAAAATTATATGGCTATATTTAACTTCTGTGTCTCCCTTTAATAAAAAATGTGAAAATATTTCATAACAGCTGCAGCATTCACTTAAAAAAGGAAACAGTACCACATTTGCCATCTGGTTTAGTGATTTTTTATGATAGTTAAGAGCTGTCATTCTCTGGTAACTCCAGATTTACCATCTGAAGTTGACATTACAACTGAGATGAGCTTAACACTTGCTGTCTATACTGTTGAATAAACTGGCCAACATTCCAAAGGAAATCCAGCAGTTATTGAGAAAAAGCTAAAATTAGGATATACTCTTGGGTTTGGCAACACACTTTGTGTCTCCTTCTTCTGTCCCTCGTTGTGACCCAGCTATGTACCACTACGCATAAGAAAAGCACTTATAAGTGCTGCAAATATTATCAAAATAATATTAAGCACTGAGCTTAGCACGCCTTCAAGATAATTTCCCCTCAGTAGGGGAAAGGTTTGCCATCACCTTTGTCCAATGGAGGATAATGAGGCTGGGGAAGAGGCTTGCACCCCTGCATGCATGGGAGTCTTTAAACCGGCAACCTGATGTGGCACTGAAAAGGCTGGTGTAAGGGCCATGCTTTATGTTATTAAACTGAGGATTTCTGAAATCAATGCAAACGAATGCCCTCCTGAAATATTGTTTGCTGTTCCTATTGAAGATATATATTCACTGAGTTCAATGCTATTAATATCATAGAGTCTCTGCCTTTCTACTCCCTAAGCGTCTTTCATATCTCCTGCTGTGCTCACTGTGTGCCCTACGCTTTTATTTTATGCAGTGACTCCATTTCCCAGTACATACCGTAGCTTCTGGGAAACCATTCATAATTAGAACAGTTTAATACCCATAATAAATGTTTGTAGTATAAATTATTTGATGTGTAATCTTGTTCATTATAAAATTATTTTCTTCATGCATTTTTGACTAGCTTTAGTAACAGTTAGAAACACCAAAATATTCATGAAATAGAGCATGCTATAAACCAGCATGTTACACTGAACTGTACATTTCTTAGAGACATCATCGTGGGCAAATGGCTTTTAGGTCACCCTGTTTAAGCAGGGAATGTGGACCAGATGAGCTCCAGAGGTCCCTTCCAACCCCAACCATTTTGTGATTCAGTGATTTAAACATTATAACTAATAGTCTAAGTAAAATCGCTTTCTGTTCATTTGTTGGCTCAATTTCACAACCAGTACATAAAAGAGAAAATACAACTACACAGCAATATAATTACAAGAAACGGTGTTTCAAAGAAAAATATGAAATTATTATATGCAGTAAATCAGACAGTTTTGCCTCTACCAGAGATACATTATTTTGCTTCATAATAAAAGTTGCTTTCTTTAACAAGTATTTTTTAGCCGCAAAAGGACCACAATATTGCAACACTATTTTTGTGTCGGTATTGTGTCCACATTAATTATTCCTGTATTTTGAGTCTTTCATGTATTGGTTATTTGGGAAATGGTCTACACTTAACTACCTGACTAACCACTCACATTTTGGACTATTAATTTTTCTTGTTTCTTTTAACTTCCTTCTAAAACATACTGTCTGATTTGTTTCGGTTCGACCTGGCTTGGTTTGTTTCTTTTAGTGGAATATTCCATTTTGGCATCTGATTTAAAAAATTGTCATGTTGTTATTTCTGTTCTTATTGCTTCTTCCTGATGGTGTACTTCATACAATATTATTTTACATTTCAAATATATAGTTATGATCATTAGTTGCCTTGGTGATGAGTGTGTTGTGTACCTGATGGACAACTGTGTGCTTTTTGCTGATGTATTGATGTAGATTATAATCTGTCAGGAACATTCCATATATCAGACCTTTACTGGAAGAGAATGCTAATAATGAACATTTTGAAAATAGTGCAAAAATATAAAATATAATTCTTTGACATTTCTATTACACCTGCATTTTTTTAAGACAAGTTTTAATGAACTACAATTTTGCAATAGAAGTCTGCATCTTTGGGTCATCTTAAAGTTTCATTAACACATCTGACCAAGAGAAGCTCACTGTGAAGATAAAGGCACAAATACATTGATCACAGAAAACAAAGGTGAGATTTACAGCAGAGGTCACAGAGAATGAAAACCCAAATAGTTAGCTATGTTACAGCTCCTCAGTTAGGAACCGTGGGAAAGGCAGCTTACATATCCATCATTTATATTTCAAAGGAAAAGCACTAAACCATTCTCAGGTCTCTGACAGATAGTCCAGACCTCCGAGTTCTTTCAAAGTGGAGTTGAAAAAATCAGGTGGCTAAGACTGAGGGACGAACTTCAGGCACACTCTTCTACATAGCATTTCTGTCTGGATTGGCTGCTCAACATATGGTTTTAATTGACTTTTCTGTACTGCTAAACTCTTTCTGTTTGCCAAACAGAAAAAGACCTAACTTTCTGCTCTGCATTCTACATTCTACGTCAGGTTCAAGGTAGTTGAAACTGAAATGTACATAATTTTTACTATCATAAAATTAATAATATTTATTATCATAAATATTTTCTCAGATCTCAGCTGCTATTTAAAGAATTCATTAATAGCACCTGGTAGACACACCCCTTTCTTTAAGGGCCACATAGCGACCTACATATTCATATCAGGAGGCAGTTATTTTCATGAGCAGTCTCCGTGCAATTAAGTGCCTACAGCCTGGTCCTGAAAGAAGACTACAATAACTAGGTGTTAGACTTCTCAACTAGTACTCAGTTTAGCTGCCTTTAAAGGAATTGTCTTTTGACTGACTTCTGTATTACAAACACTTTATTCTCAAGAGACTTTAGATTTTATAGTGCTAGCTCTGATAAAACTAAAAAAAAATATAATAGATGAAGACAGTCCCTCTGGAAGAAACAAGTATGAACAGGAAAGCGTTGTGAAAAGCTGTGCCCTCGTTGTATTACTGGAATGAGATATCTATTGCGTGACCCGAGAGAGCTGCTGAGCAGAGCTCTTGCCTGAGCTCATCTCTGATTGTACGTTCTGATGGGTCAGGTCAAGTGTGCTCAGCACAGCGTGACTCCACATGTTTTGTGGCTCTGTTCTGGAAAACGCTCTATTGTCATGTCCATCCAATTTTATCAAT
>JAOXJK010000001.1:30429527-30448005 GCA_025774025.1 Xenus cinereus | reverse complement strand
CCCTGCCCCAACTTCACACCATTTCCTCTGCTCCTGTCATTATTCCCTTGGGAGAAGAGGCCAACCCCCACCTCTCTACAACCTCACTTCAGGGAGTTGTAGAGGGCAATGAGGTCTCCCCTCACCTTCCTCTTCTCCAAACTCAACATGCCCAGTTCCCTCAGCCTCTCCTCCTATGACTTGTTCTCTAGACCTCTCACCAGCTTGGTGGCTCTCCTCTGGACACGCTCCAGCAGCTCAATGTCCTTCTTGTAGTGAGGGGCCCAGCCGGCTGTCCACCAACACCCCCAGGTCCTTTTCTGCCAGGCAGCTCTCCAGCTACTCTTCCCCAAGCCTGTAGGGCTGCCTGGGATTGTTGTGACCAAAACGCAGGACCCGGGCCTTGGCCTTATTAAACCTCATTGATCCAGCCTGTCCAGATCCCTCTGTAGAGCCTTTCAAGGGGCTCCCATGGTTCAAGGCGAATATAAAAGAACTAATGGACTAGCAGGATATGAATTAGTTTTGAACTAATACTGTAATACTTTACATCTAAAGAAATCACAGTGTTCAGAAACTTCCATAAAAGTCCACAAAGGGGAAATGGATTGATATATGTTATCTGAGAAATACTTATATCTGAGAAGGACACAACAAAAATCACATTTATCTCTAGAAAAAAAGTATCTGAAAAGCTTTTAATCGTTAAGGTATTCTTGGTCCCAATATCCTTTTTCCCAAGAGATAGGCAATGTTTCATAGCTGATTTTGTAAAGTAAATGAGAGAGGGGGCGATTATAACCTAAAACAAGCTTGCTGAACTATGCATATTTTAAATTTAATTTGTAGTTTTAGAACTGACTTCCACATTCACCAAGTCAGTGAAAAGCAACTCATACCCTATATGTAGCTATCCGTCTCTTGAACTGTGGTCAGAGCTAAGATGGTCCCTCTAGTTTGGATGGAATACTTAACTTTTAGACAAGCTAAAGTTAAGTGACATGACTCTAAATTGTAGGTGATTTACTCTTGACCATAATGGAAGTCTGACATTAAGCTCTGTCTCACAGGCATAAAATTGTTTCTGACATAAGACCATTTTTCTTCCAAAAGTGTAGGTAAGAATACTGAGGAAACTATTGTCTCTGGCACTACCTGGAGTTTGAGAGCTTAACCTGAAGTTAACACCTATTTTACCATAAATGTTACATAGGATTTTGCATGGATTTTTTTAAAGACAGAAAAGAGAAAGACCAAACAAAAAAAGATGGAGCTGTACTCCCCAGGATCTGAAGCTTTTCTAGCTTTTGCCGCTCCTTAAGAGGAAGGATCCTTAGGAGGGATCTGCTTTTTGAAGTTCCTAAGACACTGTGAAGATAACCCTCTCAAAGCCTTTGTAGAGTAGAGAATTCATGTTATATTTTGCACTACAAAGCTAAGAGAGACCACACACTGTATACTCTAGCTTTCCCTGTGATTGCCTCATATATTTTTAGTCTCAAATAACCATAATGTTCATTATGCATTTGCTATACCTGTGGGGGGAAAAAAAGTTACCTTGGTCCAATTTCCTTCATGGGAATATACTTCGGATAAGTCATGCACATGGAAGTCCCTTTCTTTTCTGGTTTAGTACCTTGACTCCAAGGATTTGTACAAATCTCCAGTGGAGAGAAACCTTCACCACAAACTTAATAACTAGAACCAGCACGTGTATTCTAGATAATTAAATAGAGTATTCTGTACATTTTTGAGATATCTTTCTATACAAAAAGAAAAAACAAGAAAGCTTTGTTTGTTTTGCTGGCTGTTTTAAATATTTATTTTTCTACATATCAATTACTTATTTTTCTTTCCGCCCCTACCTAATAAGCATGGAAAAATATTTTTCATTACCTTTCTGCAAGAAATTTCTTGCATATACTATGTGTTTAAAATCAATCAAACAGATTATTTTTCCAGAATGGTCCATTTTTAAGCATATATATATTAAATTAGTCTTCAGAAGCAAATAAATCATTTTTGTCAGTGACAAGATCTTTAATGATGAAACTCGGAATGTGCTATAACTGCTAAATTAATTTAAAGCAGAAAGACTTATGCTGTTTCAGCTATAACTGTTGCAGTCTTTTCTGCTGTACAGCAATTAACAATTGACATATCTTTCCTGAAGAAAGTTAATGTCTTTATTTCTATCTTAAAATCAAATAGATAAGTCCAAAGATGCGCAGCAAGTTTTGCACAGTGAGGAAAAGTACTAAAATATTATGATGCCAAGTCCTCATTTTAATGACTAGACTATCCCTAAAAAGGAAACAATTACAAGTAGTAATATTAATTCTTCCACTTGACATACTTTGAAGGTGGAAAAAGGGGCCAGACCCAGAATGCGGGGGCAATGGAGCCATTATGAAAAGGACAGTGGGTCATGGGCTCAAGACTCCTCTGGAGAGGCTGGTTCTATGCCGAGGTAGATGAGTGTCTAACTGGTTTTTTCTGTGCTCCTTAGCTCAGATGTTCCAGAACGGATTGGTTGTACCAGCAACACAGATCATTCTCATCCTGTGGTAGCCGAAATTTTTAAGAGACAAATGCCCTTTCAGCATCTTCAGTTCTAATCCAAAGAGATCGTAGTGAATTTTCACTATTCTTTGCAAACTCCGTGTAGGAGGTGGGGAGGTGCTAGGAGTTCTTGGAACTCAGATATTATTAATCCTCAGATATTCAACATGTTTCTATATCTCTCACTTAACATCTATACATTCGTTTTTGAACTATATTTGTCTCAGAGGTAAACAAGAGAATTCTAAAATACAACATCTGTCTGAAAAGTCAGTTTAACCCTTTTGCCTCTGCTTAGACTTCAGCTTTATGATGAATGAGCCTACCTGTAATATGACAATTCAGTGAAATTTATTGAAAACCAATTCTTTATCAAAACCTGTCATGTAATCACCCCAGTGGATTTAAGTACTAATGGGATAAATCCCTTTGCAACTGAATCTGCTAGCATTACCTAATTGGTATTCTCTCATTACCAATACTGGGCCTGACTCTCCCTCACAGCTAAGGTAAACCAGAAGCAATTGTGTTAACATCATCAAAGTAATTAAACATTAACCTATACCAATGGAATGAAACAGGCTTTCTTTAAAAAAAAAAAAAAAGAAACACTTTTGCTTTGAAAATCATTTGGTTTACTTATTGATTCCTATAATTTTCTTTACATCTTAGAAATGATTCCAGCACCGCTGCAGAACACATTGTGAATGAACAGTGGTGGATATATTTGTCTCAAATGAGTCATCTGTCTTCTTGGCCTCGCACTGGCAGAAGGCTGTTCTTTCTTGCCTTACTCTGTACTAGAGCTTACTCTTTCCCTCGATTCCACAATAAGAAAAGATCCATGATAAAAGTGAATCAGACCTACAAAGTCATGTCATCCTGTGCATGGACAATCAGTTGTCCTGGGTTTTTGTGCTGCTTCTGCCCTGGTAGCTGTATCTGTATGGATTTCATTTAATATAGATATAATAGGAAAAATAACCTGCTAGAATTCACTAGATGTTTCTCATTTCTCTCTTCTCAGGGAAAACTTGAGTGTCTAAAAAAAACCCCATAATCTTTCAGTTCCAGGGAAAACCAAACCTCTGTCTTACACTGACAGCATTAATTAGGAGAAGACCATTGAATCTGCTGTGCTGCGAATGACTTTTCACTGTCTCCTTCTTAAGGATCCTGGTTGTGGTCTTTTCTTTCCTCATTAAAACGATAGCATCTCCTTTCCTAAGTGTGACTTGTTTCAATCTTGCAAATGTTGCTAGTATTGATCTATTTCTGTCTTGGAGATAATAAGGCTTTTGCATCAAATCTTGTGAGATTCTGAAAGCATCCTGCAAAGTTTGATCTTCAGCTGGAGTTGAGTGACTTCTGCCCGTATTGCTGTTTCTCCCAAGTATTTTTGTCAATTTCTGCTTTCAGACATTTTCACTGCTTTTAAGAAGTGCCTCTAGTTTACTGTTACTTTATTCCTAATTATATGACTAAGCTGTATACCTTTGCTTTTAAAGCACATATATTGGCATCCTGTCAGGCAACACATTGATATTTATACTTGAATTGCTTAGTTTAATGTATGACTTGGCCTTGGCTCCAGTTATCTAGAAGAGATATTGATTCCTTTTGAACCCCATTTTACTCTGCAGTCTTCAGATACAAGCTTGTTAGCTGCCCCATATCTTAGATCAACAACTTTGACAGAGCTTGCCTTAGGGGAAAAGGAGAGTGTTACAATCCCCTTGTCTTGAATGTTGTGCCTTTGCAGGTTACAGAAACCTTGATGGTAGTACTAGCTGTTTCTAAATTGCTATAAAGATAGCTTGGTTCACTGACATATACTGAGTTGTATCAAGAAAAAAACAAAACAAATCTCTGCATTACCATGAATAGCTGCAGTATGTTTTCTTTTATTGTTACTGCATTACTAACAGAGGATCATAGCTATCATCAAACAATACCAGATCAAGTACTTTAGTCTGTTCTGCCTAAATCAAAGTTATTTCAGGTTTTGCACTACAGAGTCATTCTCTTTCAGCTCTGATTGTTCCCCCAGTAAGTTCTGCAAGGGTATGGAGGATCTGAAAGGACGTAGAAGGTGAGAATGTCTGCTTCGCTGAGATTATCTGATGGACGACCTTTCCAATTCAAATGCAGATAATAATTAAAGGGGGGAAGCAACAAAAAAACCCCACAAAGACACATAGACCTGATAGAAAAACATAGCTAAGACAAGGACAAGATCAAAACCTCATCAGTCACACTAATTGATGGGCTATCAAGAAACTGCAGGAAAACTAAGGATTGGTGACCAATAAGGTTGCAAACTTAAGAGCTGGCGATACAGGAGGTTGGAGTGGTGTTTGGTGGGACTATGCAAACTGGTGAAGGAATGCGCAGGGGAAAATCAGGGAAGAACCAACGACGAATATACAGAAAGGGGTTTCTAAAAGGGCCCATTGCATGCAAAAAGGGTACAGTCACTATGCTGTCCGACTGAGCCCTGCACCTGATCACCATAGTCTGTCCTATTTTATTAAATCTTTTAACTCCTTATGTAATCTCTTTCTCTGTTCCATGTGAGTGCTTCAAGGACTAATGCCAGCTACTGGAGGGACCAATGTGAACAAACTTAACGCCAGCAACTGGAGTCACACCAGGAGTGTGGGCACCCCTGGTCTGTGGTGTCAGATCCTGGAGAGTGAGGTCTTAGTGTCCTCTAATGGAGTATGTGAGGGTCTTGGCCGCAGACATTGAGACGGGAGTAGTATTCATCCTGAAAACAACACTGAGTAAGACAAATGAGGGGCTCAGCGCCAGTGGCTGGAGCAGGACTATGTGTCACAGTCCATGTGCATGGTGCCAGCTGCAGGGGAGAAAACATCTGTCACTTCCCCAAACTGTGTGTGCACTGGTGGGTGTGTGTGTCATTCACCAACAAACTTCAGGCTGGGCTAGATGGTGAGTAAGTGACCCTCGGTGCAGCTAAGAGGGCCCAGGATCCATGCAGGGGTGTCAAACCAACACAGAGGACTTGCCAGTATCCAGGGCACCACAAATGTCCATGTGAACCTAGAGAGTGTCACATGTGTGTGCCTTCACTAGTGAACTTCAGTCCTGATCAGCCGAAGAGGAGGAAGGAAGTTGGTTGTCTATGTTTATATTCAATGTGAGGCCTGTATGTAAGTGCTGTTGAAGGCAGCTCTGTGTCTCTTTGTGTGTATGTGTCTTGGACACATGCTCAGCCCCACTAATGGTTCAGCCTGCAAATGGGGAAACAGGAACTACATCCCTCAGGCTGCACAGAGACTTTGGGTCCTTGGGTGTCCCAGTTGGGCTGTAGTGCCTGGGCAGGAGTGGCACTGGTCCCCAGAGCTACTGGAAGTAACCCATCCCTTAATGGGAACTGTACAGGACCAAGATCCTAACTCTATGTATTTGTTTAGTATGAAAAAAACTCCTCTCCAACCATTTCTAATGCTGCTATTAGCAATGAACTGAAGAATTTTCTGAATTTGTGGACTTGTTTTGCATGTTTGAGTTCCCTATTTTAGTGTAGTTTTAATATTATATAAAAAATAGACCCTGAAAGCTCAGATGATATACAAGGTAATGTAAATTTACATGCATATTTACATTATACTGAACAGGACCATGAATATATATTATACTGTCATAAACTACAAGATATTAACCAAAGATTGATTATTTTCCATGTTTCCACTCCTGTGATTTTTGGCAGATCCACCTTCTAACTGAATGGGATTGTTGAATGTCAAGGTTGTTGAACCAGTAGCACTATACAATGGGCAGACTCTCAGCTGTGCTTAAAAAATATACATATATTACATACTCACATTCAAGGATGTATAGAAATCTTGATTTTTAAAAGGTTTCTCTTGAATCATCATTATTTTAATGTTCTCTTGGATATGGCAATTTATTTTTTAATACATTGATCCTAGTAAAACATACTAAGTTCTTTGTAGTTGCCAGATGATTGTCATTTCAAAGAAGGAGGAAAAAGAATAATAGGCAAATTTTCTCTAAAAATGCCACTTAACAAGAAGATACTGTCTTTGTGTATAAAGATAGCTGTACAGGAGAGGATAAGCGTGAAGGTGAGGGACAATTGGAAATCCCTGGCAGTTATTTCTCTGCTGTCCATTACCTGTTTCTACTGTGTCTTGCTTAGTTTTTGCCAGAATTAAATGCACTTTTTATCTTCTAGTTTCTTTTCCTCAACTAGGATTTTCTACATATACCTTTACTTAAAGGGTTATTAAAATGAAGTGAATATATTAAATCAGATCATGGCCATGTATACCCAGTGATATGTACTTTAAAGCACACTTCCAGTACAGAAGCAATGAGCAAAGGTGAACAATTTCATAGACCATAAGAACACCGAGTCAATATTTTAGATATATTTATTGTACTGTTCTGTTTTAGAAACAAAAATAGATAGTTGCCACTAGAGGACAGGATAAGGAATTTACACTGAAGCATCCATACTAACAGTAATGTTCATTTAGGAAAAATGGATTTTGCTTGTGAATTAAAAATTTACATTTTAAAGCTTAATCTTTATGCCTTTTTTAAGATTAAGTACTAAGGTTGGGGATTGGGAAAGTCCAGTTTCGGCAAAATAACCACTGAAGTTTCTATATGTTGTTAATAGAGACAAACAATATGTGTTATAAATGCAGTCCTTACCACAGATAATTTGGAGGGAAATCTCTGGGGACTTGGGAAAAGCCAGGATTTTCTCTGTCTACACCTGAATTGCAAGACTCATGGAAGAAGTTGACATCAGAAGGAAAACAGTCACCCACATTCTGAAAATATGTGAGAAATTTAATTTCTGGCCAGGAAATTTATGTTCTGGCCCCAGACCCAGAACTCTCTATCTAGCAAACTTAGACATATGCAGGGCCAAACAGTCCTTGAGAGAGAGCATATTGTTTGATAGGGATGCCAAATTTTCAGGTTAAGCAAGACTTAGATTTCCTGGATGCTGTCTTAGTTTCCATCACCTCTTCCTACCTTTTTATTTTGTAGTTGAGTTTCCTAGAAGTCCTGTTCTGCATTCAAACATGTAGATGCAACATTTACAGAATTCTGAACATATTTAAATAAAAATATACGTTTGCTAAATGACTCCAAGTGCCACATGCCATGTCAGTGTGATAATAGTCTGATATAGTATTGAAAATTTGGAATATATGTTAGAATTTGAAGCAGATAAATAGTGAGAACATGATAGAAAGGGAGCAAATATATTCTGAATGCTAGCTGGGAAGATTAAGCAGAAAGACTAGTGGAATGAACAGGAGTGGATAAAATAGTATGCTTCTAGATGTGAAAAAAATACTTATGGTGGCGACATGATATGTGGGAGTACAAGAAATACCTCTAGGACTAAAAGGGACCATTAGTTGAGAAACATCCTAGCATTCCATTATGTTGAAATACAATATTTAAGAGAGGTAAACTAAGTAATCAGGCTTATATGACTAACATTAGAATACAGCTTCCAGTTTTCCTTCTGTCAAGAAAATCTCAAGAAAAATGACTGCTGCTTCATTTCACAGAGTTCTGTATCTCAGTTTGCCAAAATTGCTAACCTTCCAAAAACAGTTTGCCTATATTTCATATCAAAGCCTACCTCTGTATTGACAGATTGATAGAACCACCGAGCTTAAAGGACTGCACAGTGGCAGTCTCTACAAAATCTAAGTGCGGATTCACTAGGTGAGCCAAGCATGATGGAGCCTTCCCCTTTTCTACATTCTGCACAACACACTTTACTCTGGGACACGTGGCAAGACCGCAGTCATGTACTAAGAGAACTAAGTGCATGACTGTGCAAAATTGTGCTCATTTTCACAAGAAGATTTTCATCAGTGAAAATTATGTTTAGTGGAAGGTTTTGTCATAAGGAGTGGATTTCAACCACCAGGCTGTACAAGGACCTTGATTTCTTATTCGCTCTGTGTATAGGAGAAACCTTGTAGAGAGAACTAACTTAAAAATAGCTATATCTGTCACTAGGCCTACTAACTATGCTGTTAATATTGGGTCTGTAGTAACAAAGTTCTTTCTTCCTTCCTTTAAACCTTGATGTTGGTAGAATGGAAATTGGAAGACTGGCATCATGATTCTGAAAACCAGAATACGAAAACAATTCACGGTTCTGTGTGACCAAGAAGTTACGGGATCTTCCTCGAAAGCATTGCACAGGCAAGTTTATGAACTGGCAACTAGATACTGGCATTGAAGAGGGACTTCTCCACAACAAGCCTTAGAGAGAAGCCAAAGCAGTGAAGGCGATGCCTTTCATAGGAATAAATACATGAATTTATCACATTCGGACTGCAAACTTTATGCAGTTGAGGTACATGCTTAATATTTTTGCCTATTTCTAAGAGTTTAGGTTATTCATTACTGCTAGCTAAAGGAAGAACATGTACATTGACATTTGAACAAAAGGTGTTAGATCTTAGTGTTCTTAATATTCATATTTTTGCTAAAGAATATGTTTTACATTTTTTTGAAGGACCCTGAGATATCCCTCATTGAGAAGGCAACTTGGTGAATAGGGTACAAAAAAGATGCCTGTAAAAATGGGGAGGGGTGGCAGTTCTCTTCTGAATAATAGATTTCTTATTTATAAATGAGAAAAAAAGTGTTGTTTGCTGCCCAAAGAAGAATTAGTAATACCAGAGAGATTAGAAATACCAGATCATACACTTCTTGAAGTACCTGTGAAGAAGCAACTGAGCTGACTTTCTCTACCACAAAAACTTGATGAAAATATCCCATGAGAAGTTGAGGTGTAAACTTTAAATTAAAATTTGATTTATATTTTTTATATGTCTTTCCTATTTCATCCATAATCCTGTGGCTTGATCTTTGTTATTCCAACAAACCTAATTTAAAATAATCTTGCTTGAAACAGAAATTCGGCTACTGATTTGGTTTTGAATACATGTTTTCATAATATATATAGTGAGCAGAGGTGAGACATTAGTTCTAAGGGCAAATTCTATTAGATTAAAAATAATAACCATATACCTATTGACTTCAGTGATTTAGAATCAACTACAGTTGACTAAACTGTTATTATTTTGTTTTTATTTTTTAGCTATTTCTAGATTTAAAAAAAAATCTTTTCAACCCATAACTGTAAATAAAAGAAGCCTCAGTGACAAACTGCATACAAAAGGAGTTGTTAGTGTACAGAAGGGAGCATTGTCAACATTTTCTATGAAAACAACATAGGTCAGGTCATTCTCTCCTCTGTTTCTAACACAGGGATGTACCTAACACTTTTACCCAGGAAAGTGGTTTTGACTCATGTTGTTTACATTGCAGATAAAGCAGAAAAATATTAAGAGGTTGAGGAATTGACTTTATTTGCAAAAAGTAATAAAAAGGGAGTTTGAGGGAAAAAGGCACAATCTTGCAAAGGCTTGAAGAGGTAGTGTCCTCCATGATGCACCAAATGTTGGTTGCTATAGGTTCAGGGTAAGCAAAATGACCTTCAGTGAAATGGGATAACAATGGAATCTGCAAGAACAAAACACCTTATTAAGATGATTGGAGCTGGTAACTGCAGGTGAATTTGTGGTCTCAGTCAAAAACCTACTGATTCAGTTTAGCCAGAATTTCAGCCAGCAATATTCCACTCAAGTATTTGCAAATTTTCTTCTCCAGCTGTCTTTCAGGCAAAGATACAATCTCAGACCTCTAGACTGAGTGATTATTTTGGGATGAGGGACAGCTCTATCTTGAGGGTATGAAAATGGGGAAAGATATAACTGTCATTGCGCAATTAACAGTACAGCTACAGACTTTCTGTCACTGGAGACTCTAGGCTAGGTAGAACGGAAAGATTTCAATCCCCTTTAAATTCCTTATCAGCCAAACAGTTTTTCCTGTACAGAGGTCTTGTAGATTTGTTGTAGCCTGATATAATAAGGCATTTTAAAGTTTTGTATCTGTTAACTAAAAAGAAATTGCTAGATATTCTTAATCTGTCAATGTTTTTCCTCTGAGATTAGAAGTATCTTTTTTCCACTGTGCTACCAACTACTCATTTGAGTAGATAAAAATGGTCAAATATTAAATTTAATTGACAAGACAAATGATCAGTGAGAGGAGATATCATAAATACATAGAAATAGAATTGATTTTTTTATTACTTAACCATGCACAGTCATTTATTTGAGGCATAAAAATGTTTGCAGGGCATGTAATGACAATAGCATTTTGAAGCAAGGCATTTTCAAGAGGAAAGGAAATAAAACGTGTCATCTAAAAAAGAAAAAATGACACATTATATAAAACATGAAAAAAAGTTTTTAAAAACTGACAATAAGAAATAAATCAATAAATATGATAAAGAGAAGATAAAATATGTAGGACCACTCTGTATTCCCCATTTACTGATTGCTTGTATGCCAATAAAGGATAGGATCTAAGTTTCACATTTGGATTCCAGGTGATACTATTTTCCCCAACCCACAACTGATCTATAGCATCACATGGCTCATCTTAAATGACATAAAAATAATTTTTTTATAGTCTACTTAATTTTTTTCCATAGACTCAGCCCCTTGATCATGCTTTTTCAGAGTTTCTTTAATTTAATTTAAGACAACCATTAAAAGAATGATTGGAAACTTTAGACCTTGTTCCCCAGGAAGATATGATCTGCAGCATATCTCTTCTAGAGAAAATTTACATGGATGTTGGAGCAAATATAGTTTGATTTTCATTTCACCTTTCATAGGCTTATATTGAGTTTTTGCAAGAAAACTCTAGTAAAACACTTAGAGCACTGAGAATGTGCAAGAGTAAAATAACCATCTGGAAACAAGTGTGAGAATACCAAGCTTTCCTGTATTCCTATTGTGTAAGGTGCTGAAGTGAGTTTTTAATTTAATTCTTGCTATCCTGTGAAAATAGCTAAGAAGCATGTTAGTGTGGGGTTGTGTACTGTATCATAACAGGCCTGATTCATCTAAAACACACAAGGGAGAGTTATGAGCTTTTGCTCTGCACCTTTTCAAAGGGATTTATTTAAAATGAGATATTACATGGATGCTGAGACAGTAGCTGGACTTGTCAAGTACACAATTCTGCACATTCAGCAATTAAATGTACGTAAAGTGAACTCTTCTGTTACTATGATTTTTACCTTACTAGTGAAATAATAAAACAGTTGTCTGAAGTAGCTTGAATGTCATTAAAAATGCTACAACTAGCAACAAAACAGAAAATGAAATATTAACATTAATTTTTTTTGCATTACTAATGTTTTTCACATGCAAATATTGGTATAAAAAGCAGACAAGGTAGCATACGCATTATATTTATCAAACATGGATTGCAAATAAATTGAGATATTATTAGGAAACTCTAAGATAGATTTGTTATTCATTTTATTAGTCAGTATACAGTGGACACGAAGAATGCAGTGATTACAAAGCATGTACTTTTATTGCTATGAAATAACATAGAGCTCTTTTAAGCACAATGAGATATTATAATATGTCCCATTGCACCTTATAGATTATTTTTTTCTATAGTAGTTATCTTGATTAAATAAGCAACTGGAAATAGAAAGGAAATGTGTCCAACACTATCTAAAAATGTTCCTTATTGACAGCTATGCAGGATGACCTATGCTTTAATACCATTCCATTCAGCAGTCATGAGGTGGTTGAGTGCAAAGTAGCAGTGCTTTAAATAGTAGCAAAATCTATAAATGTAAGGATGAGTTGAAAATTAGGCCAAGGAAAAGACTGTTCTGAGAGGTTAGAACAGAATGATAGATTTTCTAGTACTAGTGTTTTAATACTGATGTATTAAATAGTGCCACTTGCCCTAGTCAAAACGGTGCTTATTTTGGATGTGAGTAATCCTTAGTCACCAGGCAGGCCCTCTGCATGTGGACAAAAATTCCATGGCATTGTCAAACCTGTCAAATGAAATAAATTTTTTTCCTAGAACTATGAAAATATGAGTGTTGATGAAACTCACCTCTTAGAATTAGAATCATACCAACCTTTGTTCATAATTTTAAGGAAAGAATTTAAGCTTGAACAGGAACAGGGCCATTATTTATCCAAAATGTGATATAGTCATCTGAGGATGCTTTGGCTCTATCAGTCTCTCTGTCTATGAAAGGGAAGGTGTGGGTGCGGCACCTCGAAGTGCATGCTCCAAGTTGCTTTAGCTAGCACCTACGACAGCTCAGGACTTGGCATCAGAGAATTCAGCAGATCAAAGCAACCCAGTACCATGAGTACTTTCTCTGACTATTATCACAAAGTGAAGCCTGTGATGCTGCACCTTCACTACAATTACTATTTGCAACATCTGTGTTAAAGATGTGCCAAACTGCAGGAGGCACCAAACAAGTACAAAAGGAAATCAAATTTTTGAAATGTTTCCCTTGTTTATAGGATGACCAAGAATTGTAGAGCATTGCGTTTTTATTCTACAATATCAAGTTAAATTAGCAATATATACCTCTAAGCAATTAAATTCTTCAGAGGTAATTAAAAGGACACATTAGCGTAAGGCATTCAGTACTAAGGCTTTTTTCTACAAAGGTATAAATATGCAAAAATTCTCTTCTTGAGGTAAGTGACCAGTTTTACAACATTACAAAGACACTTAGCAAATCCCATTATAAATCAGTGAATCAATTCTCCAGTCTTTTTCCAGACAGTGTAAATATTTGATTTCATAGAAATTTTGTTTGATTAAGTAGCATAGGATTGGACTGCATTTCATTGACTTTGTCATGCAAAGAGAAGTTAAAGAGATGTTAAACACTGATGCAAGGTGAAATCACCAAAGACGTGACTTTGCAACTGACTGAAGAAATTAATGTATCTAATCTTAAGTGCAGATAAGCCTTTTTATGGATTTACTTGTAATATTAATTTAACAATACACAAATCAAGTTCAACACTAGTTTGCTGATAACCACGATTCATTTTCATATATATTGAGTAACATCTTCCTTACTATTTATTGAACTTATTTTACATACTGTTTTATTGTGGAAAGAATTTTTAATAGAGACTTTTTTCTGATATACCACTAGCGGATTAATTTATTCACAGTACAGCACCCAGTTTGTCAATCTTTGTTTTTGTTTCTAGTGATAAACTATTTAGTTCAAGCAAATCATTGACACCATTCATGCTTGAAATCAGGGCATAAACTACATCTAGCGATCTTAGAGAACCATAATAAATCACTATATTATCTGTACAAATCTCCACTAACGATCTGATATGTAGAGATGGCAGGTCATTCATACAAATTAGAAATAAAAACTAAGTCCAGTCAAGGGCTCATAAAATCTGTAATCATTATTTAGAGCATCAAAGTCATTATAGATTATAGTATTTCATCTACACATATTTAAATTACAGCATCAATGTCTAAAATGTAATAGTCAAAATAGAAATAACTTCTCATACAATGAGCTCATATCAGCATTCTTGACTCTTTATTATTCAAATTTATTATATTTCTCTGATTAGAAAGAAAATGTAAAATGAATTTTCAATGATGTAATTGTTTGGAAGTTGTTACACCCCTGGACAGGAGTGACTAACATTAACGATAACTGTAAGAACTGATGAGAAAATGGAAACTACTGTAAAGCACAAGGCACGGACAAGGAAGTAGGAGGAAAATCAATCGGTCAGTCTCTGCTCTGATTTATACCCTTTGCAAACACACAATGCTGCATTTCAATGGTTATAAATCATTATGTCTCTACTGGAACCAATGGAACGATCCATGTATAGGCTATTGGAAGCTCTGTCCAACATCGAGAAGTAGAGAGTGTCAAGAACTAGTGGACAGAGACGAATTTGGCCCTGTCTGTTTTATTGAAGGCCTTGGACATCAATGAAAGTACTGCCTGAAAAAAAATACCTGTGCTTATTTTTATTCCTTTCCATTGGTGACCATCAGTGGACATAAATGAAAGGCCTATTTTTTTCTCTCAGTCATTTAATATTACCTTATTTGTAAAATGTAGCATAGTCACTTAAAGTAGAAATATAAATTGATTGCTTAATACCATTTTCTCACAGACTATGCCAAAACTGCTCTGTCAGCAGTATTCTTCATTCAATATGTACCGGCCAATATATAAGGTCAACCCCTTTCTTAAAAACTGGAAGGATTAAAAATAAAAGAAGAAAACAAGAAGTTATCACTACGGGGTGGCAGTTCAGAGCTGTCCCCATCAATAACAGACATTGTCTCTTATATTCATTGCTGGTTTACATATTTTCTTTTACTTTACAGCACAAACACCTCTCCCACTATAATGGTTAGAAAGGTTTATTTTCTTCTTTCTACATCTTTTTGGTGAAAATAGGGAAAAATGTATGTTTCCAGATTCTGACTGAATAGTAATTTGCTCCGGAAAACTTTGATCAAGTTACAAATTAAAGTGAGGGGAAGGTTTTCTTTGCAGGATGTGGCAGTCCACGTAAAGAATGCTCATGCTTTAGCACAGCGGCACCCTAAGGGAAGAGACCTGTACATGAGGTCTGAAGGAGAATGTGTGATTTCTAAGGCAGAGTTCAGAGGTGGCTCTAGGAGTAGTACACACTGCAACCTTTTAGGCTAGGTACAGTAACAAAAGAAGTTCCTATCCTCAGGGAAAGATACTGAGCCAATTGGGGGTAGTGCACAAAATCCTCATCTGCACATTGCTTGCTTCATTTAGTTTTCTTCTTGTAAAACTTGATCAGATGCCAGTAGGTAGCATTTTTTGTGACAGTAGCGTTGTATGTTCTTGTTCCCCTTCCTAGGGACCAGTATTTTACCCAGGAAAGATTAAAGGCCAAATAAACCAGCAGTGTTTATGGGCTGCTCATTGTTTTGGAGTATTCGGACAAAAGGTCCACCTTGAACTACACTAAGAAGGGAACAACAAAAGAAAATACAGGTGCTACAGACAGCAAAGGAGTAGCAATGTAAATGCAGCTGGCCAACCCTGACTAGTGGCTAAACTAAGAAGACAGCAACACGAGAAATAGCAGAAATGAAAAACTATGTATAAAGAGAGGCATTACCTTACAGAACTGCTGACCAAGGTGGAATTTTCCACAGCAACCACATCATGAATAACAAATAAGCATAAAAAGTCAGCAAAACTGAAACCCCTGGGGAAATGGTAAAGATGAAGAAACTGGACTGTGAAAAGAGCTGTAGAAGGGATAGTAAATCATATGATTAGGTCTGATCAGGAATACATGTCACCCAGCCCAGTGCCTGATCATAACACTTTGGAACTGGACACTTGAACTGCTCTTTACTCTCTACTCATGTTTGACTTGCCTCCATGATCAGGAGGAACATGGTGTGATTTTCCCTATCATCCATGACAACATCAGGAGATCTCTTCCCAACATCAACAAGGCGATGGTACCACTTACCAAGGCCTTTTCCTGACCTTAGCACTCTTAATTGAGTATCCCATTACAATGCTTTTTTATTTTTTATTTTTTTTTATGACTCAATGGTTTAAATTGTAGAGGTGAAGAATCCCCCTCCGTCCAGAATTCTCATGTTGCCCTTACTCTGGGGAGGGTATTGATCCTCAATGCAAGAGGATCGACAAGGCAACCTTTTAATATTGA
Source organism: Xenus cinereus (assembly GCA_025774025.1). Taxonomy (NCBI): domain Eukaryota; kingdom Metazoa; phylum Chordata; class Aves; order Charadriiformes; family Scolopacidae; genus Xenus; species Xenus cinereus. The sequence continues at coordinate 30,431,779 of JAOXJK010000001.1, read as the reverse complement.
GAAAACTAACTGCTAAGATACAGGATTTCTCTTCCAAAGGTCTCTATGTACTTTGCAGTGAAAATGGCAGTGAGCAGTGTGCAGTGAGCTGTGTACTCCATTTAAAGCCCTCCTGGATACTTTCTAAATCATGATAGAGATATTTTAAATATGTTGCATTGTCTTGTCCTTTAAAGTAGATGATGTTTACATTTGTTTTTAATAAAGGTATCCTTTAATCTCAGTAATAGAAGAAGATTAATCCCACTCTTTTTCTTCCTGCAGATAAAACCCCGTGGTTCAAGCAGAGGAGTTGAAGAGAAAATTCCGGGGAAAAAAATAAAGGCAATTGTGTTTTTAAATGTGGTAATGATTTACCAAAGGGAATTTAAGTGGTTGAATCCAACAATTTAGCCTGGGATGTGTAACATAATAGTTGAATGTTATTTTTTTAACCTGTCATCTTAAAATAAGCCTGTTCACACTCTGACATATTGTAGCATCTAAAAAAAGCTGGGTATATTTCAGATTAACAGCATACATCTTTAATTATGATCTCTTTAGTTAATAGTTTTGAGAATTTGCTGTATTAAAGAGCTTTAGCCCATCAAAAAGGTTTTTCTGAGCCTCTGTTACTACATCATAGCAGACACCAATGTCACACCAGTCCCTAGGGGTTTCTCAGATGCATGTACCCTAAACTTCCTCCCACAGACATTTAAAGAATTACTGCTTAGTACTTAAAATCAAACTTTGTTCTCCATGTAAAATATTCAGCTCTATACTACTCTGTGTGGCTGTTCATCAGTTGATAGCCAGCAGGGTTAGGTTTTCAGATTAAAAAGTATTAGCTCTGATTAAAAGCTGCAGTATCCAACAGAAGTAATTGTTATCAAAGTTAAACTTCAAATAAGCTTCTCTGTATAACTAACTATGATTATCATGCTTTATTGCTACAGTTCTCCATTATCAAGTGGTAATAAACTCAAAAGCTTTAAAAACAAAAAAGAGAGATATTATTCCTTGCTGCACATCAGACAATAAAGATGGACAAACTCATTTATCTTTTCCTAACAGTGCTAGGCACAATAAAGGTCAGAAGCTGCATACAGCATGTTTATTCAGATATGCTGTTCTCACCTTTTCTTGATATACCCACATATATTCAGACACTTTAAGAATAAGCTATTCGCTTACCAGGTTCATATATCGAAGCACGGCCAAAAACCACAAGTACCAGATGGTAGACTGAGTTTGCTAAATGTAGTTGGACTTTGGGATCTCAGCCTTCAAGAATGACCTTGGCAAGCCAGAACAGATACAGGACAGGGGATACAGATAAGGTTTGTTGTATGATTTAGGGTGGAAGGGATTTCTCAGGTCCTCCAATGCAAATACCTGCTGAAAGTAAGCCTAACTCTGAAGCTTGATCAAGCTGCTCAGGGCATGTCTTGTGGGTTTTAAAATCTGCAATAATGCAGATTCTATGATCTTCATGGGCATATTTTATCAATGCTTCTAGTGCTTATAATGATTAACACTTTTTTTTTTCTAATATCTTATAAAAAATTCTGTTACAGCAGTTTGTGAGTGCTTTTCTCATCCTTTCATGCAGCTGTGATAACAGTCTGGCTCCATATTCTTTACAGACCCTCTTGGGCCATTGAAGACAGCAGTAAAACCCTCTGTTTTCCTTCTCCAAGTGAACAATCCCAGCTCTCTCAGCTTTTCCTTGTATGTTGGCTTTCGAGGGACACCACCTTTAACAAGTTGTCAGATTTACAGCAGTGACTTCCATTCACAGGTCAAGCCAGATTTTCAGTCACATTTAAGACTGTCCATTCAGTCCATGTCTTCCTAATTCAGCTACAAGGATGTGATGGGAGTTCAAGTATTCTACCCCCACCCAAAGATCATGAAAGTCACTCATGCTGATTAGACGCAATTTTACCCTTGGCACATATGTGCTGCTTGTTCCCTGTCATCTTATTACTCTTTATGCATCTAGACATGTCTTCCAAGAAGATTCAATTCCTAACTTTCCTGGTACTAGGGTGAGGCTAGGAACCCACAGTTCCCCCGACCTTCCTTCTTGCCCTTTTGAAGATGGAAATGGTATTTGCTTTTTCCTAGTCACCAGGAATGTCTTTAACAGGGACCTTCCCTACTTACTATTACTCTTCAAAGGTGATACAGGGTCTCTGCAATGACATTGGCTGTCCTGGACATTAAACAACTTTTCCCTTCCCGTCCCTTCCCGTCCCGTCCCTTCC
>JAOXJK010000001.1:30408222-30424148 GCA_025774025.1 Xenus cinereus | reverse complement strand
GTACACTTCCTATATTTTCAGGGGTCCGGTGCTGCTTCATTACTGCCTTGAAAATCATCAAGCAAAGAATGGACTACTGCACTTCCAAGTGGGTGGTGATTAAGAAAGTTGGAAACATTTTTATATTTGCATGTATTTAAGGCATCAGTGATTACAGAGAAAATTATGTGCTTTCCATCTAAGTCTCAGTCCAAAAAGATGACCATTTCAACTAAGAGTTTATGCAGTGTTGGCAATACGAGATACTCTAGTCCTGTCAAGATGTATCGTTTCAGCAACAAACAAACATAAAATATAAGATCACTATTAAGTGATTCATGTGAATATCTATGGGTGACATTGCAGTATGCTGTTCCTCCTTTTGTTGGCACAAGTTTGCGTTTTTTTTTCTTTTGTAGTTTAGTGATTTTTTAGAAATACAAAATGTTTCAGTATTTTTTTTCTCAGAAGCTATGCTAGAATTATTTTAATAGTCTTATCCATTCACGTGCTGTCTTACATCTGACAGTCCATTATAAGCAGCTGAGAAACCTCTACTTCATAAACTATAGCTCACGAGACTTATTTCTATCATTACTGAGCCATGCAAAAACATTCTTCTACTTATTTTAAGAAGTTCCTCCTCCTTTACCAACACTGTCATCACAGTCACTGTCAGGGGCACAGTCTACATGGGATGCAATCAATCAACTAAAAGCACACAACTTATACTATATGGAACACTTCATCAGGATCCTTTTCCTACTTCCCATCCTGTATTTATTGTATTGAAAGTCTATAGTCACTGTATCTTTTTTAGTCTCTCATTAGTATACTGCAAAAATAATCTCCGAATATTGAAGGAGTTATCATAAAAATGAACATATCTTAAATTCTTTAAGACAAATTGGAGCTGTTCTGGAAATATATTTCAAGGTTGTATGTTTATTTCAATGATGTTTAATTTTTTTTCTAATTGAAATTTTAGAGATATTTGATATACGTCAGTTACATATTTTTGTTTTTAAAAACATTTTTCTTGAAATTGAGTGTACAGGACTCGATCAACAAACTTGCAAATGGGAAATAAAAGCCTTCAGCAAAAAGATCACAGACTTACATAAGAGGATTTGCAGTTTCTGTCTCAGTCCTTCCTAGTTCTTTGCTTGACTAACAAATTTCCTACAGACATCTCAGTGTATGATTTGATTCGTTTGGGGGGAATTTAAGGTTGTATTCATTTAAGGTTTCTTTTGAAATTCTCATCAAGTTGCAGTACTAAACTCAGTACTGCAAAGTCCACCTTGCATAATCTCATAGGAGTACAAAGGGCACCTGTTTCATAGTATAATGGAAGTCTGTGAGAAGGCAGCTCTCATCCATATATGTAGTGGTGCAGCTGGATTAATAGCTCTGGAGAGCTGTGGTAAGTCCTTTCCACCCTGTGTCTGAAGAAGCTGATGAAATACTATTATTTAAAACCCAACCCTACAGATGTATTTAACAAGTCTTTTCAATAATACATATTAGTGTTCATAAAGGCCAAGCTTTTATTATTCACATTAATGTACCTTTCCAGCTGGAGATTACTATAATAATCATTATATTTTACTTTCTTATCTAGCTTTATAGTACAAAATGAGAAGTCTGGTACAATATCGGATTTTAACAGGCAAACTCTCAACTACAAAGATACATCTGTGGTTTTCATTTCAGATATGATACGCAGAACAGTTTTGGGACAATGTGAAGACCAGGTTTTTTTCTGAACTTTATGACTAAAAATTAAATACATCTAAATATATTATAAGATATGTGGCATAATGAAATGAAATATTCTAAACTTGGACATTCTTGCCCTCAGTTAATGGGTCTCTCACAAAGATTATCATGTTCAATTTAGAAACCTTCAGTGGGAGTTGACAATTTTTTTGTCTTCTAAATGTTGCAAGCCTTTTCAAATTCAACAGAGAGGAGCTATTTCACTCATCTCAATTTAATAACCTTCAGCAGAATGTGGCAAAATCGAGACGTTTTAGTTAAAAAGTTGTTGCTCTTTATTTTGACAGCTTCTGAGAAGCATAAAAATATTTTTTTCCCAGGTAACTGAGCAGCAGTTCACTGGGATGTTCACTATCAGCAGTTAGGATTATAGGTTTAAATAGAAACAGAAATAAAACAAAAGAAAACTTTTCCTGCAGTCCCTGAAGTGTAAGTAGAGCTTCTGTTCCGCTTTAGCAGCAGCTATTTTTTTCCTCTGTACAAAACAGCTAATGGCTTTTAAAGTGACCTTTTCCCTCAATATTTCTGTCCATTTTTTTGCTCATATTCAGAAGCCTTATGTTGTCGTGCTCTATTCTCATTGAGGACTGAGCTGGCTGTGCAGGTCCAGTTAAACTTCACCGCTCCTGGCTGATAACAGTTTCATCACATCTGCGGCACTTCATTCACACAGGTCAGCTTTGGCTTTTGGTTAATGACACTTCTTAAATTCCATGAGGATTTTCATGTACTATTGAAATACCAAATCTGGAAAAGGCAAAAGAAAGGTGATAGTTGTTTGAAAATATTTTCCATTCATTGATTACTATGTCAAAATGCTTGTAAGATGGCAGTCTCTGTAGAAAACCTGTGATTAAACGACAAATCAAGAATAATTTCTCAAGAAGCTGAAACCTTTAATCTTCAAATGGCTACTTCTAGAGTCTTGCTGGGAGTCATCTCGAAAGGATAAAGCTAAAAATATTATTACAGGAAAAAGCAATCTTAAGGCTTTTTTACTGTTAATAGACAAGGTGATGTTAAGCTGTGTTACCAGTCAGACTGAAGATGTGACAGCTTGGGAATCAGCTGGTTTAAGAAATGAGGAAATTTTTTTATCTCAAAGAACAAGATTAAAGAATGTGAGCTTTGAAGTGGGAATCTAAGTCTCAAACTCAATCTTTAACAGTATTTATATGCAATAATAAGAGGTACATGAAGTAGTTGTCAATCTACAGTCTGGTTACTAACAACTTGGCAGGTACTAGTAGTAGCTTATTGGTGAGCTGGTACTCTGCACTCAAAACATGGCCTCATAAACTAGTTCTAGGAAATTTTCCTTTTGGTCATTGGAGTAGATTTCTTATATTTTTTAGTGTAGAAATGAATAGTCACACCTGGAAATTATATCTCTGGTGTGAAAACACTGGACTAGAAAATAGTCCCCTATTTCTTAGTTAGAAAAATACTCATAGAACCAGATTTATTTGGTGTAACTGGAGCTCAGATATGTCAAAGAGAATGAAAGTAAGACAGAATGGTAGAAGATGAGAGGATTATTCATATGACTTCAGCAAGTTACTGCCCCATACCTGAGACTGCTGACCCTCATCTGAGCTGCAGTAACCCCTCCTGTTCACATCTTAGTTTGCTGCAAATGCAAAGCAAAACAGAGCCATTTAAAAAACAGTTGTTTCCCTTCATATAAGAAGGTGCAAATACAAGATCTCTTACTGTGGCTTAGCTAAGGGCTAAAGCTTCCAGTAAAAGGTCTATAACCTTTTATGGACATCTTAGCCTGAACAACCCCTACCTTGTGATTGTGCCCACCTGTTCAAAATGTTGGCAATTTGAGCTTTGAAGCTTCACTTGAGAACTGGTTTTTGTTCCTAAAAGTCTCAAGATAGGGAGCACTGTGAGTAAATGTCCTTCCACGACAGGAAAGTGTATTCATAAAATAAGCAAGATTTAACCATAACGAGAAGCACTTTAGATAAGTAATCTTAACTGCTTTTCAGCATTCACATCTGTGATGGTTAGTGTAAGGAGAAGAAAAATATATTACAACAAAGGCAAAGAGTGAGTCTTCAAACGGAGCCAGGCTTATTTGCAAAGAACATTAAAACTGGAACACATTACTAATTTATGAGGGTTGAAGAGAAGGAGGACAACATCCTGGGAAGAATGGGTTAACTCCTGTAGGCAGTTTGTTAAAAATTAATTTTTTTTCTTGGATGTAATTGTTATTTCTGTTACTGTTGCAAGATCAGTTAATAAGATTGGATAAAAAGCCATTTACTTTATTGGGTTTTATTATCTACATATGATTTCTAGAACACCTAGATATTTCAAATGAGGCCTAGAACTTCTGACTTAAATCATAGTATGTATTTTGGAAAGGAAAGCTGCTTTAACTCTTGCAAACAAAAAAACACTATTGAAAACATTAAAGACAGATATTTTCCTATTTTTACTTTAGTGACTCCAAATTTAAAAGGAAAAAAACGAGACTTGCATATGTATTAATTAAATACATTAATATAAACACACAAATAATAATAAAACATTGTAACCAGAAATGGAACTGGCAATGTTTTATAACACTATGCATTCTCAAATTTTGTCTGTGGCTTGAAATCCCTATTATTTATATGCATGGTCTATTTACAGATAAAATGATTTTCTGAAAAAGTAAAATAATTATTTAAGGTAAAATAAAATATTTTTCATGAATCATGTATAATAACCTCAGTAAAAACAAAAATAAAGCAAAGAAAACCCAAACCAGTCAGTTCAACTTAAACGAAAATAAGAAATATCCTTGGTTTCTGTTCAAGTTCTTCACAAACCTTTCTTCTCCCTCTTCTTTAGCTCCCATGCACGCTTCTCTCAGCTCTGATGTAGTGACTTCTTCGACATGATTTCCTTGGAAAATGGAGAAGAAGCAAAAAAAGAAGTAAGACTGAGTTTTAACAGTGGAAAATTAAAATCTGGGAAAAAGGAAAAGTTAAGATAGGGACAACACAGAATCTTGGAAGTAGCCTCTTTTGAAGCTAGAACACCTTTCAAAAATATTTGGCATTATCTTGATCAGTATTTTGCAAGTTATATCAGAAGTGATAAAATTAAATTTGATTTTAATATGAATGAACTGCATTCATTAGCAAGAACCTGGAATATTGCTTAAAAAGACAGCTCATGAAATTACAGTGTTTCAGTTCTGCTTTAGTCTGATCAAGTACTGCATTTGGACTCTTCAGTTATTCAAAAAATGCACCATTATTATAGACAGAGGAGATTTAGGAAGACAGGGTCTATGAATCTTATATGTATAGGTGATAAATTAAGGAAGTGTTTGAATATGAAGATAATTACTATTTTACCATTTTGTATATTGTAACTATGTGCATATACATTAGGTGACATTTGTTATGATTTTTAAAATGAATGCACACTACAAAGCCAAAGAATAAGTGGTTCTAGAAATTGCTGAAGAAAATCATATACAGAGCAGTTCATTGTAGCACTATGCCTTTTTATAAAAAATGAGGACCATGATGTTGCAAAGTTTCAGTTAAAATCCCTGAGTCACATAAAATACAAATCATATTATAATCAGGTCTCACAACCTGATTAAATATGTATTCAGAAAACTTTATATGACTCACAAGTGAAGAAACAGTTCTCTTTTTTTGAAAAATGAAATTTGTATATTTAATTTCTTATTTTCTAGTGTTTTATAAGTTTTAAAAAATATTTTAAAAATATTTTAAAATAGTCTTATAATTTTGTACTATTTTAAACATAGTAGCTGTAATTCATATTTCATCTTGCCCTTGGAGTAATGTAGGCTTGCTGATATTGATCCAGCAGCTAGATAAAGTAAAAAAAAAAATCTGTTCTCGAGATTGAAATGGTACAATTTTTCGGGTCTGTTGACGGTGTTTCTCAAACTTATATATCATTATGGTGAAAGCAACTACTATTGTAAATGTTAAGTGTTCTCTTTCAAAACCTCAACTTTCATGTCATTATAAAAACACGTGCAGATATTTTTCATTTCTCTTCAAAGTTAGGAATCATGGCAGGATCACTAGTTAATGCATTTAGGTATTGTCCAACCACTTCTTCTTTAGGGTTTTGTCTACTGATAAGAGAATGGAAGGGAAATTGTGAGCAACAACAGGTCTTTGAACCTCAAAGCAGAACTGCTTCCTGGAAGCTCTACACCTGGCTCAGATTTCTTCTTATAACAAACTCTGTTCCACAGCCATATGTGGAACAAACTGTGCTGATTTCTCTTCTCGAGGGAGGCAACTATAGAAGTTTCTTGTTCTGCTCTGAGAACAAGGCATTGTAGAGCCGTACAACTCCCCCGTCATTTTATTGTGTGCTGTACCTACTGCCCACATATACTCAGAAGACATTGTAAGATCAGTTTTCCTCATAAATTGATTTTCTTAGTGAATTTTGACCAGTGATCTCTGATATTTTCGTGCGCTGCTACCTCCAGGTCCTTTTCCTTCTACTTCTGCATTCATTGAAAACCAACCATGGTCAAATAGGTTTTACATTATTTGAATTTCTATTCTTTTTAGATGTATTATTTTGACAGGAAGGAATAATACCATCTTAGGGAAATTGACGCTGAAAAGATATACAATCATTCCTCATTTTACAAAGAGCGTAATTTGTTAAAAAATGATGATTTCCATAAGCTGTGTATTTATGGGTTACATAATAATATTTTGTTTCCACTAAAATATCTGATTAGAGAAATTAACTAGCGTTGGACAGAATGATCGGTTTTACATAATAAAAAAAAAGAACTCAGTGAAATAGTCTTCTACAAAGGAACGAGCTCTATAGGACTGTGAGTCCAAAACCCCATTCTGCTGAAGTGAAAATATTGTTCATGTTCTGATCAGTATAAACCAGCATGTAGTTTAACTGCCTTAATTTATTTTCATCCGAGACAGATTCTTGACGTGAACCACATGACTGCCAATTAACTGATGGAATGACTGTCAATGTCTGTGTTTGTAGGGCATGAACTTCATAAAAGCAGAATCAAAGCAGTTTTAGCTTCAGGATAACCTTACTGTAATGCAGTAATTTGTCCTCCGCTGCACCAGCCCAGAGAAGAAGCTTCACTTCTTCTAGCTGTGACGGCTCCCAGTTCCAAACATCTGTTCCGAAAAGCTTGAGCACAAACAGAATGGTGGCAGCAGATGAAGAGGTTTTAGGCTTCTTTGAAAGGCTTCAGAGGCACTAAAAAAAAATGGCAGACAGAGCCACAGAGCATGTAAAACAAGCTATATTGATTTAGGTCAAAGCTACAAGAAATTTGTCTGCAATAGCAGAAAAAAATAAGACAAAGATAGGATACTAGATGCAGCATGTACAGTCATTTTCATGCATAGTCAATCCACAACCATTTGTGTCTTGGAGGCTTTCTGAGCTATATGTCACTTCTGTGTGTCATTGGAGCTCTCTTCCTTAAACTCATCTAGTCCATCCTTAAACTAGTTTAAACTCTTGGCTTTCCAGAGTGGCAAAGCACTCTGAATCATTAGTGCATGTTGTGGGAGGAATCATTACTTTGTATTTTTTATTTTTAATTGTCTCTGGTAATGTCATTTGATGTTTTTACTTTTTTGCACTTTTTTCACTCTTCTATAGCCCCCTTGACTTTGTAGACCTATATCATATCTCCCTTCATTGTCTTTTTTCTTTTTATTCCAGACTGACCAGTTTATTTAGTTGTTTCTTGGATGTGAAAGGTCCATCTTTGTGATCAATGTAGAGGCCTTCTTGAACCTTACCTTTCAACCTGCCATTATACCCCTGAGACAGGGAACCAATATTTATGTAGAAGGTGAATCATAAATTTATTCAATGGCACAGTAATTTTCTATGTTTTGCACTTCATTTCTCTACTAATAATTCCTGACATACAATTTACATTTTTGTTTTACTCAATTTGCTTTCTCTAGGACCACTTGGAGAAAGTTTGACAAAGAATAAAGTTACTGGAAAGATACAGAAGAGAAGAGAATGAGGTCTTTGTGGCCTAACAAAGGTATCTTTGGCTGGAAGACAGTGAAATGTATAACTCTGTAATTTTTAGGTTCTCTTGCAGAAAGGGAGCTGGTGATTCTGAAAGCATCGGTTCATATTTGAACTTCCAGATTATGGGTTGTAACTGTGTTTCATATTGTAGAAACGATGAGTTGCTGCAGCATTTGAATGTAGAAACAAACAGATGGCTGTATCTGGCCTGACCGTGACAGTCCCATGGATCAGTTGTAGATCATGACCCTTAATGCTTTCTTACTATATGCTGATACTGCTTCAGAAGATAACCCACAGTAACAAATTATAAAATAGTCTATACACAATATTGAAAAGCTATTGCATTCTAAGGAGTTCAAGCCTGTCGACAACCTGATATTATCCAAACAACATCAGAGCCGAATCAGTACTAATCTACTTTCTCAGAAAGGATGCTGAAGTATTGATACCAGGTGTTTTGAAAAATGCCCCAACGACTCATTATAGTGATTAAGGTTTAACTGGTATTTACAGGAAGTTTACTCCCCTCTCCAATAAAGAGGTTGCCTTAGTAATCTTTTGATGAATAGATCATAAATGCTCTCTTTTCTTGCCCTAAAATTGTTCAGCTACTGTAAACAAAGTTAAAAATAGTGTCCCTGGAACACAGTGTTTTTAACATTATTGGTCTTGGAACAGTTGTCTGAAGCTTGCCGTATAGAGCACTCTTCACTTGTACCGTTCCTAAGATAATTCTCAGTAGATATCCAAAAAGATATCTGAAAAATGAACTGAGAAATGTGATGCATAAGACAATGCTAAAACAAGCGTTTAAATAGTTCACCATGCTGGTTCTGCTACCATAGCTTAGAATCACAGGATCATAGAATTGTCTAGGTTGGAAGGGACCTTTAAGATCATCTAGTCCAACTATCAACCTAACTCTGATAAACCATGTCACTAAGCACTATGTCAACCCATCTTTTAAATACCTCCAGGGATGGTGACTCAACCACTTCCCTGGGCAGCCCATTCCAATGCTTAAATAACCCTTTCAGTGTAAAAATTTTTCCTTATATCAATCTGGACCTCCCCTGGCGCAACTTGAGGCCATTTCGTCTTGTCATATCACCTGTGACTTGGGACAAGAGACTGGCCCTCGCCTCGCTACAGCCTCCTTTCAGGTATTTGTAGAGAGCGATAAGGTTTCCCCTCAGCCTCCTTTTCTCTAGGCTGAATAACCCCAGCTTCTGCAGATTTGAAAACTCAACTTAAAATATGATCTGGTTGTGACTAATAACTGAGCCCTGACTGCTGGAGAACTGGTACTATTTAAGGTCTTTTTGTTAGTGTATTACTATTATTGGGTCTGTAGACCCAACAGGTCTTGAATACAAGAACTGCCTATACAAAGTTGACTGTACAAGTGAAACTTTTAAGTGGTACTTAGAAACTCGTTCCCTAGATTTGTGTAGGTACTTAACACCGAATGACTGTTTGGGTCAAATTATATATACACTGCTTTAGAACTCCTCTAATGCAGTACTATATGGCCTGAGTGCAGCGTTGTGCCTTTGTACACTTGCAATCATTTATTAAAATGGTATGTTGGCAATAAACAGTAAAAAAATATAAAGGGATGTTTGCATACTTCAAAGAACTAGTAGATTTTAATCTTCTAAAGATTTAAAGTGTTATTGTTTCTTAAATTATTGCAAACAAATATAACTGCAGATATACTCATCAAAACATTTTGTTATGGCTTCTGCATAAGTAAACTTTTTAGTATATATTGCATTCATGCTGGTTTTTTGAGGGGTACATTAGTGTCAGAATGTTATGTTGAAGTTGGATAGGTCAAGATAGTTTTTTAATCCTAAACTAGGAGTTGTATTCTGGGTAGTTAGAATTCTTGGAAGATCAGCCAGTGGGGATGTCTGCCATGAGCCTGCCTATGGAAGAAGAGACTGTCTTCATGAGGGCACCAGCCATCAAGATTCGAGCTGATGACAAATTCATGTGAATGAGTTACAGTAAATGGATATGCCACTGGCTCTCCCTAGGAGCAATCTGAGTTGATTAGCTGGAATACTGAACACAGGAGTCTTTACTTCTTTCAGAGCCACATGTGACAGACTACTCCTAGACCAATCAAAAGCGCACTGAGCCTGGTGGGGAGCTTTCAGAAGAGTCATCTTTCTACATGGTAAATTGCTTTTTTGAGGGAAGTAATTAATAGCAATCACTTCAACAACATTGGAAAAAGACTTTTTAAAACTTGATTTGGTTGGAATTATGTTTTATTTAGCTTTCTGGGGTTGAAAAACCATTTATAATTTGATATGAAAATCAGGGTTCTTCTCTGGGGAGAGGGAGAAATAAGGTTTTTTTCAGACCACAACTTAGCATTTAGCTCCTGCTGCTGTTTTGTATCTTGTTAGGCTCTCTGAGAAATTGATGTATGAGCAAATACTTTAGCATTTCACATTTAAACAAACATTACCTGACAGAACATTCAGGCATTAGGCATTTATAGGAAGTTTCCCTCTTTCTTATTTCTGAGTCTGCCCCTTGGAGACGATATCAGTGTCTGTTAATAAAATAACCATGCTAAGTAGAACAATCGGTTGACACCGGCATCAGACTGTTTTTTTTATTGACACTACAGAGGTATTCTAGTATAACAGAAATATCTTATAATCATGAGGGTTATATTACTGAAGTGCTCTAGTTTTCTTTTATCCTACAGAGAATTTCATTAGTGTTCCCTGTGAATGTAGAGGCATTTGTTTATTCAAGGTCTCATAAACTACATATTGCTAATCCAAACTAAATAATTTGTGACTTGGCTTTCCACAGGGAATTTCCAGGAGCTTCACTGACGTTACCACCCCATTTTGAAGAATGAAATCAGGGTTGTGTACACAGTATCTAATACATACACATTATCTGGGTCCATACACTGAGCATTTTGAGGAAGTGTCTAGTTCTATAGATTTACCGGTGTTAGTAACCACAGCAACTTTTGGTGTAATCTTTTTACTAGTATTTTTATCATTATCTTCTAAAACAGCTCAAAAAATTCAAAACAATGGGAATTCAGGCCCTTTAGCTAAGAAGTGAGCTCAACAGGGAATTATTTGGGATTAATGCACCTTTCTAATTAGCTCAGCAGAGGATCTATTTATACTAGCACACTTCATCAAAAAAAAAGACAAGCTTAGTGGTTATGGTATTATAAAGAGCATACAGTCTTTAGCTGAGTCTGTTAGTGGCATGAAACAAAATTTCTGTTTTTCAAAAATATTAACCAACTAAACATCACAAGTCTGTTATTTAACTTTTTGGGGAAAAATAGAAATTAATACAGTTATTAGCCTAGAAAAACTAAAATGATTTATCTTAGAAGAAACTACCATGACTTATAGTATTTTAAAATAAGCTATGAGAGTGAAGTTGTGTGTTATGATTGGCATAGTTTTGATTAAATTACATTAAGATACTGCAATCAACAGCTACTAGTATTTACTGTAAAGTCCAACACTTTGTGAGAGACACTTATTCCCATAGTAGAAGAAGGTCTAACACTGTGAAGCTCTGTAATAATTGTTCTGTTCCAATTGCTATTAATGGACCACAACCTTGTACTAGCTTAGCTATATAAGGCCTAAGAACTTGCCTGGCCTTGTCTAGACTTATCTAATCTTATTTTAGCTATTCTTAGCTGAACCAGAAAATTGTGCTAGATGACCAGAATTTAACTTGCTTTAACTAGCCTTATTTTACCTTTATAAAACTAGATATTTTTAGCCTCAAGAAATTATACCATACACTGTAAATGTCTAAAAAAAGGCAAAGTTTTGAGTCTAACAGCTGTTAGACACAGCCCTCAGAACAGCTGTCACAGTTCTCTGAGCAAATGCCTTCAAAGCAACAAATATTTCTCCTGTTCATAGGAATAACTTTGGTTTACAGGACAGTTTGCTAGGAAAGATGCACAGCTGAAGCTGTTGTGATGGTTGAATTTTTCCAGAGCACATGTGTTCACCAGATATGGTTGATAATGTTTTAAGCTGTCACTGGTGCCAAAATAAAATTTCAAAACTGCACAGCTGCTGATGTGTCCTGCCAAAAGTACCGCAGAGTGGGAACAGTGGGTCTTCTGACTTTTTCTGCTCCAATCCCTCCTCTTCCTCACCTGACCTTTGAGGGATTTTTTTCCTGTGTTCTTGAGGCAGATGCAAAGGACTACACATATTGGAATTCCCTGATAGTAAAGAGAGAAACAGAGGAAGACAGGGTGCCTATGGGAGAAGGGCAGGTGGCAATGGGCAAAGCTGGAGTTTACTTTAATAGATTTAATTTAATAGGACTGAGCAGGAGAAAGGAAATAATTGCCTTTGCTCTGAGCAGATGGGTTAAATCTCATTGCTTTGTTCCCACATTTCTCAGCTACGAAAACAAAATCCTGGACAGCACTGATAACCTTGTAATGCCAACTCTAGCCAAAACACACACTGAGGGATATTTGCTGCATGCATAGGAGCACACTGTGCCCAGAGCAAAATATATACATCCCCTCTGCCCAAGACACACACAGCAATGAGTCTCTTCTGGTGAGATCTGAAGAAGGACTGTTGATGTAGGACGCCTGAGGCAGATTAAATGGCAGAGTAGGAATAGGGTTATAGTCATAAACTGACCTCTTTTCTTACAGATTTTAAAAAAAAACACTCCAATTACTTTGAAAAAGGTTATTTCAGATTTCATGAGATTTCTCTGCTCAGCTCTCCCAAAAGCACTGTACACCAGCCAGTAGTCCAGGACTAACACAGATGTGTTGGCAAGCAACCTGAGCTGGTAGACCAGAGGTTCTCATACAGGCTCCTTTCTCTACCCTTGGACAGCTGTTACCCACACCAGACAATCCTGTACCACTGCTGCATCCTGAAAAGTGAACATCTGACTGCTCTCTGGCTGCAGAGGACTTTGGAGCAGCCACCCATCCCTTTTTGCTCTCATCAATTCTTCGTTCTTAAGAAATTGATAAAGAGTGTAAATAAAACAGACTGTCCACCAAGAGGCTGGTTTTGAAATGTTTGAGAACTTCACCCACAGAGGAAGTACCCTATCTTTCAGCCTTCAGAGAGACAAATACACTTTACATCCTTAATTTGTTTCCTTCCTGACTTCATTCTTTTAAGCAGTATACATCACACTCATTCAGGACAGGTTACCTACATCTCCCTGTAGCACAAGGATACGGAGTATTTGGATTCCATCCTAGCTATAGCAGGGCTTTAAGGATGTGCAGTATCTCACAAACTATATCACAAGCCAGGTCTTAAAATCCACAGAAACCATGTCCTTTGGCAGCATCAACTCACCAATTATTTCAATTTGTATTTCTGGCCCTAATAATGAAGAATGTATATCCCACAGGTTGATGGGGTCTATTTTTGCAGAGAAGTGTTTTCTTAGGTTTTTCTTCATTTTAGGAACTGATATCAATCATTCATTGCTATTAATCACTAATATGTGAACCCCTTCCTATCCTTATCCAAGGAAAGCTCACAGTAAAAATAAAATTTTTAACATTTACCTTGAACCTTTCCTTCTGTCCTTGTGGCTTTGAAGAGCTGAAATCTGCTCTGCCTCAGTGTGGTAAGCAGGAAACAAAACCCTCCAGGACCTACAGCTACAATACTGGAGGTTTTGCACAATTCTCAACCTTATCTTTGGGAAGTATGTTTTACTCCTTGTACTTCTGCATGAGGCCATTTGATCGAGGTATGCCATGATTCAAAACTATCCAGTGCATAGTAGGACAACCTAGGAGCA
Organism: Xenus cinereus; assembly: GCA_025774025.1. Classification (NCBI taxonomy): domain Eukaryota; kingdom Metazoa; phylum Chordata; class Aves; order Charadriiformes; family Scolopacidae; genus Xenus; species Xenus cinereus. Next base: position 30,410,513 of record JAOXJK010000001.1, on the reverse strand, counting down.
TTCCTGTATGCAGCTATATTGTGATATGTTGTTATGAGATACAAAACCACCCAAAACACATCTTCTTGACACTGGTACATTTATGGCTATGACTACATCTCCACTTTTTTTTTTTAGTAAGGTGAGCTGTGAAGGTAAAGCAGATTAAAGGTAGAACAGGTATCTTCAGCTTTCTCACCAGACAATTGACCCTGGGTGTACATAAGTGGTGGGCGCTCTGTATAACTTCTGCACACCAAATTTCTCAGAGGAGATTCTTCTGTTAAGTATATCTGAACCTGACTCTAAATTGGGACAGAAGCATCTGTGAATTAAGCTCTTACTTGTTCTGGCTAGGTCATCTCTGCACATAAGCAGAAGCTTTATAAACTGCCTTGAAAGAATTGACTAAACTGAATTGGGTAATGACAGGTCAGCAACCTTGACACAGAACTTGAACCTGAGCTGGTAGTTTGGGTATGATCTTACTTGAGGATGTCCTCTTTACAGAATTTTTTAAAAATAATGCATTTTCCAGATTTCAAGCCTTGCTGTTCTCATCTGTAAAGATTTTTTATGATTCAGAAAGCCTATCCCAGTAACATTAGTTTCCACAAATCATTTTTGTCTTTTGTTTCCTGAGAACAGGGAGGAAAGAACTCCTGTAGAACTCAACAGCTTTAGGACGGTGAATATGATCATCTATACATGGCCCCAAAGTATGTATCATGGTTTTGAACTTTGTTGTGGTGTAGAAATAAAGCATTTCAAAACCACTGGAACTACATTTCAAAATGCAGCTTGGTTATGATAGCAACTGGAAAACTCTTAAACTATCAAAGCGTTTTTTTCTGTGATGAAAAATGCATAGAGGTACCCTGGATATGCTTTGAGTTTGATTTGAGTAAAGGGTAACAAAGGCATTACTTTTCCTCTGGGAAGGAAACATACTAGGTCTATCTGCTACAGAAGTAACATAACATTGACCTGTGATTTTCACTTCTGTCAGCAGCCGAGTCTCTTTTCCTGTCACCAGAGTTGTTTCTTGTCTCCTTTCCCACATATCAATAACTTCCTGCACTCCAAAATGTTGTCAAATTGCCTAATGCTTTTCTGAGTAGCTGCCCAGAAGGGATACCTGTTTTGAACATCTTAGTTCCTAAAGTTCTGAGTCACTCTCAAAATATAGCTGGTGTTGGTAGCCATGGTATTGTCCTAAATAAAGACATCGGAATAGAGTGCAATCTGAAATATATGTGAGTGAACAGAAGAAGTTAAGGTGAAATTATCCAGATACTCATACTGCACAGACTGTATTAGATTACATATATGCTGTGAATTACAATACTTATATGGGTATTGCACTAAATTTTAATGTTCAGCTTTCATAATTTTAAGTGTTTGTTTCTGCCATGAAGAAATCCAGCAAAGAGAAATATGAAAGGCTTTAATTCCATTTAAAAGTGTCATCTTCCTCTTGCTGTGTATGTGGCAATAAACCAGAACTTATTCTGATGGCATTATCAGCCATGATCATTACAAAGTGACACATTTCCTAGTACGTTCAGCATTATAATGAACTTTAACATACTGCAGATTGACATTCAACCACTATAAAAATGCTTTCATTACAGGACATTTTGTTGTGCCTTCAGTCATGTAGAAATCTAACAAAGAAAAATCTACAGACTTAGGTTTTATTTTGAAACATCAGATTCTATTCATAAAAATCAGTAAAAAGTATTTGTCCCAATAGATTTGAAGGCAACAAAAAATAAGCCAATCTGTGCTTCAGAATGTTATCATCAAAATGATCACTTAAAGAACACACTGAACACACTGTATACTGTAGGTTTGTTCTTTATTTTAAGAGGTGATTAGTGTACTTTGACCCCAGCCTTTGTTGTTTCTCAAGACTCAAAAAAATGTTCACATATAAAAAATGTATTGCATTATTTAGTTCATTTCATATAGCAAAACTCCAAGCAGACCTCATAGTCTTCTTTCCCCTCATGTAATAAAGAGTTCTGTTTCATCTTTCATGGTGTCATGGTAAGTTCAGGTTTTATAAACTTTATGATGGAAGCAGAGATTTGAAACAAGACAGAGTTTTGTTGTTCAGTCTAAGTGTTGGGTTTTATTGTTCAGCCAGATGTCTTGAACTTGTGTAGTAACAAGCTGAGCTAACCACAAGACTTTTTGAAACAATGGGCTGATGACTACATCTAAATTTGACACTTCACTGAATTTCACTGAATTTCACTGAATTTTTTTGGAGTTGGAAGGGACCATAGAGATCATCTAGTCCAACT